>OY757947.1:16069471-16446971 GCA_963585895.1 Sepioteuthis lessoniana
CATATCAACCATTGTAGGTTATTTAATGCCAAATCCTCTTTATACATATATATTAAATATATATGATTTGGTTTGGTTGGGTTTTATGGCATATCAACCATTGTAGGTTATTTAATGCCAAATCCTCTTTATACATATATATTAAATATATATGATTTGGTTAGGTTGGGTTTTATGGCATATCACCTATTGAAGGTTATTTAATGCCAAATCCTCTTTATACATATATATTAAATATATATGATTTGGTTAGGTTGGGTTTTATGGCATATCAACTATTGAAGGTTATTTAATGCCAAATCCTCTTTATACATATATATTAAATATATATGATTTGGTTAGGTTGGGTTTTATGGCATATCAACTATTGAAGGTTATTTAATGCCAAATCCTCTTTATACATATACGTTGTGCATTCAATAGGTTTCCCGGCTTTTTTTGTACACGCATTTAAAATTGTTGTAGACTCTTGAAAATTCAGTATGTTATTGCTATACATCTTTTAAGATGATAGGCCAATTTTTATGATTTCAGGTTCAAATGAACAGCTACAGCAGAAATTGGAATACATCCTACTGAAGCCTGATTGTCACAGATGGTGAATTTCAAAAATGCAATCTGGACATGAGGACACTTTAGAAGAACAATATGCAATAAAATTCTGTTTTAAACATAGAAAAAATGCCACAGAAACGTATGGAATACCCTACCTATGAACATTAATGGCTATGCCCCATTCCTCATACAGTTACATACCCTACCTATGAACATTAATGGCTATACCCCATTCCTCATACTGTTATATACCCTACCAGTGAACATTAATGGGTATGTCCCATTCCTCATAAATACGTTAGACACTATTGTGAGGGGGTGAAAATATACTAAGTAGTCAACACTAACAGCGGTTACCTTCTTCAAGCCACTGGCAAGTATTGTATTTTGTTAATGTTATAAAGATTTCTATTTCATTTTCAAACTCCGCTTCGGTGATTTCTCCTTCAGTATCATTTTTGCTAGGTTATAGCACTATCTTTCTTAGCAAATTATCTGACATTATATATTTATCTGTCTAAGCACATCTATCTATCTATCTATCTATCTATCTATCTATCTATCTATCTGTTTTCATCAGACTTCATATCTATCTATCTATCTATCAAGCACATTATCTATCTATCTATCTATCTATCTATCTATGTTTTAGTTTCTATCTATCTATCTATCTATCTATCTAAGCGCATTATCTATCTATCTTTCTATCTATCTATCTATCTATCAGTCTGTTTATCTGTCGATCGATCTCAGTTTCATTCTATCTATCTTTCTAAGTGCATTGTCTATCTAAGCACATTATCTATCTATCTATCTATCTATCTATCTATGTTTTAGTTTCTATCTATCTATCTATCTATCTATCTATCTATCTATCTATCTAAGCACATTATCTATCTATCTATCTATCAGTCTGTTTATCTGTCGATCGATCTCAGTTTCATTCTATCTATCTATCTATCTTAGCAACTTATCTGGACGTTTTATATTTATCAATCTGTCTAAGCACATTATCTATCTATCTATCTATCTATCTAAGCACATTATCCATATTTACCAACCCCTCCACTCAGGCAGGATATGACACAAGGTCAATTTTTAAGCGGAGTTTAATAGGTTTGAATTCAGAGTTTTCCTTCTCCTAGACTAGTTGCCTCACCAAGGCTGAAGAACCCATCCAAGTACATTATCTATCTATTTATCTGTCTGTGTAAGCACATTATCTATCTATCTATCTATCTATCTATCTGTTTCATCCTGGTTTTATCTATCTATTTTTCTAAGGACATTTTATATCTATCTATTTGTCTGTCTGTCTATACACTCATATACCTACGTTTGTTAGATTACTGTTTTGCTTGTTGTTTACATAAAGCATCCTGGATTTGAAACGAAATGAACTAATTAATATTTATCCTAATCTTTGACTAAGCACAGTCAGATAAACCCTCGCAAAAAAAAAAACAAACTAAAAAATGAAAATTAAAATAAGATATCTCAAACGTTTTACAAACAACTTATAATTCTATCGAATCATTTGTTTGCACACAGTTCAATGGTTTTAAGTATTTCTATCAAATATGAATAATTCTATTTACGATCAATCATTAGTTTGCACACAGTTCAATGGTTACAAGTATTGCTTATAGACTTATCTAATATTAATCATTTGTTTGCACACAGTTGAATGGTTTCAAGTATTAATATTTGATATTAGTAATTCTATTTATCAAGTATTCCTATCTTATACAAACAACTTAATACAGCTATATCATTTCAAATAACAAATAATAATCCCTAATAAAGGATTGAACAGTTCCATAGACGAGAGATCCAAACAGGTATTACCAATCCAGATCAGAGTGGACCTGAGAGTAATTTCACATTCCCAAAACTCCAGGACTGGAGCCTCACCATGGGATGCAGTTAAATGTCCGACCCAGGACACTGGTTTCTTTTGTTTTAATGGCAAATCAACCTTTGAGGATTATTTATAGCCAAAACTATACTTGTAGAAGAGCAGTAGTAATACTATTTAAGGTTTCTTTGTTTAATGGTATATCAACCTTTTGTGGGATATTTAATGCTAAAGCCATCCTTATAGAAGAATAGTAGTGAGACTATTTAAGGTTTCTTTGTTCAATGGCATATCAACCTTTGTGGGTTATTTAATGCTAAAGCCATCCTTGTAGAAGAATAGTAGTGATACTATTTAGGGTTTCTTTGTTCTGTGGCATATCAAACTTTGTGGGTTATTTAATGCTAAAGCTATCATTGTAGAAGAACAGTTGTAGTACCATTTAAGGTTTCTTTGTTTAATGGCTTATCAACCTTTGTGGGTTATTTAATGCTAAAGCTATCGTTGCAGAAGAACAGTTGTAGTACCATTTAAGGTTTCTTTGTTTAATGGCTTATCAACCTTTGTGGGTTATTTAATGTGAAAGCTATCGTTGTAGAAGAACTCTAGTGGTACGATTTAACCTGAAGCTGAGGATGGTGATATTTTAAAACTTTTCCTGGGGGTATTTGCTTGAAAGGGAACGAAATAACATGACTGGAGTTTGAACTCACTTACTATGATGTCACAGTCTAGCACATTAGCCACTACACAATAGAGACAACCTAAAAAAGAGTTATTTTCTTAGTTTAGCTGCAGCATTATAAGGCACCCAGTTAGAATCAAACTCACTGACAAGGTCCGATAATGTAGCTTGTTAACCACTCTACCACATGAAGTATCCTAAAAATATTAGAAAGAAAGAAAGAAAGAAATGTTATATATTGACCCTCGACCGAGCCGTCAATCAAGAGATGCACCTGTGTAAATAAGTGGAAGCAGTTGGATGTAAGACAATTATATAACCAGGTGCCACAGACAGCTTGGGACAGTTCCAGTTGGAGTTGGAGTCAGAGGAAGACAAGATACCGAATTGAGAGCCAGCGGCAGACAGAGAGCTTTGGGCTCTCAATGACCCAAGGTTGAGCAGCCCAGGCAGAATGCGAAAGAAGTGCTGCTATGGTCAGAAGAACTTGGGGTCAATATGTAGCAGTCTGTCCCCATCTCCAGCTCATCTCTCACACACAAGAAACATCACCCTTTCGAGAATAAAGAATGAGAGATATATTTTTATAAAGAAATGTGTTCGTTCGTTCATTGAAGTTCGTCATTATGTTTGATTATGTTCCGCCTATAGTTGTATTATGTATATGTATGTGGCTATACAACAGAAAGAAAGAGAGAAGAAAGAAAAATGTTAGAAAGATATGCAAAAAAATGAAAATTGTTCGAAAGAAAGAAGAGCGAAAAAGAATTAAAGAAAGAACGAAAGAAAAAAAAAAGAATGAAAAATGTTAGACGTAAAAAGGAAAAATTTCAGAAAGCAAGAAACAATGCCAAAACCGGAGAAGGAAAGAAAGAAAGAAAGAAAGAAAGAAAGAAAGAACAAATTAATTTTCTAACTCCGTAAAATTTTCTAACTCCGAAGAAAAAATATTCATCACACAACTAATTTTTTCTTAGTTAATCGTTGGCGTTTATGTAATTTTTTTCTTAGCTCAAAATTAAAAATCAAGAATTATTCTCTTGATAAAGGTAAGCAACTCTATAAAAAATTTTTTCAAGAGTAGCCTCCCTTGCCACATAGTTTACGTAAAGTAATTTTTTTTAGAATAATTCACGGTCAAATCTCGCTTAAAACATCGATTTTTGTCACATAACAGAACTTAAGCAGCGATGATTGTATTCAATACTTAAGTGGGTGATCATTTAATGAAAAAATTAAACACTCTGAAGCCCATATGCTAGACTAAGCAAACTTTAGTTTCAATTGTTAGATTTCGTCTTGACAATTAAAAGCGTTAAGGGATGCTTGTTGGATAATAGTTACTGTTGTAGGTCATAGACACGTTGACCCGAGTTCTAATCCTGGACGCTGCTATTTGCATTTCACAGAGCAGTTATATATTCGAGGAAAGGCTTAACCCAACTATTCTCCCTCTACCTATGGGTAAATAGGTGACCCAATCCAAACTCATAAAACGTAAGTTCCTCAATTAGACTATGTTGCATGTTTATCTGAGTATCTTTCAAATCACACACGAAGTGAAACAATGCACAACACATCAACTATCACGATAACGATCTTTCACAGCTTGAATTACTTCATTCACGTGATATATATACTGCAAAGTAGCACGTACCAAAACATTGTGACACTTTTTGACTGACCCAAGTATTTCTGGACAAATAACATTATAGCGGTTAAGGGAAATAGTTAATTTCCCTAACACTATATTTTTAGGCACACTAATGAATTACGAGACTTTTCTTTAACAACACACAACAGCGAAAGGTTTTTATTTGCAGCTTTGAGGAGGTTTGTTCTTGGTGCTGCAAGACTCGTGGTGTTTAGGCTTGCTGGATGTTTGAGACGAAATGGCTTAGCGGGATGCTGGAAATGGCAGCGTGTCGTTGGACGTGTGAGGGAAGTATTCAAAGTCACAGTGTAGTTTTGTGTCGAGAGCGGAGTGGCGCTCGGATCGACATAGTAAATTTTTGTGGTGCTTGTGGAAGGCATGCTGAACGTATCTAATTCATATTCAACTGGGATTCCTTGGTCTAAAATATATTAGACGCAAAGAATCCATAAATTAGAAGGTTCCCTCGCTGAGTGTCCATGTTGCTGCTGCTAGGGTTAAAGCCACAGTGATATGTCCGCACTGGGTGGCTTGTTTAGCTATAAGGCATCGCTAAGCAGGGGCGACCAGAGACACGTCCGTTCTGGTCGCCGTCTCAAGCCGAAGAGAGTGTGTTTGGCCGCTCACCCGTTTTGCTAGCCGGAAATGAAGGTCCGGGCTGAATGGGATAAGTCATCCTGATTGGGTGAAATTCAGTGTTGAATGAAATAGCGCGCCAAAACAAAATACGAGATTTTCCTCTTCTCTACAACATCTATTGACAATCCCAAAGCAACTCTAAGAACTACAACCCAGTCGGCTGGGGCAGCAGAATATATCATCTGCAGATATGCAGATGAGGCAACGAGTGTCCTGTAAAAACTATTTCATGGTGAGGATTCAGTGATGTTGGAGTTTTAAGGAATACAGTGAACTCCTTAATTGGCATCATTCCCTGGTCCAATCTGACCCAGAGTGGAAGCACCTTTAGCGAGGAAGAGTTTAATTGTTAGTTCCTCGCTATATTGTTGGAAATGCAGGAGAATAACAAAGATGCCCTAAGGTTTTTAAGAAGGTTTAATGAAGCCAGAATAAAGGGTACCTTTATGCTGCAGGTCCCGTAGGAAGGAAGGAAGGAAATAGTTATTGAGTCGAGAAGGAATTATAGCTGCTAAATGTCTGAGTGGAATGTGCGTCGCTGCCGTCAAGGCAATGCTGAATGTCTGAGCGGAAATATGCGTCGCCATAGACACAGCAAAAGTCGTGTTTGCTGTTTAAGGACTGGACTGATGTAGTATAGCGATGCGGATTTATCATTATTATAATAAGGTTTTAGGTTTAGGTTGATTTTCGTTGGTTATGTTGGTATCACGTTGGTTGTTATCCCCGCGCTAAATGTTGATGGAAAATAAAGGTGGTGGAGAAGAACGAAGACGTCGTTAGGTTTTAAATGAAGGTTTTAAAGGCAGCATGAAGTAAGGGGTTTACGCTGGTACGCTGCGAGTCTCGTAGGAAGGAAAGAAGGTAGGAGGTTGTTAGAGTGTATCATCTAATTTGTTTTTAACTAAAATCTCTTGGTCTTGAAGAATAGACACAAGGGAGTCCGTAAACTGGATGGCTCTCCTCATAATGGTTGACGCTGCTGCCGCTATTCAAGAGCAGACAATAAAACGTCCGTTCCTATTGAGTTTCGCGGGCTTTCTTCAATGTTTGGTACTGTTAGGAAATATGGTTCGGGCTGAATAGGACAGGTCATCCTGATTGGGTGAAAATGTTCGGCGACTCTAACGGTCAAATTAAATTACGCGCCAAACAAAAAACGCACGGTTCTTTCTACTACAGTAGTCACCCGTAAATGTGTGGTCCTGGTTGCTGTAGGAGAGAGGCATGAAAGTCTCCAGAGAAGGTTACCTAGGAATGAGGTAGCTGGATGTCTGAGCAAAATTGCGTGTCGCTGTAGACATAGTAAAAGTTAGAGGCGACATAAAGTTATTCTTGTAAGAGGAGGATTACGTGCATCTAATTCATGTTCAACTGGGAACCCTTGGTCTAAGAGGGTAGACCCAAAAGGTCCATGAATTAGACGGCTTTCTTCATGGTATTGTGATTCTGTAGAGGTGGTATATATGTAGTTATTTCAATGGATATGCGTCCGTATTTTACAGGTATTGCTCTCAATATTATTTCCCCTACAAATACAACATAAAACTTTACATTCGCGTAAGAGAAATGGAATAGAACACAACGAACATTAAACAACAAACAATTTAATATACATAAAACAGAATGTGAAAACAAATAAAAAACATGATGTGTAAATGGCCTTTTGGAAAATAAAGTTTGGCAAGTGAGAAGAAAATAAATTTGTCTACACGTGTATGTATGTTTAGATGTTAACAGAGTTTGTAAATAAATAGTTCTTACTGACATTAAGTTCATATCATGTTTTATGATTGTGGCGACAGTGTGTCGCATTGATGAAAGAAAGTTTGTCGGTTTTTTTCTTTTGAACGTGATTCGCGGCCATCTGTAGCTAGGTCATGAACTTTAGCTGTGGAAGAAAATGAATTTGCCGGACAGAGTATCGGCTACTGCTTTACTGACTTAGTGGCTCAGTGAATGACTCCCTGACTGTGTGTTACTTATACCCTAACAGTGGATCAAAGAATAGTCCTAAAATTTTGGCGTGTAGACATTTATTGACCAATCAGATTTGTATTTTACTATTTTATTTTAGAGCCTAAATATTTTCTGTTAATTAACTTCCGATCCTATTTTTCTAGAATGTTCTTATTCTATGTTTCAGCTGATTGGTAGAAAAATATAAAAATGTAACTTAAATGCTAATGCAGTTTTGATCCTAAATTTCTAGAATGTTCTTATGTATGTTTTTATTGCTTATTTTAAGAATAGAAAAAATGTGTATCCCATAATTCTGCTGCTGTGAAGGGAGCGGGCAGAAAGTACGTCCCTCCAGCTCGAAAGGTTTTGAGGAAGAGATAGTTTGGCGGGCTTTCACTATTTTTATGTTGCCCGGGAAAATGGTCCGGGCTGAATAGGATAAGTCATCCTCATTGGGTAAAAATATGCGACAACCATAACGGTCGAAGTTCTTTCTGCTACACACCTAATAAGGTCCAATCTATGGGTCAAATAGAACTGTTTGATATATGGGGTTAGTAGGTTTAGGCAAGTTTAGTTTAGTTTCTTTGTTTAATGGCATATCAACCGTTGTAGGTTATTTAATGCTAAAATCATTCTCCAAGAAGAACAGTATTGGTACTATTTAACCCATAGCTAGGAGGATAAAAGGTTTCATACCTTTCCCAAGGGTATTAGCCCGAAAGGGAACGTAATAGCGCGACTGGAATACGAACTCGCTTACTACGATTCCGCAGTCTATCGCTTTAACCATTACACCACGAGGAAACCCCCTAGGTTTAGGCAAGCAGTTTAACTTCTATAAGAATAGTACAAAAAGAAAGAAAAAATTAAAACATGCATGTAAATGATAAGGAATTTATTATTCAAAATGACAATTTTTGAAAAGTCAGTGTTTTTTATTTGAGAGTTTGTGGGGTATGAGGCTGAAGGTCGCGGGCAAAGGGCAAGACTGTATTGCCGTTTGATATCTGACTCCATATTTTGTTAATTTTATTATACCCCCACATTGGCTAGTCGGTTTAACGCCTTACTCAAGAAAGTCTAAAACAGAATTATACAATAGAAAAGACAGCAACAGATAAGAGACGAAGACGTTTCGTTTAAACTTTCTTTATTCACTGGGTTCAACAACAATTCCATGGATGGGGGAGTTTTTCCTGAATACATTGAAATGGTTGAAATCCTCCAGTTAAGGTGTCAAAATACGTTAATCGTTTCTTGCCCATGTTTGTCCTCATTTGGTATTTTGGGCTTCCATAAGGGTAAATTTTCTTTTGGAAGTTTGTCAGTCTGGTAAGGGTTAGTTTGTAGTTCATTTGTGGGTCTTTTATATTTCAGCATAATCCTATTTACCCAACCCCTCCGCTCGGGCAGGATATGACACAAGGTCAATTTTTAAGCGGAGTTTAACAGGTTTGAATTCAGAGTTTACCTTCTCCTAGACTAGTTGCCTAACCATGGCTGAAGAACCCAGTCTGTCCTACTATTTACCCATAGCTGGAGGGAGAATAATTGGATTCATACCTTTCCCAAGGGTATTAGTGCTATGTGAAATGCAATCAGTCTCGTCCAGGATTTGAACTCGTGTCGTCGTGTCCATTTCCTACGACGATAACCATTACACCACGGACATAATGCTGACCGAGAGAGAGCTGCTACTGGGTGAAAGGGACTAACCAACACCTTGTCCAAAGACGTATGGCGTGGCTCCCAGACATCCGTCCGCAACGATGTTGTCAAATCGCTGGTCACTGCCTGAAAGAGAAAGAAAACCTGTTCGTCTGTGTCAAGTAGAAATGCCTTTTTTCTTTACGCATGCGTCATCCCTTTTTCCCGTTAGGGACCTCTGGGAGTTTCTGCAAATTTAAGTTTTCTTTTTTGTTTTGTTTTTTTAATTCAATTTGAATCTTTTTTTGATTTATTTATTCGTTCCCTACAAGTTTATATATATGAGTGTGAATAAGTGAGTCAATAAACGAATTCATTGATAGATCAGAGTCAATAAAAATGATACGATAAGGAATTAACATTCAAAGATGATAAATCTTAAAAGCACAGGAGTCAATTTTTTTCTTGGTTGCAGTGGTGAAGGAATCGTAATGTGTTGGCTCGTAGGTACTAACCCTTTCTGCTTGCATTGTAGTCTCTATCACAAGGAGTAATGCTGTCTGCTGGGGTCGTGAACTCAGAATTTGTCGAACGTCCCACCGACCGGACGAGTGTGGCACAAGACGAACAAGATATGCCAGATATTGCTGGAGAAGCAAGGACGAACTAATAAGTGATGTTCTTCTATGGACCCCCGTTCGGCCACTTACCTCCCATCTCACACACCATCCAAGTAAGACGAACAAGATATGCCAGATATTGCTGGAGAAGCAAGGACGAACTAATAAGTGATGTTCTCCTATGGGCCCCTTACACGGCCACTTACCTACCATCTCACACACCATCCAAGTAAGACGAACAAGATATGCCAGATATTGCTGGAGAAGCAAGGACGAACTAATAAGTGATGTTCTCCTATGGACCCCTGCACGGCCACTTACCTCCCATCTCACACACCATCTAAGTAAGACGAACAAGATATGCCAGATATTGCTGGAGAAGCAAGGACGAACTAACAAGTGATGTTCTCCTATGGGCCCCTATACGGCCACTTACCTCCCATCTCACACACCATCCAAGTAAGACGAACAAGATATGCCAGATATTGCTGAAGAAGCAAGGACGAACTCATAAGTGATGTTCTCCTATGGACCCCTGCACGGCCACTTACTTCCCATCTCACACACCATCTAAGTAAGACGAACAAGATATGCCAGATATTGCTGAAGAAGCAATGACGAACTCATAAGTGATGTTCTCCTATGGGCCCCTGCACGGCCACTTACCTCCTATCTCACACACTTACGTGGCAGCATTACTCCTTACATGAGTTTGGGCGAAAGGTCGTAACCCAGATACGCCCTGTATTTTCAAAATTGCCTTGGGCCCCGTCGGTATTACCCTAAAGGGGCGCCCCGGGTGCCAGTCAATAAACCTAGCTCCTCTAAGGAGGGTTACAGCCTGAGGGAACGGCCCTTGAGACTACAGCCAATCTTAGCTCGTGTGACATGAATGCCGGCTTCCCAGAACCCATGTCAGGCGGCCTCGACCGACCTTCACCGAAGCCAGTACACACTCAAACTAATCCGTGTACCGAGCCACATGGCCAGCTGAAATGTGTCCCGACCCAGTGATCAGGAGTACGATCGCAAAAAAACTTGGCCGAAAGCATTTTGAGCGCGAACGCTTTTGACTGGTCGAGAAATTTTGTTAAATTTTCTTTTATTCAAAACCGGAACAATATTTCGAGCCAGATGTACACAAACTAGTTCTTTTTTCATTTTTTCTTTGAACGTGTCAGGGTGAACATCCGGTTCTCTCACTTATTCTGTATTGCTACGGATATTTAAACTGTGTGCAAACAAATGACTTAGCTTAATTCGAATCTTTAGAAATAGAACTCTTTGACCATTCAAGTGTGTGTAAACGAATGAGTTATGTTGAAAAGAATTATTAGTATTGATTAGAAATACTTAAAACTCTCTAACTGTGTGCCGAAATTGGATTGTTTGTGTTACATACCGATGCTTGAAACCATTTAACTACGAGTCATCATCATCATGTCACACTGCTAGTACGGATTTCCCTGACTCTCTCTCCACATTCGTCCCTATCGTCCATCGCCTCCAGTAGGTCCTCCAGACTTCCTCTAATGTTCATACAAAGCTGTTGTAGGTACGTCCTTGTTGATCCACCATAACAGATATATTCGTGTGAAGAGATCCATAGGAGAACATCACTTATGAATTCGTCCTTGCTTCTCCAGCAATATCTGGCATATCTTGTTCAACTTACTTGAATGGTGTGTGAGATGGGTGGTAAGTGGCCGTGTAGGGGTCCAAAGAACATCACATGAGTTTGTCCTTGCTTCTCCGGCAATATCTGGCATATCTTGTTCGTCTTACTTAGATGGTGTGTGAGATGGGAGGTAAGTGGCCGTGTAGGGGTCCATAGGAGAACATCTTATGAGTTCGTCCTTGCTTCTCCAGCAATATCTGGAATATCTTGTTCGTCTTACTTGGATGGTGTGTGAGATAGGAGGTAAGTGGCCGTGTAGGGGTCCATAGGATAACATCACTGATGAGTTCGTCCTTGCTTCTCCAGCAATATCTGACATATCTTGTTCATCTTATTTGGATGGTGTGTGAGATGGGAGGTAAGTGCCCGTGTAAGGGTTCATAGGAGAACATCTCTTATGAGTTCGTCCTTGCTTCTCCTGCAATATCTGACATATCTTGTTCATATTACTTGGATGGTCTGTGAGATGGGAGGTAAGTGGCCGTGTAGGGATTCATAGGAGAACATCTTATGAGTTCGTCCTTGCTTCTCCTGCAATATCTGGCATATCTTGTTCGTCTTACTTGACCGAGTCGTCAATCAAGAGATGCACCTGTGTAAATAAGCGGAAGAACAGCGGAAGCAAGTGCACGTTAGACAATAATATAACCAGGTGTCCGGGGTGATTCGAGTTAGTTGGGGTCAGTTGGAGACAAGATGCCGTAGTGAGAGCCAGCGGCAGACAGAGGGCTTTGGGCCCACGGTTGAGCAACCCAGCTAAGATGAGAAAGAAGTGCTGCTATGGCCGAAGAAGAATTTGGGGTCCATATAGCAGTCTGTCCCCGTCTCCAGCTGATCTCTCACACAAAAGAAACATCATCTTTTCGAGAATAAAGTGTGAGAGATTATATTTTTAATAAAAAGCGTATTCGTTCGTTCATTGAAGTTTGTCATTATGTTTGATTATGTTTCTGTTAATATTTGTATTACAGCTATAAAACTATAGATGGTGTGTGAGATGGGAAGTAAGTGGCCATGTAGGGGTCCAAAGAACATCACATGAGTTCGTCCTTGCTTCTCCAGCAGTGTCCTGCATGTCTTGTTCGTCTTATTTGGATAGTTTTAGAGATGGGAAGTACAGTTGTTATTTTGTGGGATGTTGCTTCCAAAACTTGTTCAAAGCAGCTCGAAGCATTCGTGTGCAGTTCGCGTCTGGCTTTTTCTCTATACACTAAGTCAGCATCCATGTGGTGCATCCATATAGTAGAATTGACACAACCACTGCTTGGAAGAAATCGCGTTAGAATTATTTGTATTAGAAAGAAATACTTGAACCCTTTTAAACGTGTACAAAAATGAGCTTTGGCACATTTAAAAATTGTCAACAACAAAATGTGTTTACAAATCACATATTTAATATGAAGGAATAGGATTTGGCATTAAATAACCTACAATGGTTGATATGTCATAAAACCCAACCAAACCAAATCATATATATTTAATATATATGTGTAAAGAGGATTTGGCTTTAAATAACCTACAATGGTTGATATGCCATAAAACCCAACCAAACCAAATCATATATCTTTAATATATATGTGTAAAGAGGATTTGGCATTAAATAACCTACAATGGTTGATATGCCATAAAACCCAACCAAACCAAATCATATATCTTTAATATATATGTGTAAAGAGGATTTGGCATTAAATAACCTACAATGGTTGATATGTCATAAAACCCAACCAAACCAAATCATATATATTTAATATATATGTGTAAAGAGGATTTGGCATTAAATAACCTACAATGGTTGATATGTCATAAAACCCAACCAAACCAAATCATATATATTTAATATATATGTGTAAAGAGGATTTGGCATTAAATAACCTACAATGGTTGATATGTCATAAAACCCAACCAAACCAAATCATATATATTTAATATATATGTGTAAAGAGGATTTGGCATTAAATAACCTACAATGGTTGATATGTCATAAAACCCAACCAAACCAAATCATATATATTTAATATATATGTATAAAGAGGATTTGGCATTAAATAACCTACAATGGTTGATATGCCATAAAACCCAACCAAACCAAATCATATATCTTTAATATATATGTGTAAAGAGGATTTGGCATTAAATAACCTACAATGGTTGATATGTCATAAAACCCAACCAAACCAAATCATATATATTTAATATATATGTATAAAGAGGATTTGGCATTAAATAACCTACAATGGTTGATATGCCATAAAACCCAACCAAACCAAATCATATATATTTAATATATATGTATAAAGAGGATTTGGCATTAAATAACCTACAATGGTTGATATGTCATAAAACCCAACCAAACCAAATCATGTATATCTAATATATATGTATAAAGAGGATTTGGCATTAAATAACCTACAATGGTTGATATGTCATAAAACCAACCAAACCAAATCATGTATATCTAATATATATGTATAAAGAGGATTTGGCATTAAATAACCTACAATGGTTGATATGCCATAAAACCCAACCAAACCAAATCATATATCTTTAATATATATGTGTAAAGAGGATTTGGCATTAAATAACCTACAATGGTTGATATGTCATAAAACCCAACCAAACCAAATCATATATATTTAATATATATGTGTAAAGAGGATTTGGCATTAAATAACCTACAATGGTTGATATGTCATAAAACCCAACCAAACCAAATCATATATATTTAATATATATGTGTAAAGAGGATTTGGCATTAAATAACCTACAATGGTTGATATGTCATAAAACCCAACCAAACCAAATCATATATATTTAATATATATGTGTAAAGAGGATTTGGCATTAAATAACCTACAATGGTTGATATGTCATAAAACCCAACCAAACCAAATCATATATATTTAATATATATGTATAAAGAGGATTTGGCATTAAATAACCTACAATGGTTGATATGCCATAAAACCCAACCAAACCAAATCATATATCTTTAATATATATGTGTAAAGAGGATTTGGCATTAAATAACCTACAATGGTTGATATGTCATAAAACCCAACCAAACCAAATCATATATATTTAATATATATGTATAAAGAGGATTTGGCATTAAATAACCTACAATGGTTGATATGCCATAAAACCCAACCAAACCAAATCATATATATTTAATATATATGTATAAAGAGGATTTGGCATTAAATAACCTACAATGGTTGATATGTCATAAAACCCAACCAAACCAAATCATGTATATCTAATATATATGTATAAAGAGGATTTGGCATTAAATAACCTACAATGGTTGATATGTCATAAAACCAACCAAACCAAATCATGTATATCTAATATATATGTATAAAGAGGATTTGGCATTAAATAACCTACAATGGTTGATATGTCATAAAACCCAACCAAACCAAATCATATATATATTTAATATATATGTATAAAGAGGATTTGGCATTAAATAACCTACAATTGTTATATAATTACGGAATGATTTTTTTATATAAATCATTTTTCGTTAATTATATTTTATCATTCGGTCTGGTTGGGCTTTGAACTGTTCGGCTCTTAGTGCAGGTTCAGGTGCACACATTGAGTACAGTTCACGCTCGTGCGCAGAGGATATGACAATCACAAATGTCGTAATAAAAACCCCAGATAGAAAAAGGTGACT
Organism: Sepioteuthis lessoniana; assembly: GCA_963585895.1. NCBI lineage: Eukaryota > Metazoa > Mollusca > Cephalopoda > Myopsida > Loliginidae > Sepioteuthis > Sepioteuthis lessoniana. Next base: position 16,084,455 of record OY757947.1, read on the forward strand.
GGGGTGTGAATGACGTCATGCCCGGAAGCGACGGGCAGAGAATTTGGTGATTTTGAAAAAGACCTTAGTTGAGATTCGACTCTGGGCCGGGCCAGTCCAACTGGGGGGTTGACTGTGGACGATGTAGGAGACAGTTGGTTTGTCTGCCATTGAGGCAGACAGTTGAAGTTGAAGTCTGACCATGGCGTTCTGCAGATCTCTACCGACAGAGATCTTGGGGACTACGGGATGTGCAGCGCGTTTGTTGGGTCAGATAGTACAGTCAGCATACTAAAAATTGTGTCTCTCTCTCCTCGTGTCGAAAAACTAAAGTCAAGAAGTTAATAAACGTTTCATACCTGAACAACGGAGAGTCGCCAGTGTTTCGTATTTCCCTGCATCTGTATATTCGTATAGTTGGATTGTGACTATACAACACAATGCAACTAATTAAATAACCAACAATGCATCTGATCCTCCAAGACAGTCGTGTTTCCACGGCTGCTTTCGTTTATTTTTATAAGGTCAGGTAAAACACAATGTCATCATCATCATCATCATCATGTCGTGCTGGTAGCACGGATATCCCTGACCCTCTCTCGCCACTCCTCCCTATCGTTCATCGCCCTAGGCAGGTCTTCAGGACAACATCCCATATCCTCACATAGCTGCTGAATGTATGTTCGTGCTGGTCGTCCTGCTTTTGCACGGCCATGTGTGGGGGTCCATAAAAGTACATCTCTTATGAGTTCGTCCCTGCTTCTCCAGCAGTGTCCTGCATGTCTGGTTCGTCTAACTTGAATAGTTTTCGTGATAGGAGGCAGGTCGTCGTACTGTTGGTGTCTTGTGGGGTGTTGCCGTCAGGACTTGTTCAAGATTGCTTGCAGCATTCTAGATGTAACTGTGGCTATTCCCTCCTTAACAATGCTATATGACCGAAAGAGATCTCTTCCCAATTTATCGTACACACAAAATAATGATTGCAACTGACACTCACGAGAGCATTCACCGGATGTTAACGCTACTGAGACTTTCCTCAAAATGGAAAAAACAGCTTCTGCGCATAGAATCAGCGCATAGCGTAATGTCGATGAAATTTGTCAAAAATAAAAATAATTAAAAGTAATTTTTCGGCCAATCTGTGACCTTCGCGGTAAAAAGACAAAGAAAACCCAATGCAAGTTTTTCTCACAAGCGTTAGCTGATAGTCTTTCACTGACAGCAAGTCTTCTCAGGTCTCCAAGACTCTTCTCAGTGTTATATGACCGAAAGAGATCTCTTTGAATTTATCGTACACACAAATAATGATTGCAACTAGCACCCACGAGAACATTCACCGAATGTTATCGGTGCTGAGACTTTCTTCACAATGAAAAAAGAGATTTCTGCGAATAGGATCAATGCATAGTGAAACGTCAATGAAATTTGTCAAAAAATAATTAAAAGTAATTTTTCGGCCAATCCGTGACCTTCGAGGTAAAAAACAAAGAAAACCCAATTTGATCCGATCAGAAGAGAAAAACGATATAAATGACAAATTTCTCGACAGCAGGGCAGATCAAAAGAAGACAGACAACATCAACAGACTAGAAACTCCAGTTCTGAGAGAGAGAGAGAGAGAGAGAGAGAGAGAGAGAGAGAGAGGCGAAACTCGAAACCACGCATCACCCACATTGACTTTCCTCTTTTCCGCTTTGAAGGAAGCGACTAAGCCGTAAATCACCAAACACCCTTCTCCTCTCCGCACTCGTAACATCTGATTGACCACGAGCGCAAAAGTCTAACAATCCTACCACTATAAAGCATAGGACATTTTTTTCTACCTTTTAACTCCATATCAACACGTTTATTACAAACCCAGTTATTTGAACTTTTTTCCTATTTGTTAAAATTTTTACGTACCTTCCTGTTCTTTGTTTTTGCAACTGTGTTTTGTTCTTTCCTTGCAACCATACGCTGATATAACAACAAGGAAAGAACATCATGCATAGAAGAGCCATAAAATGAAGGTACAGAAGAGGTTTAATGACAGTGGGATTTGAGAACCTCATGCCTTTATCAGATAGATAACAGGGAAAAACAAGTAATACAAGTTACAGCATGCACACCAGCTAACAAGACAAAAATTGCTTACATCGTTAATACAGATAACAAAAGGGAGCACTGTTAGGGATCAGATCTAATAAAAAAAAATATCAAAGAAAGGGAGTTACCTCCCATTAACAGTGAGCAGTGTGAGATTTTAGGGACTGGAAGTTTGAGACAGGAAAAGAGACTTGAAAAATCAGCCATGACACACATGGTCGGGCATTTGACGGGTGCACACAAAGTATAAAACAGATTTTTTTCTAGGTCAATGGACGCGTATAGTCAAATAAATCTTTTTTTGTTGTTGTTTTGCATTACTAGTCCATCTCTTTTCAGTTTTGTTTATATATTTTCTTTAAAAATGTAACAGGGAATTACTGAGATAAAACTAACTGGACACCTCCTGGAATAGTTGGCGACCTTAGTCGAGGGTGACCCGAAAGCTCCTTTTTCAATAGCTACTACACCAAGGTGTAGGGGAGGGCGCAACTCCTTTCCATGGATTTCTCCACTTTACTCTTGATCCTAACCTTATAATACTGAGTGCTAAGCAAGGTGGCATCAAGTACCACTTTTTTGAGTCTATGGCCTGGTGTCTCCTGGAATACAAGAACAAAAAAAAAAAGCCTCTATATGATGGATTTCAGGCAACAAAGAAGCACTTACGCTGATGGATCTGGACACTTTTTCCCCACCTTTCTGGTGTAAAATTGACAAACTCTTGCTTTCTCTTCCCTGCCAATTCCTTTTCTCAGTTACAACTTAAACTAGAACCATCTACTTTCCTTCTACTCTATTGCAATTTACGAAGCTCTTTTGCTTCGGTGTGGCACAAGGCGGATTGAATGGGACACCCAATGAGACTCGAACTCACTCTTGCAGGTTTACTAGTCAAGCTTGCAAACCATTACACTACCCGAGGTGCCCCTTTCCTTCTACTCTATGTCCCTCTGGCTTTTAGGACGATACCTTGCATATTTCATTCTTTATCAACTAAGGCTGAAATTTTTATATTTGTATTTTTTGCATCTATAAACCAATCAGTTAAGTTTGATGCACACTATGCATTTGCCATTGAAACGTTTTTTTTTTTTTTAGACTGGTGAATCTGTAGTTTCTATACTGAGAGCTTTTGCATCAATTGACCAATCAGTTAGGACTGATGCACAACATGCATTTTCTGTTGAAACATATTTTTAAGACTGGTGTATCTCTAGTTGCTATACAGAGAGTTTTTCCGTGCTCATTTCATGTTGTGTCAGAAAGATGATGTTCTGGATAGAAGGAATATAATGAAGGAGTATTACGCACTCCCCAGAGCTCCATCAGACACAGTTTAGTGTCATACTTAGGATACCTTTTTTGATGGGGAAGTAGGGGTTTACCTCTTTGCAGAGGATACAGTCAGTAAATTCTAAACCCTGCTGACAGGGCCTAAACTTTTTGGCATTAAACCATAATATATTAATTTCTTTTGTGCTTTATTTTGGTCTGCTAGCCAACATTTGAGTACTTTCTAGTTTTAAAGTATATTTTAAACAATTTATTTGTTCATCCGTGTGTGTGTCTGTGTGTATATATGAACAGAAATACTATTGTAAATTGGGTTCAGAAAGAGCCTTGAAAATATATATGTGCGCTCGTATATATACATATAGATATACATATATACTCATATATAAACACACACACATATATATATATATATGCACATATATACACAGACACATATATATACATATATATATATATACACACACATATATATATACATATATCCCAATAAGTATGTACATTTCCATACCTATACAAGTATACTTATGTATATATATATATATATGTAGGCAGATAAATCCTATATATATATATATATATATTTACGCATATATATGTGTTATAAAATAGCCGAGGGATTTCGGTTCATGCCTTTGAGTTTAGTTAGGCTGAGAACCTTTCGGCTCAGCACATGGGTTGGTTGGGTGTAACATTGAAGCAGGTGTTAACGCGGGTGCGCGCAGGCGGATGGAGGTGTCACTCAGATGTCATAACAGTCCGAGACGATACTAGGTGACAAGGTGCGGGTGACGTCACGCACCGGAAGCACGCGGAAGTTTGTGTGAGAATTTGAAGAAAATAAGAGTCGGGTACTAGACGCCAAACGAGAAGGATCGATTTTTGGAGCTCGCACGCGCGAGGCGAATGTGCGCCCTATGGGGGGGCGCTCGAAATGGGGGCCAAATGAATAAGACAGCGGAGATGATTGTGTCTCTCCTCCTTACGTCGAAACCTTTTAACTCAAAGTTAATAAAAAGGTTTCGTACCTGAACAAGAAGTCGTTACGTGTTTTCGAATTCCGAGATTCCTATGTTCTTTATATAGTCTGCTGCGTGCAATCCTCAACAAGTCCTGGCAGCAACACCCCACAAGACACCAACTGTACGGCCACCTGCCCCCTATCACGAAATCTATTCAAGTTAGGCGAACCAGACATGCAGGACATTGCTGGAGAAGCAGAGATGAACTCATAAGAGATGTACTCTTATGGATCCCCACACACGGCCGCGCAAAAGCAGGACGACCAGCACGAACGTACATTCAGCAGCTATGTGAGGATACAGGTTGTTGTCCTGAAGACCTACCTAGGGCGATGAACGATAGGGAGGAGTGGCGAGAGAGGGTCAGGGATATCCGTGCTGCCAGCACGATATGATGATGATGATAGTAATAAACATTATATGTCTATTTCACATAGCGTTAATTGTAGATATGGTACAATGCATTATGATATATATATACATATACACACACATATATACATATATCCCAATAAGTATGTACATTTCCATACCTATACAAGTATACTTATATATATATATATATATATATAGGCAGATAAATCCTATATATATATATATATATATATTTACGCATATATATGTGTTATAAAAGTATATAGTCTATAGTAATAAACATTATATGTCTATTTCACATAGCGTTAATTGTAGATATGGTACAATGCATTATTAGGGGAGGGCGCTACTCCATTCCCTGGATTGCTCCACTTTACCCTTGAACCGTACCTTATAATGCTGAGTGTTAAGCAAGGTGGTATCAAGTTCCATTTTTAAAGTATATATGCATTAGAATTAGAGGTATCAGAATGTTCACCGGAGGTGTTTACTCCCTTTAAGCCCTCAAATTGCACTGGAAAGCGAATTTCATGTGGGCCATAGGCCCCAGTGGGGCGCTCTCAGTGACGGCCAGCTGGCTCTGACTCGGACCTCACTGACTCCAACTTCAACTGCCTCAACTGCTGCAGGCATTTGCATATATCATTTCATAACGCCTACAACATTCGATTAGATCATGTGATCTTCTTCCGCTTATTTACACAGGTGCATCTCTGATTGACTGCTTGGTCAAGGGTCAATATCCAACATATATATGCACATATATATACATATATATGCAAATACACACACACACACACACACACACACATATATATATGTACATTACAGACTCAATGTTCTAGTGGTTAGTGTATTCATCAATGACCTACGAGACCGGGGTTCAATCCCAGGTTGAGTCATATCAAAGACTCAAAAAATGGTACTTGATGCCGCCTTGCTTAACACTCAGGATTATAAGGTACGTATCAAGGATAAAATAGACCAATCCAGGGAAAGGAGTAGCGCCCTCCCCTACACTGGTGAAGTAGCTATTGAAAAAGGAGCCTTCAGGTCACCCTTGACAACGGTCACCACCTTTACTTATATATATATATATATATATATATATATATTCAGGTAAGTTTTATATATATATTTATACATATATATATATATATATATATACTCATGAATATATATACACATATATACTCACATATACATTAAAATCAAAGGTATTTGAACTTTCACCGGTGGCGTTTACCCTCTTTAAGCCTCCAAATCGCACTGGAAAGTGAATTTTATGTTGTTCCTTGACTTTCTCAAAAAATTCTATATTAGAATAAAATGTATTAACTTTTAAAGTCCACTGCAAACCCACAAACAAACAAAAAAATGTATACATTTTTACTCCCGCCACAACAACAAAATTAAAACAGGCCTCATAATTGGCTTTTATCAATAAGCACTTAGAATATGTAGCCCACAACACCTAAATGAAGAATTTAAGTACTCCAAACTCTCCCTTAAAAGCCTAAAATGCCCTAAATTTTTCATTTTAAAGGCTAGAAAAAAGCTCTCAATATACACTCATCAAATAAACTTAAGAAAAACCCTCCCACAATTCCCATTACCCATAGACCTATCTCTCTACTCAATAACACACATAACAAACCTCTCTATGACAAATTAATTAAATTAGGAATATCAATCATACAAACCACATCACAAACCATTACAAACCTCACTAACGTCTGGAAATGGACCAACAACGAAACCACTTCTCGTGTTGGCATATATTCTATTCCATGCAAAGATTGAAACAAACATTACATCGGTGCAACGCAACACAATCTGGAAAAAAATCTACGAGCACAAACGATCAATTAGATTAAATGACGACTGAAATGTCCTTTTCTCCCACATGTTAGATCTCAAACATACTTTTAATTTTTCCCTAGCCGCTCTAATCAAACCCATACATTGCAAAAAATCCTGCTGATTATTAGAATCTGCAGTCATTTCCAAAACAAACCACATAAATCAATGTCTCTGGTTCTATCATATTTCACCCTACTTGGTAGACTTTATATTACACGGAAACAATATCAAAATAGGGAATGGATAAAAATTTAGCAAGTTTTTTTTAGTTCCTTTTCTTTTTATTTCTTCCCTTCCACTTAAACACTTCATTATAGTCAATGTCTTTGATGAAACAGTATACGCCTGAATCACTACCCCCATCCCTCCCCTTTCTTTACCTCTTTCTTTTTCGCACTAAAATTAACTCACCTCTATCTGATCAAATCTCTGATGAAACCTGATACATTTGACACCTAGCTTCCACCATCTACCCTGACAGTTACAGTCAAAACCAATTACCCCTGCCACCATCACTAAAACCTAAATCTACTTCCCTCCCGATCCTTCCTTTATCTGCCTCTTGTCTTAAGAATCTTTCCATATCCTTATTTTCTCCTTTATTTTATCTATTTCCTCAATTTCTAAAATGAAGAAAAACTCAAAAATCTTTAGTCTGAAAAAGTTCTGTGAATAAAGAACGAAATATTACTAGTAAAACCATTGTGTTTAATCTATCCACTTTTCCACTTACTTTTATCATTACTGTAAGCTGTTGTTGGCGACCGTAGTCGAGGGTAACACAAAGTCTCCCTTTTCGATAGCTACTACACCAAGGTATACGGGAAGGCGCAACTCATTTCCCTGGATTGCTCCACTTTACCCTTGATCCGTACCTTATAATGCTGAGTGTTAAGCAAGATAGCATCAAGTACCATTTTTGGAGTCATTAGTATGACTCGACCTGGGATTGAAGCCCGGTCTCCCGGACCATTGGCGAACACTCTAATCATTATTGTAAAATGACGAAATTTTGGAAATCGACTTAGTGCAAAGAAATTGTGTCTTTATTCTCATTGAAATTAGAGGTATCTGAGTTTGCCTCCTTTAAGCCTCCAAATCGAACTAAAAAGTAGATTTTAGCTCATTGACTTGCTCGTGATATTTTACATAAGAATACATATTTTGTTTTCATGTACCTTCTATTCCGTTCCGTCCAATATATGTAGAGACACATACACAGACACACCCACTGTCGTTGAGCTTTATTCTATATATATACATAATTAATTATATATACACATATATGAATATTCACATACACGTCATCATCATCATGTCGCGCCGCCTGCGCGGATATCCCTGACCGTCTCTCGCCATTTCTCCCTATCATTCATCGCCTCCGGCAGGTCTTCAGGGTTACATCCCGTGTCCTCACATAGCTGCTGTATGTAAGTTCGTGCTGGTCGTCCCACTCTTGCACATCCATGTGTGGGGGTCCACAGGAGTACATCGCTTATGAGCTCGTCCTTGCTTCTCCAGCAGTGCCCTGCGTGTCTGGTTCGTCGAACTTGTATAGTTTTTGTGATGGGGGGGCAAGTGTCCGTATAGTTGGAGTCTCGTGGGGTGTTGTCGCCAGGACTTGTTTAATACTGCTCTCAACATTCTTGTGTAATTTCCGTCCAGCCTACTCTCCAGCCGCTTCGTAAGCGTCCATGTGGTGCATCCATATAGCAGTATCGACACAACCGCTGCCTGGAAGAAACTGCGTTTCATTTTATCAGTTAGGTCCGACTTCCATATGATGGAGAGCCTATTGATAGCTGTCCATGCCTTCGTCAGTCGTGTGTCGATGTCTTTCTCGGTTGATGAGACGCTGCTTCCTAGGTAGGTGAATTTGTCGACTAGTTTCAGAGAGGCTCCGTCTAGTGTGGCAATGTTGCCCGTTTGGTTGTAACACATATATTCGGTTTTGTTTGCATTGACATGGAGGCCAATGCCAGCTGCGGCTCGTTCCAGACTATGCAGTAGTGTCTCTGCTTGATTAGGCGTATTCGCTAGTAACGCCAAGTCATCAGCGTAGTCGGCGTCCGTGATTGTTTTTGCGGGGTACCTTTTGCTTCTTCTCTTAGTCAGCTCGAAGCCATTTTCTCTGATTTTGTCGATCGAAGTCCTAAGCACATAGTCTAGACAGATGATAAAGAGGTACGGGGCTAGTGTGTCTCCTTGTAGTACTCCTGCAACAATGTTGAAGTATTCCGTGTCTCCATCTGGTGAACGTACTTTCACTTTGGTGTTTCTGTAGAGAATCATTATCGCTGCTACAGTTTCTTTTGGTAGGCCGTATGCTAGTAGGATTTGCTCCATCTTCCCTCTGTGTATGGAATCGAATGCCTTGGTAAAGTCGACAAATAGTAATGTCGCCTGTAAGTTTTTTGCCCGAACGCCTTCCAGGATTCTACGGATGGTCAGTATTTGTGAGGTCGTGGATCTATTTCTCCGGAAGCCATTTTGGTTTTTCCTAAGGATGTTGTCTATTTCGGGTTCTATGCGGTTTCGTAGTAGGGCATTGTAGATTTTGGCTGCTATGGATGTAAGTGTTATCCCTCGGTAGTTCTTGGCTAGTCCGAGGTCGCCTTTTTTAGGGAATGGAAGGATGCAATCCCTTCGTCCATCGTTCTATCCTATTTTGACTATAGACTGCGTTGCATTGCCGGAGCAGTATATCGTCGAATTGTCTCGTCTTCCACACTTCTGGGGGGATCTCGTCTAGCCCCGCCGCTTTCCTATTTTTAATTCTTCTGAGAACCGAGTCGAGTTCTTCTTTGGTGAAAGGACCTAGTTTTACGTCTAATTGCTTACTAATAATTCTGGTGATCGGTTCATCCGTTATTTCCGGTGGGTTTCCTAGTAGATTTTTGAAATGCTGTTCCCACAGTTTTACTCTTTCTTGTTGGCTTGCAGCTTTCAATTTTGCTTTGGCTGTGCTCTTCCTTCCACTTACTTCGTTTATTGTTTGCCAGGCTATCCTGGATTGCCTATCTTCCACCGAGTCTCTAATCTTATCTATCTGATTTTGTACGTATTCTGCCTGTTCTTTTAGGTATATTCCTGTTAATTGATGTTGTGCCTTTTCTAGTTTTCGTGCATTTGTGTTTGTTGGGTTCTTTTGATAGCTTTTGGAGGCAGTCTTCACAAGTGCACGTTTTTCTCTAGCCGCTAGCGTTTCCCAAGGGACTCTATATTTAGTTCTAGGTTTTGTTGGGATACACTTTTCTGCCGCCTCAAGGTGTGCTTCTACAAAATTTTCATATTCGTCATTTGGGGTGCCTATTTCTGCCTTCTCTTGTAGTGCTTCGAATCTGTTTCTTAATTCTAATGCATATTTATCTCTAATATCTCTGTTGTTGAGTAGGGCCCAGTCATAGTGCTTGGTCGTCGCTTTACGTGTGGCGTTTTTTCTTAGGCTTAGTCGTACTTTGGCCGTAACTATTCGATGATCAGAGGACACACCCTCGAAGGAGGAGTATGCCTCACAATTCATCGCACTGTTTTTCCATTTCCTGTTTATAAGGACGTAGTCTATCTGTGCTTTACTCTTATTCGCGTATGTGTAGGTCCATAATTTCCCCTCCCTTTTTTGAAAGTTTGTATTGAGGCATGTTAATCTATTTTCTATCATGAAATCTATTAAATGCTGTCCATTCCTGTTTGACACGCAGTGTAGGCTGTATTTGTTGTGTCTGTTTTTCCCGATTCGTGCATTCATATCTCCGCCAATGACTAGCAGGTTGTGTTTCGGAATGCTACGTACTAGGGAGGATAGATCTTCGTAGAAGGTGGCTATTTCGTTTTCTTCGCTAACATTGGTAGGGCTGTAGCAGGAGATAATTGTTGCTTTGGGGTTGCCATTAAACGTTGCGGCCATCATCCTAGGTTGTATTCTCTCAATGCTGTTCAGTGTTTTTAACGCTCTTGGTCCTAGAAGTATTCCCACCCCTCCTACCGATGCATTGACAGAGTTTTTCCATGCCGATACAGTCACCAGCATCCATCCATTACCAGTTTCGTGATACTTGATATCTTCGGTGTGCGTGTATCGGTGCTCTTGTATGCAAATTATATCTATCTTACGTTCTACGGCTGATGCAGTTCACGTACTTATATACATATCTATCTATCTATCTATATATATATATATATATATATATATACATAGATATACATATACACACACTTATATATATATATAGTTATAGATATGCACATGCACAGACACAACCACTAACGTTGAGCTTTATTCTATATATATATACATAAATAGATATATATACACATATATAAAAATTCACATACACACACTTACATACACACATATATATATATATATATACACACATAGATATACACATACACACACTTATATATATATATATATACACATATAGATATGCACATACACACTCTTATATACATATATATATATATACACATGTACACACACATAGATATACACATACACACACTTGTATGCATATATATGTACATACATACATACATACACACACGTATACACACACGTAGATAAACACATACACACAGTTGTATACATATATATGTATATATATACATGCACACACATACACACACTATATATATATATATATATAGACATAGATATACACATACACTCACTTATATACATATATATATACACACATATATACACAGACATAAATATACACACACACACACACAAATATATATATATATATATATGTATGTGTGTGTGTGTGTATGTGTGTGTGTGTGTGTGTGTGTGTGTGTGTGTGTGTGTAAAAGTCTGAAACACATGTTGAGCATATATATATAAAAAAATAAAAACCTAAATACGAAATTTGAAATCATTTGTGGACCTAATCATTTTCAAATGTTTACTTTCTCTCATTGGACCAAAAACATCATATATATATATATATATATATATATATATAAACAAGAAGCATCTGTTAAGAATACAACATTCATAATAGCCAAAAAATGTAAGAAAGCAAAAACAAACGGGAAGGAAAACTTATTTAGAAAATCGGTGAAGCTCATGATTACCTGATGGGAAATAATCAATCACTTAATGACTCTCTCTCTCTCTCTCTCTCTCTCTCTTTCATTACTCTTTCTTCTCTGCCTTCTCTCATAAACCTACCACTACCCCATTATTACACTCTTTTTTCCTTTCTTTTTCTTTTCTTCTTATAAGAGAATTTTCAGCTTGTTCTCTCTCTCTCTCTCTCTCTCTCTCTCTCTCTCTCTCTCTCGTCAGTCTCTCTTCTCTATCTTCTCTCATAAACATACCATCACTTCATCATTACACTCTCCTTTTCTTTTCTTTTTCTTTTCAGCTTGTATTCTCTCTCTCTCTCTCTCTCTCTCTCTCTCTCTCTCTCTCTCTGTCTTCTGTCTGTCTTTCTGTCTCTCTCTCTCTCTGCCTCTCTCTCTCCCTCTCTTTCTCTCTCTCTCTCTGTCTTCTGTCTGTCTGTCTGTCTGTCTATCTATCTCTGTCTCTGTCTCTCTCTGTTTGTCTGTCTGTCTGTCTGCCTCTCTCTCTCTCTCTCTCTGTCTATCTATCTGTCTCTCTCTCTCTCTCTGAGATCACTTATTGGACAGATGGCAAATTCCATCTTCTCACACCTCATCCATTTGTTCCTTTTGCCAAAAATTACGATAGTTACCGCAGTTACAAAGCAGAATGAATTGATTTCCTTTTTTCTCTACTTACCACACCTCACTTTATCTTTCTTTCTGGCAGCCCTGTTGGCAGGGAATAGAATACACCAACCCCATACTCTCCAAGGGACTAAGACCCCCCTCAAAAAAAAAAGGATAAGAGCTATCCTGGGTATGACACTAAACTGCATCCAGTTCTAGATCTCTTGAGAGTATGGACTCGCTCTTTCATTGACATTACTCCCAGGTTGACTGACTCCAAATAAAATATGCTGATTGCATCCTATGAAGGGTGTAGAGTATCTCATCAATGTCATTACTCCCAGGTCAACACTGACCTGATTGGTTATATCTGTTAGGTTCTATTTATGGGTCAAATACATCTGCTTGAAACTTATCCGTATTGGATAAAAATACCTGAAATCATTTAACTATCTGCAAACAAATGATAATTATTAAATAGAATTATTAATGTGAGATAGCAATACTTGAAACCATTCTACTGTGTGCAAACAAATGATTGATATTAAATAGAATTATTAGTGTTTGATGAAAATACTTGAAACCATTTTATTGTATGCAAACAAATGATTAATATTAAATAGAATTAGTAGTGTTTGATGGCAATACTTGAAACCATTTAATTGTGTGCAAACAAATGATTAATATTAAATAGAATTTTAAGTGTTAGATAGCAATACTTGAAATCATTTAACTCTGTGCAAACAAATGATTAATATTAAATAGAATTATTAGTGTTAGATAGAAAAACTTGAAACTATTTAGAATTGTTTGTGTTAGCAATACTTAAAATCATTTAACTTTGTGTAAACAAATGATTAATATTAAATAGAATCATAATTGTTGAATGGCAATACTTGAAACAATTTAACACTGTGAAAACAAATGAGCCATGGCCTCATTTAAAAATAATGTTACCTGCAAACCATTGACTTAAATATTTAGATTTATTTTATACCCTTTACAACAAGGCTCTTATATTCGTATCAAGAATGGTTATTTGAATCTACAACTCTTTTTGTAAAGTATGATAATTAGACACTTGAAACCATATAATTTTGTAAATCATGTTGTTCACACAGTTTGATTGGGTTTTATGGCATATCAACCATTGTAGGTTATTCAATGCCAAATCCTCTTTATACATATATATTAAATATATACGATTTGGTTTGGTTGGGTTTTATGGCATATCAACCATAGTAGGTTATTTAATGCCAAATCCTCTTTATACATATATATTAAATTTATAGGATTTGGTTGGGTTGTGTTTTATGGCATATCAACCATTGTAGGTTATTTAATGCCAAATCCTCTTTATACATATATATTAAATTTATAGGATTTGGTTTGGTTGGGTTTTATGGCATATCAACCATTGTAGGTTATATAATGTCAAATCCTCTTTATACATATATATTAAACATATATGATTTGGTTTGGTTGGGTTTTATGGCATATCAACCATTGTAGGTTATTCAATGCCAAGTCCTCTTTATACATATATATTGAATATATAGGATTTGGTTTGGTTGGGTTTTATGGCATATCAACCATTGTAGGTTATATAATGTCAAATCCTCTTTATACATATATATTAAACATATATGATTTGGTTTGGTTGGGTTTTATGACATATCAACAATTGTAAGTTATTTAATGCCAAATCCTCTTTATACATATATATTAAATATATATATTATAGTTTAGTTGAGTTCCTTCTCTTCTTTCTTTCTCTCTTCCTTCTCTTCTCTCTCTCTCTCCTTCCTTTCTTCTTTTCCTTCCTTACCCCCTCTCTCTTACTCTCCTTCCTTTTCTTCCTTTACTCTCACTGTCTTTCCTTTTCTTCTCTCTCTCTCTCACTCTCCTTTTCTCTTTTTCTCTTTCTTTTCCCCTCTCTCTGTCAGCCTCTCTCTCTCCTTTTCTTCTTTCTTCCTTTTCTTGTCTCTCTCTCTCTCTTTCTATCTCCTTCCTCCCCACTCTCTCTTCCATCCTTCTTTTTTCTCTCCTGACTGTGCATCAAAGTATGCAGCAAACAAGATGCAAGTATTAATTGCAATATTAAAATCTTAAGAGCTAATAAAGTTTACAATAAAAAAAATGGCATTTTAATCTACATCACTAAAGTCTATCAATCTGGCTAAGATACGTAGATGATACCTTCATTCTATGACCTCATCAGGAAGACATTGGAACGCTACTGGATCATATGAACACAATCAGACCATCTATACAGTTCGTTATGGAGAAATAACAAGAGAACAGATTATTCTTCCAAGATGTATTAATTACTCTGACAGAGCAAGAACTTGAATAATATGTGTATCAAAAGCCGACATTCACTGGACACTAACTAAACTTCAACTCCCACTATCCATATAATGTAATGAAAAAAAATTTCATTACCTACATCATTAAGCCAAAGCCTTAGTAGTGGCAGAGATGTATATCAAGAAAAAAACGGACAGTTTAAGAGACAGCCTCGATTGCAACAACTGTCCAGAGATTATAACATCAGCTCCAAGAAATCTAGATTGAATAACAGAAAACAAGACCCGAAAACTCACTACAGTCTCTGCCTTACATCAAAGGCCTAGCCGTAAAGATTCAACAGATATGTTGTCTGTACTATATTTGGACAATATTCAGGAGTGGCTCAACTCTTCGAAAATATCTCTTCCGAGTCAAGCTCCCAACAGAATACAACATGAGCAAGATTTGCGTGTACTCCATCCCATGCAGTTGTGGTAAAGTATACAAAGGCAAGACATGCCACTAAAAGTAAGTCTAAACAAACATCCAAAAGCAGTATATTGAGATGAGGTTGAATAGTCAGGTATAGCTGACCATATATGAAAACCATCTACCCTTATGGAATGAAATTAATCGTAGAAAGGGAAAAACATTGGAAAATATGATGTCTTTAAGAAGCAGTGTATATATTGGACTACTGTGACTTGTTGAGCTGCCCAAATTAAAAGATGAATATGATTTGGGAAGCTTGAAAAATAAAAATTTCCAGCTGAACTGTCCAGCATAATACATGGATAAATGGACACAGGCATTCGGTTGGAAAGTGCGTGTCAGTAAAATCATCTGGAGGGTACAGGTTCAATCCCAACAAAAAATAGATAACAAAAAATACTTACTATAGCTTCACACTTGTACCCGGTTATGGCTAACAAAATTAGAACAATCTATCTCCATAAATTAAATAAAGGGTTCAGTTCAAAATTCTGTGTGGGCTCCCAAGTTTAAAATGAAACAGTTGAAAAAGGCTGAAAGATGCATCAACAGAAACGTATGAATATAACCAAGAAGATGAAGATGATAGTCTCAATATTCTAAGTGATAAAAGTTATTAAGCTACATCTTAGAAATTTGGACAAATAATATTGTCTGTAATTATAATATAATACGAAAGCAAGGCCAGTTTACTACAATTATCATCATCTATAATATCAATATAATAAGTTGGAAGAAAGACGTGGACTCAACAATCATCATCATCTATAATATCAAAATAATAAGATGAAAGAAAGGCCAGTACCCAACAATCATCATCATCTCAAATATCAATATAATAAGATGAAAAAAGGCTATTATACAACAATCATCATCATCAATAATATCAATATAAGATGAAAGAAAGACGAAGACACAACAGTCATCATTATCTCTAATATCAATATATTAAGATGAAAGAAGGGCCAGTACCCAACAATCATCATCATCTCAAATATCAATATAATAAGATGAAAAAAGGCTATTATACAACAATCATCATCATCAATAATATCAATATAAGATGAAAGAAAGACGAAGACACAACAATCATCATTATCTCTAATATCAATATATTAAGATGAAAGAAGGGCCAGTACCCAACAATCATCATCATCTCTAATATCAATATAATAAGATGAAAAAAGGCTATTATACAACAATCATCATCATCTATAATATCAAAATAATAAGATGAAAGAAGGGCCAGTACCCAACAATCATCATCATCTCAAATATCAATATAATAAGATGAAAAAAGGCTATTATACAACAATCATCATCATCTATAATATCAAAATAATAAGATGAAAGAAAGGCCAGTACCCAACAATCATCATCATCTCAAATATCAATATAATAAGATGAAAAAAGGCTATTATACAACAATCATCATCATCAATAATATCAATATAAGATGAAAGAAAGACGAAGACACAACAATCATCATTATCTCTAATATCAATATATTAAGATGAAAGAAGGGCCAGTACCCAACAATCATCATCATCTCTAATATCAATATAATAAGATGAAAAAAGGCTATTATACAACAATCATCATCATCTATAATATCAAAATAATAAGAGGAAAGAAAGGCTATGATACAACAATCATCATTGAAAGAAAGATGATGACACAACAATCATCATCATCTATAATATCAATATAATAAGATGAAAGAAAAGCCAGTACCCAACAATCATTATCATCTATATTATTATTATAATAAGACGAAAAAAGGCTATAATACAACAATCATCATCATCTATAATATCTATGTAATAAGATAAAAGAAAGGCTATGATACAACAATCATCATCATCTTTAATATCAATATAAGATGAAAGAAAGACGAGGACACAACAATCATCATCATCTATAATATCAACTTACTAAAATGAAAGAAAGGCTATGACATAACAATCATCATTTCCTATAATATCAATATAATAAAATGAAAGAAAGGCCAATTCACAACAATCATCATCTTTAATATCAATATAATAAGATGAAGGAAAGTCTATGTTGCAAAAATCATTATCACTATAATATCAATATTAAAAGATATGCATATTAACCGTTTTACGACCAAGATAGAAATTGTTTGGCAATAATCGTTTCTTTATTTTTTAAGTCTTTTTACTGCAAGCCTTTTACAGTTAAGCTCCATCTTTAACCCTTTTTCTACCAAGTTCCTTTTTTCTTTTTCTTTTTTTCTTTTTTTTTTAGTTTTGCTAAATTAGGTTTTGAGTACCTAAGTTTTCAGGTTTAAAATGAAATTCAGCAGGGACCTCATTATCCCCATGGGAGTGAAAGTGTTGAGGCCTAATTAAGGTATATTCATGGATGGGCTATTCTGTACAGGCACCTCATTTTCTCTGTTGTGTATAAAAGAGAGAGGTGCCCGTGGTGTAGTAGTTATCGTCGTAGGAAATGGACACGGTGACACGAGTTCAAATCCTGGACGAGACTGATTACATTTCACATAGCACTAATACCCTTGGGAAAGGTATGAATCCAATAATTCTCCCTCCAGCTATGGGTAAATAGTAGGGCAGACTGGTTCTTCAGCCTTGGTGAGGCAACTAGTCTAGGAGAAGGAAAACTCTGAATTGAAACTTGTTAAACTTCGCTTAAAAATTGAGCTTGTGTCATATCCTGCCCGAGCGGAGGGGTTGGGTAAATATGATAAGAGAGAGAGAGAGAGAGAGAGAGAACTCAGTTAAATTTATGAGGCAAATATCAATTCTTTATTAGTTAAGTTAAATGCTGGATGTTGGTTTACTTATCGCTGAAGTCAGGTCTTTTTTTGGTAAACAATTATATAACTACAATTAACTAATGATAATAATAATTTTTACGCAATTCTAGTTTCAAGTAAATAGTCTTAATATTAATCATTTATACACAATTATATTACTTCAATTAACTATTACTATGTAATTATAACTGTTTTTCTGTACAGTTATATGGTTTCAAGTATTTCTGTCTAATACAAGTAATTTGTACACTGCTGGTTTCAAGTAATCTTGTCTAAAACAAATTATAAGCACACATGGCCAAGTGGGAAGAGTGTTCGCCAATGGTCCAGGAGACCTGGTTTCAATCCCAGGTCACATCATATCAAAGACTTTAAAAATGGTACTTGATACCTCCATGCTTAACACTCAGCAATATAAGGTAAGTATCAAAGTAAAGTGGAGCAATCCAGGGAAAGAAGTAGCGCCCTTCCCTACACCTCGGTGTAGTAGCTATTGAAAAGGGAGCCTTCTGGTCGCCCTCGACTAAGGTAACCAATTTTACTTACTATATGGTTTCAAGTTTTTCAAGCAACTATATGGTTCCCAGTAAATGATAATAATTATGATAATAGTAATATCAAAGCAAGTATATATCATACCAAAGCAAGAATAAGTAAAGTTGGCGACCATAGTCGAGGGTAACCTGAAGGCTCCCTTTTCGGTAGGGGAGGGCGCTACTCCTTCCCTGGATTGCTCTACTTTACCCTTGATCCGTACCTTATAATGCTGAGTGTTAAGCAAGGAGGCATCAAGTACCATTTTTTGAGTCTTTGGTATGACTCGACCTGGGATTGAACCCAGGTCTCCCGGGCCATTAGCGAACACTCTAACCCCTAGGCCAATGTCCGGTATTAAAGCAAGAATAATAAGGACCAATCATATCAAAGCCAGAATAATAAAAACCAATCATAACAAAACAAGAATAATAAAAACCAATCATATCATAACAAGAAAAATAAGAACCAATCATATCAAAGCAAGAATTGATAAGACGCAACAAAACAGCAGATGTAGGTTAAGAGTTGATAGAAATGAAATGATCAATGACATAATAAGCGAATGAAGGAAATTAGCACAGAAAGAGTATAAGACTAGGCATGAGTGTGTGGGTAAGGTGATCCACTGGGAATTGTGCAAGAAATTGAAGTTTGACCATACAAACCAATGAGAAACCTAGACAAATAACGGAAAGAATAGAATTGCCAAATCAAAAAAGAATCAGAACACTTAGTGAGAAAGAAAACTTACAAGTACTCAGGAATATTGGAAGGAAGCAGACACCATCAAACAAGTGGAGATGAAAGAAAAAATAAAAAAAGGATCTCAGATGAATAAGAACACTTTTGAAACCAAGCTCTGCAGCAAGAATCTCATCAAAGGGATAAATACCAGGGCTGTACCTCTTGTAAGATACTCGAGACCATTCTTGAAGTCAACAAAGGAAGTACTTCAACATATGGACCAGAGAACAAGAAAACTCAACAATGCATAAAGCCTTACATCCAAGAAATGACATAGACAAATTATATGTGTCAAGAAAAGGAGGAAGAGGACTTACCAGCATCAATACATCATCATGTCAAGCTGCTCGCATGGATCTCCCTGACCATCTCTAACCAACCATCTCTATCATCCATCACTTCCGAGAGGTCTTCCAGGCTATATTCTGTATCTGCACAGAGCTGGTTCTAGTTGGTCGTCCAACCTTTGCTTGTCCGTGTAAAGGAGTCCACAGGAGTACATTTGCTTATGGGTTCATCCTTACTTCTCCAGCAGTGTCCTGCATGTCTTATTTGTCCAATTTGGATTGTTTTTCTGATGGGTGGTAGGTGGCCATACAGCTGCTACTTTGTAGGGTGTTGCCTCCAGGACTTGTTCAATATGGCTTGCAGCATTCTTGTGTAATTGCCATCAAGCTTTTTCTCCATATATTAAGAGCAAAGAAGGACTAATTACAGAGACAAGAACAGCACAGGAAACAAAAATGAGAAGAAAAAGAACTGTATATTTTAAGAAAAAGAACTGTATTAATATTTTAAGAAAAAGAACTGTATGAATATTTTAAGAAAAACAACTGTATGAATATTTTAAGAAAAACAACTGAAGGAATATTTTAAGAAAAACAACTGAAGGAATATTTTAAGAAAAACAACTGTATGAATATTTTAAGAAAAACAACTGAAGGAATATTTTAAGAAAAATAACTATAAATATTTAAAGAAAAACAATTGTATGAATATTTTAAGAGAAACAGCTGTATGAATATTTTAAGAGAAACAACTGTATGAATATTTTAAGAAAAACAACTGAAGGAATATTTTAAGAAAAATAACTATGAATATTTAAAGAAAAACAATTGTATGAATATTTTAAGAGAAACAGCTGTATGAATATTTTAAGAGAAACAACTGCATGAATATTTTAAGAGAAACAACTCAATGAATATTTTAAGAAAAACAACTGTATGAATATTTAGTAATTTGCTTGAAGCATTGCACAAATTAACTTATATCATTGTATTGAATTAATTTAGAGGGCTATTGCAATGCAAAATAATAATTATTTGAGTCTAATTAATTTCAAAATAAAACTTCATCATCAAAGACTTTTTTTTATAAATGAACATGATGTTGGATGTTAAAAAAAAAGAAAAAATGAAAACAAAGAAAAAATGAAAAAAAGAAAAAAAAATTTGAACATCCAACATCATATTCATTTATAAAAAAAAGTCTCTGACGATGATGTTTTTACTCTGAAATCAATTAGACTCAAATAATTATTATTTCGCATTGCAATGGCCCACTAAGTTAATTCAATATGATAAAATAAAACTGTATGGATATTTTAAACAAGAAACTAGTGAAATCTCACATGAAAAGACCTGGATATAACTAAGAAAGAGAAACTTTAAAAAAGAAACTAAATCTCTTCTAATAGCAGCACAAGACAACACCATAAGGACTAACAATATTAAAATAAAAATAGATAAGACATAACAGAAAAGCAATGTACAATAAGTGGTGATAGAGAGGAAATAATAAATCATATCATAAGCGAATTCAACAAATTAGCACAAAAAATATATAAGACTAGACACAACGGATGGGCAAGGTAATCCACTGGCAGATGTGCAAGAAATTTAAATTTACCCATACAACCAAATGGTACATACATAAACCAGAATCCGTCCTGGAAAACGAGACACACAAAATTCACTGAGATTTTTATGGTTGATTGGTTTCTTTGTTTAATGACATATCAACCTTTTTTAGGTTATTTAATGTGAAAGTCATTCTCCTAGAAGATCAGTAGTGTTACTATTTAACCCATAGCTGGGAGGATAAGGGGGTTCATACCTTTCCCAAGGGTATTTGCCCGAAAGTGAACATAATAGTGCGACTGGAGTACAAACTCACTTGCAACGATCCTGGAGTCCATCGCTTTAACCATTACACCACGAGGATACTCCCCCTGAGATTTTGAGATACAAACAGATCACCGAATACCAACTAGAAGACAAGGCCTTGCGATAATTAACAAAAAAAAGAGAACCTGCTGAATAGCAGACTTTGCCATCTCAGCGGACCATTGAGTGAAAATCAGAGTAAACAAAAAAAGATACAGGTACTTCGACCCTGCTAGAGAACAAAAGAAGTTATGGAACATGAAGGTGATGGTGATACTAATTGTAAGTAGAAATTGAAGGACCACAGAATGAAAATGAAAGAAAGCGAAATGATAAACGAATCCTAGGACTTTGCCAGAGAACTAAAAAAGCTGTGGAACATGAGAGTGACAATGATAGTAATTATAGTTTGTGCACTTGGAATGATCCCTAAAGGCTTGGAAAGTGTATTGGAACAATTGGTAATCAAAGGATGAATCAAGACCATCCAACCTACAGCAGTGAAAGACTATCAGTTGATACTGGTGAAAAAACTCACAAGGAGAAAAATAATAATAATTATAATAATAGGAATGGGTGGGAAAAGTGTTCTACTGGAAATTGTGCAAGAAGTTTAAATCTGACCATACAAACAAATGGTATATGCACAACACAGAATCCAACCTAGAAAATGAGACGCACAAAATTCTCAGGGATTTTGAGATACAAACGGATCATCTAATCTTGGCCAAATGAACAGAGCCGGTGATAAAAGTAAGTTTGCGACCATAGTCGAGAGTGAACCGAAGGCTCCCTTTTCGATAGCTACTACACAGAGGTGTAGAGGAGAGCGCTACTCCATTCCCTGGATTGCTCCACTTTACCCTTGATCCTTACCTTATAGTGCTGAGTGTTAAGCAAGGAGGTATCAAGTACCATTTTTTGAGTCTTTAGTATGACTCGACCTGGGATTGAACCCCGGTCTCCCGGACCATTGGTGAACACTCTACTCATTAAGCCAATGGCCCAGTTGCAGTCAACAAAAAAAAGAGAACCTGCTGAGTAGTGGACTTTGCCGTCCCAGCTGATTGCAGTGTAAAACTGAAAGAAAGTGAAAAGAGAGATAAGTACCTACACCTTCCTAGAGAACTGAAAAAACTATGGAACATGAAAGTGACGTTGAAACTAGGTATAATCAGCATACTTGGTACAGTCACCAAAAGAATGGTACAGGGACTGGAGGACTTGGAAATAAGAGGATGAGTGGATACTATCCAAACTACAGCATTGTTGCGATTGGTCAGAATATTGATGTTATATCATCATATGGTTACAAGGAAAGTAAAAAAAAACACAGTTGCAAAAACAAAGAACATGAAAGCAGATAAAAAAAACGCCTATAAAAAAACTTTTTTTTTTTAAAATCTGAATATGAGCACAGGTAAAAAATCATACATAATAGTAGTAATTCTAGCTAAAGTAAGAACATTAAGTTTATAATACCCAAAAATTCACTCTGAATTGTCCAGCAGGACACATGGCATAATGGGTCTCTGAGTTTCTAAGGAGATAATCATCTGAATGTTGCAGGTTCAATCCTCACTATAGGCAAGTAATATACAGGAATACTTTAAAACTTGTATCTGGTTATAGCTAACAGAATCAGAACATGATAGCAACCCCCATGATAGCAATTATAGTTTGTGCACTTGGAATGATCCCTAAAATTGGAACAATTGGTAGTCAAAGGATGAATCAAGACCATACAGAATATGGAGAAAAGTCCTAACTTTCTGTTATTTGGACTCCAGTCTGAAAAAAAAAAACGTGAAGGTTCCAAGTTTGACAAACACCTGAAGGAGGCCGGAAGACATATCGGCCGAAACGTTGTGGAAATAACAATAACCATGAAGACAGTAGTCCGAAAAACCTTAATGATAAAAATCAACAAGCTTCGTCTCAGAAATTTAGATAACTAACACGTAAAAAGTTAAAATGTATAAATGTGTTGGTATGGAATTAAAAGGTAAAAAAATGTCCTATGCTTTATGTGTAGGATTGTTAGACTTACATGCATGTGATCAATCAGATGTTACAAGTGTGGAGAGGAGAAGGGTGTTTGGTGATTTACGGCTTAGTCACTTCCTTCAAAGCTGATAAGAGGAAAGTCAATATGGGCAATGTGTGGTTTCGAGTTTTGCCTCTCTCTCTCTTTCTCAGAACTGGAGTTTCTCGTCTGTTAGTGTTGTCTGCCTTCTTTTGATCTGTCCCGCTGTCAAGAAATTTGTCTTTTATATCGTTTTTCTCTTCTGATCGGATCAAATTGGGTTTTCTTTGTTTTTTACCTCGAAGGTCACGGATTGGCCGAAAAATTACTTTTAATTATTTTTTGACAAATTTCATTGACATTTCACTATACATTGATCCTATTCACAGAAATCCCTTTTTTCATTGTGAAGAAAGTCTCAGCACCGATAACATTTGGTGAATGCTCTTGTGGGTGCTAGCTGCAATCATTATTTGTGTGTACGATAAATTCAAAGAGATCTCTTTCGGTCATATAACACTGAGAAGAGTCTTGGAGACCTGAGGTGACTTGCTGTTGCTTGCTGTTAGTGAAAGACTATCATCTAACACTGGTGAGAAAAACTCACATTGTTGAGATTGGTCACAAAACTAAGAAGAGTCCAAGAGATTTGAGGAGACTTGCTGTCACTCAGACTCCAGTGGAAAACCATCAGCTAATGCTGGTGGGAAAAATTCTCAAAAGAGTAAAATAAAAAGGAAGAATCAAGACAATAGAGATCACAGCATAAGCAAAATGATAGACAAATACTTGGACATTGCTAGAGAACTAAAAAAGTGGTGGAACATGAGAGTGACAGTGATACCAATAGTAGTTTGTGCACTTGGAACAATCCTCAAAAGCTAAGAAAGTGTACTGGAACAATTGGTAATTGGAGGAAGAATCAAGACCATCCAGACTACAGCATGGTTGAGATTGGCTAAAATACTGAGAAGAGTCCTGGAGATCTGAAATAATCTAGTGTCACTCTGACACAAGTGAAAGGCCAAATGTTGGTGGGAAAAACAAATAGTGTAATAATGATCAAACAATCATCATATCACCAAAATAATAAATAATATATATAATCAAACAATTGTAAACAATTATAGCTTTAAGTTACTCTTTTTAATACAAATAATTCACACACAGTTATTTGATATCAAGTATTCCTGTCTAATACTAATATTTTTCAAATAGATCTATTTGACCCCTAAATAGGACTCTAACAGGTACTACCACTCAAGGTCAGAGTGGACCTGGGAGTAATGTCAATGAAGTGATAACTCCACTTTCCCCAGAGCTTTTTGCCCAGTCGACTGGGGCTGTAGAATACACAAGCTGCACCTCAACACAGGGGTAAACCCCACCCCCAATGAGTGTCCTGGATATGACACTAAACAATCTGGTGGTGAAGTTCCGGTGATGCTGGAGGTTTGGGGAATGTGGAGCACCCCTTCATTGCCATTGCTCACAGGTCCACTCTGGCCCGGAATGGTAGCACCTGATAGGGCCCAATCTATGGGTTAAATATAATTAAACAGCATTGTTTGAATTAGAACTGTTTAACTAAACTGAATAGCTTGAAATAGAAATGTTTTTGACAATTAAACTGTACTTACGTTTAAACTGTGTGCTAATGCTAAACCAAATTGTTTGAAATGAAACTGTGTTTGACATTGAAACTGTACTTACACTAAACTGAATTGTTATATACATAGAACTGTTTTGACATTTAACTGTGTATAAACAAAATCTATACTTATACTAAATGGAATCAGCTTAATTAGGACTGAATAAACTGAATAGTTTGAAATAAATATGTTTTTGACAATTGAACTGTGTACTTATGCTAAACTAAATTGTTTGAAATAGAACTGATTATTTGCATAAAAATGGATTTGGCGTTAAATAACCTACAAAGGTTGATATGCCATAAAACCCAACCAATCAACCAACTAACCATTTCCCAGAGCTTTAGAATTAGAGCCTAACCACCAGATGCAATTTAGAGTCATGGACACCCACTTTTGGAGAAGGGATACAGTTGGTGTATGCTAAGCAACACCACTAAGGCAAACAATACATTGTAGGTATTCATCAAAAGGATTTATTGATTACAAAAAATCAATCACAATCATTTGTAGGAATTGCAGTGTGTTAGATCAATACGAACATCCTTTTCGAAAACTGAATGAACTAAACAATAACCAATAAATATCGATCTCATTTCCTAAAATATCTGAAGATAGTTATATTTTGTTTTTAATGGTCGGAAATAACTGATCATTTTCAGCAATATTAACAAGGGATTTTTTTTCCTGACTGTTGACAAGGTTAGAATATATTGACTGTATCTCCTTTTAAGAGGGAAGAGTAAGACATCCTCCCCTCCAAAGGCCTATCCTGAGAATGACACAAAATAGCATCCGATGGCGAGGCTCCAGCTTCAGAATTCTGAGGAGTATGAAATCACCTCTTCATTGCCATTCCCTCCAGGTCCATTCTGACCGAGAGTGGTAGTATCTTTTAGGTTGCCGTCTATAAAAATTATCAATATTGGAGAAGAATACTTGAAACCATATTCAAATTTTTTGTATTAAGAAAAGTTAGATGCTATAATTGTTTACTAAGAATTTTTATTATCAGTTACTTAAAAACATATAACAGCTTGAAAATAATTAGTATTAGATAAGAATACTTTAAACTATACCGGCCCAGTTTGCTGGGGCTGCAGAATACACTGACTGCATCTCTGCGGAGGGGTAAGACTTCAATCTGATAGTGGGACTCCAGTAATGCTGGAGCTTTGGGGAATGCGGAGTACCCCTTTATTGCCATCAGTCCCAGGTCCACTCTAGCCTGGAGTGATAGCACCTGATAGGGTCCTATCTATGGGTCAAATAGAACTAAACAATATACTTACACTAAACTGAAATGCTTGAAATCGAACTGCTTATATGTATAAAAAAGAATTTGGCATTAAATAACCTACAATGTTTGATATGCCATAAAACCAAACCAAACCAAACCAATTGAAACTATATACAAATTATTTATGTTAAGAAAAGTTACTAGAAGGTATAATTGTTTACTAAGAATTATTTTAATCAGTTACTTAAAACAATATAACTGCTTGAAAATTATTTGTATTAGATAGGAATACTTGAAACAATCTATAAATCATTTATATTAAGAAAAGTTACTGGATCAATGCCCTGAAAAAATCCCAAGTCTGTTTACGTTTTGTTTTGACAATTTGAAAGTTTAGTCCCTCCACTTGACCTTTTGAATTGACTTTTGAATTTCTTTCAAAGTCAGTAAGTCTGTTTTATATTTTTATAAAAGAAAAATTACATTTTCCTCAATAAAAAAAAAATGTATCATGCTCTCTGTAAGTTTGTAGCATCAGTGATTCACTCATATTGTCATATTGTCAATATTAGATGAGAATATTTGATACCATATATAATTGTGCATAAATTATTTGTTTGCCAATGGTCCTGGAGACCTGGGTTCAATCCCAGGTCACATTATAACAAAGACTGGGCATTTGCATTTCTTTGTTTAATAGCATATCAACCTTTGTGGGTTATTTAATGCCAAAGCCATCCTTGTAGAACAGTAATGGTACTATCTAAACCATCACTGGGTGGTTGGATAAGAGGGTTCTTACCTTTCCAATGGTACTCATTGAAAGTATGGCCCAGTCGGCTGGGGCTGTAGAATACACTGACTGCACCTCTGCAGAGGGGTAAGACCACCCCCAACAAGTGTCCTGGATATGACACTAAACAATATGATGGTAAGGTTCCCATCATGCTGGAACTTTTGGGGAATGCAGAGTATCCCTTCATTGCCATTGCTCCCAGGTCCACTCAGGCCAGGAGTGGTAGCACCTGATAGGTTCCTATCTATGGTTCAAATAGAACTAAACTGTGTATCTATACTAAACTGAAATGCTTGAAATAGAACTCTTTTGACATTTAAAATGCATACTTATGCTAAACTGAATTCCTTGAAGTGGAACTGTTTTTGTATGCTAACCTGAATTGTTTGAAATAGAACAGTTTTTGACATCGAAACTGTACTAACGCTAAACTGAAATGTTTGAATTAGAACTGTTTGACCAAACTGAATACCTTGAAATAGTAATGTTTTTGACAATCAAACTGTGTACTTATGCTAAACTGAATTGTTTGAAATAGAACTGTTGTTTTGAATAAAAATGGATTTGACATTAAATAACCTCCAAATGTTGATATGCCATAAAACCCAAACAAACAAACAAACAATCAATAACTGGATTCAAACTCTCTTAATACAATGATATCGGAGTCGACTAGGTTAGCCAGCAGGGGAAAAATGAAGAAACTGTTGAGGGATCAAAAAAGCAATGATGATGGTGATAATGAGAAAGTGTCAGAGGAACTAGAGAAGGAGGAGCAGGATCATGAGGATACTGGAAGAGACAGAGAAATGGCAGGAAGACAATGAAGAGAGAGGGAAAAAAACGAAATGAAGAGAAGGAGAAGGAAAGGAAAAATTGAAAGA
This sequence comes from Sepioteuthis lessoniana, assembly GCA_963585895.1. Classification (NCBI taxonomy): domain Eukaryota; kingdom Metazoa; phylum Mollusca; class Cephalopoda; order Myopsida; family Loliginidae; genus Sepioteuthis; species Sepioteuthis lessoniana. The sequence goes on from OY757947.1 coordinate 16,112,391, forward strand.
AGAAATATGAAGGAGAAATTGAATGAAGAGAAGGGGGAGAAGAGAAAGGAAAGAAAAATTGAAGGAAAAAGGTGAGGAGAGAAGAGAAAGAAAAACTGAATGAAGGAATGAAAGGGAACAGGAGGAAATGAAAAATTGAAAGAAAATGGTGAGAAGAAGAGAAATTGAATGAACAGACGGAAAAGAGAAGAAAAAGAAAAATTGAATGAAAAAGGTGAGGAAAAGAAAAAGAAAAACTGAATGAAGAGAAAGAAAAAAATTGAATGAAAATAGCGAAGAGAAGAGAAAAAAAATTAAATGAAGGGGAAAAAAATTTGAATGAAAATAACGAAGAGAAGAAAAAGAAAAATTGAATGAAAGGAAAGAAAAAAATTGAATGAAAATAGTGAGAAGAGAAAGAAAAATTGAATGAAAATAGTGAGGAGAAGAGAAAGAAAAATTGGCTGAAAATAGAGAGGAGAAGAGAAAGAGAAATTGAATGAAAATCCTGAAGAGAAAGAAAAACTGAATGAAGACGTGGAAGAAAAAGGAAAATAGGATGATACATTAGGAAAGATGCTCTGAAAATCAAGGAGAAGAAAAAAAGATGGAAAATCTGACAAGGAATCAGAAAAGCAATGGAGAAGAACGAAAATCAAAGAAACGAAGAATAAAAGCAGTGAGAAGAAGGGCAAATAAAAATAAGATAAATTATGAATAAGAAGAGGTGAGGGAAGAGAAAGAGAAATTGAATTCAAGAAAAGAGAAAGAAGATAAAAAAAAGGGATGATATATTAGAAAGAATATAGTGGAAGAAGAGAGGGATGAAGAAAAAGATGAAGAGAGAGATGAAAAAGCTGAGCAGGAATCAGAAAAGCAAGGATGATGAGAATGAAAAGGAGAAAGAAATACAGAATGAAGAAGAGGAGAATAGAGAGGAAAAGACAAATTGAATGAAGAAAGCAAGAAGAGAAAGAAAAGAAAAAGGAGAAGGAAGAGGAGTAAGATGAATAAAAAACTGAAACAAAAAGATCACAAGAAGAAGAAGAAAAAAGGTGAATGAAAATTTGAAAGAAAAAGAAGACAAGAAAAAAAAAATGACAAAGAAAAGGAAGAAGAAGAGGAAGAGGAGTGGAGTGAATGAAAAATTGAAAGAAAAAGATCACAAGAAGAGAATGAGATAGAAAAGGAAGAAGAAGACGAACAGAGAAGTGAAGTGAATGAAAAATTGAAAAAAAAAGATCACAAGAAGAGAATGAGATAGAAAAGGAAGAAGAAGACGTACAGAGAAGTGAAGTGAATGAAAAATTGAAAGAAAAAGATCACAAGAGGAGAATGAGAAAGATAAGGAAGAAGAAGAAGAGGAGGGAGGTGAATGAAAAATTAGAAGAAAAAGATCACTAGAAGAGAACAACAAAGAAAAGGAAGAGGTGGAGTGAAGTGAAAGAAAAATTAAAAGTAGGTGAGGAGAAGAGAAAGAGAAATTCAATGATGACACCAAGGAGAGAAAAAAGGAAGAAAAAAATGAAAGAAAATTTGAATGAATAAAGCAAGAGGAGTAGTGAAAGAGATTTTAAAAGATGGTGAAGAGAAGAGAAAGTCAAAGAAAAGGAAGAAGAGGAGAAAATGGAGTAAAGTGAATGAAAAATTAAAAGAAGAAAAGGAAGAAGAGGAAAAAGAAAAAGAAGAAGAGGAAGAAGAGAAGTAAAGTGAATGAAAAATTGAAAGAGGAAGGTGAGGAAAATAGAAAGAGGAATTCAATGAAGAAAGCAAGGAAAGAAAAAAAAAGAAGGAAAAATGAAAGAAAATTTGAATGAGCAAAGCAAAAAGAGAAATGAAAGAAAAATTTAAAAAGATGATAATGGTTTGGTTTCTTTTGTTTGATGGCATATCAACCTTCTTGGGTTATTTAAAACCAAAGCCATCCTAGAAGAACAGTTGTGTTACAATTTAACCCATAGCAGGGTGGATAAGGGCGTTTCATATTTTTCCCAAGGGTATTTGTCTGAAAGTGAACATAATAGCGCGACTGGAGTTTGAACTCGCTTACTATGATTCCCTAGTCCAGCGCTTTAACCATTAAACTACGACGATGGTGAAGAGAAGAGAAAATCAAAGAAAAGGAAGAAGAGAAGAAAGAGGAAACAAGTAAATGAAAAATTGAAAGAAAAAGAAGGTGATGAAAAGCAAAAGACTAAGAAAAGGAAGAAGAAGAGAAGGAAAAGAGAAGGAAAGAAAAGTCGAATGGAGAAAGCAAGAAGAAAAAGAAAAACAGAGAAGTGAAAGAAAAAAGAGAAAGGCAAAGAAAAGGATGAAAAGGAGAAAAAAAGAAAGAAAGAAAAGTCAAATGGAGAAAGCAAGAAGAAAAAGAAAAACAAAGAAATGAAAGAAAAAAAGAGAAAGGCAAAGAAAAGGATGAGAAGGAGAAAAAGAGAAAGAAAGAAAAGTCAAATGGAGAAAGCAAGAAGAAAAAGAAAAACAGAGAAATGAAAGAAAAAAAGAGAAAGGCAAAGAAAAGGATGAGAAGGAGAAAAAGAGAAAGAAAGAAAAGTCAAATGGAGAAAGCAAGAAGAAAAAGAAAAACAGAGAAATGAAAGAAAAAAAGAGAAAGGCAAAGAAAAGGATGAGAAGGAGAAAAAGAGAAAGAAAGAAAAGTCAAATGGAGAAAGCAAGAAGAAAAAGAAAAACAGAGAAATGAAAGAAAAAAAGAGAAAGGCAAAGAAATGGATGAGAAGGAGAAAAAGAGAAAGAAAGAAAAGTTGAATGGAGAAAGCAAGAAGAAAAAGAAAAACAGAGAAATGAAAGAAAAAAAGAGAAAGGCAAAGAAATGGATGAGAAGGAGAAAAAGAGAAAGAAAGAAAAGTCAAATGGAGAAAGCAAGAAGAAAAAGAAAAACAGAGAAATGACAGAAAAAAAGAGAAAGGCAAAGAAAAGGATGAGAAGGAGAAAAAGAGAAAGAAAGAAAAGTCAAATGGAGAAAGCAAGAAGAAAAAGAAAAACAGAGAAAGGAAAGAAAAAAAGAGAAAGGCAAAGAAAAGGATGAGAAGGAGAAAAAGAGAAAGAAAGAAAAGTTGAATGGAGAAAGCAAGAAGAAAAAGAAAAGGAGTGAAGTGAAAAAAATTATAAGAAGGTGAGGAGAAGAGAAAGACAAAGAAAAAAAAGAAGAGGGGAAGGAATACAGAGTAGAAATGGGAAGGGAAAGACAGATTGAATGAAGAAGCTGAAGAGAAGGAAAGAAAAAAAGAGAAAGAAGATAAAAAAAAAGGATTAGAATACAAAGAGAGAGAAGGAGATGGTAAAAATAGTGAACGAGAGAAGAGAAGAAATGCGCCACATAAAAAGATGAAGCTTACAAAATAACTTATCAATTAGGCCATATCATTAATTCTTCCCGTCTTTAATTAGCTCCATGAATGATTGCCGTCCTGTCCGAGGAATATTCAAAATAACTTCAACCCAGTTACACTTCAAAGCTTTTTACTGCCAATCGAATAGCTCTTGTGATTCCTCAAATTTACCATTTTGGCTTCTCTTCAATTTGATGCTATTTTTGAAATTGGTTCTGTGATGCTGGCATTTTCTTAGAAATTGAAATATGCATGGAAAATTATCTGATATGCACCAATACACAATTATATATGTATATATAGATAGGTTTTTTTTAATATGAGAGGCACCTTAGATAGTGTAGTGGTTAGCATATTAGGCAGGCAGTATTTGTTCCACACCCCACCGAACGTGAAAGTGTGGCTCAAGGCCAATTTTTTATAGGTCCGGGCGCAGGGCGGTAACCCACACACGCCCAGCATTTTCCAAAAATACCTATGGCTCCGTTGGCATTCCCCTTATTAGAGGCACCTCAGGCACCAGGCGATCAAACCCCACCCCCAAAGGGGGTAAAAGCCAGGGGGGAAGGCCCCCTGAGGCAGCAGGAAATTATCCAGCCACCGAGCCACACCCAGCCAGATCCTTGCCGCTGCCAGCACGGTCGACTGAAGTGCGACCCGGCAACTGAATGCCACTTCGTTATAGGCAGGCAGACCATTATTCCTGAGTTCAATTTAAAACAGTTGCTCCAACAAGACATAGTAAATTTGGTTTGGTTTTATGGCATATCAACCACTGTAGGTTATTTAATGCCAAATCTTTTTTATACATAGATATCAAATATATATGACTTGGTTTTGTTGGGTTTTATGGCATATCAACCATTGTAAGTTATTTAATGCCAAATCTTTTTTATACATATATATTAAATATATGATTAATATTTTTAAATGAGCCTGAGCTCATTTTTTTACACTGTTAAATGGTTTCACTTCTTGCTATCAAATACAAATACACAGTGAAATGTAAAAACAGTTCTGTTTCAAACAATTCAGTTTAGCATAAGTACACAGTTTTTTGTTAACACACAGTTAAATAATAAAACAGTTCTATTTTAAACAATTCAGTTCAGCATAAGTACACAGTTTAAATGTCAAACAGTTCTATTTGACGCATAGATAGAGCTCTATCAGGTGCTACCACTCCTGGCCAGAGTGGACCTGTAAACGATGACAATGAAGGGGTGATCCATGTTCTCCAAAGCTCCAGCATTCTTGGAGCCTCACCATCAGATTGTTTAGTGTCATATCCAGAACATTCGTTGGGAGGTGGGAGGTCTTATCCCTCTGCAGAGGTGAAGTCAATGTAGTCTACAGCCCCAGTCAAATGCACCAAAAACTTTGTAAATTATTTTTTATGAGTGCTTTGCATAGTATATTGACTATTGACCTTGACTAACAGACCCATAATCATCATTATCATCACAACTGTCATGCAGACAGCACAGATTTCCTTGACTCTCTCTTGCCATCCCTCCCAACTGGCTATTGTTCTTGGTAAGTCCACCAAACAGCATCCAGTGTCCATAAAAAAGCTGATGAATGTAAGTTTTTGCTGGTCAGCCAACACTGGTGTGTCCATGTGTAGGAGTCCATCGAAGAAAGTCACTCATGAGTTTGTCCCTGCTTTTCCAGCAGTGATCAATATATCTTGCTCATCTTACTTGGATGGTTTGTGAGATTGTAATATTCTATTTAATACTGACCATTTGTTTGCACACAGTTAAATGGTTTCATTATTACTATCTAACACTAATAATTCTATTTAATATTAATCATTTGTTTGTACAAAGCTAAATGGTTTCAAGTTATTCGGTTAAGTTATTTGACTTAATAATGGCATATGAACCCTTATGGGTTATTTAATGCCAAATCCTGTTTTTATATATACACATATATACATATATATAGATAGATAAAAAAATAGATATAAAATTTTTGTTGGTCCAATGAGAGCAAGAAAGTAAATACTTTAAAATGAATAGGCCCACAAGGAGATTTATTTGGTAAGTTATCTATTTTTCTCCCAGACATGTTTCTTGTGTTTTCTCTTTCTTCAGGAAGAGAATAATGTTTAATGGTGCAGTTGTTGTTGTTTTATATAGTGGCAACGTTTTTAATAAAGTCGTTGCTCTTCTAATTCCAGGATTTGTGTCTGAGAATTTTCAGGTCACATCAATCTGTTGTTTCTCTCTTTCTCTTTTTTCTTCTTCCTTCTTCTTCTTCTTTTTTTTCAAGAGTGTTTTCTGTTTGTCTGTGTGTCTGCATGCATACACATGTCCATGTATGTTTTTATATACTTTTGGGCTTTTTGTTTTTCTTTTATTATTTTTCTTCCCCCTAAATAATCTGTAGTACTTGATATGCCATAATAAATAAAAATTTAAGCTGCAATTAAAAACAACATGGTCTATGTAATTGAATTTGGCAAATACAAAAAAAAATAGACATAGGTTCTACACAAGCACTTAATAACATAATATCCCTATACAAAAGTAATATTAAGTTACCAGAAAACAGAAAACTCTATGTTTCAAAAAACCAACACAAATGCAGCAAAGGACTATTTGAAATAATGCCAATACTAATGACTACACAATACTCGAAATAAAAGAAAAAAAATCATTGAAAAATTCAACCCACATTAAACAGAACTTAACTACACACACACACACACACATACTGGAACATTACATAGTAGACAGTTGGATTTTATGGCACACACACACACACACACACACACACACACATACACACAATGACCCAGGTAGGAAGACACATAAACTTTATGGCATATCAAGTATCATAGAATATTTAAAGTGAAGAAAAATAATAAAAGAAAAACAAAAAACCCAAATGTACATATACCCATACATGAACATAAGCACCCACGCAGAAAAGAAAGCACCCAAATTCAGATCTTTTCTCTCACTATTTCATTAAACATACATCATTGTTTTAACAACACTTTTTACGAATTTAAAGTCCTGAAGAAAGTTATTACAGCCAAAATGTTCAACATCAACTTTCATAATGAATTCATTGAATTTGGATTATTTTGTTTTTTCTACTTTTCTTCATATATATATATATATATATATATATATATGCTCCCCCATGGGGGTTGAGCTCTCTGGCTAAGGAATTGCCGGCCGCCGCTAGCGTAATGCAAAGCTCTTCAAATGAATTGAGCACTCTGGTAGCCGATAGGGTATTAAAAAAATGTAAACAAAGGCTGCTGCTGCTGTTTCTAAAAATAAAAATATCTTAAAATTCCCTTAACCAACATGGTCCGCTTGGTGGACGAGTGGTCTAAAACACAGTCTAACGTAAAGTTGGATGGGTTTCGATCCCGGCTTCGAGTGTCCTGCGTGTCTAGCCACACTGAAAAGTTCTGATAGAATGAAACAGTCTGTCTGTGGATGACTATATATATATATATATATATATGTATATGGAGAATAATTGAAAAACAAAGTAATCATTTTTCAATTTTTCTCCACACTGTTGGATTCCTTTCCATTATTTACTTCCATATATATATATATATATATATATGTATATATATATTTCTTTGTTATGTGTATATAACTTTTAATGAATTAGAGCAAAAAAATAAATGCAAATGATAAAATAAAGATATAACTTTAAGAAAATGACTGAGAATTGGTGTGTAGCTCTATGCTATAACTTATTTAGCGTCTTGGTAAATCTAAAACTTGAAAAAAAACAATTTACCATAACAACAATGCTTTAATTTATTTATTCAGAACAGCAAACAGGTCAAATGTCTGCAATAATGCAATATATATATATATATATATATATTGTAGTACTTACATTCACAATCCAGATAAGAATAAGTTTGAGTTACTCCTTCTTTTTAATAATGTGAAAAAAAATATACATATATATATATATATATACATACATATATTCATAGACACACACACTGGTCCATTGGTCAAGTGGGTAGAATGTTTGCCTATGGCTTGGGAGACCAGCGTTCAATCCTAGGTCAAATCATTCCAAAGACTCAAAAAAATGGTACTTGATGCCTCCTTGTTTAACACTCATCATAAGGCACAAATCAAGAGTAAGTGGAGCAATCCAAGGAAAGGAGTTGTACCTTCTCCAGCACCTCAGTACAGTAGCTATTGAAAAGAGAGTCTTTGGGTTGTCCTCGACTACAGTCACCAACTTTACTTTGATATATTTATATATATATATATTTATCCAAATTTAAAAGGCAGCCATATTGATTCTTTTCAAAGGTGAATTTGTTAGAGTTATTATTAGGGTTAGAATAAATCAATTTAAATGCCCTCAAATACAGTAAAGTCTGATTCTGAACAGAAAAACTAAAATTAATTTTAAAAAATAAAATATTTAATTGTATTAATACCAAAGTATTTTTTGCTAAAATCATTTCATCTTTATAGTTTGTTTCACCAACCCCATTTCTGATAACAATTTTGCTAAGATCCTTGTGTGTGTGTGTGTGTGTGTGTGTGTGTGTGTGTGTGTGTGTGTGTGTAAATAATATTTATTCATAGATAAATATTAGTCAATATCAGTTATGAAGCATATATTTGATCTAAGTTTGGGCATCTCAAATGGTGTAATGGTTATGAGCAAGCTAGACTAGCAAAACTTCACAAGTGAGTTCAGGTCTCATTGGGTACCTCATTTGTTAGGCCTTGTGCCACATCTAAACCAAAAAGCTGAGTAAATTACAATAAAGAACTAAGTTTGGGCTCCTCAGGTGGTGTAATGATTAGCAAGTTAGACTAGCAAAACTTCATGTGTGTTTGAGTCTCATTGGGTGCCCAATTCATATGGCCTTGTGCCACATCAAAGCAAAAAACTCTATAGATCTAAGTTTAAGTTACATAGTCACAGAGTCACCAGTGCTAATTTAATGCTAGTTTCTCACCTATTCAATCATTAAATCAGTTGTATGAATGATCACAGAGGCAAGAAAATAGCCTTCACCAATTGCCATTGACTTTTTGTCCATACTATTCAAACTTATCATAAATGTACTAATATATATATATATATATATATATATATATATATATATATATATATATAGTCATCCACAGACAGATCTGTTTCGTTCTATCAGAACTCATCAGTGTGGCTAGACAGTAGCTACCCATAGCTGGGATCGAAACCCGGTTTGACTCAAACGCCAAGTCGAAGCCTCTAACCATCCAGCTATTAGCAGCTATTAGCTGCGAAGTAAATTTTAAACGGTTATGAATCACAATTGATATTGTTTACATACATCCGTTCAACGGCTGCCGAGACCTCAATTCAAATACGAAGAGGTTTGCAATGAATGCTAATGGCAACACGATTACATCTTCACCAGAGAACTCAACTCTACGAGGGTAGGGGAATATATATCTCTATAGTCATCCACAGACAGATCTGTTTCGTTCAATCAGAACTCATCAGTGTGGCTAGACAGTAGCTACCCATAGCTGGGATCAAAACCCGGTTTGACTCAAACGCCAAGTCGAAGCCTCTAATCATATATATATATATATATATATATATATACATACAAAAAAAAATATTCAGGGTATGATTGTTTGATAACTGATTGCTTCCTTTTCAAAATCTTTAAGAGAAGACGTTAAAGTCTTCTTGATGTTTTTCTTATGTCTGGGTCAGGATAGTGAAGAATGTGCCCTCTACTAGCCCAACCATTTTTGACCATTTCACTGATCATCTTCAGCGGGGTTGTGTTAGATTGTGTTTCGATAACAATTTGCTGTCTAAGTATACAATATTTGTTTTATATACATATATATATATATATATGTGTGTGTGTGTGTGTGTGTGTGTGTGTGTGTGTGTGTGTGTGTGTGTGTGTTTCTAATGTTAACATTTTACACTTTTTAACTGAATGCAAACAAATGAGCTCTGGCTCATTTAAAAATGTTATCTACAAACTGTGTTTACAAATTATGAATATGTATAAAGAGGATTTGGCATTAAATAACCTACAATTGTTGATATGCCATAAAACCCAACCAAACCAAATCATATATATTTGATATATATGTATAAATAGGATTTGGCATTAAATAACCTACAATGGTTGATATGCCATGAAACCCAACCAAACCAAACCAAACCAAACTATTATGCACTTGTGCATTGATATCTTACATATATCTATATCAATATATATATATATATGTATAAGTAATTTGGGCAACCATAGTTGAGAGCCACCCAAAGGCTCCTTTTTCAATAATTACTAAACTAAGGTGTTGGGGAGTGTGCTACTCCTTTCCCTGGTGGATTGCTTCCCTTACCCTTGATCCCTATCTTATAATGCTGAGTGTTAAAAAAGAAGGCATCAAGTACCATTTTTTGAGTCTTTTGCATGACTCAACTTGGTACTGAACCCCTGAATCCCAGACCATTGGCAAATACTCAAACCATTATGCTTATAAAAGATATGAATGCACAAATACAAAATGTTGAGGGGGGTATCCTCGTGGTATAATGGTTAAAGCGATGGACTGTAGAATCGTAGTAAGTGAGTTCATACTCCAGTCGCGCTATTACATTCACTTTCGGACAAATACCCTTGGGAAAGGTATGAACCCCCATATCCTCCCAGCTATGGGTTAAATAGTACCACTACTTTTCTTCTAGGAGAATGGCTTTGGCATTAAATAACCTACAAAGAGTTGATATGCCATTAAACAAAGAAACCAAACCAAACCAAACAAAATGTTGACATTAGAAATATATGGGGACCCAATACTTAAATGTAGAGCAGTACACATTCAATCCTTAGACATACAGTCTCCCCGTCTAATCAATTTCCTTCATGTTATGCTTGCTTTTTAAAAAGAAGATGGCTGCTGTATTTGGTCAAAACTGTAGAAGCTTCAGGTCATGTTCAGAAAAAAGAAAACAAAATCAATAAGGTTGCGTGACTATCTTTATCAATGTTGTAACTTTACTCTTGTCATAATAGAATATCCCACACCCACTATCAGTCATGTGGAGTGACTATATATACAGTGAGTACAGCATTACACCTGTCCTTGTTTCGGGGATTAGTAGTATGCCTTACTATTCCTTGTCTGTCTTATTGTATCTCCCTCGCAATAAACCCCTTTCTTTATTCTACGAACATGTTAATTGTTCCTATCCACTCAAGTACCACCTTGTCTAATTGTATCCCTTTTGAGGACACAATGACTCTGACCAAGATGGTGTGTGCAACAGTTTTCACTCAAAGTCAAACAGACAGGTGTGGAGGCCTGAACCAGGGCATTGTCAGCTCAACTCCTAGAACTAACTGGACTTGAATTGGATCTACTACAAAAACTACTGAATATAATGGCCTTCGAGATTCCAGCCCAATACATAATCATACTCAGGCTTGTTTAAAGATGTTATCTACAAAATGTGTTTACAAATCATATATTTAATATAAGTATAAACAGGATTTGGTATTAAATAACCCACAAGGGTTGACAGGCCATAAAACCAAACAAAGCACCACTAACTTACCCAGTCAGCTGGGGCTGTAGAATACACTGACTACATCTCTACATCCCCATCAAATGTCCTAGATATGACACTAAACAATCTGATGATGAGATTCCAGTAATGCTGGAGCTTTAGGGAATGCAGAGTACCCTTTCACTGCCATTGCACTCTGGTCCACTCTGGCCCAGAGTGGTAGTGCCTAATGGGGTCCTATCTATTGGTCAAATAAACTGTAATTATGCTAAGCTGAATTGCTTAAAATAGAACTGTTTTGACATTTAAACTACATACTTATGCTAAACTAAATTGTTTGAAATAGAACTGTTTGACTAAAATGAATAGCTTGAAATAGAAATGCTTTTGACAATTAAATTGTGTACATATGCTAAATTGAATTGTTTTAAATAGAACTGTTTATCTGTATAAAAATGGATTTGGCATTTAATAACCTACAAAGGTTGATATGCCATAAAACCCAAACAAACAAGCACCATGAGCAAAATGTGACACAGTATCAAGTCTTAAGTGGAGTAAAGCTGGTTTGAATTCAGATGTTTCATTTCGTTGTGCTTTATGGCATATCAATCTAGGTGGGTTATTTAATGCCAAATTCAGTTTATACATATAAATTACATAACTTGTAAGCAAATAGATCGTAAGTAACATTTTAAATGAGCCAGAGTTCATTTGTTTGCACACAGTTAAGTGGTTATGAATATTTCTAACACTAATAGTTCTATTAGCACACCATTCAATGGTTTTGAGTACTGTTATCCAACACTAATAATTCTATTTAATATCATTTGTTTGCACACAGTTAAATGGTTTGAAGTATTGCAATCAGACACTAATAATTCTATTTAATATTAATCATTTGTTTGCATATAGTTAAATGGTTTAAAGTATTGCTATCTAACACTAATAATTTTATTCTAATACGCAGTTTAGTTCTATTTGACCAATTGATAGGACCTCATCAGGCACTACTACTCCGGGCCAGAGTGGACCAGGGCACAATGGCAGTGAAGGGGTACTCTGCATTCCCCAAAGCTCCAGCATTACTGGAACCTCATCATCAGATTGTTTAGTGGTATATTTAGAACATTTGTTGGGGGTGGTCTTACTCCTCTGCAGAGATGCAGTCGGTGTATTCTACAGCCCCAGCTGACTTGAGCAACCATCGTGTATGGACAATAGGGATGATACCACAAGATTTGAAAATATTACTGTTGTATGTAAAATGGTTAGAATTCTAAGTTCTCCTTGTTGAGGAAGATATGTTATATACTCACATAATAAATATGCTTATATACACATATACATATATATGCTGGATACATACCAACGCAATGAATTAATCAGACACAAGGATAATGATAGACGCAGGAATAAATGACGCAATGATAAAGACGCAGGAAGACTTCTTTAACAAATATTTACCTCTCACTTTATTGTAAGGGTTTGAAAAGGGTTACTCAAGGTTTGCATGTGAGAAGGGGCTGGAGACCGAACATAACTGAAATATTTTGACCCCACTGTTATGACCGTCACGTTGTGTCTTTCTTGTTCTCTAGGGCTGCTCAACCGGAGGCCTAGGGCCCACTCTGCTGGATGCTGGCTTTCTTTACTGCATCTTATCAGCATCTTCTCTGGACCCCAAACTCCATCGGGGTTCCTGAGGGCCCCCTCGGTCAGGTGTGACTTTCCCTACCACATCTCCTCTCCAACTGTCTGGAACTCTACTGGCAACTCCCTGCAACTCAACTGGAACCGGAACTCAATTCAACTGGCTCGTAGAACTCAACTGAGTTATATAATCGTTCGACGCCCACTCGATCTTTGAAATCGAATGTTTAATCGTCATCAAGTGGAAATAACTGTCATGCAGTTCAGAGGTCACTCTCTTCCGGTGCATCACTCTGTAGTGTACCATGGGAATTTTTTTAGCTCCTCCCATTTCATCAGCCAATTTCCACCCACGCGATTTCCTCTCATAACTGCCATTAGAATGTGTCACTTCCTTCCAGTGCATCACCTTGAATGGCATTTTTGGCCGGGTCAAAAGGTCAAAACATAACAGATAGTCATGCCTTTCCCAAGGGCATTAGCATAAAGTGTAATGCAGTCTTGTTCAGGAATTTAACTTAGGTCACAGGTTCCATTTCCAAAGGTTACAAAATCACTTTCTAAGAATAGCAAAGCTGGTTTGAATTCAGAGTTTTCCTTCTTCTCAACTGAAAACCAAACCCAGATTAAAGAACTCAGTTTGCCCCATTATTTACCCAAAGCTAGAAGAAGAACAGATGGGTTCATGCCTTTCGCAAAAGTATCATTTAAAATTAAAATGCATACCACCTCATCCAGGAATTGAACTTGTGTTGCCAATTCTATTTCCCATAGCTTTCATTTGATGAGATATTGCTACCAAGGTATGTGAAATTGTCTACTAATTTCAGAGACTTTCCATTTAATGGCTCCATCTTGTTTAAAATAGATGAACTCTGTTTTATCTAAGTTCATGTAGAAACCAATGCCTCTTGCTACGTGTCCCAGAGAGATTCGTCTTACACTAATCTGATCTCCCTGAAAAAATAAAATGGAATTCTTCCATGTAAGTACTACTGTATGGTTGCACTACATTGACACTAATGAAATGTCTGAGATAAAAACTAGAAGGAAAATACACAAGAACGCTGTGTGCTGTTTTGAATAAATCCTGGAAGCAACACCCCCCCAAAACAGCAGTTGTACAACCACTTGCCCATTATCACAAAAACTATCCAAGTAAAAAGAGCAAGACATGTTGGGCACTGGTGGAGAATTAAGTGATGTTTTCTTGTGGACTCCTACTCATGGACACATCAGTGTTGTTTGATTAACAAAGACTTACATGCATCAACTCTGTGGGGATACTGGATGCAGTATAGAGGAACTGACAAGACCAATAGCTTAAAGGGTTAAAGATGACAAGAGAGAGTCTAGGAAATCTGAGCTCTCAGCATGACTTGATGACGATGATGGTGACAATGATGATAATGACAAGAGGTGTGATATAATTAAGGAATGATTTTTCATTTTAATCATTTTTCATTAATTATATTTTATCATTCAGTTTGGTTGGGCTTTGAACTATTCGGGTTAAGAGTTCAGGTGTGTAGTCAATTGGTGCAGTTTACACTCATGCACAAAGGATATAACAATCACCATTGTCATAATAAGCCCCAGACAGGAAATGGGGATGACGTCATGCCCAGAAGAGATGAGCTGAGAATTTGGAAGATTTTAAAAAAGATTCAGTTGAGGTCCAACCATGGTGTTGAGAAGTTGAGGTCCAACCATGGTGTTGAGAAGTTGGGGTCTGACCATGGTGTTGAGGATTTATTGGACCATGCAGGCAGACAACTGAGCTTCTACCATTGAGGCAGAGAATTGAGTTCTCTGCCATTGAGTTGAGTTTTCTACTGTTGCAGTGGCGGTTAAGACTTTCAGTGAAGATGAATTGAGGTCTAAAACACCATGAGATGTGCTGAACATTGGGTGGGGGTAGCATAGTATGATATGAAAGACTTTTAAGAATTGTGTCTCTCACTTCGTGTTGAAGAACTGAAGTTAGAAGTTAATAAATGCGTTCGTACCTGAACAACAGAGTCCGCCTGCATTTGTATTTGCCAGTATCTGTTTTTGTATATGTATATGTATAGCTATACAACAGAGGTTGATAATGAAATCAATTTTCAGATCGGGGTTTGGGGCAAGAAAAACCTGAAATAAATATTTTAAAGCAAGAAATACAGATGTATGACATGACAGAAAATTACAGGAAGAGGAGAAGTATCAAGTGAAATACAAATGAAGCTGGTGGAGGGCTTGGAAAAAAAACAAAAAAAGAACAAAACAACGTTGGTTGAAATAAGTGTACAAATACCCATTAAATACATATGATTTGGTTTGGTTGGTTGGTTTTTATAGCATACCAACCATAGTAGGTTATTTTAGGAAAATAACAAATAATTATATCGTTTTGAGAATGAGCATGTCTGTTACGGGCCTTGTATGGAGTCACATGACAGTTTAGACATCTCTTCTCAATCTCTATTTGCCTTTGCTCTTTGAACATGTGAGATATTGTCTCTGACCCAGCCAGGGAAGAGTAAAGCCAAATGGCTATATAACCAACTCTTTTCAAATAAGCCTTCTTCCATTTTGTACTCTTTCCACATAATACATGTTCATGGAACAATATGCGTGTAATTCCAACACGGTCACTTAGTTGGTTGGATTTTATGGCATATCAACCGTTGTAGGCTATTTAATGCCAAATCCTCTTTATACATATATATTAAATATATATGATTTGGTTTGGTTGGGTTTTATGGCATATCAACCACTGAGGGTTATTTAATGCCAAATCCTTTTTATACATATATATTAAATATATATGATTTGGTTTGGTTGGGTTTTATGGCATATCAACCACTGAGGGTTATTTAATGCCAAATCCTCTTTATACATATATATTAAATCTATATGATTTGGTTTGGTTGGATTTTATGGTATATCAACCCTTGAAGGTTACTTGATGCCAAATCCTGCTTGTGCATATATATTAAATGAATATGATTTGTAAACGCGTAATTTGTAAATAACTTTTGAAATGAGTGAGAGCTCATTTTTTTGCACACGGTTAAATGGTTTCAAGAATTGTTAGCAAACATTACAAGTTCTATTTACTATGAATTATATTTTGGCTCACAGTAAAATAGTTTCAACGGTTATGTACTCTTATGGACCCAAGCAAAAGCAGGACGACCAGCACGAACATACATTCAGCAACTATGTGAGGATACGGGATGTAGTCCAGAAAACCTGCCAGAGGCAATGAACGATAGGGAAAAGTGGCGAGTGAGGGTCAGGGATATCCGTGCTACCAGCACGACATGATGATGATGATGAACAATTTAATTCAATATCAGCTTTTGTTTGTACTCAATCAAATAGATATACATATGATTTGTAAGTAAACAGTTTGTAGGTAATTTTCTTTAACAAAAATTTGAAGCTCATTTTTTCCACATAATTTAGTAGTCCGGAACCAAATCATATATATCTAGTATATATTAAGCATTAAATAACCTACAATGATTGATATGCCATAAAATCAAATCATATACATTTAATATATATGTATAAGGAGGATTTGGCATTAAATAACCTATAATGGTTGATATGCCTTAAAACCCAACCAAACCAAATCATATATATTTAATATATATGTATAAAGAGGATTTGGCATTAAATAACCTACAATGGTTGATATGCCTTAAAACCCAACCAAACCAAATCATATATATTTAATATATATGTATAAAGAGGATTTGGCATTAAATAACCATTAATGGTTGATATGCCATAAAACCAAACCAAACCAAATCATATATATTTAATATATGTATAAAGAGGATTTGGCATTAAATAACAAACAATGGTTGATATGCCATAAAACCAAACCAAACCAAATCATAAATTTTTAATATATATGTATAAAGAGAATTTGGCATTAAATAACCTACAATGGTAGATATTCCATAACTGCAAACTAAAACAAATAGAGAAGAAACCAGAATTTTGTGATTTAAGCATGATTTAAGTGAAAAGACTACATCCAAATGCTGTAAATAAGGAAATATAGCCTCCCAGGTAGTATGTTTGTCCGTTTCTTCTTTTTCCTTTGTTTAATGGCATATCAACCTTTGTGAGTTATTTATTGCCAAGGCCATCCTTATAGAAGAACAATAATGATACTATTTAATCCATAGCTGGGGATGATAAGGGGGTTTAATATCTTTTCCAAAAGTGAATGTATTAGCATGATTGGAGTTTGAACTCATTTATTACAATGTCCTAATCCAGCACTTTAGCTGTTAAGCCGTGGGGACTCTTCCTTTTAGGTAGTCGCTGCAATTATACTCACAGACCACAGGGTGAAGATGCAATAGTGAATGACAAGAAAAATGCTAGTACCTTGCTTTGTAACATAGCCAGATATGAATATGTGAAATAGACATATTCATACTGGTACGCAAAACGTTCATAATGTCCATAACACACATATATAACATTGGAATCCCAAAACACAAAAAACACTTACGACTTCTTAGTTCGGGTACGAAACTTTTTATTACCTTTGAGTTAAAAGGTTTTTCGACATAAGGAAGAGAGAGGCACAATCTTTCTATGACGACTTTTCCATCTGCCCTCCCCCCACCATGTGCGACACCTGCCACAAGGCCTCAGCGAGCAAGCAAAAGTCAACCTTCTTCTTCCGAGGCAGGAACTCAACTCTCTGACTTTTTTTCAAATCCCCAAAATCCTCCTCACATGCTTCTGGTGCACGATGTCATTCACATCCTGCGGTCACATTTTCTATCTGGGGTTTCTATTGTGACATCTCTGAATGACACGTCTGCTCAGCGCACGCGTGAACAGCTGCGCTCATGTTTGCACCTAACTAACCCATGCTCTAAGCAAAAGGTTCTCAGCCTAACTAAACCGAAAGGCAAGATATATAAAACAAAATCCCTCGGCCATTATATTATAGCTTGAGAACTGAGGAACATAGAGATTAGGGTGATGCCAATAATAGCCGAAACCCTTGGAACCGTGCCAAAATCACGAGACTCTAGATTAGGTTAATTCAAGATACAAGGGACAATTGAAACTTTCTAAATGACTATGTCGCTGGAGTTTGCAAGGATTATGAGAAAGACGCCAGAGAATTCAAGGGACTTGTTGTCACTCAACCTCTGATGAACATCAAACATGTTGTGAGAATATGCAAATGCATGGAAATAAAAAAAACACCTGTTAAAAATGATAACAATAATTGACCATCATTGGTACTATTATAGTACAGTCTCTGGTCTTTCTCTCTTCAGTTGATACTACTATTACTACTAATGCATAATAATAATAATGATGATGATGATGATGATGATGATGATGATGCCAAAATATTGGAAGAACTTGGCATAATTACAAAACATCCAGGTGATAGAATTTACTTAAAATCAGTGAAAATGCAAAGGAGACTTGATTTTCAGTAGAAGCAACCAGTTACTCCAGGTGTGAAATCTCAGTCAGTCAATAAAAAAAAATGATGAGGATAATGATGACAATAAGAACAATAATAATAATAACAACAATAATAATAATAGTGGAAGTTTTGGTAAGAAACTAAGAAGAGATAATAATAATAATAATAATAATAATAATAATAATAATAATAATAATAGTAATAATAATAATAATATGTTAAGCTAAGCAATTGCTATAATGAGATTAAGTACTACTAATACTACTAAAATGGTATTTGTCTAGTAGCAATAAGAAGCTCAGAAAAAAGATAATAATAATAATAATTATAATAATAATAATAATAATAATAATAATAATAAATTTAGGTAAAGCATTTATAATAAGATTAACCCCTATTACAAATAATAATAATAATAATAATAATAATAATAATAAATTTAAGTAAAGCAATTATAATAAGATTAACCCCTATTACAACTAATGATAATAATAATAATTATTATAAATCAACTACTACTGATGATGATGGTGAATGAGTGATGATGATGATAAAAGAAAAAGCTAGAATAAGAATAATTAGTTTAATATTTATGTCGCATGAAAATATTGGCAGAACCTAAAATAAACGGGCAGATAACTCTACTTTCCCAAAATTTATCACGTGGTTGTGAAAAAACCGAAAAAAATTAATATTTTTAAAATTCAATAAATTAACAAAAATATCTTGTAAATTAACTTTATAAACTATTTGATTGAATTTAGATAAATTGTGCCATTTCTTTCTTGATATATTTTCTAAAGAATTGTAATTAACAGTTTAAAAACAAAGAAAGAGAACCGGTTCGTTTCCCTTAGCGTGAGTTGCGTTTCGAATTTTACATTTACAGTCACTTAAAAGAGTCAGTCGCATGCGACCACCGGCCACTTTGAATGGAATGAAACATGTCTTGGTGAATTGCATTAGTTTAAAGGTTTAACTTTGTATGCAGTCCTAGCGCTTTGAGAAGGCATTAATTTCTTGGGGATCCCTGTTTTTTTTCTACCTGACACATTTAAAAGCCGGATACAATGCGAATTGAGACTTTAAAACACTTTTCTTTCTTCCCTGATACAAATTGAATTTCGCACACACCCACACGAGAAACCTATGTACTTACTTATGTAATGTTTCTTAAGTAAAACATTTAGCTTACATTTCTTTTAGATAATTATTATTTCTTAATTTCTTTTTTCACTTTAATTCATTTTGTCATTTTCTTTATCTTCGGTTTAAACAAAAGTAACTACCACTTATTTTTTGTGTTTGTTTTGACTGAAACACGTTTTAAATGTTTATTTTAAATTTTCAATAAATATTGAATTTTGTACTTTAGCTGTAAAAACAATTTTAAAAGGTTTATTTTGGAATTAAAATATTTCTTTCTACACCTTGTAATTATTTGAAGTAAAGCAAACACCCCCCCTAAAATATTTGAAAATGACAGCCACGACAAAAAAGGCAAATATGGAAAGCATTAAAAAAGAAATCCGGGCTTTATTGATTTCATCGCAGACTGGAGTACCTTTGTATAATTTTGCTGATGATTACTTCGAAGTGGTTGGTGTACCCCTGGATTTTACAGACCTTGGATTTTTCGATTTAGAAACATTCCTACGAGCAATACCAGACGTTGTGAATATCATCGAAGATTCTGACGGCCAAAAGATTCTTAAACACGTTTCTGCTGAGAGTACTAAACACATAGAAAAACTTGTTGAACGTCAAAAACCGAGTGTTAACTGTAAAAGAACTAGAAAAACACGTGGAGCCTCTTCGTCTTCGAATAATGGTTCTATGAATGGGTTCCAGCAAAACTACTATTCCAAATCATTTCACCGAAGTCGGAATAACAATAATAGCAACAATATGTTTTTGCCTTCTCCAACTTTTTCCAACAACCACCTCTCTGGTTTTCCCAAAAAATCTGGGTATCCAAGCAGTGGCTCTGTTTTACCACCGTCCTCAAAATGCCTTTCTTCGTCCAGAGTCCGTCCCAGCAACAACGGAGGAGAGACTTCGATGTTTCGACGCCCCTCACTGCCGAACTTCGTCAGAATTCAAATTCAGCAAACCTTGGCCTCTTTTTCCGAACCAGTCAGTCAGTCAGCATTTGAAGCTGCCTTCAAAGAAAAGTAAGTTTGAATAACTTTCAATTGAATATTTCTCTTTTTTTTTTTTCTTTTTTTTTTTTTTCTTTGCTTCTATAGTCTATTCGGGGCATAATGGGTTAGGTATGCCTTGTCATAAGGCTGCAGCTTGTTTACGCAAGTACCAGATAACATTCTTGTCTCTTTACGATCCTAATTTTTAATCTTAATTCCGTTTTTTAATTATTTGTAATTCAATATTTCATCTCAAATTTACTTTACTAATTGAAATCAAATAGAGAAAAAAAATTAATTCCTTCCCTTAGATTTGAAATTCTTTTGGGAACAGTTGTTTAAAAAGAAAAAAAAACACTTTAACACCTTGATGAGTAAAGAAGGAAAATGCTTTTTATCAATGTGTCACCAATGCTGACTACATTAAATGTTGCTTAACCACTGTTAGCTACACTTTAATTGTCCGTGCAGTTCTTGTCATTAAACTGGATTTATTTTTAATACCAAGCCATATTGCGATGAATTTACCTGGCTGGTTATGTATATATAATCCTTAACCCACCTACACTTTCATTTCTCTCTCCTCCAATCTTGAGCCCGTGGGAAATAACTAATTAAATAAAATTTCTGAATAAATTTTAAGAATAAATTAGTCTTAACTTAACTTTCATTTAAAAAAAAAATCGTGGTTGTTCCTCTTGTTCGAGTGAGTTCTGGAAAAATGCAAGTAAAAATTGGAACGAATAATAAAAATATCTTCGCTCCATTAGTTATAAATTAATCAGTGTTAGCTTTTCAAAAACGTTTTAACTTGAAATTTCACAAGTAAATCAGGAGTTCTTGGTGTTTAGCTCAATAAAATAGTCTAAAATAATTAATCAAATGCTTACATTTCGAATTTTTATAGGCAGAAGAGTAAGTTGCTGTCATTTGTTTAATTTTATAATTTTTTTCAACAATTTCTCCCTATAGGCCACTTTACTTTTTTTCTCTTTGACCCCTAAGATGATGTAATATTTATCCAACCTCCCATCGGGTAGGATGTCGTAATTGAACGAGGGATTATTGTTGATATAATTTTAGGGTCTTAATCCGTTCAGTAAATAAAGCAAATGACAAACTTATCTGGATTGTCAATATAATTATTAAATTTATATATACACTTTCGCAAGAAGGAAATCTTCGTCTATGTTGGACATATTTAGAAAGTACTTTCTCCTTCTGGATAGATCTTTTTTATTTAGATGCACAACACATTCTGGTCCCATATATATGTGTGTGTGTGTGTGTGTTCGCAAACCACAAAATTTCGTAAGACTTTACCCATTTTGAAAAAATTTATTCATTTTAATATTTTAAAAAAGTATATAGGGAGCTGTTAAAACTAAAATGAAACTTGTTAAAATGCACATCATAGCAAGATTTTTATTTGTCATGAGCTTTTTGATTTTTTTTTTTTTTTAAATATTCAAATTGTGTATAACTGAGTTAAATCTAGAATTATACACGCCTTCTTAAAAAAAAAAACAATGCTGCACATGCATCATAAAATGCGTTAAAATGAAAAAATAAATCTTCTAGAATAATTTGGGTTGCTTTCACTTAATCACTGTGTTAGACTAATTTGAAATGAACTGATTTTTTTTTTTTTAAATTCATGGTTCTTATCTACTTCCTAGGTTAATATACAACGACGAAATTGGTTTCCTGGTTAACCCGTCCGCACTTTAACTAAATCAAAACAAAGAGTAGATAACTCTTGTTACATAGCGGAAGGGGCTGTCAGGGACCATTTCGCCATTGAGCTTATGGATTAGACACACCCCAGTTTTCTTTTTCATAAAAAAAAAGTTCAATTTCACTTTTGTCAAATTCTGTCATTACTGAAAGTTTTTGTGAATAGGAAGCAAGCAAACTTATTGAAAAAAAAACCCTGACTTTTTATGAATGGGACCCCAACTGCTTAGATGTGCCGCATTTTTTTTTTCATCATACAACGTGTGAAAGCACGTGCGATAGATACCCTGCCCTCATCAGCCGCCAACCGTAGCGTTTTCCTATAATGAGGACTGGTTTTTAAAGACGATAAAAAAGTACATTGGTTTAAAATGTGAATTTATTTCTTAACGTGTAATTTCTTCTGCACTAACAAAAATAAACGTGAGCATTAAATTTTTACCATCTTAAATTTTTTTATAAAAAGCAACAATATTTTTAATAATAGTAAAAATTTAATGAAGTTATAAAAGTTAAATTTAAAGGTGTGAATGTGCATTTTGAGTATTTTGACAATTGAGGCATGCATATATATATATATATATATATATATACACACACACACAGTCCGAAAGTAAATATTTTCATTAATCATTTTTACGTCCTGCGTCATTTATAAAAGTTAAGATTATAACTGGAAATGCCGAAAAATATTAAGACAATATTTGAACTTGCACCCCTTCCTTTTAGGCCTCGGGCTATATTAGTTCTCCGGTGTCCAGTTACATTAATACTAATTATGAAAAGAGAAGAAAAACAATGTTTGTTTGTTTTTTGTTTTTTTTGCTTTCCTTTTTTTTTTTCCTATTGTATGAATATCTCAAAGTTTGGCACAGGACAGAAAAAAATGAGTGCAAGTCACGCATATTTATCTTAATTAAAATCTTTTTATAGTTTTGTATTTCAGACCTAATAGATAGCATGTCTAAATATTGACCAGACTTAGTCCTGGTTAACAATTTTGGCTCCAGCCATTACTGAATTTTTTCTTTCTTTCTTTCTAGTTCTTTTCCAATATTTGATTTCCAAGAAAACAAAATGGCTGACAAGTCATTTATGCATTTAAATTTGTACCCCCTTTTCTTGACTTTTTTTCATGTGGAAATGTATTTACTTTTTATTTTTTAAAAACATTTTTATTCGGCAAGTCTAAGTTTTCTTAAAGGAAAATTGATTTAAATAATGCAGTAGGAAGGCTGAAAAAACATACTGGAAACTTGTCTTTTTGTCAGAAAAACTTGAAATAAAAGGTAGGTGGGGGTAGAGGATACAATTATTTTCTCAGCAAGGCCGATGTATAGAGCACCCAGTGAGATTCGTGTTCAATAGTGGTCTGCTAGTCTAGCTTGCTAACCATTACAGCACATAAGGCGCACCAGGAAAATTGTACAATCAGCTTAGATGTTTATCAGATTTGACACAAGGTCATTTTTATTGTAGCAGTTTAATTTACTAAACTTTGCTGTTTAGATGTGATCCAAGGTCGTATGAATGGGGCACCAAATGAGAATCAAACTCGCTCGTGAAGACTTGCTTGTCTAGCTTGCTAACCATTACACCACCTGAGGTCGGGTGGGGGGCTATGCCATGACCACCAAAATATATTTCGGTGGTCACAGCTATGCACGACCGAGACTCTTGTGTGGTTGTCACAAAAAAAAATGATTGATCCCATTGGCATTCCCTTATTGGGTCACCAAGCAATTAAGTTAGGCCTCAAAGCAGTTATTGACTGTGGGTGGGGGATGGCCCACTGGGAGCTGGCGGTCAGCATAACAACACCCACAAACAGGAAGAGCTCATGGGAGAAAACTCCCCAGCTGCTGTTGCAATCAGCTTATCTACTTAGTTTAACTCTACCCAATTTTGTTTAATGGTCGTCTCATTACTGTCGTTAATTGGATCGCTGCATTTGGGGTAGCTTGAAGAGGCTAACGTGTTGCTAATGGTAGATTTGATTACATACTCCCGGAAGATTTGCAAGCTACACTAGCAAACTTTCACAAGTGAGTTCGAGTCTCATTGGGTGCCCCATTCATATGGCCTTGTGCCACATCTGAGCAAAATGCTTTATAAATTACATCTGATAGATTTCCGTTTTAGATATATTATTATTGATGATAATAGTAATCTAGGAGAAGCTAAATATTGACATTTTAATTCCTTTATTTAAAAGTTTTTTGGGTTTTTTTTGTTTAGTTTTTTTTTTAAGTTAGAAATATTGAAGTTCTTCAGTTAGGGTTAGCTTAGATGTTTTTAGTGAGACTAATTCGTACCCGTCAAAAATGATTCATGTATCTGTTATAGCTTATATATAATTATTTTGAATTAAAAAATCAAGTTGCCCAGTCGGCTGGGGCTGTAAAATACACTGACTACTTTTCTGGAAAGGGGTAAGACTCCCACCACCACCAGTAAAAAAATTGAAAAATGAGTGTACTGGATATAACACTAAACAATCTGATGGTGAGGTTCCAGTAATGCTGGAGCTTTGGAGAATGCAGAGTACCACTTCATTGCCATTGCTCTCAGGTCCACTCTGGCCTGGAGTGGTAGCACCTGAGAAGGTCCTATCTATGGATCAAATAGAACTAAACTGTGTACTTATGCTAAATTGAATTGGTTGAAATAACTGTTTATTTGTATAAAAATGGATTTGGCATTAAATACCCTACGAAAGCTGATATGCCATAAACCCATACCAACAAATAAAAAAAATTTATGGGCATTGTGTTTGCCTATAAAAAGTATACCGCTAGCTATTTTTAATGTAATTTTCTTGGAAAATTCACCTATTTCGACTTTTTGTTTATTTTTAGTCTTTATCAAACATAATTTGTTTTTAAAAAATGTTTCTACAACTTGTTAATACTTGTAAATTTTCATGTTACTGTCTATTTTTGATGTTATCGATTTTTGTAAAGGTTATTTAACTAAGCAATAACTTAGTAACAAGGCCAGAAGTATAGGATACCCAGTGAGAATATACTTTACGAACAATTTGTAGCCTTTGACCTTCAAATCCCCAAAAGTCAAAGGCTGCAACGACCAAAATGTTTGTAACTATAACTAATAAGATTAGGGCACTCGTCTTAGTGAATGAGTAAAACTTGCTCTTATCTTAGTATTTCATTTCCCGAGTCTACCGGCTGAAGTGCATGGTCCAATTGGGAACATATATATTGCAATGTGTTATGTGTACTTGAGCTGAGAGTAGATTGTTCTAGTTCTGGGCCCAATTGGGATCTATTGGTCGGCCCTATACATATCTGTAATTTTTTTTTTTTTTTTTTTTTTTTGTAATTAGGGTAGTAATAACAGACATTTTCATTAGTGAACTATTTTGGACTGGAACCATTTATTTATCTATTCATTAAAAAAAAAAAATTTTGATGGAATGTCTGCAAGTTTTTGTCAAAATTAAGTTTATCCAGAATAAAGTGTTAACAACCTATTCATTGTTAAGTTTTATTCTGACTTTGATATAAAACTATCACTATAACAACCCTAACCTGACAACTAACCCTTAGTTGTAGCAAGTCGTGATCGGGTTCAAATTTATTTCGCCATACAATACCATATCTTTCACGGAGCAAATTGGTACTTACATTAGGTGAGATTTAGGAGAGGTGGGTGTGGATGAAGGAATTCAACTGTTGTGTTGGTCATGTTGAATTTTTTTATAATCTGTCTTATCTGAATGGACGTGGTGAATTGGAACCTGATCGCCCAAAGGTTATGAAAGGCAATCCGTTTCCCATCCACCAGATAGTTGTGGAAAGTATTAACTTTTACGAGGAAGAGTTGCCATTCCAATTATTCAGCCTCCACCCCCAATCCCAACATTTTCTAACGAAAAACGTCGGTGGACTTCACCGACAATATTTCCTTGAAGGACTTCCATTCGGGACCTAAAAACGTTTTTGCTTTTGACATCCTATTTGTTGATGGAAGACAATTTAATTTTTCTAAGACTAAAGTGTCAAAGTACATCCTCTTTCTTCGTTTGTCTAGTAGACAATTCATATCTACACTTTTGTGTTACCTTCACACTATCATACTACTCATAAGGAGGTGCCCGTGGTGTAATGGTTAGCGTCATGGATATGGACACGGCGACACGAGTTCAAATCCTGGACCTGACTGATTGCATTTCACATAGCACTAATACTCTTCGGAAAGGTATGAATCCAATTATTCTCCCTCCAGCTATGGGTAAATAGTAGGGCAGACTAGGTTCTTCAGCCTTGGTACCTAGATAAGTACCTAGATGTCTTCCAACATGGAGCTTTAATTCCTTAAAGATTGGTTGAAGGAAAAAAATGTCAACAAGGATTAGAAAATGCAGTCAGCCTTGAATCGCTGGGATTGCTTATTTTTACATTGGATGAAAAGGTTAACCTGTTTAAGGATTCAATTTTCTTCAAAGACAGACACTCTTACACACAACTACCATGGTACGATGACAAAATAGGGTCTGTACCTTCAAATCACCATGCTGCTCAAAAAATCTTGGGTGATTCTTGAATCGAAAGATCTAAGGAAAAAAAAAACAAACTTTTGATAAGTACTGAGAGGTTTTCCAAAATCTTAGAAAAGGCTCAGACAATTTTCAAATCAAAGAACCTGAAAAAGATCTTTATGATAAGTACCGAGAAGTCTTCTAATAATACAAGAGTATTATAGAGGAAATGTGTCCCCCCACCGAGTGGTTTGTAGAATAGATAGGGATTCCCCATAGGTTTGTACTCAAATTGACAGATCAAACAACGACCAAAATTAGGCTCATATGTATTTACCCAACCCTTCTGTACGAGGAGGATATGACACGAGGTCAATTTTTAAGTGGAGTTGAACAGTTTGCAATTCAGTTTTCCTTTTAGACCAGTTATCAATCCTACCAAGGTTAAAGGGCTCAATCTGCCCTACTATTTATCCATAGCTAGAGGGAGAATTGGATTCATACCTTTTCCAAGGATATAAACGCTATGTGAAATGCTAACAGCCTCGTCCAGGATTTGAATTCAGTTCATCGCGTCTATTTCCTACAATAATAACCATTACACAATAACCACCTGAATTTATTTCAAAAACTTAGTTGGCATTTAATGACCCTTCGAGGTTAATACACCGTAAAACAAATAAACATAACCACCTGCAAAATTAGGCCAGTATTCAATCGTTCTTTTAAACAAAAGAACTCTCTTGATGAGACAGCATATCCGAGAGTCAAACTTATGGGAGATATATTGAAGGTTTTAATTCTGTTCCATATTAATAAATGTCCTGATGGCCAATATAAGGAAGGCTTTTGCTGCTTTAGTTTTTCCTTAGAAAAAGGAGGGGAATTTGTGTTATGATATTCACCTACTCTATTCGGTTTCAGTGGGAGCCTATTAATACTGAATTACGTCCTAAACTTTTTTGCTGGCAAGTTTCTCTTGGAAAAATGCTCTCAGGCATTGAAATCAAATTTTTATGTAGACAACTAGGTAAAATCTGATAATGACATCCGCACTCTGTCAAATTTCTATACATCAGCAAAAAAACCACTTGCTGTCGTTCAGACATTTCTCTGATCACCTCCATTTAAGACCTACTTCCTTGTAGATATTTTATAAACCCTGAAAAAAAATATATATATATATATATATATATATATATATATATAGCATATACTGGTTAATTTCAGTTTTAGTCAATGCTCTCTCGGGTGTTTAAGCATCAACCTATAGAAGTTTGAGATGCTCAGGATTTCTCAAAAAATATTAATGTCCTTTGACAATCTACTTATAATACAACTTTTATGCAAATTAGGAAAGATGTCAAATGATAATGAAATATTATAGGAAACAGTGGGAATGACCAATCTGATAAAGCGGTCAAGTCTGCCTTGGAAAAAAAAAATTCAAGATTCTGTACACACTTAAAAAAAAAAAAAATGAAATAAACAAATATATACAACAACAATAGCAATAGTCACTGGAGCAGCAATAAACCTAACAAATTCCTAACATTTAAACCTACATTAGGAGAATGCTAACAAAACTTTTGAAGAACCCAAAAAGCAGCAATACTATTTTATTTCCAGGATTCACATGGGGCACACTAGAATTACACATTCCTACTTGCTTAAAAGAGAAGTGCAACCAATGTGTCATGAATGCCAGATTGCATACGCAATAAACTGACAAGGCTCCTACAAGAGAAATATTTCATAGCTCAAGCAATATGAAAGAACTGTTTAAAAAAAATTTAAAGTAGACGCTATAATATCCTTCCTAAAAACAGTGGGTCGATAGGGGAAAAAATTTTAAAATCTAACACTTCTGAAAACTTAGGAATTAAACGAAACACAAAGAAATATACACCCTGAATAAGTATCCGAAAATATTAAGAACTTAAACTTTTTATCAAAATGACTTGATTCGTCATTAAATGACGCGAAAAGGGGTTAATATGGCACAAAAAAAAAAAAAAAATTCAACCAAACTGTTCTCTGAATACGCTAAGGAGACTAGATGTGCTGACCAACCAGAAATTAATTTCTGCCACCACCTACTCCCTCAGAAGCCCATAGACTAAAACCTCACCCACAAATAGATGGGGGTGGGGAAATCTTCATGGCACAATGCCTGAAGTGAAGTGCTGAACTACGGTCCTGAAGTAAGTGGGTTCGAACTCCAATCATGTTACATTCACTTTCAGACTAATACCCTTGGAGAAGGTATGAACATCCTTATCCTGCTAGCTATGGTTTAGGTAGTATCACTGCTATTTTTTTTTTGTTTTTTTTTTTACAAAATGGATGTGGCATTAAATAACCCATGAAGGCTTTAATGCCATTAAACAGAGAAACCAAACAAATAGATATACACATATTTGAATGTACAAACCCTCAGCAGAACTATAAGTCAACAAGTTTGATGGATAGCCGTTGAACTCGAGGTCAGTCTGAGACCACTGCTCCCATTGGATGGTTTCAATCATTAACATTTAGATGTACAAACCCCCACCCCCACAGAAATGCTGACTTTATCAAATAGCAATTGTTACATTATAAATCGTTGAGATTTGTTAATGTACAAATTTAAATTGGGTCTTGAGCTGTTAAACTTGTGGGAAAATAGAAATCAACAGTGAATTATTAAAGAATATTTCCTTGGTTATTATTAGTAATTCGAAACTATATAATTAATGAGATAGGAATACTTGATAGCTTACAACTTTGTGCAAAAACTCTTAAGAAACAATTCCCCTTCATGTTCCCTCTTGTTTCAAAAGGAAATAAATTACTTTTTGCCTCTTGTAAATGAGGGAGCTATTCCCCTTGTTTGGTACGGGCGTCTTAGAGTTGGGTATATATTACCATTATACACCGACCAGTCACACATGTGACACCATCAGAAGGGTTGACTATTTTATTACCATTTCTCCGAGCAGAACACACGTGTTGCCTGACAGCAGCGATTTTAGACTTTGCGAAGGGGGCATTCTTTGAGGCGAACAGAGATAAGACTCACACTCTGTATCTGTATTTGCCCGAATTATTGATCTGTGTGAAAGGGATTACAGAAGTTGTCTTCTATTTTGTTTTTAGTTTCACAGTGAAAGAAGGGTCAAAGAAGGAACGAAGACCCATTGCAAATACTCAACTTCTTTACCAGTCGAGTCTTTTACCTCATTTTTTTTGCCTCATGGTGCTACCGTTACAGCCTCTTGCCCAGTCAGTTGGGGCTGTAGAATACACTGGTTACATCTTTGCATAGGGGTTAGTAGTATTATCTACTTAAAAATGCTGATTTTATTATTTTGCACCGAAGGCACCTCTAAAGAGGAATCCTGAGAAGATGAATTTTTAGCAACCACACTGACTCGATTCATGCTTGCTTACACCCCCGCTATGAAATGGATTTGTCGAATCTGATCTCACAGTGCACTATCTCTTCTCAGGTAGTACTTCTCCATGTCACTGTAAGTTTTGAGCTAGATTTTAAATGAACAAAATGCAAGCCTTTTTTTCGTTAATTTTATTATTTTCTCGACTTAAAATCTTGCTATATGAAGCTTCTGTATTCACCACCTAGCTAAAGTTTCCCCATTGATAAAATGTAAATAGATTTAAATTTCATCTGAAGTTTTCAATGATTTTGTCTTTGAAGGCATTATTCAAGTTTATAATCCCATTCACTGTATTTTGTTCACGATAAGAGTAGTAGCTGTTTTCTTATGTCAACAAAACTTATTAATCAACCCAGTTAGCTGGAGATGTAGAAAACACTGTCTCTGCAGTGGGGTAAGACCCCCCCTAACGAATGTCCTGTTATGACATTAACTCATCTGATGGTGAGGTTCTAGTCCTAGATCTTAGGGGAATGTGGAGTAGCTCTTCATTACCATTATTCTTGGGTTCATTCTGACTCTGAGTGGTAGTTCCTGTTAGGGTCCTATCTCTTGATCAAAAAGATCTGTTTAACCATTATTAATATGTAATAGGACTTCTGTGGCGTAATGGTTAAAGTACTGGGTTGTGGACTCAAAGTAAAAGAGTTCAGTCTGCAGTTACAGTATTATATTCACTTTCAAACGAATACTTTTGGGGAAGGTATAAATTCTCTTATCCCCAAGGTATGAGTGAAATAGTGTCACTGCTTTTCAAGTATGGCTTGGGTATTGAGCCACGAAGGTTGTTATGCCATTAAACTTAGAAACTAAACCTAAGATCGCAGGGGTGTCCTCGTGGTGTAATGGTTAAAGTGATGGACAGTGGAATTGTAGTACGTGAGTTCATACTCCAGTTGTGCTATTACGTTCAAATACCCTTGGGAAAGGTATGAACCCCCTTATCCTCCCAGCTATAGGTTAAATAGTACCACTACTGTTCTTCTCGGAGAATGGTTTTGGCATTAAATAACCTAAAAAGAGTTGATATGTCGTTAAACAAAGAACTAAGATCGCAATAAGGTTTAAAACCACTGCACTAGACGAATTGCAATTGATTGCTATAAGCAAGATACCACCTTTTTGGCATCGATGTATTTTACGACCTAAACTACAGGCATTTTCATTGTAATATTGATTAGTACATAACAGATGTATAGTAATTCAATTGGTTTATTATGACTAAAAATACTCAATAGCAGCCTGTAATATTGCTTTAGTAATGGAGATGACATAAGTCTTTCATTTTCTTTACCTCCCTCTTTTCACTTGATATTATAGACCTTTATTTTCTTTATATTCTTTATATTCTTTAATTTTGCGATGTTGTCTCTGTTGTATACGAGAGGAAGTGTTGTACTCTCTTAGCTACTATCACATCATTTCCTTCTACATATTTGGAGGAGTTTGAAGATTTCTGAGTAAAGTTGAGTAAAGAATCAGTTTTGTCATTTTAACTCTTGTATGAAGTAGAAATATGAGCTGAGCCTGGAAGTGAAGGTTTAAGGCTAATCATGACCTGGGTTGATGAAATGTTTGTGAGTGACACATTTTCAGCTGTAGTTACTGGAACTTTGGAGAATGTGGCATACGCCTTCATTGCCATTACATTATTAGGAAGAATAATTATACGTAAATAGAATAATTAGTGTTAAATAGTAATACTTTTAACTACTTCACTGTCTGCAAACAAATGATTAATATTACACAATTATTAGTGTTAGATAGTAATACTTGAAACCATTTAACTGTGTGCAAACAATAGTAATACTAGTGTGTGAACAAATGAATTCTATCAATAAGGGTTTTCAGAGTATCATCATCTTTGTTATTTCCACAAGTTTCGGCCGATATGTCCTCTGGTCTTCTTCAGGTGTTTGTTGAACTTGGGAACCTTCACAGAACTTCAAACTACATCCTTTATTGAATCTACAGGGGTCGCCTGTTCTGATTCCGTTAGCCATAACCATATTTACCAACCCCTCCGCTCGGGCAGGATATGACACAAGGTCAATTTTTAAGCAGAGTTAACAGGTTTGAATTCAGAGTTTTTCTTCTAGACTAGTTGCCTCACCAAGGCTAAAGAACCCAGTCTGCCCTACTATTTACCCATAGCTGGAGGGAGAATAATTGGATTCATACCTTTCCCAAGAGTATTAGTGCTATGTGAAATGCAATCAGTCTCGTCCATGATTTGAACTCGTGTCGCTGTGTCCATTTCCTACAACGATAACCATTACACCACGGGAACCTCCTCCGTTAGCCATAACCAGGTACAAGTGTTAAGTATTCCTGTATTGTTACTCGCCTGCAGTCAGGATTGAACCTGCAACCTCCAGATGATTCTCTTTAGAAGCTTTGACAACCAATGCCTATAACCGTTACGCTGTATGTCCACTCTATTTTAAAAAAGAAATTACTGAAAAAATAATTTCTAACATGTATATGTATTTAAATATGTGTAAACAAATGACTGATGTTGAATTATTACTGTTACATAGCAATGCTTGGTGTGCCAAAAATGTTACCAGCTCGTTTAAAAATGTTATCAACAAAATGTGTTTACAAATCATACATATCTATAAACAAGATTTGGCATTAAATAATCAACAATGGTTGATATGCCATAACACCAAAACAAACCTACACAATATAAATATAAGCATACAACATTCCCTAATATCTAGGCTTAAAATAACCTCAAATGGGTTGGTATCTTGTTAAAATTAATTAGATTGTCTTTGATGTCAAGTATGACCAAAGAATATCAAGGACAAAAATGTCATTGGATGACCTTTTTAACCCATTTTAACAGCAGTCAATGGATATATTGATGCTTCTGTCACTGAAATGTAGCATTGCAACAGTGGGTTAAGTTGGTGAGGTGGGTATGGGTTAAAAGATTACTCTTTTGGGACTTGGGTCTTTGTCAAATAACTGAGGGATTATCAGTATATCATATTGCTGTCAGTGAAGAGATGATCCAGATTTGTTATCTTTATGGGCTGCTTGCTTCCTTTATTGTGGTGTGACATTTATTCTTTTATTCAACAATAAAAATCAAATGTAATTGTCTTTCATTGCACCCTACTGACTAAAGAAGGTTTAGATTATACTAATTCATTGTGTGCGTGTCTTAAACATTCTCAGTAAGACAAATCATATTTACCAACCCCTCCGCTCGGGCAGGATATGGCACAAGGTCAATTTTTAAGCGGAGTTAACAGGTTTGAATTCAGAGTTTTCCTTCTAGACTAGTTGCCTCACCAAGGCTGAAGAACTTAGTCTGCCCTACTATTTACCTATAGCTGGAGGGAGAATAACTGGATTCATACCTTTCCCAAGGGTATTAGTGCTATGTGAAATGTAATCAGGCTCGTCCAGGATTTGAACTCATGTCGTCATGTCCACTTCCTGCGACGATAACCATTACACCACGGGCGCCTCTCTAAAACAAATCCTTTCCCTAGACTCTTTTAACCCTTTTAAAAAAAATTATTTCTTGGTTTGGCTGAGTACTTTTCGATAAATTCCTCCAATTGTCTCTCTTGTTAGCTCTTATTTTTGTCTGATATTATACTTCACTGTTCTGTGTAAGAAAACCTTATAGTGGTTTGTTACAAAGATGTTGATTGAATAGGAAAGAAGAGACAGTATTTTTCCATTGGTCTGTATCACTTCTTCTTAATGTCTTTATAGTTTCTTGTAACTCATCTCGTAACATTGGTTCAGATGAGCCTAATTCTTTTTGATGGGATTGCATTCGTAGTTTTTTTTTTTCTCAACTTGTACAGATGATCAGAAGTTACAATATAAAAACTGAGTTGAAAATAAATCTATTATTAAATTTTTGTGTACCTATATTTACCCAAGACATCCAAGCCAAGTCTGCTGGGGTTGTAGAATACACAGACTGCATCTTTGAAGAGGGGTAAGACTCCCCGCCCTCCAACGAGTGTCCTGGATATGATATTAAACAATCTGATGGTGAAGATCTAGTAATTCTGGAGCTGAGGGAAATGTGGAGTAACCCTTCATGACCATTGCTCCCCAGTCCACTCTGGCCTGGAGTGGTAGCACCTGATAGGGTCCTATCTATGGGTCAAATAGAGCTGACATTTAAACTGAGTGCTAGCAAATGACTGATGCGAAATTGAATTGTTAGAAATAGAAGTGTTTGATCATTTAACTGTGTATCTACAAAATGTGTTTACAAATCATATATATATATATATATATATATATATATATATAAAAACAGAATTTGGCATTAAATAACCAACAATGGTTGATATACCATAAAACAAAACCTAAAAAATTTTTTAAAAGTAATGAAAGCATTTCCTTCAACTATATGTTATGTGCCAATTACAAATTGTTTTAAAGATTCACATTTATCTTATGACTTTTGAGAATGAAAAAATCATGTTTGTTTCATGAAAAGGATTTACCAAAATAAAATTAAAAGAAACGCTAACAGAAAGAATTTCTTTTAACTTCATTTAAGTGTCATTGACAAATTTTTTATGCACTGTTGATTATCATACATGAGGCAATGTTTACTGCTTTTTTTTAAAGACAATCTATCCATACAAAAAGTAATATCTGCAAAATAATTAAATTATTTTTTTTTAATCTAATAAAAACAATCTTATTGAATGGTTTAAGAAGTTACTTCACACAATATCAACGTTTTAGAGGTCATGGATCATTAGGATAATTATCTTTAATTATAATCTTTCACAAAAAATCCTGCACATACATAGGAAAAAAACTATAAACTTGGCAGTGTCATATCTTCTAAAGTAGACTTAAAACCCTCACAAAATTTTTTGGTGAACTTTGTAGATGTTAGGCAAAAAATATGAAAATTGAAAAAGACATTTTTGATAGACTGACCATAAGCTACTTAGGTGAAAAGTTGTTGATTTTGGGGGTCATGTATTTGGGTGAGTAAAATGTAATTTTCTATCAAGTGTAGGCTTAAGATAGTCAAATATTTGGATTCTACACTTATTTGCCATAATTACCAAATTTCAGAAATATTGAAGGTATAGAAGTATTTTCCTTAATTTTTAAAAAATACTGAGATTCGGTGACGTTAATTTAGAGGCAAAATAGGAAAATTACACATCTCCCTTAAAATTGGAACAGTAAAGTCTAGCACAAAATAATTTGGCACCCTTTCCTAACTCATGAAGGGGAACATTTGTGCCAAATTTCAACTAATTCAGTGTCTGTGGGTGCAGATTGCAACTTTTTGCTGGTTTTTTATCATGGAATGATTCGTATACGCACAGAAGATTTGGCATTAAATGTCTAGTTCAAGCCATAACCCGGCATACGTGCCTGGACCCACATTTGGGTTCGTGAAACTGCTTGCTTCATCAGGCTCACATTGCACTAAGTGAGCTGATGAGCAGCATAGACCAGCAGGGTTCGAGTCTCAGCTTGTTTCCGACCTTCCCCTCCCCTTTATCCCCACCTTAATTGGCCTTCGGGCTTTTGACCTTGTGTCAAGTCATGTCTGGTGGGAGGCAGCAACAAATAAACAGAGGATTTGGCATTAAATAACCTACAATGGTTGATATGCCATAAAACCAAACCAAGCCTTTTTAAATTTTGGGGGGGTGGGTCACAATGGGAAGCTTGTCACAAAAAGAATAAATAGACTAACACATAATTTGGTTCTGAGGTTTATTAATTCAGGCTGATATCTCAGTTTCCAAACCAAATTTCATAGGGAGGGAAGAGGAGAAAACTTCCTGTATTTTGTAAAGAAAAAGATCAAAGCTACTGTAAAGAAGTTTTAAAATATTAAACCCCAAAACACTTTTACTCCAGAACTCTGCTTCAATTCAAAATGTTAAATTTGGCATAAATTAGCCATCAGGGGTTGATATGCCATTAAACCAAATAGCCTAACTTTGAAATGCAAACGTAGTCATCGCTTATTTCAATTTGTCACCTGTAACCCCACCTGTCAGTTAAACCGTTAGATTCTCCTGTAAGCATGGCTTAGAATATGCTGACTACTTCACCTGCAAAGAGGTAAAGATACCCCCCTCCCTACATGTCCGGGGTATGACACTAAACTGTATCTAATAGTGAAGCTACAGTCCTGGAAATCTGGGAAGTATGTAGTGCTTTTTTAATTAACATTACTCCCAGGTTCACTCTGACCTGTCAGGGTCCCATCTATTAGTCAAATCTGTTAAAAGAGGATTCATATTCAATAGGAATATTCAGTGCTATATAACTGTAAATTATTTATATTAAGAATAGTTACTTGAAGCTAGAATTGTTTACTAAGGATTATTATTAGTTATTTGAAATCATATAACTGTAAATTATTTGTATCAAGAATAGTTACTTGATACTGTAATTGTTTACTAAGGTTTATTAGTGGCTTGAAAATATATTACAGCAAACAAACGTCTATTATTAAATGAAAATTACTTGAAACCATATAATTATTAGTGTTAGATAAGAATACTTGAAACTATACAACTGTGTAGATTATTTGTATTAGATAGGACTACTTGATATCATACAGCTGTGCAAGAAAACTCTTAAACTACAACACAAAAATGTAAACATGAATGCAATTCCCTAAACTTGAGCAGCCCAGTCAGCTGGGGCTCTAGAATACACAGGCTATATCTCTGCAGCAGAGTAAGACCCCCCCCCGTTGAGTGTCCTAGATATGACATTAAACAATCTGATGATGAGGCTCCAGTAATGCTGGTGTTTTAGGGAATGCATAGTACTTCTTCATTGCCAACACTTCACTCTGATCCGGAGTGGTAGTCCCTGATAGGGCCCTATCCATAGGTCAAATAGAACTGTTTGACATTTGAATTATGTGCAAGCAAATGCTGTGTGTTAAATTGAATTGTTAGAAATAGAACTGATCATTAAAGTGTGTGTAAACAAATGACTGTTTAATTGAATTGTTAGTGATACTTAGCAACACTTCTGCTGCTGTTTTAGATTAAATGAGTAACTTTGTTGGATCTTTGCTGTGAGGGTTAAATTACGGCCAGGAACCAGTGAGACAAATTGTACTTTTTGACAAATAACATTGGTTCAAAATTCCAGAAACTTGTCAGAACGAGGCCAGAAAAGAAATATTCTAGAATTAAAATGCTTGGCTGGATAATTCTGTCAATAAACACAGTATTTGCCAGCTCTGTCGAGTTTGTGGGTAAGCCGCCAACAAAAATTGCCACTCATAAATTTCTTTTCTAAAGAGAAAAAAAAAAGTCTTCATAGTCAACAAGGTGTATTAAAAAATGCAGAGCTACTTTAGCCAATGGGACTGCGGTAGTAAAGAGGTTTCAAATTTACTTTCAAGATAATTGATTTTGATGAAAAAGAAACAACAACAAAAAAAACATCTAAGATGAGATATATCTACTAAGTATTGCATAACTGGAAACAAGCTGTTTCTTCCCATGAGCTGAGAGGACCAACCTGTTTTGAAAAGGCTTGCTCTATGCCAAAAATGTCTTTTAAAAAAACCCAATAGCCCACTTGTCTGGCGCTGTAAAATTTACATAGACTGCATCTCTGCAAAGGAGTAAGACACCTCCAACAAGTGTCCTGGATATGACATTAAACAAGCTGATGTTGAGGATTCAGTAATGCTGGAGCTTGAGGGAACTTGGAGTATCCCTTCATTACCAATGTTCCCAGGTCCACTGACCCAGAGTGATGGCACCTGATAGGGTTCTATCTATGGGTCGAATAGAACTGTTTGACATTTAAACTGTGTGCAAACAAATGACTTATGTGAAATTGTTACTATTACAAAGCAATATTAGAAACCATTGAACTGTGTGGGGAAAATGAGCTTGGCTCATTTAAAAATGTTCTAAACAAAATGTGTTTACAAATCATATTTGCCCAGTCGGTTGGAGCTGTAGAATATACTGACTGCTTTTTTGCATAGGAGTTAGACCCTCCCCAACGAGTGTTCTGGATGTGACATTAAACAATCTGATGGTGAGGTTCCAGTAATGCTGGAGCTTTTTGAAATGTGGAGTACCCCTTCATTGCCATCACTTCCAGGTCCACTCTGGCCCGGAGTGGTAGCACCTGATAAGGGTCCTATCTATGGGTTAAATAGAACTAAGCCACGGTTTCTTGACTTTACTTTTTTTTGTATTTAAACTGTATTTATGCTAAAATGAATTATCTGAAATAAAACTTTTGACATTAACTCTGTATTGCCTAGTTGGCTGGGGCTTTAGAATACATCGACTGCACCTCTGCAGAGAGGTAAAACCCTCCCTCCCCACCCAATGAATGTCCTTGATGTGACACTAAATATGATGGTGAGGTTCCAGTGATCCTAGATATGACACGAAACAATCTGATGGTGTTGAGCTTTGAAGAATGTGCAGTACTCCTTCATTACTGATCACACCCAGGTCCTGGAGTGATAGCACCTGATGGGGCCCTATCTATGGGTCAAATAAAACTAAACTGCATTCTTATGCTAAACTGAACTACTAGAAGTAGAACT
Organism: Sepioteuthis lessoniana; assembly: GCA_963585895.1. NCBI lineage: Eukaryota > Metazoa > Mollusca > Cephalopoda > Myopsida > Loliginidae > Sepioteuthis > Sepioteuthis lessoniana. The sequence goes on from OY757947.1 coordinate 16,150,770, forward strand.
GTTTTAATATTTAAACTGCATACTTAGCGCAAAACTGAATTATTTGAAATAGAACTTTTTGATATTGAAGCTGTACTTAGGCTAAACTGAATTTTTTTAATTAGAACTGTTTGACTAAACTGAATAGCTTGAAATGGAAATGTTTTTGACAATTAAACTGTATTCATGCTAAACTGAGTTGTTTGAAATAGAACTGATTATTTGTATAAAAATGGATTTGGTATTAAATAACCTACAAAGGTTGATATGCCATAAAGCTCAAAAACCCAACTATATAGATGTGTGTGTGTGTGTATGTATATATATATATATATATATATATATATATATATATATATATATATATATATACACACACACACACACATATAAATATCTTCCTATTCAGTTTATAGGTTACATTAAGAGATAAGATTGTAAAAATCAATGCATGTTCTGGGTATGACATTAAACTGCATCTGATGATAAAGCTCCAATCTTGGAATTTAGAGAATGTGGAGTACTCTTTCATTAACATTACTCTCTAGTCCACTCTGACATGGAGTGGTAATAGCTGTTATGGGTCAAATAGAACTGTTTGATCTTTTTCTAGGGATTATCAATATTTGAAGCCATACAGCTGTGTGAAAGTTCATATTCAGTAGGAATACTTGATAAATAGAATCACTAATTTTAAAGCCATTTAACTGTGTGCAAACAATAAATATCAAATAGAATTATTAGTGTTAGATAGCAATACTTGAAACCATATAACCATGTGCAAACAATTGAGGTGGTGTCCTCGTGGTGTAATGGTTAAAGCAATGGACTGCAGAATCGTAGTAAGCGAGTTCGTACTCCAGTTGCGCTATTACGTTCATTTTCAGGCAAATACCCTTGTGAAAGGTATGAACCCCCTTATCCTCCCAGCTATGGGTTAAATAGTACTGCTACTGTTCTTCTATGAGAATGGTTTTGGCATTAAATAACCTAAAAAGGTTGATCATATTTACCCAACCCCTCCGCTCGGGCAGGATATGACACGAGGTCAATTTTTATGCGGAGTTTTCTAGGTTTGAATTCAGTTTTTCTTCTCCTAGACTAGTTGCCTCGCCATGGCTGAAGAACCTAGTCTACCCTACTATTTTACCCATAGCTGGAGGGAGAATAATTGGATTCATACCTTTCCCAAGGGTATTAGTGCTATATGAAATGCACTCTGTCTCGGCCAGGATTTGAACTCGTGTCGCCATGTTCATTTCCTAGAACGATAACCATTACACCACGGGCACTTCCTAAAAAGGTTGATATGCCATTAAACAAATAAACAAACAAATGAAGTTTGGCTGGTTTAAGAATAAAGTTACCTGCAAACTATTCACTTACAAATCTTATATAGGATTTGGCATTAGATAACCCAGAAGGTTTGATCTGTCACAAAACATAAACATTGCCCAGTCAGCTGGGGCTGTAGAATACACTGACTGCTTCTCTGCAGAGGGGTAAGACCCCCACCACCACAACGAGTGTCCTGGATATATGACACTAAACAATCTGATGGTGAGGTTCCAGCAGTGCTGGAGCTTTGGGGAATACAGAGTACCCCTTCATTGCCATTGCTCCCAGGTCCACTCTGGCCTGGAGTGGTAGCACCTGATTGGGCCCTATCTATGGGTTAAATAGAACAGCGTGCTTATGCTAAAATGAATTGTTTGAGTCGATTGAATAGCTTGAAATAGAAATGTTTTTGACAATTAAACTGTACTTACATTTAAACTGCGTGCTTATGCTTAATTGAATTATTTGAAATAGAACTGTTTTTCAACATTAAAACTGTATTCACACTTAACTGAATTGTTACATATAACTGCTTGAATAGTTTGAAATGGAAATGTTTTTGACAATTAAACTGTTTTTATGCTAAACTGAATTGTTTTCAATAGAACAGATTATTTACATAAAAATGGATTTGGCATTAAATAACCTACAAAGGTTGATATGCCATAAAACCTAACAAAGCAAACACAAATCAGTAATGTATTTCTATAGTAAAATAATTTTTAAAGAATTTCATTATCATATTTACCCAACCCCTCCGCTTGGGCAGGATATGACACAAGGTCAATTTTTATGCAGAGTTTTCTAGGTTTGAATTCAGTTTTCCTTCTCCTAGACTAGTTGCTTCGCCATGGCTGAAGAACCTACTCTGCCCTACTATTTTACCCATAGCTGGAGGGAGGATAATTGGATTCATACCTTTCCCAAGGGTATTAGTGCTATGTGAAATGCAATCAGTCTCATCCAGGATTTGAACTCGTGTCGCCGTGTCCATTTCCCTACGACGATAACCATTACACCACGGGCACTTTATATATATATATATATATATATATATATATATATATATATATATATATATATATATATATATATATATATATATATATATATATAAAGAATTTCTTTCTATACTTCTAGAATTTTTAGTGATTATTATAACTCATGGATAAAATATTATGGTTGTATAAGAATTGATGTATGGATTCTGATTTGTCTGTTTTATATATTTTTCTTTTTAAGGTCTGTACATTGAATTTGTTGATAGGGAAAGATCTTGACAAGCATTCATTGTTAAATTGCAATTATTTTTCCACTTGCCTTAACTTTTATTGCTGAACATTCATTATAAGTATTTTTGTCAAAGATTTATTTGGAAGACATTGATCTCTGCTTTACCTCATTCCCTTTACCATGTTCTCTACCTATAACAAAACAAAAAAAAATCCAGTTTCTTTTTAGTACTTATTTTTAATCATTACTCATTTTTGAAGGTCATTCAATAGATAAGTTGAACTTTTGCTGAAGGAGTCAGTAATAGGAAATACTTTTAAAACGTGATTCTGTGTAGTTTCTGTAAGTTTCATTTGGTTTGCACTTCTCAGCCACCAAAAATTTGATTGTAGATCTCTATTCAAGCTTGGTAGTCTGATTTGCTGCCATTTTGAATAGCCTCAAAACAAATATTTTTACAAGATTAAGGGTTTGGTTTCTTTATTTAATAGCATATCAATGTTTGTGTGTTATTCAATGCCAAAGCCATCCTTGTAGAAGAACAGCAGTAATACTATTTAAACCATAACTGGTGGGTAAGGGGTTTCATACCTTTCCCAAGGGCATTCGTTCAAAAGTGAATGTCTTAGCACCGCTGGAGTTCAAACTCACTTTGAGGCCACGGGCCAAGACATTACCCCTTATGCTGCAAGGAGGAGTCCCTCTAAGATTAAAATAATTTTTGTTCTGAACCATTTTCAAACAATGCAGTTTACATTTTACAGGAAAGACTCTGAAAAAAATTTTCACAAATATATCACACTATTATGTTCACTTTAAAACTAGTACTCTTGGGTGGGGTTATCTTCATGGTGTAATGGTTAAAGCGATGGACTGCAGAATTGTAAGCGAGTTTGTACCCCAGTCACGCTATTATGTTCACTTTCGGGCAAATACCCTTGGGAAAGGTATGAACCCCCTTATCCTCCCAGCTATGGGTTAAATAGTATCACTACTGTTCTTCTAGAAGAATGGCTTTGGCATTAAATAACCTACAAAGGTTGATATGCCTTTAAACAAAGAAACCAAACCAAACCTAGTACTCTTGGGGGAGGTATGAACCTCTATATCCGCTGCCCCCAAGGTATGGCTTAAATAGTGTTCATGATTTTTTTTCTAACAGAATGGTCGTTAGCATTAAATAACCCACAAAAAAGTAATTGCCTTTAAATAAAGAAACCAAACAAGTATATCATTAAAATCAACCAAACCATTTTCCTCCTTTGTTATTTAGATGCTATCTGTTACAAAAATATCAAAAATTGAGATATTGGTTGCTAAATTCAACATATACTGAAAATGGAGGTGCCCGTGGTGTAATGGTTATCATCGTAAGAAATGGACATGCCGACACTAGTTCAAACCCTGGACAAGACTGATTGCATTTCACATAGCACTAATACTCTTGGGAAAGGTATGAATCCAATTATTCTCCCTCCAGCTATGGGTAAATAGTAAGGCAGACTAGGTTCTTCAGCCTTGGTGAGGCAACTAGTCTAGGAGAAGAAAAACTCTGACTTCAAACCTGTTAAACTCTGCTTAAAAATTGACCTTGTGTCATATCCTACCTAAACAGAGGGGTTGGGTAAATAGGATACTGCCATACCACTAACATCTGACTATGATATTATCTAATGAGATAGGCTTGCTAAGTCAGCTTGGGCTGTAGAAAACATCAGTTGCACCCTCTGCAGAGGGGTTAGACCCCCCACACACACCATGAGTATCCTTGATATGACACGAAACAATCTGATGATGAAGTTCCAGTGATGCTGGAGCACTGTGGAATGCAGAGTACCCCTTCATTGCCATGACTCCCAGGTCCACTCTGGTCTGGGTGGTTGCACCTGATAGGGCCCTATCTATATGTTAAATAGAACTAACTGCATATTTATACTGAATTGTTTAAATTAGAACTGTTTGACTAAACTGAATAGCTTGAAATAGAAATGTTTTTAACAATTAAACAGTACTTACATTTAAACTGTGTGCTTATGCTAAACTTAATTGTTTGAAATGGAACTGTTTTTGACATTGAAAGTGTACTTACACTAAACTGAATTGTTTAATATAGAACTGTTTTGACATTTAACTGTATAAACAAAATCTGTACTTATGCTAAACTGAATTAGCTCCATTTGACTAAACTGAATAGCTTAAAATAAAAATGTTTTTGACAATTAAACTGTGTACTCTTGCTAAATTAAATTGTTTGAAATGGAACTGTTTATTTGTATAAAATTGGATTTGGCATTAAATAACCTACAAAGGTTGATATGCCATAAACCCAAACAACCAAGCCAAACCTAATAAGATAGGAAATATTTGCAAAACATCCCTCTCTCTTGTGTGTGTGTGTGTGTGTATCTCTTCATTGCTGGCACAGTCGGCTGGGTCTGAAGAGTACACTGACTGCATCTCCCAATGAGTATTCTGAAAATGACACTAAACAATCTGATGGTGAGGCTCCAGTAATATTGGAGCTTTGGGTAATGTGGTGTACCCCTTCATTGCCATCGCTTTCAGGTTCACTCTGACCGGAAGTGGTAACACCTGATAGGGTCCTATCCATGGCTCAAGCAGGACTGTTTGACTTAGGCTAAATTGAATTGCTTGAAATAGAACTTTGTCATTTAACTGTATGTAAACAAATGACTGTTTAATTGAATTGTGTTAAATAGAAATACTTGAAAACATTTAACTGTATGCAAACAAATGATTAATAGTTATTAGAATTATTCTTATTAGATAGAAATAAGTGAAACCATTTAATTGTGTGCAAAGAAATTGTTTTAGACTCATTCAAAAACGTTATTTACAAAATGTGTTTAGAAATCATGTCTTTTATATTTATATATATGTATAAAGAGGATTTGGCATGAAATAACCTACAATGGTTGATATACCATAAAAACCGAATTAAATCATATATTTAATATATATGTATAAAGAGGATTTGGTATTAAATAACCTACAATTGTTGATATGCCATAAAACCCAACCAAGCCAAATCCTATATATTCAATATATATATAAAAAGGATTTGGCATTAAATAACCTAAAATCGTTGATATGCCATAAAAACAAACTAAACCGAATCCTACATATTTAATAAAGAGGATTTGGCCTTATATAACCTATAATGGTTGATATGCCATAAAACCCAACCAAACCAAATCCTATATATTTAATATATGTATAAAAAGGATTTGGCATTAAATAACCTACAATCGTTGATATGCCATAAAATGCAACCAAACCAAATCCATATATATATATATATATATATATATATATATATATGGTTTGACATTAAATAACCTACAATGGTTGATATGCCATAAAAACAAACCAACGAAAAAAATTACTTCGGTCTTCAGAGGCTCAACAAGCATTTGTTAAAGATAATCATTTAGTTAATTTTAGTAGACTTTTCCCCTAGGCAGTACCTGCTTAGCAAGTCTGTTTGTATAATGCCTGATGTGCCCCTCAGGAGAAATGCAGAAGGAAAGTAAGCATTTTTTTTGCAATTACCATATATGAGTTATGATTTCTGTATGTCCCCCTCCTTGACTATAAAATAACTTCATGTCGAATGAGACTTGTGGGGAAATCTGATAAATCCCTTTGTTTTATTTCTCTTGCTTTTTATCACCTCGTAGTAGTGTTGTCTGAATTTCTTAGAGCTGTATTATACACCAACTGCATCTCTGCTGAGAGATAAGACCCCTCCCCCAACAAGTGTCTTGGTTTTGACATTAAACAATCTGATAGTGAGGCTCCAGTTATGCCAGAACTTCAAAGAATGTGGAATAACCCTTCTTTGTCATTGCTCCCTGGTCCACTGTGACCTGGAGTGTTAGCACATGATAGTCCTATCTATGAGCCAAATAGAAGTTTGACATTAAAACTGTGTGTAAACAAATGTTTTATGCTAAATTGAATTGTCAGAAATGGAACTGTTTGATCATTTAACTGTATAAACAAATGACTTGTTTTTGAGTTGTTATTGATGCATAGCAATACTTTGAACCATTTAACTGTTTGCAAACAAATGATTAATATTGAATAGAATTATATTTACCAACCCCTCTGCTCGGGCAGGATATGACACAAGGTCAATTTTTTAAGTGGACTTTAACAGTTTTGAATTCAGAGTTTTCCTTCTCCTAGATTAGTTGCCTCGCCAAGGCTGAAGAACCTAGTCTGCCGTACTATTTACCCATAGCTGGAGGGAGAATAATTGGATTCAAAACTTTCCCAATTGTATTAGTGTGTGACAATATTCGTCTGTGGCGGTGCATGAGGGGTTAACCAAAAAGTTGAGTAGCCAAATATAATTGCCAAGAAGTGTAAAAATTAAAATGTCTGGGGAAAAAGAATTGAAAATTCTGAAAAAGAATTTTTGACAATAGTCAAAACAGAAAATGGAAAGATGTTGACAGGTAATGGGGGGGTGACCAAGTCGGTTACAAGTAAAATCGCAAAATAGAGGAAGAAAGAAAAAATATGTTTTAGGATATCATGAACGGTTCCCAAGCCTGAAGGAAAAAAAAAAAAAAAAATTAGAAATTTGACTATCAGGGAAGATAACCCGTGACCTGTGTCTCTCACCTGATTGCAGTGACAGGGAGAAAAAGGTGTTGAAAGGTGAACAAGGGAATCTTTGTTGACGGTGTGAAGGCTGTCTGGCATGATGATGTCATAAGCAGTAAAATGAGAGAAACTATGTTGGTAGGAGGAAAGCTATCCTCCTGTAGTCCTCACTATGAGGGTAGTGAGAGGGACGACTCTGTGGAAGTAGTGAAAAGAGGGTTGGACCCTTTCTGATGACGTTATGGAGATCACCCCTGCCTCAGTCAGAACCTACCCCAGAATATTGGCAATTATTATATAATCAGGCTGATTTTAGAACTCAGCAGTTGGTGGCAGAGAGCGAAGCAGTTCGGTTCCAGGCGTAACAGACGAAGATCAAACAGAGACGAACAGATTGGAATTGTGCTTTGCGCTGCCAACTCATATATCGCCAGTCCGCCGCTGGAATACACTGTCGTTAAGAAAACTTAGACCTTTGTAAGTTGGTGGCAGAGAGAGAGCGAAGCAGTTCGGTTCCAGGCGTAACAGACGAAGACCAACAGATTGGAATTGTGCTTTGCGCTGCCAACTCGTATATCGCCAGTCCGCCGCTGGAATAAATTGTCGTTAAGAAAACCTAGACCCTTGTAAGTTGGTGGCAGAGAGAGAGCGAAGCAGTTCGGTTCCAGGCATAACAGACGAAGATCAAACAGGGACCAACAGATTGGAATTGTGCTTTGCGCTGCCAACTCATATCGCCAGTCTGTCGCTGGAATAAACTGTCGTTAAGAAAACTTGACCCTCATCAAATCGCCGCCTTAGACCATTATACGTCACACCCGCAGATTTTTGTCGCCATCTGTAACTTTGAAGTTTTATAAACCCTTTTCTTATCTACTGCAGAAATCGGAGTTATTATTATTCTTTTTTTGAGTTCTGCGATACATGTACCCTTTCGGAGTCCAGTCTTCAGCTGCCAGTGAACCCTCTTCCTTTCAGACAGGGCCATCGGCCTTACTTTTAAAGAATCACAATGTGGGGCAGGGCTGTGCATGGTCACTTTCCCTGGAAGGAACTTTTGATCTGTTTTTTCCCCACGCTGTAGCAGAGAGATTGGAGGGAGGCAGACATGGTTGTGGCAAAGAATTACCATAATTGGTATAATCAGCGCTGTGATCGAGGACTGGGGGGTAAGAGGGTGGTATAAGTGCTATATTGAATAGAATTATAAGTGTTAGGTAGTTAAATGGTTTTAATTACTGCTGTGTAGAAACAAAAGCAATACTTGTGTGCAAACAAATTAGTTCTATTTTATTTTAAAATGAAATTACTGAAAAACTCCCTCTTACTTGTGTATATCTATTCAAACACGTGCAAATAAATGACTGATGTTAAATTGTGTGTGTTATATAGCAATGCTTGAAACCATTTAACTATACAAAAAATGACTTTGTGCTCAGTTTAAAAATGTTATCAACAAAATGTGTTTACAAGTGATATATTCAATATGTATAAACATGATTTAGCATTAAATAACTTAGAATGGTTGATATGCCATAAAACCAAACAAAATCATATTTATTTAATATATATGTTATTAAATTCTGGGTACAGGAAAATTTATACAAAATAATTAGCAAAGACACCATTGGCATTGACAGTAGGGGAACTCAAGTAAAATAATAAAACACACAAAGGCCTTTATGTCCGGCACGAAAAGGCCTTCGTGTGTTTAATTATTTTATTTGAGTTCCCCTACTGTCAATGCCAATGGTGTCTTTGCTAATTATTTTGTATAATATATATGTATATAGATTTTGCTTTAAATAATCCACAATGGTTGATGTGCTATAAAACCCAACCCAACCAAATCATGTATATCTAATATATAGAAAGAAGACTTGGCATTAAATAACCTACAATGGTTGATATGATATAAAACCCAACCCAACCAAATCATGTATATCAAATATATATGTATAAAGAGGATTTGGCATTAAATAACCTACAATGGTTGATATGATATAAAACCTAACTAAACCAAATCATATATATTTAATATATATGTATAAACATTTGGCATTAAATAACCTACAAAGGTTGATGTGTCATAAAACCAAACCAAACAAAACCATGAAGTTCTTAGATGAGACCTTGTCAATATTGTTAGTTTTGAATAATTTTTCATTTCATTTCTCTTTCTTCTTTACATCTGGTGGTAGTATTCTTATTGTTGGAAATACTTGGCTGCAGGTACAAAATATCAAAATGGTGTACAGTAGTGGATTCATAATGAAAAAAAAGTTGCTTTTCACTTTGCTTTGCTTGTTTCATCAGAAAAATCTGACCATAAAACCAACTAATGATGGAGAATGTAAGTTAAGGCTCCCTTTTCATTAGCTACTACTTCGAGGTGTAGAGGAGTGTGCTACTCTTTTCTCTGGATTGCCCACTTTACCCTTGATACTTACCTTATAATGCTGAGTGTTAAGGAATGTGGGTTAAGTAACTTTTTTTTTTTTTTTGAGTCTTTGGTATGACTCAACCTGCAATTGAACCTGGGTTGTCAACTATTAGGTGGGAGAGTAGAAGAAGAAAAAAAACTTTGAGGTCGAGAAAGAAAAGTCCCATGGAAATTGCTCTACATTCTTTATTGGTTTCTCTTTGTCATTTCTCTGACGAGATGTAAGCAAAAAAAACATCTTTTTTTAGAATGAATCCATCACTCTTCACCATTTTAGTGTTGTCTGAATTTCTTAGATGAAGCTTTGTCATAAGTTCTCATGCTCTCAGTTCATCCAAATTAAATACATTGCAATTAATAAGAATGAAAATAGAAACAATTTTTTTTGTTTTCCAGCTTTGGTGCCTATTTAAACTTTGAGAAATGTGGCTTTGGGTCACTGGACGAACTGTTACAGTCAATTCCTGACTCTGTGAAAAGGACTTTAAAAAAAAATGGTGAGCCTTGTTACAAATTGGTGCCGAATACAGTCTCCGACCAGCAAGGCAGGCTGTCCCCTTTCAATCCAAAGTCCAATTGTTCATTTTCATCTCTAACAAATGCATTTCTTGAACCACATTCCCCAAAACATTCTGGTTTTAAGCCGATATCAAATAACGTTTTGCGGACATCTCCACTACATTCGAACTCATTGGCTGCATCGATGGCTGGAGGATTCGCATTGTCCTCAGGATACCCTCACTTGAACAATTCATCTTCTCAGGATAAGAAATACGAAGGTAAGGTTTTTACTGAAATTCTTTTTTTTTTTTTTTTTTTTTTTTTTTTTTTTTTTTTACTATTCTCGGAATGTCCAGGAAGCTCCAAGTTCGGCGAGTATGTATTTACCCAACCCCTCTGTCTTGAGCAGGTTGTGACTCAAGGTCAATTTCGATGTGGATTAGTGATTTAAATTCAGTTTTCCTTCTAGACTGGTAGTCTAACCAAGGGGAATATCACTCTTTCGACTAGGCTCAAAATGGAGGATGTCTTGGGTATGAACCTAAACTGCATCTGATGGTGAGGCTCCAGTTCTGGAGAGTGTGGTGTACCCCTTCATTGTAATTACTCCCAAGTCCACTCTGACAGTGGTAATACTTGTTAGGGTCCCATCTAAAGTCCAAATAAATCTGTTTGCAAATTATTCATACTCGATTGGGCCATATGCGAAAAAAAGACATTAATGATTTAAATATAAATATGAGTGGGATTCTCTTATCTCTTGGAATAAAATAATCCCAAATGGGTTGAAATGCCTTTAAAATCAATCAAGGTTAAAGAACCCAGTCTGTCTTATTTAAACATAGCTGGAAGAGAATAGCTGGATTCATGTTTCTTTTCCTCCAAGGGCATTAGCATGAAGTGAAATGCTGTCTTGTCTAGGATTTGAACTCTGGTCACCAATTCCATTTTCTATGACAACACTTATAATACTAAGAATTAATTTTTATTTATTGCAGACTTTTTGTCCTCATCTTGGTAGTTTTTGTGTTTCTTCTTTCACTACGTTTCGGTCAAATTTCACCTCTGGCCTTCTTCAGGTGATTTTTACCACGACCTCGGATAGGAATGATGAGTCTTGTAACCGTATCCCCAGTAATTACTGCCTTCCATAGTTGTTGTCTATCGCACCACGTTTTTGACCAAGTAAACCTCTGGCTGGCTTGGGTAGGATTTGAAACCGCTATCTTCTGACAATGCTCACCTGGAACTGTAGAGACTCAACACCTCTATCCACTGCACCATTCCTATCCGAGGTCGTGGTAAAAATCACCTGAAGAAAGCCAGAGATGAAATTTGGCAGAAACGTAGTGAAAGAAGAAACAACACAAAAAACTACCACGATGAGTACAAAAAAAATAAATAAAAATTAATTCTCAGATTAAAAAGCCTCATCTCAAAATGATTCCAATTAAAAGACACTTATACTAATATTCTATCATAACATTTATATTGAATGTACAAAGTTTCATGAATTTGGAACACGTGATATTTGTGCAATTGGTTTTCAGTAAGGTCTGTGGTTGGATTTTATGGAGTAAATGTTGAGTTGGACCCTTCCTTTGTATCCATCAGGTCAGCTAAACCAAAACTTTACCTTTGTGTTTAAAATGTACAGGGTGGAACGATAAAATTGTCGCCATAGAAAAGACATGATTCCATTTTCGTTTAATAAAACTGGTTTTCTTTTTTTGTTGCAGACCATCTACTAGTTGGCCAGTTGTGTACAAATCCCAAGAGCGATAGGAGTCTTCTATCATGTCTGAAAGTGACACAATGTTCAACAAGCAAGATCGGAGATGCGTCACTGTACAACTCATGCTCTCTACCAATCCAAGTTATGACAACAGGACCATTGCCAGCACCCTCAAAATGCAAATCCGGATGGTTCAACGTGCCCAGGGTGATGAAAACCAAGTTTCCAGCTACGGTTATGGTCTTTGGTGTGGTTTCAAGTGAGGGCCATGTCATGCCACCCCATATCTTCGAAGTCGGCTTGAAAGTCAACACCAAAGTGTACCTGGATGTGCTGAAGAGTGTGGTGATCCCCTGGTACAATCAGGTGGCCGGTGGCAGACCCTGAATGTGGCAGCAGGACTTGGCGCCAGCCCACAAGTCCAAAGAGACCCAGGCTTGGCTTCAGAAGGAGTGCTACAACTTTGTACCCTTCTCTCACTGGGCCCACACCTCCCCCAACCTGAACCCATTAGACTACTTCGTTTGGTCATACGTCGAGAACATCACCAACATGACCTCCCACAACACCAAAGCCAGCCTGATCACCGCCATCCGCCGAGTATTCGCCAAGCTCCTGCCAGCGCTTGTGGAAAAGGCATGCTCCCAGTTCCGGATCCGAATCGAGGTGGTGATTGAGGCTGAAGGCAGCTACATTGAATAGATGTCAGCTCTACTACATAATCAAGTTACCTAAATTGATTTTTTTCAATAAAAGTTTTAATATAAAGCTGTAGAGTTTTCTTTAGGACGACAATTTTATCGTTTCACCCTGTATAAAGTAGATCTTGAGCTAGAAATTACCTTGCCAGAAACCAAGTTATGACATTGTTCATGATAATTTTCTGGCCTCTTAAACATTGGTAATGCAATTGGACTGAAAGGAAAAAATTTCATTTAGAATTGGGGAAGTGTTTTTGCAGTTCATTTAAGAAGTAGCAAGTCCAACATAATGTTTCTCCACTCAAAGCAAATCCCTTATGTTTTTATTCAACCCCTCTGCCATGGGCAGGATGTGACCCAATACTAATCTTTATGCAGAATAAAACTGGTTTGAATTCTAGTCTAGTTGCCCAACCAAAGCTCTACTATAGCTGGAAGACTAAGTACAGTTGGATTCATTCCTTTCCTAAGGGCATGAGTAGTGCAAAGTGAAATACACTCAGCTTTGTCCAGGATTTACATTCTGGTTGTCAAGTGTGGTGTACCCCTTCATTGCCATTCCTTCAAGGTCCACTATGACCTGGTGTGGTAGTATCTGTTGGTTTTATCTATGGGTCATAAGATATAGACCTGCCGGCTGGGGCTGTAGAATATGCCGACTGCATTTCTGCAAAGGAGTACACTTCAAAAAGTGTCCCGGATATGACACTAAACAAGCTGATGCTGAAGGTCCAGTTCTGGAGCTTTGGGGAATGTGGAGTACCCCTTAACTGCCGCTGCACCCAGGTCAACTCTGACCTGAAGTGGTAGCACCTGACAGTCCTATCTATGAATCAAATAGAACTTTTTGACATTTAAACTGTGTAAACAAATAACTGATGTTTAATTGAATTTCTAGTAATACAGAGCCATACTTGGAACCATTTAACTGTGTGCAAACAAATAAGTAATGTTGAGTAGAATTGTGTTAAAAATATTTGAAACCATTTAACTGTGCAAAAAAGAGCTTGGGCTCATTTAAAAATGTTACCGACAAAATTTTTACAAATTATATCTTTGTATATGTATAAACAGGATTTCGCATTACATAACCTACAAGGGTTGATATGTCATAAAATCCAACAAAACCAAATCCTATATTTTTTATATATATGTATAAACAGGGAGGGGGAATTCAGTTGACAGACATGTATGCCAAAAAGTAGGGTAGGTTCCTTAAGGGGAAAAATTTTATGTTGTAAAAATTGCCTCTAAATATTCCTAAAATCAGGTAACCAAGTGATTACTTTGTAGTATTTTTGTAATTCATCTCTTGTAGTTTGAGGTAGTTCTTCGTCTTAGACAATCAACATATTAAATGGGATGGGTCAGGTCGTCTAGCTTTAATAAAATCTGAAATGACTTGATGTATTGTCTTAAGTTAACAGAAAAAAAAATAGGACAAAATTAAGAAAAATTCTGTAATTTTGACATAGTTGATTAAAAACTTATTTAAGGGGTCGGGGTGGGGGGCTATTTTAAAATAAATCGAAATATTGAGACCCAGATAAAACCCCATTCATATCAATAAAAAGACACTAAACCCTCTCCCAATATTTTATTAATAAATATTTTTTAAATTGAATATTTGCTACTATTTTCAAGCAAATCAAGTTGATTTATTTATCTCAGATAAGTTCTTGTCTCTTTTCAAATTTTTTTAATAATGAAGTAGAATTTAAATTATTTCAAATAAAATAGGCTCCCAAAACCTTCCAGAAGGCCCTAAAATCAATCTTTAATCAATTATTTTATTTCTTAATTACTGAATTTTCCAGGCTGGGCCATGATGACATGTATTTTTTTTCAAATATTTAAATGAGAAATTTATTAAAATATATACTTAGATATTGATTTTATGGGGTTTTTTTTTGTGTGAATTAAATTAAAATCATTAATAGATGAAATACGAAATTTAATTTATATTGCATAAAATAATGGCATTTTAAAATTATTTTTACATTTTGTAACTGATTACAGGTTACAAAATACTGCCCTGTGTCACTACAAATGTGCTGAGGGTAATTTTATGGTTTTTGATGGCATGTCTAGTATTAACAAAGAATGTGCTGACTTAGACTATTCTACTTCAATGAAAAATATTGAGGAACGAGCAGCAATCAAGGATGTCAGCTCATTACGTATTGATAACAAGTACCTGACACATCATCATTTGTGCAGTAAGATTGTGACCTTGCAAAAAGAAAAGTGTTAATAACTGTTGAAGACTTTTGCAAAAAATAAAAAATCATGAAAATTGGTAAAACCCTGTCTTTCCATTAGCAATTTCTAAGTGTTGCTAATGATGACATTCCAATACTTCATTCATTAGTTAAATTGCCATTAGAGAATAAGAGAGGTGTTGAATACATTTTTAACAAATCTACACTAGCCATCAGTGGGCTCTACAAAGCAAGATACTATGCTGATGATAAAGATCTGGCGTTTTTAGTTCTAAAGTTTGTTGGGCCCAGTTGCAGGGGCTGTAGAATACACTGACTGCACATCTGCAGAGGAGTAAGAAATGAGTGTCCTGGATATGACACTAAACCATCTGATGGTGAGGTTCCAGTGATGCTAGTGCTTTGGGGAATGCGGAGCACCCCTTCATTGCCATTGTTCCCAGGTCCACTTTGGCCTGGAGTGGTAGCACCTGATAGGGCCCTCTCTATGTGTTAAATAGAACTAACGGCATATTTACGTTAAACTGAATTGTTTGACTAAACTGAATAGCTTGAAATAGAAATGTTTTTGACAATTAAACCATATTTACATTTAAACTGCGTGCTTATGCTAAACTGAGTTATTTGAAATGGAACTGTTTTTTGACATTGAATCTGTACTTAAACTAAACTGAATTGTTTAATATAGAACTGTTTTGACATTTGTGTAAACAAAATCTGTACTTATGCTAAACTGAATTAGCTCAGTTTGAATAAATTGAATTGCTTGAAATAGAAATGTTTTTGACAATTAAACTTTGTACTAATGCTAAACTAAATTGTTTGAAATAGAACTGATTATTTGTTTAGAAATGGATTTGGCATTAAATAACCTACAAAGGTTGATATGCGATAAAACCCAAACAACCAACCAAAATTTAAAGTTTGGTTGACCTTCATAACTGAACATATTGCACATGGCATCAGTTGCTTATTGAATAAAGAGTGTTCTCCCATCAACAGCTCAGTTTACATGTCTCTGACTGAAAGCTTCAAAGCAAATCTTCACAAAAACCTTTCTCTTCAAAATTTAAAAAAATTTATTTCTATCAAATGTGATGAAACATGTTAATGGAAAAATCAGATATGACCCAAGAATTGATGAACCTGTTGGGTTATGTTGCAAAGATTTTAATTCATTTGAAAATACAGATTTGATCCAACACAAGTTGACTTCAGATGATGTCTACGTGCCAAGAGAGTGTTTGGTTGCTGGAGTGGCATCCCTGACATATCTTGATCCTTTTGACATAATCCTCATCTGGTCTTCTTGCTTAAAAAAAGACTTCTGGCATGGTTTAATTTTATAGTGAAATTTCTCAAGGTTTGATGAAGAAAAATGGAGCGCCACTCAAGTTTTGTACTGATGGTGAAGGGACAAAACAGGCAATCAACTCTTTGATGAATTTTCCATTGAATCTGGAATCTCCTTTAGGAGAAAAATTGGCATGTTACCATTGGTGGATTTAATGAAACATCAAATTTTGATGTTAAAAATTTAGTAAAAAGATGCTGGACTAAGATTATTTAAAGGTACTATGAAAATTCAGGTGGTAATATTACTAAAAGCAGACATAAAAAAAATACTTCGGCTTTCAACTATTGATTCTCAGGATGTTGAAAATATCATTTATCCAAAGGACAAACAAAATGTCACCACGGCTACTGCGTGTTTATTGAAATTTGTGGATGTAGTTACAACAGACAAAATAAATCTCATTTCCTACAAACTTTATCAAATGAAAAACAAATTAAAGCTTCTTTCTGTTGTTAATGAAGGACTTCTTTGTTAGTATTCATATATAGAATTATCTTTTTCAAAACAAATTCAGGGGGGGTGTCCTCGTGGTGTAATGGTTAAAGCGATGGATTGCAGAATCGTAGTAAGCGAGTTCGTACTCCAGTCGTGCTATTACGTTCACTTTCGGGCAAATACCCTTGGGAAAGGTATGACCCCCTTATCCTTCCAGCTATGGGTTAAATAGTACCACTACTGTTCTTCTAGGAGAATAGCGTTGGCATTAAATAACCTACAAAGGTTGATATGCCATTAAACAAAGAAACCAAACCAAACATAAACAAATTCCAATGATTTCAAAAGCTGCATATTTGCTGTTATTCGTATTAAAACTTCCAAATACAAATATTCTTCCATCTCAATTATACCATGATATACAATCCACATTTATAGATTCAGTGTTTTGCAGAGCCAAACTTCAAAGAAATTGCCTTGATTTTTGTTTGTTTTATCCTTACTGGTGTGACAACTGTGGCTTTGGTCTATGAGGGGTTAAAATCAGGCTAGAAAAAAGTTGAATGGCAAAAGTTATTTGCCAAGCAATGTAAAATTGAAATTCTGGGAAAAGATGATAAAAGATTGTCAAGCAAGCAAAAATTTGAAGAAAAACAGCAGTGACTTAAAATTAATGATGTTATTGGAATTATCTGCAGCTAAAAGCTAGAACACGGGATGTTGACAATGGAGTTTTTGTTAACAGTAAAGGGCCATCTGGTTGTTGGTCGCACTTTTAGTTAAATAAGCAAACAACTCAGCCGGGCGAATTTCTCCAGGGCTGACTATCAGGGCTGATAAGAATTATTAATTAGTATAGATTACAGGCCCACCCACTCGGTTTTTAAAGCAGTTTTGTCAAAATGACAGTCCAACGTATTTGGGTAAAAAGGGAGGAATCTCTGGAATGACATCACTAATAAGACATGAGAAAGACTGTGCTGGTAGGAGGAAAGTTATTCTCCTGTTATCCTCATAGTGATAGGACAGACTTTGCGGCAATTGAAGAAAAAGGGTCTGGACCCTGAGATTGAAGGAAATTACACTAAGACATAATGAATGTCTAATAATATGAAAGTGATTTTAGGAAGATTCCCCCTACTACTGTCAGAACCTACCCAGAATTTAGGCAATTAAAGAAAAAGGGTCTGGACCCAGAGATTGAAGGAAATTACACTAAGACATAATGAATGTCTAATGATATGAAAGTGATTTTAGGAAGATTCCCCCTACTACTGTCAGAACCTACCCAGAATTTAGGCAATTATTTAAGCAAGCCATTTTTAAGACTCAGAGCGTACTGTTAATCTTGCTAGTAGGACGTACAGTCCGTCCGAACAAAGTTGCCACTGCAGAACCCTGATTCTCACCTAATTACTAAGAACTAACTCATGTCCTTAGACCAACCTATGTGCCACATACTCACTCTACCCATCTACATTTTGTACATCGAAAATTACAAACTTGAAAACTTATAAATTACTTGTGTTTGGAAATGGTGTTCTTTTTTTTTTTTTTTATCAACAATATATGCCTTAAGGTTCCGGTTGCTTGCTATCAACAACCTCTTCTTTTCAGGCAGGAATATTCACTACCCTTCACTCAAAAGTAATCACAACTTGGAGTGGGGCGATGAATGGTCACCTTCCCTGAAGAGAACTTTAACTATCTGTTTTTCCCCATGCTGTGCAGATGGTCAGAGGTAGATAGACTGGCGATTGTCAATTAGATATCGTTTCCGACGATCGATGCTAACGAACTTGACAGGAGGTGGTTTCGATTGCCACCTGGCCTCTTAGCGTATTATAATTGGTGCCATGATCGCCACTTGGACATAAGGTATAATAATGAAACAGATACAGTTGAACAATTTTTTGGTCATTGTCGCTTAATGTATAAGCCCAATAACTTTGATGCACTTGATCTGGTCTATTGTTCTAAGGCTATCTGCAAATGTGACAATATTCTAATCTGACACCCCAAATAGGTTAAGATGGGATGACGATCCAGGTGTCTTGCACTTGACTATTCAAACATCAAAGATCGGACTGGTGATCTTGTTGTTGGCAACGTGAATTTGGTAAGGGAATAAAAAATTGAACTACTAGAATTTCAGAGAACAGTGGCTGAGATTGATGTTGATTTAGAAATAAATACACTGGAAAAATCAAGAGTGACCAGACAAACTGGTAAAATCTCATGACTGACCTTCATGTAGGCAAGCTTGTATCTCATGCCTGAAATGCATTGAGTTCATCTGAATAAATGTTTTTGATGCAATCTTTAAGACACATGACTCAATCTGGCTTCAAATTACAAGTATTTCTTTGTCTTACATTTAACTACCAATTCAGATTGCTAGAATTGGAAAAAAACTTATATATAACTAATCTTGTCTTTAATTGGAATCATTTTGAGATGAGACTTCTTAATCTGAGAATTAATTTTTTTTTTTTTTTTATTTTTATTTATTGCGGACTTTTTGTCCTCATCTTGGTAGTTTTTTGTGTTGTTTCTTCTTTCAATACGTTTTGGTCAAATTTCACCTCTGGCCTTCAGGGCCCGTGGCCCAGCGGATAGAGGCGTTGAGTCTCTTCGGTTCCAGGTGAGCATTGTCAGAAGATAGCGGTTTCAAATCCTACCCAAGCCGGCCAGAGGTTTACTTGGTCAAAAACGTGATGCGATAGACAACAACTATGGAAGGCAGTAATTACTGGGGATACGGTTACAAGACTAATCATTCCTATCCGAGGTCGCGGTAAAATCACCTGAAGAAGGCCAGAGGTGAAATTTGACCGAAATGTAGTGAAAGAAGAAACAAAACAAAAACTGCCAAGATGAGGACAAAAAGTCCGCAATAAATAAAAAAATTAATTCTCATATAACTAATCGATTGGTAATTTTTTGTTTTCTTTTTAGATTCCAGAAAAAGTCCAACAGCTATGGTCTCTCCAAATAATTTTGTCAGAGATTTTAATGATTCAGATGACATTGATGACTTTTGGATTGATGATTTTGAAATGTCTATAAATACAGAGGTAACTCGAAAGATAGAAAAGGTAACTATGCTATTTCACCTATCACTTTTGCATGCATTTCCTTCCTGTTTCAGGGGGTGGCCTCGTGGTGCAATGGTTAAAGCAATGGACTGCAAAATCATAGCGAGTTCAAACTCCAGTCGTGCTATTATGATCACTTTCAGACAAATACCCTTGGGAAAGGTATAAACCCCCTTATCCTCCCAGCTATAGGTTAAATAGTACCACTACTGTTCTTCTAGGAGAATGGTGCTGGCATTAAATAACCTACAAAGGTTGATATGCCATTAAACAAAGAAACCAAACCAAACCTTCCTGTTTCTCACGACATAAATCAGTCAGTTTCTACAACAATAAGGTTATCTCTGATTGGCTTACCAGCCATCACAACTACTTATCAGTGCCATCTACATTTATAAGCTTCAAACAAACCATTATCAAGAGAGACAACTCGCGCTCAACTTTCAGAATACATCAACATATTGTGACACTATAAATTCTTATCTCTCTGCTTACATTTAAGTGTAATAATGTATGTATGCATATATTTGTGTGTGTGTGTGTGTGTATATATATATATATATATATATATATATATATATATATATATATATAATGTTGGTGTAAATATAAGTGTCTATTGGGGGAGCATAGTGAGTATATTAGCATTAAAAAGATAGCTAAAGAAGTTAGATTGGCAGATTTTTATTGAAAGGTTTCTTGATGAGATTGAAATGGGTTTTTAATATACATAAACTAAAAATTTTTATCAGTAAGAGATTTCAGACTATTGTCTTCATCTTTGTTTTTTCACAATGTTTCTGCTGCTGTATCCTCCTGCCTTCCTCAGGTGTCCTCCTGTTTATCTGGGCATAGAAATGATTCAACAATCAAACTTTAAAAATGATTTCCCAGGTTGAATCATTTATATGCCCAGATAAACAGGGGACACCTGAGGAAGGCCAGAGAATATAGCGGCTGAAATGTTGTGAAAAAAACAAAGACGAAGACAATAGTCTGAAAACTCTTACTGATAAAAATCAACCTTCGTCTCTGAAATTTAGATGATTTATAAACTAGACTTTGGTGCCAGTATTTTAGTTCTGTAGGAGGGCGGTTTTCTTTTCTGGATATCATGGCCCTATTTATTCAAGAAAATTATGGCACTTAGATTATTAACACACACACACACACACACACACACTGAGAAGAGATTATAGATACTCACACAGAGCAGTGGCATATAGAGAACAGCAGTTAGGGGCTGGTCATTGCATAGAGTAGTTCAGGAGATGAGTAGTGAGTAGTTGTATGTTAGAATGGGATATAAGACCAATGAGAGCCAAAGTTTCCATCCACTCATTGGCCTAATGGGTAGAATGTTCACTAATTGTCCAGGAGACCTGGGTTTAATCCCAGGTTGCGTCATACCAAAAACTTTAACAATGGTACTTGATGCCTCCTTGCTTAACACTCACTATTATAAAGTATGCATCAAGGGTAAAGTGGAGCAATCCAGGCAAAGGAGTAGCGCCCTCCACTACACCTCATTGTTGTAGCTATTGAAAAGGGAGCCTTCTGGTCGCCCTAGACTACAATTGCCAACAGCAACAGCATTTAGGCTGAAGAATGAAGTGTCCCTCTTTCTCACACAGCCTCTTCCACCACCAGAATTATTCAATGAATAAATATGAATATAATTATGTTCTTGGGGGTTTTTTGTGGAGCTGATCTTGGGCTTAGACAATTCTGACCAAACCTAACTATTCTTAAATCTCTTTTTTTATTTATTTTATTTATTTAACTAAAATAATGTTGGGGAAACATGAGTTAGCAGGTGCAATTAGGTAATCTATGATCGATACTGCCACGCTAAAATATTTTTATATTTTGGATTCTTATAAAAATGATTTTAATGATCAGATGTCTCTATCTATGGCTGTAACATGGGGGGAAAGTCTCAGCTCAATCCTTGTAAGTGCAATACAGTTCAAATCCTTCATCTTGGAGGATAAAATGATAAAATGAATGCTTCTTACAAAGCAGCACATTAGATTCTATTGTAGTTTGAATCTTTCCGATTCAAGACATTCATCAACCTTCAGCCGTGTCCTTAATATGGCACTAAACTGTATCTGGTGGTAAGGCTACAGTTCTAGAGTTCTAGTGTTACTATTACTACCAGGTCCACTTGGACTGGTCTACAGTGGAAGAAAAAAAAATGAAAATAAAAAGCTTGAATATGTTAACAGAGAAGGGTTCTTTTGTTAAGTGTGACACTTAACAAAAGTGGTTGTCTGTTGGGGTCCCATCTGTGGATTGGTTTTGAGATGAAATTGAAAAAGATTTTCAACTACATTGACTCTTAAAACATTGATACTGCAATTAAATATGAAGTATGCCCTATCATTGGAGTTTTGACATGCTGACTGTATCCCTTGAAAAGCCTGTTGAGACCTTCTCAAAGAAAGTGTTCTGGGTATCACACTAAACTGCATCTGATGGTGAGGCTCCAGTTCTGAAGTTCTGGTGAGTGTGGAGTACTCTTCATTGCTATTACTCCCAAATTAACCCTGACCCAAGATAGTAGTAACTGTTTGGGGTCCCACCTATGGGTTGGTTTAAAACTTTTTAGTATCACACCTGTCAGTGTAGTGCTATACAACTCTTAAGGAAGTACACAAAGGATGTAGATATGAATATATGCAATTCCCTAGCTTCTAGGCATGAAATAACTCGACAGGTTTACATGCTATTAAAATCAATCATTATTAAATATTTTCTGATTTAAAAATGATTGTAAACATAAATTTTTTTGTATCATATATAGTAAGTTGGTCGACTTGAAGGCTCCCTTTTTGATAGCTACTACACCAAAGTGTTGGTGAGAGCAGTACTTCTTTCTTTGGATTGCTCAACTTGCCATTGATCTGTACCTTATAATTCTAAGTGTTAAGCTAGGATGCATCAAGTACTTTTTTCTTTTTTCGTCTTTATTATGACTTGACCTGGAATTGAACCCTGCTTTCCAAGACCATTAGTAAAGTCTACCCAATATGCCAATTGGCTGGTAAAAAGACAGTAATGGTTAAAATTTGGCATAAAATAACCCACCAAGAGTTGACATGCTGTAAAACCAACCTTTTAAGCAGTTCAATATAACTGAGGTCTTGTGCACAGAAGAAATGGTTATGTAGGAATTCCATCTGTGGCTCATGCATCTTTGTCTGCATAATCTCATTCTGTTGTGCTGTATTTCTTTGCAGGTTTGAATCAAAGTGCATGAGTCTGAGACTGGCCCATGGTGGAAGAAAAAAGCAAATAAAAAAACTCAAATATATTAATAGAAGAGGGGTGTGTATGACACTTAACAAAAATGACAGTGGCAAGTTCTCACTTTTGCTATGTAGACAACTGGTGAAATTCCCTTAACTAAAAGTCTAAATCTGACTGCTAGGTTTTTAAGCTTGACATTGCTTCTCTTTGGTGGATCCTATTTGTTGGCCCTCTCTGTCCAGCAGACTTGACTTGTATATATGCTGGGTTGAAGTTTTCCGACTTTTCAGACTGGACATAAAAATATTGCCAGACTGTATGTCTCCAGGACACCCTAAAAGGTGTGATGATAAAATTGAAGTTCTTTTAAGTTGTGGCTTCACTTTGACCATCTCCACTTATACTTACAGGGCTGGATTTGTGGTTCCTGCACAAGATACGTACAACCGCACTTAATATACTCATGCTAATGTCCTGGCCCCTATATGGACATACACATATATATGCATATCTATGGTTAACTCACAACCATATACATATGTATATGTACATACATGTACTCACACCCATTCATGTGGGGGTGTCCTCGTGGTGTAATGGTTAAAGCAATGGACTGCGGAATCGTAGTACGCGAGTTCGAACTCAAGTCGTGCTATTACGTTCACTTTCGGGCAAATACCCTTGGGAAAGGTATGAACCCCCTAATCCTCCTAGCTATGGGTTAAATAGTACCCGTACTGTTCTTCTAGGAGAATGGCTTTGGCATTAAATAACCTAAAAAGAGTTGATATGCCATTAAACAAAGAAACCAAACCGAAACCATTCATGTGTCTTACCAATGCACATTCATATAGATCACTCTATATACTACCACACCAGTGTCTATGGGCACCTCTGGTGGTGTAATGGTTAGCAAACTAGACTAGTAAACCTACACGAGTGAGTTCGAGTCTCATTGGGTGCCCCATTCATTTGGCCTTGTGCTACATCGAAGCAAAGAGCTTCGTAAATTACTACCACACCAGTGTCTATAGTGTCGCAAATAATTTTCCTTTGATTTACTTTTCAAATTTTACAGGTGATGGAAAAACATCCAAACGGTCTCTATGCTTCCATGCTGTGTTCTGAATATAAAGTAAGTATCTTCATTTTTGTTTTTTATTCTAAGACTATGGTGAGAGTCGTTGTCTTTGATTTAAGAATTTGCATGTGACTCCATTTGGTTGGGTTTATTAATAGAATCAAATTGACAATCTTGTTGTCTACATATTTGTCAATTTAGAAGTCTCTTGACATAGTATCTGGACTGTAACATCATAAGCAGGTTTGAAATCTGCCCTGTGGAGTATTATATATATATATACTTGTGTGTGTATATATATTATTATCATAAGCAGGTTTGAAATCTGCCCTGTGGAGTACTATATATATATATATATATATATATATATATATATATATATATATATATATATATATATATATATATATATATATAATATGTGTGTGTCTGTGTATATATATTATTATCATAAGCAGGTTTGAAATCTGCCCTGTCAATAGGGACTATAGTATACACCCATTGTACCACTGTAGAGGAGATAATACTTCCCTTCCTCGATGTGTATCCAGGGTATAATACAAAAGCAGCATCTAATGGTGAGTTTTGGAAATGTCAAGTGTTCCTTCATTACCATTACTCTCAGGTGCCCGTGGTGTAATGGTCATCGTTGTAGGGAAATGGACACGGCGACACAAGTTCAAATCCTGGACGAGACTGATTGCATTTCACATAGCACTAATACCCTTGGGAAAGGTATGAATCCAATAATTCTCCCTCCAGCTATGGGTAAAGAGTAGGACAGACTGGGTTCTTCAGCCTTGGTAAGGCAACTAGTCTAGGAGAAGGAAAACTCTGAATTCAAACCTGTTAAACTCCGCTTAAAAATTGACCTTGTGTCATATCCTGCCCGAGTGGAGGGGTTGGGTAAATATGATTACTCTCAGATCCACTCTGAACTGGATTAGTAGTACCTGTTAGGGTCTCATTTTTTTTACTTTTAGACTAATTTATTCCTCCCAACTATTGTCTTTGGTATGACACTCAACTGAATCTTTGCCCAGTCAGCTGGGGCTGTAGAATACACTGACTGCACCTCTGCAGAGGGGTAAGACCCCCCCCCCTAACGAGTGTCCTGGATATGACACTAAACAATCTGATGGTGAGGTTCCAGCAGTGCTGGAGCTTTGGGAAATGTGGAGTACTCCTTCATTGCCATCGTTCCCAGGTCCACTCTGGCCCTGAGTGGTAGCACCTGATAGGGCCCTATCTATGGGTTAAATAGAACTAACAGCATACTTATGCTAAAATGAATTGAGTAAACTGAATAGCTTGAAATAGAAACGTTTTTGACAAACCGTACTTAAACTGCGTGCTTATGCTTAACTGAATTATTTCAAATAGAACTGTTTTTCGACATTAAAACTGTATTTACACTTAACTGAATTATTACATATAACTGCTTAAATAGTTTGAAATGGAAATGTTTTTGACAATTCAACTGTGTACTTATACTAAACTGAACTGTTTTCAATAGAACAGATTATTTATATAAAAAATAGATTTGGCATTAAATAACCTACAATGGTTGATATGCCATAAAACCAAACAAACCAATCAACTGAATCTGATAGGCTCCAGGCTTGGAGTTTGGGGAATATAGACTACTACTTTACTATCGTCACTCTCAGGTCCACTCTGACCTAGATTGTTAATACCTGGATCTATGGATCAAATAGAATAGTTCAATTCTTTTACTAGGAATTATGATTATTGAATAGACTATTAGTATTAAATAACAATACTTGAAACTATTTAACTATGTGCAGACAAATAAGCTCTTGCTTGTTTACCTACAAACTATTCACTGAAAAATCATATACATAAAAACAGGATTTGGTTTTAAATAACCATGAAGCATTGCTATGCCTTTTAACCAAATAACCTAACCTAATCTAACCTCCCAGATATGGATTAAGTAGGACCACCATTGTTCTTCTACTAGGATGGTTTTGGCTTTAAATAACCCACAAAAGTTATGTTAATAAAAACAAAGAAATTGAACCATTGACCTTAATGGCATCAATTTACTAACCTTAGATGTAGTGAATGAACTACATGTAATTTGTTTATAGTTGTGAAGGTTTGTGTAAAGCCAGCTATACAAGGCTTTTATTCATTGGAATTCTGATTGATTAGGGCTTTGTTTTGGATTCCATCATTTACCCAGTCCTCTTGCCCACATGCAGGATGTGACACCAGGTCATTTTTAAGCTATGTACAGCTGGTTTCAAGTCCTTTTTTTTTCCAGGAATAGTTGCCATGTTGTAGAAGAGGAGACAACTTACTCCATTTGGCAAACCCAGAGTAGCATATGCAAATTTTTGGTTGAATTAGCTTGTTCTGGTCTGAAACTGGGTGAAATGGATCCAAGTGATCCCTTACAAAAATAACATCTTCAATCAGTTCTTCCACAACAGGAATAACATCTTCCCTCCCTTGCCTTCTCTACCAGCAAGGATAATGCCTTCACTTGGATTGGGTTGAGTTTCATGTCCATGTTGTCTGTCTCTAACTGATGCTGCTGCTTTTACAACCTTATGGATAGACGTTTCCTCGGCTGCAAATACCAAGACTTCTCTGGGGGTTTTCATGCGAGTGAGAACTTCACCCCTGGCACATCCAGGGCCACCTTCTTGTATGTCAAACATTGGGATTGATTGACAAAACAAGATCTGAAAATTGGTGTAGCAGTACAAGTCAATTTTGAAGGACTTGAATTGATAATGACTGTAAGTGATTGTACTCAAGTGGCACAACAGAAGGCAACTTCCTAGCACTAATAGGCTTATTGGTAGAACAGGTAAAGTTATGTGTAGATTCATTTGATACTCTGTTGATTTTTTACCTTGTAGTGCTCTAACAAGCCTTGGCCATCATTAGATGAACCATCACCTGTCCTTCATCATTATCTCTTCAGAGCACCTAAGGATCCTTTCATCAACAGTGAACGTCTTCTTCCAAGAGTGACAAAAAAGTCTGCTTACAAGCAACTGTCAGCAGCCCTTGTCTAGTAGAGTCAAACTCCTAATCCCATCAACCTGTACAGCAATTATTGGTAAACATTACTTTTATATAGAGCTCGGGGAGTTGGCTGGTGCTGAGGCCTATGACCTTGGCTCATTTTCCAGACAATTGCAGGATATATAGCCCACTGCATCGCATTTGTAACATCTTAACCAGGGTTTCCACCTTCCTGTGTGCAGTCCTTTGCGAAATGATTGGAGCTGTTGCAGCAATGGCATGATATGGAACCACATAGAAGCTTCCTCATTTCATCCTGTGATGTTAGTACCACTGCAACTACCATACCCTCCACCATCACCTTGTCTTTCATAATTGCTTGTGCGCAAGTCACCACTGGTTGCTAAATATGTTGTCCATTTGCATCGAGGCACAAAGATGTTTAACCTTGTTTAACCTCAGACAAATGCACACTCCATGCTTAGCCTAGTCGGCTGGGGCTGCAAAATATACCAACTGCATCTCTGCTGAGGGATAAGACTCCCCCAACAAGTGTCCTGATTATGAAATCAAACAATCTGATGGTGAGGCTCCAGTAATGCTGGAGTACTCCTTCATTGCTATCATGCCCAGGTCCACTCTAACCCAGAGTGGTAGCACCTGATAGGGTCCTATCTATGGGTCATATAGAACTAAACTGTATACTTATACTAAACTGAATTGTTTGAAATAGAACGTTTTACATTTAACTGTGTTTAAATAAATGACTGATTTATTGAATTGTTAGTGATACATAGTAATTCTTGGAACCATTTAATTTTGCTGACTAAACTGAATAGCTGGAAATAGAATTGTTTTTGAGATCTAAACTGTGTACTTATGCTAAACTGAATTGTTTGAAATAGCACTGTTTATGTATAAGAATAGACTTGGTATTAAATAACCTATAATGGTTGATATGACATAAAATTAAAGCAAGCCACATGCCATGCCACAATTGCTCATTTTACCAAACAAAACTAAGTCTCCATAACATCACCCGGGAGATGTCAACTGATTCCCCAGGGTGAAGACATCATTCAGTGAATTGTTCATAGGCTAAAAAAACGTCTGTTGCAAAAGCTATATACAGTGCAGATTTTGTTTGGCTGAAATCCTCTTTTCTTCAAGACGTTGGTAGAGAGGAAACATATCACCTGTCAGCCTTAAGGAGACTGTGCTCTAGCTGTTTCAAGTAGCATATCTTGCAGACCAACTCAGACTTTTCCATCTCCTCAACCACCGATGGCTTGGATGCCAAGCCATCAAACTCAAGGATGAGTTTGAGGTCAAGCATTCCCACTGTCATTTTTGTTAGCAATAACTTGGATCCATAGCTAAGGATGCAAGCTAGTTGTGACCAGTGCACAAGGATAAGTATATAAATCTGTCAGAGCTCGATGTGGTTTTGAGGGCCATCAACCTGGTGCTGCAATGGAAAGCAAATGTGATTCACTTGTGGTCAGACTTGGCATGCGTGCATTGCTTGATTTCCGACACCTTAAGTGACATCAGAAATGTTGTTCAGGCATCAGCTAACCACCCTTCAGGATATGGCCTCAGAATATGAACTGGCAATCAATGTAACATTGGTTAACTTGCATGAGAACCAAGCTGATCAACTTGCCAGTTGGCTGGGGCTATAGAATACACTGACTGCATCTCTGCAGAGGGGTAAGTCCCCCCTCCCAATGAGTGTCCTGGATATGACACTGAACAATCTGATGATGAAATTCCACTAATACCAGAGCTTTGAGGAATGCAGAATACCCCTTCATTGCCATTGCTCCTAGGTCCACTCTGGCCTTGAGTGATAGCACATGATAGGATCCTATCTATGGGTGAAATAGAACTAAACTGTGTACTTATGCTAAACTGAATTGTTTGAAATGGAACTGTTTTTGTATGTGTTGTCAAGAGCGGACGTAAAAGACACTGTGAAAGTGATTCTTGGAGTTCCTTTCGCAAACTCCTGTCTCTTCAATGAATCCCTCACACTAAAGACAAAGACCAAATCCCAATTCTGTGTGTCGGTAGGCTGCGATGGATTTCGCACGTCAGTTTCAGGGTGTATTGATTCGAGCGTTCTCTCCCTCTTTCTCCTTCGCTGTTCCTTCTCTCTCCCTCTTTCTCCTTCCTTCTGTCTCTCTCTCCTTCCTGTTCTCACCTTCGTTCGTTCGTTAAGTTGTAACAAGTTCGTCGGGCGACACACTCAGAACAAAAATCTGTGTTACGCCGTCACCGTGCGTATTTTATGTTCGTGAGATCTCGCCAGAATTTGCATACATGCAAATTACCTCTCGCTGGTTCGAGATCTCCCATCATCAAATATGCTCGAGGCAGCCATATCGGTTTCGCTTTTCCACTCTACAAGCCAGACACGTTTGTGCGCGCTTCGAGTGCCCAGGTACGTTGCGTCCATTACCTTCACAGTATGCTAAACTGAATTGTTTGAAATGGAACTGTTTTTTGTGCTAAACTGAGTGTAAACAAAACTATTTGTACTAAACTGAATTTTTTTAAATATAACTTTATATATATAAAAATGGATTTGGCATTAAATAACTTACAATGAATGAAATGCCACCAAACCAAATGAGCCGATCAACCCACCAGAGTGCCTCAACGATGGCTGGATGAAATCCAGAGAAAAACAGAATCCATAAAACTGGCATGTGCAGCAGCTGGAGTCTGCTCGTATACGAACCATCTGTCAATTTAATGGACACCTCAGCGTGAAGTACTCTGTTAGGATGATCAGCCTCGCTCCAGGTTCCCTAAAGCAGCAGTCTGAGAAATAGTCAGAAACCCAGCTCCTATGCATTGGAAGATGGGCAGGCTGGGTGTGGGTAAAAATTGGAGCAGGGTTGGAATGGAGGTGACCCACTTTGGGGGCCAGAATTACCAAACCCTGATAGATTATGGTCCCAGTTGATTTGCTATTTGGTGGCTGTTGCTAAGCCAGGACTCTGCCAACATCATCTGGCAGTTGGAGAACATATTCTTCAACAGAGGACTGCCTGTTGAACTGCTTACCAATAACGGCACAGTAATTTGTTGAGGACTAGGGCATCTGAATGAGATTTTAGTGTGCCTACATACCCTTGGGTAATGGTATAGCAGAGAGATTGCACCATACCATCAAGTTCATTGCTTCAAGATCACAGTGCTAAATGATGGAGTTAGTGTATTGGTACAACATGACTCTGAAAGATGATGTAACTGCTTTAATAGCACAACCTACTCAATACACATGTAGCTAGCCCACATAGAGGGCATCGATGTTACACCACCACATCTACCCATATTGTTGATGCTCTACACAATTCACAAAAGAACAATGACAGGGATCTATAGCCTATATTCCGTTTTCGCCAATGGAGTGCTGCGCCATATCAGACCTCCACCTGCAACAGATCTGCTTCATTGGAAGATGGTGATAAGTCATCTTAGAGTGAATCAAATGCACCACTGTTTTTCAGTGCTGGGCTTGAAAATTCATCAGTTGATCCAGAGAAAATGGATTCTGGAGATGACAATGATGATGTCAAGAACGAGGTGGGCCAGGTGGACACAGCTGTACAAGAGATGGGTGAATCCCATCCACCTCTTCATAAAAGTACACGACAAATGCAATCGCCATCTCAATGTCATCTATGAGATTAGGAGATCAGGGAGGAGTGTATAAAAGAACACAATGTAACCCATGTGACAAAGGGAAAATGTTTCTGCCTGGCGTGCAAAATGAGTGTTATGCCCAACAGAGAAGGAAAAAAAATCTTGCCACCCTAACACCTCAATTAAAAATAAACATGGTCTTGAGTGAGGAGAATTTGTGAAAGTGGTGTATGTAACTTTTTTTAAGCAAATGATCAGGCCGAGCATAAAAATGCCACACGTGGGAGAAAAGCAGAAAAGCCTGAGAGTGAGTGAAGACAGTATTCTTCTTGGTGGAGAAAGCAATGGAGTGAAGACCTTATTCTTGTTAGCGATCACTTGGATCCATTTTATCCAGTTCAAGAGCTGAACACATGCCAAACTTAAAGAGCTCAGTGTGCCCTACTACTTATCTATACCTGGGAGAGGGAGATGGATTGATGCTTTTCTCAAGGGCATTAGCACAAAGTAAGACACTGACTGCATCTCTAATGAGTGTCCTGATATAACTTTAAACAATCTGATGGTGAGACTCCAGTAATGCTTTGGGGAATGTGAAGTACCCCTTTATTGTCATTACTTCCAGGTCTACTCTGATCCGGAGTGGTAGGACCTGATTGGGTTCAAATAAAACTAATATGAAACTGTGTGGAAACAAATGACTTGTGCTAAACTGAATAGTTTGAAATTGAACTGTTTGATCATTTAACTGTGTATAAACAAATGACTGATGTTTAATTGAATCATTAGTGATACATAACAATAGTTGGAATCATTTAACTATGTGCAAAAGACTGAGCTTAGGCCTGTTTAAAAATGTTATTAAAATATGTTCACAAATCATTTATATTTAATATATATATATATATATATATATATAGAGAGAGAGAGAGAGGATTTGGCATTAAATAACCTACAATGGTTGATAAGCCATAAAACTCAACCCAACCAAATCATATGTTTGATATTATATGTATAACGGGGATTTGGCAGTAAATAATCTACAATGGTTGATATATCATAAAATTAAAACAATGTCTTATATGTGCATATGGGTTCACCGTTGATTCCTGTTTATGGTAAAGTTAGTCTCAAATGTCTTTTCAGGCTGCCTGATTATTGGGCTCATGGTTTTGTTGATTAGCCAAGAGTTCCATTTGGTTGGCATCACATTGCCTGTCTTTAAATTAGGAAAATGTTTTTATAAAAAATGCTACAATTACAATTTTTATGGAATTATTAACTTGGGATTTTTTTTTTTTTTTTCCAGAAAATCCATGGTCAAGATCTTGACTACAGAGACTTGGGTTTTCTCTCGGTGATAGAATTAGTGTCCAAATTAAAGTCTGTCCGCATTGTCCGGCCAACAGTCAGTGGGGATTGGCTTTTATTTGATACCCAGAAACCTTTAGATACAGTAGAAAAACTGGTTGGTAAGTAAAACTGAAATTTTTGTTTGTTTGTTTTTTTCTTTACCTGTTTGCCAATTTTGGAGATGAAGTGACAAATCTTTGAGAGTTTTGGCTGATTTATATTGTCCAGATAACTCCAGTTTTTTTTTCTCATTTTTACTTCATGTCTTTTTCTTTTCTTTTTGTCTAATCTTGGTGTTTTATAAAATCCCTTTTTTTTCCCTGTGTGTGTGTGTATATATATATATATATATATATATATATATATATAGTTGAAAAGATAGATTTGAAGTGAATCTGACAGTATGATCGAAATATGTGGAAAGTTGCATAAATCAAACACTTAGCTCAAATTTAGATGTGATATTTTGTTAGGCTTTATTTCATCTCTAACTTCTTCAGATCTTTCCGCATATTTCTATCATATATTTATTCTTTCTAATAGTTTCTATAAAGTCTTTTTTTTTTTTTTTTTTTGCCCGTCTGTCTATAAAATCTCTTATGCGTCTGTTGACTCAGTTCATTTCTGAGGTGTTGGGCACATACGTATTCTATCGTGTTTTACTGTATACAAAAAAAAAATCCCATTTATTTGGTTGATTACCTCATCATTAGATGTTGTCATTAGAGTGGATCAGAGTTTTGATGTATTTCTTTGATAAAATTTACATAAACGGCGTGAAAAATGTTGTCAGTAGATTCTAAAAACTCTACCTAATTCCATGGCGATTAAATACCATGTTTACCTCCATGAAGGCTCAAGAAACTAATTGATTGCCCAGTTGACTGGGGCTATAGAATACACTGACTGCACCTCTGCAGAGGGGTAAGACCCCCCTCCCAATGAGTGTCTTGGATATGACACTAAACCATCTGATGGTGAGGTTCCAGTGATGCTGGAGCTTTAGGGAATGCAGAGTACCCCTTCATTGCCATTGCTCCCAGGTCCATTCTGGCTTGGAATGGTACCATCTGATAAGGCCCTATCTATGGGTTAAATAGAACTAACGGCATACTTATGCTAAACTGAATTTTTTGACTAAACTGAATAGCTTGAAATAGAAGTGTTTTTGACAATTAGACCGTACTTGCATTTAAACTGCATGCTTATGCTAAACTGAATTATTTGAAATGGAACTGTTTTTTGACATTTAAACTGTACTCACACTAAACTGAATTGTTTAATATAGAACTGTTTTGACATTTAACTGTGTAAACAAAATCTGTACTTATACTAAATTGAATTAGCTGAATTAGAACAGCTTGACTAAACTGAATAGCTTGAAATAGAAGTGTTTTTGACAATTAAACTGTACTTACATTTAAACTGTATACTTATACTAAGCTGAATTGTTTGAAATAGAACTATTTTCATAAAAATTGATTTGGCATTAAATAACCTACAAAGGTTGATATGCCATAAAACCTAACAAACCAACCAAGAAACCAATTGAAATGAGTAAAGAGAGCAACATGATCCTAATATAAATAATTCTGATGTAACGTTGGTCATTGCATGGATATTTTTCTCATGTTTTGAGTTGTAAATTTTCCTTTTATTTTTTTTCTTTCATTTTATCCTTTTCTTCCAATGTTTCTAGCTGAGATTCGGCGTATGGAAATAAACAAAAGTAGTTATGAAAAAAAGCGAGAAAATGAAGTACGCTTCAACATTTCCAAAATGCTGGAAACTATTCCAGAAGGTGTAAACCTTGACCAGTTCATGGAATATTATAAGGTAAGGAAATCTTCCTTGGTGATTTGACCCCCCCCCGTTTTTTGTTTTTTTTTTAATCTGTTATATACCAGAGCCTAGAATGTTTTTGGTACATAGGAATTAGTAGTTTTCAGCAGAGTGCTAAATATTGGTATTACATAGACGGTTTGCGTAAAGGTCTCTGTAAATCTTGTCCCCACTGCTGTAACCACCAATAAACAAGTCGTCATGAACCAGTTCAACTACTCCCAGAAAAGTTAAGAGAGGCTAGTCCACAACTATATGTCATTCAAAGCTGTAGCTAAGGCTTATGAAAAACTAAACCAGGGTCACTCAGGTTTAATCAAGGTATGTTCGTGTAATGGAATAAGGAGTGGGGGAGCCTAAAAATGACATTCAGGGCTAATTTTCCATTCTTTTAATTGGTGTATAAAAAGTGTATGTGTAAATGTATATATGTATGAAATTTGTGTGTGAAATGTGTATATATGTGTGTATGAGATCAAAGCGTGTGTGTGTGTATATATATATATATGTGTGTGTATATGTGAGATGTGTATATGTATATATGAGTGTGTGTGTGAAATATGTTTGTGTATGAAATGAGTATGTGTGTGTGTATATATATATATATATATATATATATATATATATATATATATATATATATATATATATATATATCCTCTTATTTCGTCAAACATCCATCGTTATTATTTTTCATGAATTTAAAGTCCTGAAGATGGTTTTTACAACTGAAACATTCAAAGTCGACTTTCATGTAAAATCATCAAATTTTGTATTATTTTGATTGTTTCTTTAAACTTTTCTGCATACTGTTGGATTTATTTCCTTTTTTTACTTCCATACATATATATATATATATATATATATATATATACACACACACACACGCACGATATCCCATTAGAATGAAAGTTTTCATATAAGTTTTTAAAAAATCTCTTAATATTAAGTACTTCTAGGTAGGTGAAATTGTCCAAAGGGTAGCAGATAATAGTAAACTAAAACACTTTTCCATACACGTCATACATTCTTGTGTAACTTTCATATGGTTTGCACTTCTCAGCCAGCAAAAATTTGATAACAGATCTGTTGAAGTCAGGAGCACTCTGCTTGATATGCTGCCATTTTAAATAGAATATATTTTAATGGAAAAAATTTTAAAGATAAAACTCTTTGTCCCTCCTCCCTCTAAGAAACTTTCCTTATAAATTGAACAACCCTTGTATATACAAATTTTGTATAACATGAGACATTATCTGGCTCCATATTTTCTTGTTGATCCTTTCATATTACCATATTGATTTTTATATTGTTGAACAAATTAAATGTATGATTAAAAAATGTTAACCAGCAAAATAAACACTGTACTACTCCACCCAGTCAAACATATATCAAACTTTTTTTACCATAACCAAATGCACTACAATTATAAATCAGATGAAAAAATATTAAAAACATTGATTCATAGAAACATACTCCCCACTGATCCTAATAAAAAAATAAAACTTATTATATATAATAAATTTAAAACCTCCAACTTAGTCATTAAAAATAATTCCTCTCCTTTGATTGGAGTTTTGCAAAAAACCAACGTTATATATCAATTTAAATGTCCTTTAGGAGATTGTATCTCTGAAAATAATAATATATATGTTGGTTTAACTGCAACTATGGAGACACAGAATATTTCAACATTGTAGCAGGAGTACTACAAGGGGACACGCTGGCTCCGTACCTCTTTATCATTTGTCTAGACTACGTACTTAGAACATCGATTGACAAAATCAAAGAGAATGGCTTCGAACTGACGAAGAAAAGAAGCAGAAGGTACCCCGCAACAACAATTGCCGACTACGCCTATGACATAGCGATACTGGCAAATACACCTGACCAAGCCGAAACACTACTGCATAGTTTGGAAAGAGCAGCAGCAAACACAGGCCTCTATGTTAATGCACACAAAACGGAATATATGTGCTATAACCAAATGGGGGACATCTCCACTCTAGAAGGAACCCCTCTTAAACTAGTAGACAAATTCACTTACCTAGGAAGCAGCGTCGAATCAACCGAAAAGGACATCGAAACGAGGTTAGCGAAAGCATGGACAGCTATCAATAGGTTATCGATTATTTGGAAATCAGACCTAACCGATAAAATGAGACACAGTTTCTTCCAGGCAGCGGTCACATCGATACTGCTATATGGCTGCACTACATGGACGCTAACAAAACGGCTGGAGAAGAAGCTAGACGGCAATTACACAAGAATGCTACGTGCAATCTTAAACAATTCCTGGCGGCAACACCCCACAAGACACCAACTGTACGGCCACCTACCCCCTATCACGAAAACTATTCAAGTTAGACGAGCCAGACATGCAGGACGCTGCTGGAGAAGCAGGGACGAACTCATAAGTGATGTACTCTTATGGACCCCCACACATGGCCGTGCAAAAGCAGGACGACCAGCACGAACATACATTCAGCAGCTATGTGAGGATACGGGATGTTGTCCTGAAGACCTACCTAGGGTGATGAACGATAGGGAGGAGTGGCGAGAGAGGGTCAGGGATATCCGTGCTACCAGCGCGATATGATGATGATGACCCTATCGAGGAGACTTACAATGCACCTTTCTGATACAAGTTCCATAGCACAGCATTTAGAAAAACATTCATGCCCAACAATAGAATTACGAAAAATTATCACCAAAAACACAACAATATTAGAACATCAAAATAAATAAAAACTACAGATTCTTGAAGCACTACATATTAGGAACATGCAACCCAAACTTAACAGAATTAATTTTCAAACCAATGCTAATGTACTTAAATGTCTTTAGCTACTGACACTATTTATAGAACAATTTTAAAAGTAAACGCTACACATTGCAACAGCCCAGACGCTCTTCTTCTTACAAAGTAGTAATGTACATACAAAAGATACATCACTTTTGTAATAGATCCTCCCCTGATGATGGCCCAAAGTCGGGCAGAAAGTACTTGGGAAATAAACAATTATGGAAAATACATCAATCAATTCCCACCGAATATTATAAAATCAATATGGCGATATGAAAGGATCAACAAGAAAATATGTAGACAGAAAATGTCTATTATGTTCAACAAAATTTGTATTAATGAAGAAATGATGCCAAAATATATATATATATATATATATATATATATATATATATATAAAAGCTTAATAGAGTAGTGCGCAAGAAATAACAAGCATATGACTCGAAATGGCTGATGATTGTCAAAGTATAAATATCAAATTTTTTCTTAAACTTTTTAGCTTAACCTTATACGTTTTTTTTGTTTTGTTTTTTTTCCTAGAAAATAACTGGTGATGATTTTCAGCCAGAGGATTTTGGATTTAAATCTCTTGAAAGTTACATCTTATCTCTGGCCAGTAATGTTGTGGAGATCAGCTACACTGGAAACGGTATGTTATGGTTTATGTATATACAATATGTCTATTGCTTCATGATTTATATGATGGTTTGAACTGTGTATGTGTGTAGATTCTGATGTCATTCCAGCAAGTTTTAGGCTAATGTGATGGAGAAATAGTCCATTTTGTCTTCCCTTAGGGAAGTTATAAGTTCTGCAGTGGACAGAGAAAGTCTTATCAGATTGAGTGATAGAAAAATCTGTCTGTGTCTGCTGCATCAATCAGTGTTTTTGTGTGTATGTTTCTGCCTCCTACCTGTGTGTGTGTCTGTCTGTTTTTCCTTGCTATCTCTTTGTCTGTTTTTCCTTGCTATCTCTTTGTCTGTTTTTCCTTGCCATCTCTTTGTCTGTTTTTCCCTTGCCATCTCTTTGTCTGTTTTTCCCTTGCCATCTCTTTGTCTGTTTTTCCCTTGCCATCTCTTTGTCTGTTTTTCCCTTGCCATCTCTTTGTCTGTTTTTCCCTTGCCATCTCTTTGTCTGTTTTTCCCTTGCCATCTCTTTGTCTGTTTTTCCCTTGCCATCTCTTTGTCTGTTTTTCCCTTGCCATCTCTTTGTCTGTTTTTCCCTTGCCATCTCTTTGTCTGTTTTTCCCTTGCCATCTCTTTGTCTGTTTTTCCCTTGCCATCTCTTTGTCTGTTTTTCCCTTGCCATCTCTTTGTCTGTTTTTCCCTTGCCATCTCTTTGTCTGTTTTTCCCTTGCCATCTCTTTGTCTGTTTTTCCCTTGCCATCTCTTTGTCTGTTTTTCCCTTGCCATCTCTTTGTCTGTTTTTCCCTTGCCATCTCTTTGTCTGTTTTTCCCTTGCCATCTCTTTGTCTGTTTTTCCCTTGCCATCTCTTTGTCTGTTTTTCCCTTGCCATCTCTTTGTCTGTTTTTCCCTTGCCATCTCTTTGTCTGTTTTTCCCTTGCCATCTCTTTGTCTGTTTTCTCCTCTGTGTGAATCGGTCAATTTTTTATTTTGTAAATAAATTTCATATAGACGATTTATTTTTTTCCCCAGCTTGTGTAACAGTAAAATCTTTAAAAACTACCAAACAAGAAAAGAACTTATCTGCGGGACTGCATGATTCAACCAAATCAAAGGTATGAAATGTTTTATACTTACAATTGATAATGAATGACCTTACATATGTTCTTAAAATAACTATTGCCTCCAAATTTAATCTATCTAGCAATTTTAAGAAATAAACTTGGTAATTTGAATTCAAAGTGTTGGACCTTGTGATGAAATTTAATGGATCAAAAAGGTTGTTACAAGATCCTAATGGCAGAAAGGGACGACGTGACGTGACGTGACATGACGTGATCACAAAAAAATCACTTGAGTTTATTTCCTAATGTTAAGTTTACTTAGTGTAACAGTTATTCTAGTAATGAAATGGAAACTGTGGCCAGTGTTCAAATCCTGGATGAGGCTGTTAGGTTTTCAGTTTGTGTTATTACCCTTGCGAAAGACATGAATCTCTCGCTTCTCTTTTTCTTCCTCCCACCTGTAGGTAAATAAAAAGTAAGTTGGCAACCGTAGTCGAGGGTGACCAGAAGGCCCCCTTTTCAATAGCTACAACACTGAGATGTAGGGGAAGGCACTACTCCTTTCCCTGGATTGCTCCACTTTACCCTTGATATGTACCTTATATTGCTGAGTGTTAAGCAAGGTGGCATCAAGAACTTTTTTTTTTTTTTTTTTTTTGAGTCTTTGGTATGACACGGCCTATGTAAGTAAATAGTTGGATAAATTGGGTTCTTTAAAAAAAAAAAAAAAATTCTGAATTCAAATCAACTGTACTCCTCCTGAAATAGAAAAAACAATGTCACAAACTGCCAAACGCAGTCAGCTGGGGCTGCAGAATACACTCACTACATCCCTGCAGAGGGGTAAGACTCTCCGAAGGAGTGTCCTGGGCATGACATTAAGCAATCTCATGGTAAGACTCCAGTAATGCTGGATCTTTGGGGAATGTGGAGTACACCTTCATTTCCATCGCTTCCAGGTCCGCTCTAACCTGAAGTGGTAGCACCTGATAGGGTCCTATCTGTGGGTCAAATAGAACTGTTTGATATTTTTATTGATTGCAAACAAATTCAATTGTCATTTATACATAGCAATACTTGGAACCATTTAACTTTGTTGACTGATACTAAACTGAATTGTTAGAAATAGAACTGTTTGATATTTTTATTGATTGCAAACAAATTCAATTGTCATTTATACATAGCAATACTTGGAACCATCTAACTTTGTTGACTGATACTAAACTGAATTGTTAGAAATAGAACTGTTTGATATTTTTATTGATTGCAAACAAATTCAATTGTCATTTATACATAGCAATACTTGGAACCATCTAACTTTGTTGACTGATACTAAACTGAATTGTTAGAAATAGAACTGTTTGATATTTTTATTGATTGCAAACAAATTCAATTGTCATTTATACATAGCAATACTTGGAACCATTTAACTTTGTTGACTGATACTAAACTGAATTGTTAGAAATAGAACTATTTGATATTTTTATTGATTGCAAACAAATTCAATTGTCATTTATACATAGCAATACTTGGAACCATTTAACTTTGTTGACTGATACTAAACTGAATTGTTAGAAATAGAACTGTTTGATAATTTTTATTGATTGCAAACAAATTCAATTGTCATTTATACATAGCAATACTTGGAACCATTTAACTTTGTTGACTGATACTAAACTGAATTGTTAGAAATAGAACTGTTTGATATTTTTATTGATTGCAAACAAATTTAATTGTCATTTATACATAGCAATACTTGGAACCATTTAACTTTGTTGACTGATACTAAACTGAATTGTTAGAAATAGAACTATTTGATATTTTTATTGATTGCAAACAAATTCAATTGTCATTTATACATAGCAATACTTGGAACCATTTAACTTTGTTGACTGATACTAAACTGAATTGTTAGAAATAGAACTGTTTGATAATTTTTATTGATTGCAAACAAATTCAATTGTCATTTATACATAGCAATACTTGGAACCATTTAACTTTGTTGACTGATACTAAACTGAATTGTTAGAAATAGAACTGTTTGATATTTTTATTGATTGCAAACAAATTCAATTGTCATTTATACATAGCAATACTTGGAACCATTTAACTTTGTTGACTGATACTAAACTGAATTGTTAGAAATAGGACCGTTTGATCATCTAACTGTATGTATCTACAAAATGAGTTGACAAATTATAAATTTGATATTAGTAAAAACAGGATTTGGAGTGAATAACAAAAAAGTTGATATGCCATAAAACCAGATAAAACTCACAACCTACCTGTAGTGGAGGAGATTTGTAGGAATGTCACACTGAAGCAAGTGGTCTCGAGACTTTTCCCTGCCCCAGGCAGCATCTGTTTCCTTGTTTAAAAGGGAGTATAACTGAGTTTATGAAGTAACTCCCACCCACCTTTAAATCATCCAGAAAAAAGTACACCAGACCAATTTTCTACCATTTTTTTTTTTTTTTTTTTTTTTTTTTTTTTTTTAACCAATGATAGCTGGATTTTAATATTTCTTATAGAATATGAAACAATCAAGTGGTTGTTCTTAGGTGTTATTTATTGCCAAACTCTACAAAATAACTGTAGCTAAAAAATATGGACATACAGCAGTCCAAAAATAAGTAATCTTATAATTTTGTAATTTTATTTCTTGTTAGTTTTAATACTGAAGAGTTGGATAGTAACGCCCTGGCCCAGTCAGCTGGAGCTGCAGAATACACCAACTGTATCTCTGCAGAGAGGTTAAGACTCTTCCCAACGTGTCTCTCAGATATGACACTAAACTATCTGATGCTGGTACTTTGGGGAATGCAGAGTACCCTATCATTGCCATCGCTCCCAGGTCCACTCTGGCCCAGAGTGGTAGCACCTGATAGGGTCCTATCTATGGGTTAAATAGAACTAAACAGTGTACTTATGCTAAACTAAATCATTTTAAATAGAACTGTTTTGACATTTAACTGTATGTTAACAAAAATCTGTACCTCTGCTAAACTGAATTGTTTGAAATAGAACTGTTCGTATAAAATGGATTTTGTATTAAATAACCTACAAAGGCTGATATGCCATAAAACCAAACCAAACCAAATCTTTACTGGTGACCAGTAAGTATTGAGTGGTAGCACCTGATAGGGTCCTATCTATGGGTCAAATAGAACTAAACTGTGTACTTATGCTAAACTGAATTGTTTGAAATAGAACTGCTTATATGTATATAATGTAATTGGCATTAATAACCTCCAATGGTTGATGTGCCATAAAACCAAACCAAGTAAACTTTTGTGTTTAGAAACCAACACAACCATTTTGTATAGTGTTTAAAGGGTAATGTTACACCTATATTCTATCTAGTGCTGTATATGTTATATCACATATGCCATGGAATTTCAGTTCGTTCCTAGTGACCCCTTGTGCTTGGCAAGCTGTCACATTTTGATTAGTAAACAGGACAGCACAATCAGGTCGAACAGGTGTGTAACCGGAAGGAGATCACATGATGAGAACCACGCAGTGAGATTTAGACAGTGCAGAGAATCGCAGTCGAGCGAGACACGCAGCCAACCAGAGGCGTCTCTGATGAGCTTGCAAGCATTGGCACCCCCTAGCTCCTGGAAGAAGATATGGGAAGAAGTCCTCTCTCTGAGTATATGTCTCTCCACCTATCTCTCACACACCACAGAAACATCAACCCTTTCGAGAATAAAGTGAGAGAGATATATATTTTCATAAAGAAGTGTTTGTTCGTTCATTAAAGTTCGTAAATTATGTTTGATTATGTTTCCGCTTGTATATGTATGTGGCTATACAACATATAGTGTTACACTTGTTTTTGGCAACATGATAGTATATAGAACCAAGATATACTGCAGCTTTGTATTTATTGATAGTTGCTGCCAATTGAGGTTTGTTATAAGTCTCCTGACTCTTATATTTACAACAGGAATTTAAAGTCGTCTGTCAGTAATCAAATTGATTGAAATGTGATGCAACTGTTAATCA
The DNA here is from genome assembly GCA_963585895.1 of Sepioteuthis lessoniana. NCBI lineage: Eukaryota > Metazoa > Mollusca > Cephalopoda > Myopsida > Loliginidae > Sepioteuthis > Sepioteuthis lessoniana. Next base: position 16,193,143 of record OY757947.1, read on the forward strand.
TTCTTGTTTGGCTTCAGATGATTTTTAGATTAAAAAAATAAAATTTTTGTCTGCTCATGTTAAATATGATTGCTACAAATGTTAATCAATTTTTTAAATGGTACGTATCTATGTATGTCAAATGTTTTAAATACAGATGAGAGATGATTGAATGGACTTTATTCACAAGATTTCATGTCTTTCTCAGTGTTAGATTTGCATATCATGTATCACATACATAGCACAATCAATCAACTTGAATATTGCTTAGTATCCCAGCTTGTTGGGAGCAAGTTCTACTTTAAAGTTCTATTTAAGTTCTGTATATTCTTGGTTAGTTTTGGAGTAGTTGCCTGGAGATGCTATGCCAGTGTAAGCCATAAAGTATTAGTCTTTTTAGATTTGGCTGTTAATATTGCTGCTGCTGTGCTCACACACACACATATATATATATAGTCATCCACAGACAGATCTGTTTCGTTCTATCAGAACTCATCAGTCTGGCTAGACATACTAACTTCCCATAGCTGGGAGCGAAACCTGGTTGACTCAAACGCCAATCCGAGACTACACTTCAGCCACAAGGAACCAGTAGCAGCGAAGTAAATTTTAAACGGTTATGAATCACAATTACTATTTACATACATCTGGTTAACGGCTACCAAGAGCTCAATTCATATATGATAAGCCTTGCAAATAAATGCTAATGGCAACACGATTACTTCATTCGCTAGAGAACTCAACCTTACGGGGGTAGGGGTGTGTGTATGTATGTATGTATGTATGTATATATATATATATATATATATATACACGCACACACACAGCTCTTATTTGATGGTTTCAGTCAGGTGATCAAAACATTTCTAGTGTTAGAAAATACTAGAGTGAGTGAAAAAGTAATGACGTTTTCTTTAGAACAGGAATAATTACCAATACAGGAATAGGTATCGTACATCAAAAGGAAGCTGGTTCTCTGTGGATCACATCATTACTTCTCAATATAGTTATTGAGAGAAACGGTGACTGTTCCACCCTTGAATGAGAGCAAGTATCCCTGCCTCATAAAATTCTATTGACTGTTCTTTCTGTTTTATTTCATGCCAAGAGGAGAAACCGGAAACTCTGAGGCATAATCCAATGAGCGAGACCCAACTTACCAACTGATAATGTCCTCCTTCTGTATGATACTGCTCAACCACACACAAGCATCAGGAAAAGAGACAATTGCCTCATTCAGATGGACAACTTTACTACATCCTTTATACTCACCAGATTTAGCGTCTTCAGACTATCATCTCTTCGGCCCAATGAAAGAGGGTTTAAGTGGCAAACATTATGCCAGTGATGAGGAAGCAAACCTGCAGTAATGAAGCAGCTCAAAGAACAGTCAACAGAATTTTAGAGATATACATGCTCTCAATCGAAGGTGGAACATTGCTATAGAGAGAGAGTGACTATGTCGAGAAGTAAGGATGTGATCCACTGAAGACCAGCTTCATTTTCATGTATGATACATGTTCCTGTATTGGCATTAGTTTTCACTCTCTCTAGTGCATGTGTGTAAAAACCCTAACTTTTTTAAATTTTATTTTTATCTTATAGAATGGCGTATGCAACAAATTCTCTCCACAATTACCTGAAGATGCTGTGGGGCCAGGAGTATCTTACCGCCGACTTGACATTTGGACAGATAAAGAATATGTTGAAGTTTTTGTGAGCAATATTGAAACACCTGGGAATTTCTGTATCCAATTTAGAGGAAGGCAACATTCCATTGCTCTTGAAAAATTGATGGATGATTTAGAGTAAGTATGTCTGGTTGCAAATTGTGTTTTTTGTGTGTGTGTGTGTTTACATGGGAATTGCATAATATACCTGTAATCTTAACCATGCAACTATACTTAAATTGTATATCAGTTAGCGAATGATACTGTTTTACTTTATTAGTTGGCCTGTGATTTTATTAGGGCCCCTTAGATACAATTTTATGGAGTAAAACTGAAAAACGAAGTAATCCAAAGGGAAGAATTTATTGTAAAAGAAAATCAATGCTATACTGTTTCGGTTTTAATAAACCATCATCAGCACTTAGATAAGTTGATACAGAATGTTAAATCAACAATGGATGTTTAATGAAATGCAAAAATCAGATTGCCCATTCGGCTGGAGCTGTAGAATACACCGACTGCTTCTCTGCTGAGGGCTAAAACCCTCCCAACGAGTGTCCTGGAATTGACAAACAATTTGATGGTGAGGTTCCAGTAATTCTGGAGCTTTGGAGAATGCAGAGTACCCCTTCATTGCCATTGCTCCTAGGTCCACTATGGCCCAAAGTGGTAGCACCTGATCAGGTCCTATGAGTCAAATAGAACTAAACTGCATACTTATGCTAAACTGAATTGTTTAAAATACAACTGTTTTTGACATTGAAACTGTACTTACGCTAAACTCAATTGTTTGAAATAGAACTGTTTATTTGTATAAAAATGGAATTGGCATAAAATAACTTACAAAGGTTGATATGCCATAAAACCCAAACAAACAAAAACGAGAGAAAATCATATATATAAAGAAAGGAAGAACCTACAACCTTTCAATCAATAAATCGTTGTTTATATTGATTGAGCAGTTGTGTTTTTCCTTTCTTTATATATGTAATTTCTTCCCTTGTTTTTTGTATTATCCATCATTGATCTAACAATACTTGATATCGTCTTTTTTTAAGTCCTGATGATGGTTAATTAAAACCAAAACATTATCGCATCAATTTTCTTTCACAATAAATTCTTTACTTTGGATTACTTTGTTTTTTAATTTATCTCCATCTTGTTGGATTCTTTTCCATTATTTACTTCCATACAATTTTATGTAATAAGATGTTTACTCTCGTTAAGTACGTGACCTCTGGGTATAATGACCCCAGAGGTGCAAAGAAACTGTCTGCAGTATTAAGTGATGGTAGGCAGTTAAAGACAAATTTAAGTGGGTGTCCTGAACCTGGAAGTATCTGCGATTGATGGAGACAGTTCATTTGATAAAAGATAGTGATAGCTTCAACTGACAGGTAGGTAGTCTGAGGACCAGTTGCTCAGGTATATGGGATTGACTTGGTTGATATTAGTCATTAAAGTTTTCCCCTTGAAACAGTGGCCTGAGCACCCACATACTCCAAAGTCTGTTTGTGAAGACTAAATAGAATGAGGCAAAAGTTGTCCTTTCAATCATAGTGTAAAATCAAATGTACCATGAGATAACTGTTTTAGGCTTTTGATTGAGAACAGGTCACAACAAGCAAGTCAACTGTTTTCCCATCTATGTCACAACAAATAACATCACATCTGAACCCATCCAGCCAACTGGGGCCATAGAATACACCTTCTGCATCTCTGCAGAAGACTCCCCCAACAAGTTTTCTGTTCTCTCACTTTGGTATAACAAATGGTCTTGAAGAAAAACTCTAAATTTAAACTTGATAAATTTTGCTTAAAAAATTGACCTTGTGTCATGCTTATGTGGAGGGGTTTGGTAAATACATACTTGAAGTACATGATAGATATTTACTTTTTACTGACCAATTTTGGGTTAGTGTTGGAAGAGTATAAAAATATTTAATATACGGAATATATTTTGGTCGGTTTAAACAAGCAGATGGCCCAGTCGGCTGGTGGTGGTGGTGTGCTGTAGAATACACAGACTGCATCTCTGCAGAGGGGTAAGACCCCTCACGCACACACACTGACGAGGGTCCTGGATATGACTCTAAACAATCTGATGGTGAAGTTTCAGTTATGATGGATCTTTGGGGAAAGCAGAGTACCCCTTTATTGCCATCACTTCCAGGTCCACTTTGGCCTGGAATAGTAGCACCTGATAGTGTCCTATCTATGAGTCAAATAGAACTGTTTGAAAATTTATCTTAGTGCAAACAAATAACTTATGCTAAATTGAATTGTTTTAAATAGAACTGTTTTTGACATTTAACTGTGTAAACAAAAACTGTACTTATGTTAAACTGAATTATTTGAAATAGAACTGTTTATATGTATAAAAATTGATTTGGTATTAAACAACCTACAATAGTTGATATGTTATAAAATCAAACCAAACTAAAAGATTTTATCAAAATGACTTGATTTGGCATTAAATAACCCAAAAAGAGTTAATATGACCTAAAACAAAATAACCAACCAAATTAATATATAAAAACATTTTTTTCTTTCTCCCCAGATTACTGTACTGTTCTCCTGAATGTAGTGCTTACCAAGTTCCAGATGAATTCATTCAAGTGGGTCTTGTGGCTGTGGCTGTTTATCCTGAAGACCAAAACTGGCACCGTGTCTTAATCACAAGTGTACCCAAATTATCGTATGTTGAGGTGAGTTATTTCATATCTCTCCCTCCCCCTCTCTCTTCCCCCTCTCTCACTTTTTCTTTCTCTCACTCTCTCTTTCTCAAGATTATTGTTCAGTATCTTTTTTCTTTTGTTGAGCTTAGAATATGCCTACTGTATCCTCTGCAAAGGAATAAAATCCTCCCCCTCAAAGAAATAATGATGAATACTGAGTATGATCCTAAACTGCATCTGGTAGTAAGGCTTCAGTTCTGAAGAGTGTAGTCCCCCTTCATTGCTATTACTCCTGGGAGAGTACCTATGACATAGTGGACTGTGATATCTTTATAAGTGAGTTCAAACTCCAGTTGTGATATTACATTCACTTTTTGGACTTGGGGTATGAACCTCCAGCTATGGGTTAAGTGTTTGCTAATGGTCTGGGAGACTGGGGTTCAATTCCAGGTCAAGTCATACTAAAGACTCAAAAAAATTGTTCTTGATGCCACCTTGCTTAGCAATCAGCACTATAAGGTGAGAATCAAGGGTAAAGTGGAGCAATCCCGGGAATGGTGTAGTAGCTATTGAAAAGGTAGCCTTCAGGTCACCCTCGACTGAGGTTGCCAACCTTACTATACTTACTGTTCTACAATAAGAGCTTTGGAAGTAAGTAACCATAAAGGTTGCCAAGCCATTAAATAAAGAAACCTAACTAATGCCATTACTTGCAGGTCCATTTCGACTTATAGTGGTAGTACTCACTTGGTCCTATTCATTAGTGAAATAGAAAAATGATACTCTCCAGACTTTGTATTGGCCACACCTACATTACCCACTCACATCTACTAAAAAGGGAAGTCACCCCAATATGCTCAACATGCAAAGTATTCCTCATAGCCAAACGTATTCTGGGGGTGTCCTCGTGGTGTAATGGTTAAAGCGTTGGACTGCGGAATCTTAGTACACGAGTTCATACTCCAGTCGCGCTATTACGTTCACTTTCGGGCAAATACCCTTGAGAAAGGTATGAGCCCCCTTATCCTCCCAGCTATGGGTTAAAAAGTACCACTATTGTTCTTCTAGGAGAATGGCTTCGGCATTAAATAACCTAAAAAGAGTTGATATGCCATTAAACAAAGAAAGAAAGAATCAAACGTATTCTCATAAACTGTAACAGGTTAAGACAAATTGACCCCAAATAAGTAATCTAAAGGACTTTTTCAAAGATACCAAACCAGTGTACATCTTGAGCTTTGTAAAAGGAAACCAATCTTTTCATCAAAATCTGACCAGATGTAATAAAACATCAGAGGCAATACCATAGCTAATGAAGATTTAAAAAAAAAAAAAAAACCTCTAAGCCCTAAAACACACACAAAAGACAAAACCAATCTAACCCTTTCTAGCATTAAATGACCCACAGAGGTTGATATGCCATTAAACAAAACTTAAACCATTTGGTCAAATAGATTTTTTTGAAAATTATTAAATAGGAATATTTGAAAGCTATAAATTGTGCCCTCCCCTACACCTCGGTGTAGTAGCTACTGAAAAGGGAGCCTTTGGGTCACCCTCGACTAGTGTTGCCAACTTCATAAAGCTATAAATTATTTGTATTAGATAGGAATGGAGTTGTACCCTCCCTACACCTCAGTGTAGTAGCTATTGAAAAGGGAGCCTTTGGGTCACCCTTGACTAGTGTTGCCAACTTCATAAAGCTATAAATTATTTGTATTAGATAGGAATACTTGATACTATAAAACTATGAATTATTTATATTAGATAGGAATACTTGATACTATAAAACTATGAATTGTTTGTATTAGATAGGAATACTTGATACTATAAAACTATGAATTATTTGTATTTGATAGGAATATTTGATGCTATAAAACTATGGATTATTTGTATTAGATAGGAATACTTATTACTATAAAACTAGGAATCATTTGTATTAAGAAAAAGTTTCTTGAAACTATACTGTTTACTAAAGATTATTACTTACTCAAAACCATATAACCATGTGGGAATAAATAGCTTATTAAATAGAAATAATTGCTTCAATCATATAATTACTAGAATATTTGATATCACTCAACTGAGTGCAAATTATTTGTATTAGCTAGGAGTACTTGAGATATATAATGAGAGTGTTGGTCGTCAGTAAATACATGTTTACAAATCAGATTCTCACTCATTCCCCACAACTTGCAGCAATGAGAATTTGTCCCACTGTCAACGAAAGAATATATCGAAACAAATGTATGCACATTCGTAACCCATTCCGCTATAACCAACATTTTACGTTCCTGGCCTGACTTAACTTAAAAACACGCATCCACACGCACACACATACACCCACACCCATATACACACACCTACTTACAACCACACATAAACAAAATCTTAACGGCTTTTTGTCTGCATTTTGTCGCATTTTCGATTTTTTTTGTCTGTAGTTCGTCACATATGCGATTTTCAATTTCATTCCATCTTAACTGCCTGATGAATGTTGTTATAAACTTCATGAAACCTTAGGTTTCAGAACAATATTTTCCATGGATTAAATATATATATTTATTTATTATCATTATTTTTATATATATATATATATATATATAAACTGTAAATTATTTCTATTAACAATACTTAAAGTTTAAGGATTATTATTCATAGTAGTTGTAATTACTTGCAACTTTAATTGCTTGGAAATTATTTGTATTTGATAGGAATACTTGATACTGTGCAAAAAAAATATTAGATAGACTTAAAACCATATAACTGTGTGGAAAGTGTTTGTATTAGGTTGGAATACTTTAAACTATATAACTGCAAAAAAAAATTTCCCAAGTTATGTAGATATAAACATACGGTGTAGACAATTCCCTCACTTCTAGATAATTGCCCAGTCAGCTGAGGCTGTAGAATACACCGACTGCTTCTCTGCAGAGGGGCAAGACCCCTCCCTGCCTCCACAACGAGTGTCCTGGTTATTACACTAAACAATCTGATGGTAAGGCTTGTCATGCCAGAGCTTTGGGGAATGCAGAGTATCCCTTGATTGGCATCACTCCCAGGTCCACTCTGAAGTGGTAGCTCCTGATAGGGTCCTATCTATGGGTCAAATAGAACTAAACTGTCTACTTATGCTAAACCGAATTGTTTGAAAAAGAACTGTTTTTGACATTGAAACTGTGTACTAAGGCTAAACTGAACTGTTTGAAATAGAACTGTTTTGGTATTTAACCATTTGTAAACAAAAACTTTACTTATACTAAACTGAACTGTTTGAAATCTAATTTGGCGTTAAATGACCCAAAAAGGGTTGATATGCTATAAAACAAAACCAACCGACCTCTAGATATATGATAACCTCAAGTGGGTTGACATGCTGTTAAAATCGATCATCCCTGCCCCCAAAATTTTATTGAAATAAAGTAAAATTCTATTTGAGGACAAATAAAACAGAAATGCAGATTATCAAATAAATTATGTAAATTTTTAATTATTTGCCCACCTTTTTTTTTCTTTTTCTTAGGTGAATTTTGTTGACTATGGCAACAGGTGTATTGTTCCCCGAAAGAGTCTTCGTTTACTGAGGTAAGTATGAAAATATATATTTACTTAACCTACTTTATTTATATTGTGTATTGATATATAAGCACATCTCTGGCTAACACAGCCCAGTCAGCTGGGGATGTAGAATACACCGACTGCATCTCTGCAGAGGGGTAAGATGCCTTCACCAAGTATCCTGCATAGGCCATTAAACAATCTGATGGTGAGGCCTCAGTAATGCTAGAACTTGCCATCCCTCCCAGGTCCACTGATTTTTTGGGTTTTTTCCCTCTTTCCTTTTGTCTCCCCCATCGTTTTTTCCAATCTGTGCTATTTATTTAAAAATGTTTATTTAAAGATCATAAAATGTAAAACAAAGATGAAATGAATAAACTAGTCAAAAATATATTTCATCTTAGAAATTTAGTCAGTTTAAAACTTGAAGAATGTAATTTAATTAAAAAATTTTTTAAACACCACATAGGAGAAACTTCTTAACTCTACCAATGCAAGCTGTTGAAGCAAGACTAGCCAATGTGAAACCTGTTGGAAATGTAAGTAACCGTTCTTCTTTTTGAATTCATGAAATTTAGATTAAATTTGCGGAAGCAAATCCTACTTAGTGATACACAATATTATACTGAAATGTTTAACGTGTATATCATTGTTTTTAAGAGATGGACCATTAAAGCTCGGAATCGGATGCTGGACTTATGTTCGAATAAACCGTTGGTGGCACTGATTACACAAATAAAGGTAATGCTTTAGAGCAAGAGACCTGTTCAATTTTTATTCTCTCCACCTCCAAACATGGGTGACATTTCTGAAAAAACTTGTATGTTGGAATTGTACTTTTTTTACCAAATCTTCATACTTATTTAATATAATAACATGCATGAACTTTATACTTTTTGATATTTGGTGGATCTTTTTTTTGGGGGGGGGTAATTCCCACTCCAATGAGAGTTCTTTTATATTATGATTTTAAAGTTTTCACTTTTTCTTCATCCTTGTCAACTCATAATTGGAATCTCTTGGAATATTACTTAAGCTTTTCTAAGGATACTCTCATAGAAATATATATTTTATTTTTTAATCACCTGTGGGAGATTTTAAGACTGATGGGTGGTGAACGTATGGACTATTTGACTGGGCTTGATATAATTTCAATATAGAATATGAAGACTGTATAAATACAGACTAGTCAGATTCCCTTAATTCTCTTGAATATGACATTAACTCATCTGATGATGAGGCTTCAGTTCATTGCTATTACTCCCAGGTCCACTTTGACTCAAAGTGGAAGTATCAGTTAGCATCCCATCTAGGAGTTGCCCAGTCAGCTGGGGCTGTAGAATACACTGACTGCCACTCTGCAAAAGGGTAAGACACCCACCACCACCGAGTGTCACTAAACAATCTGATGGTGAGGTTCCAGTAATGCTGGAGTTTTGTAGAATGCAGAGCACCCTTTCATTGCCATTGCTCCCAGGTTCACTCTGGCCTGGAGTAGTAACACCTGATAGGGTCCTATCTATGAGTCAAATAGAACTAAAAATGTATAGAAAATAGGACTGTTTTGACATTTAAACTGCATAATTATGCTAAACTGAATTGTTTAAAATAGAACTGTTTTGACATTTAACTGATTGTAAACAAAAACTATACTTATACTAAACTGAATTGTTTAAAATTTAAAGTAAGTAAAGTTGGCGACCATAGTCGAGGGTGACCCGAAGGCTCCCTTTTCGATGGCTATTACACCAAGGTGTAGGGGAGGGCGCTACTCCTTTCCCTGGATTGCTCCACTTTACCCTTGATCCGTACGTTATAATGCCGAGTTAAGCAAGGAAGCATCAAGTACCATTTTTATGAGTCTTTGGTATGACTCGACCTGGGATTGCTCCACTTTACCCTTGATACATACCTTATATTGCTGAGTGTTAAGCAAGGAGGTATTAAGTACCATTTTTTAAATATCTGGTATGACGCAACCAAGGATTGAACCCAGGTCTTCTGGACCATTGGCGAACACTCTACCCACAGGCCAATGAGTACAAGGGATTAATATTAAATAGAATTATTAATCTTAGATAACAATACTTGAAACTATTTAACTGTATAAATAAATGATTAGTATTGAATTAGATAAGAATACTTGATAAATAGAATTACTAATGTTAAATAGCAATACTTAAAACCTTTTTACTGTGCAAATGAATGAACTCAGGCTCATTTAGAAATGTTACCTACAAACTGCATTTACAAATCAAATATTTAATATATAAACAGGATTCAGCTTTAAATAACCTATAAGTGTTGAGATGGCATTATGTTGCATAGTCGCAACCATATACAACCATACACATATACATGCGGAAACATAGTCAACACAATAATAAAGAGCGAACACACTTCTTTAGAAAAATATACCTCTCACACTTTATTCAAAAGGGTTATGTTTGAGACTGAACAAACTGCAACATATTGACCCCCAGTTCCTTTGTCTTTATCAGCACTTCTTTCTCGTTCTGCTGGGCTGCTCAATCGGGGGTTCTGAGGGCCCATAGCCCACTGCTGGGTGCTGGTTCTCTATACAGCATCTTATCTTCAACTAACTGACTCCAACTTAACTGAACTTCCTGTCACACCGAGTTATATGATTGTTTGACACCCACCTGCTTCCTGTGAGCGTCGCATCTGCACCCAATTCAACCCGTCCCCAGTCAAGGTTATACCCTGATATCTTCGACCGGATACACCTGTTCCTTGATTGACGGCTAGGTCGGAGGTCAATATGTTACAATAAAACTCAACCAATAAATATAAAGGCACTCCTTATAAGATTGATAATTTTTATCGTCCTATATAACAGCCTACTTGGGTTCTATATTCATTTGATATTAAAAAGAAAATGTCAAAACTTTCTCAATGTCTTGATTGTTATATTTTATTTTATTTTTCAGGATCGTGTTATGTCTCTCTGCTTAATTGATACATCACTCCCCACTGTTGATGTTCATATCAATGATCTCCTTGTTCAAGAGAAATATTGTTGTTTTTCTCCAGATGACACCGAGTATACAAAAATCCCAGTGAGTATTAATTAATCTACTCATACTTTGCAATTTGTACTCTCATACTAGGGTATAAAATATTCTCAGCCCAAACAAAGAATCTTTTTTCTTTTCTCTTTTTGTCTTTTCATCTTTTCTTCTTTTATTTTCTCTTTTTCATCTATTTTTTCTTTTTCATCTCTCTTTTCTCTTTTTCATCTCTCTTTTCTCTTTTTCATCTCTCTTTTCTCTTTTTCATCTCTCTTTTCTCTTTTTCATTTCTCTTTTCTCTTTCATTTCTCTTTTCTCTTTTTCATTTCTCTTTTCTCTTTTTCATTTCTCTTTTCTCTTTTTCATTTCTCTTTTCTCTTTTTCATTTCTCTTTTCTCTTTTTCATTTCTCTTTTCTCTTTTTCATTTCTCTTTTTCATTTCTCTTTTCTCTTTTCTCTTTTTCATTTCTCTTTTCTCTTCTCTTTTTCTTTTCTCTCTTCTCTTTTCTCTTTTTCTTTTCTCTTTTCTCTTTTTCTTTTCTCGTTTCTCTTTTTCTTTTCTCTTTTCTCTTTTTCTTTTCTCTTTTCTCTTTTTCTTTTCTCTTTCTCTTTTTCTTTTCTCTTTTCTCTTTTTCTTTTCTCTTTTTCTTTTCTCTTTTCTCTTTTTCTTTTCTCTTTTTCTTTTCTCTTTTCCTTTTCTCTTTTCTCTTTTCTCTTTTTCTTTTCTCTTTTTCTTTTCTCTTTTCTCTTTTCTCTTTTTCTTTTCTCTTTTTCTTTTCTCTTTTTCTTTTCTCTTTTTCTTTTCTCTTTTTCTTTTCTCTTTTTCTTTTCTCTTTTTTTCTTTTCTCTTTTTTTCTTTTCTCTTTTTTCTTTTCTCTTTTTTTCTTTTCTCTTTTTTTCTTTTCTCTTTTTTTCTTTTCTCTTTTTTTCTTTTCTCTTTTTTTCTTTTCTCTTTTTTTCTTTTCTCTTTTTTTCTTTTCTCTTTTTTTCTTTTCTCTTTTTTTCTTTTCTCTTTTTTTCTTTTCTCTTTTTTTCTTTTCTCTTTTTTTCTTTTCTCTTTTTTTCTTTTCTCTTTTTTTCTTTTCTCTTTTTTTCTTTTCTCTTTTTTTCTTTTCTCTTTTTTTCTTTTCTCTTTTTTTCTTTTCTCTTTTTTTCTTTTCTCTTTTTTTCTTTTCTCTTTTTTTCTTTTCTCTTTTTTTCTTTTCTCTTTTTTTCTTTTCTCTTTTTTTCTTTTCTCTTTTTTTCTTTTCTCTTTTTTTCTTTTCTCTTTTTTTCTTTTCTCTTTTTTTCTTTTCTCTTTTTTTCTTTTCTCTTTTTTTCTTTTCTCTTTTTTTCTTTTCTCTTTTTTTCTTTTCTCTTTTTTTCTTTTCTCTTTTTTTCTTTTCTCTTTTTTTCTTTTCTCTTTTTTTCTTTTCTCTTTTTTTCTTTTCTCTTTTTTTCTTTTCTCTTTTTTTCTTTTCTCTTTTTTTCTTTTCTCTTTTTTTCTTTTCTCTTTTTTTCTTTTCTCTTTTTTTCTTTTCTCTTTTTTTCTTTTCTCTTTTTTTCTTTTCTCTTTTTTTCTTTTCTCTTTTTTTCTTTTCTCTTTTTTTCTTTTTTTCTTTTTTTCTTTTTTTCTTTTTCTCTTTTTTTCTTTTTCTCTTTTTTTCTTTTTCTCTTTTTTTCTTTCTTTTTGTGAGTGGACTTTACGGCCAACCTCAGGATGAATAGCTCAAGGTTATTTTTTTTTTATTGAGTGCGCCTTATTATACATAAACACACGCACATACTGCTTTGGTGTAAGAGTATAATTTTCAATTTTAGAAGCATCTTTTTCTTTCTTTTTAGACTTGAGTAGATAACAATGCAATAAATTAATAAACTTATCTTCATGAATACAGCTATCATCCCTTAACTATGGAGGATTTGTTTCAAGACTTTCTGCTGATAACTGGAACCACTGAGAGTATACATTTGATCCAGTCGGCTGGGGCTGAAGAATACACTGTCTGCACCTCTCCCTAGGGTTAAGACTTCCCTAACGAATGTCCTGATATGACACTACACAATCTGATGGTGAGGCTCCAGTAATGCTGGAGCTTTGGGGAATATGGAGTACCCCTTCATTGCCATCACTCCCAGGTCCACTCTGGCCCTGGTGTAGTAGCACCTGATAGGGTCCTATCTATGAATCAAATAGAACTGTTTGACATTTAAATTGTGTATTTACGTTAAACTGAACTGTTTCAAATACAACTGTTTAATCATTTAACTCTGTGTAAACAAATGACTGATTTTTAATTGAATTGTTTGTTATACATAGAAATACTTGAAAGCATTAAACTGTGTGCAAACAAATGATTAACAGTAAATAGAATTATTCATATTAGATAGTTAAATGGTTTCTCTTATTTCTGTATGGAAAAGAAATGAACTCTGACTAGTTTTAAAATGTTATTAACAAAATGTTAAATCATATATTTAGTATATATGGGTAAAAAGTATTAGGCATTCGATGACATACAATGGTTGATATGTCATAAAACCTAACCAAATCATATATATTTAATATATATGTACAAAGAGGATTTGGCATTAAATAACCTCTAAGCGTTTATATGCCATGAAACACAACTAAGCCAAGGATTTGGCATTAAATAACCTCCAATGGTTGATATGCCATGAAATCCAACCAAATCAAATCATATCATATATATTTAATATATATGTATAAAAAGGATTTGGCATTAAATAACCTCCAATAATTGATATGCTATAAAACCAAACCAAATCAATACACATTAATAGTTCTTTATCTTGGAAAATCTATTCAGAGATCCCTACTGGATATTGGAGATAGTACCACACTCTATTTACAGCAGATTTATTTGTAGTACATATGTTCCTAAACGCCTTAGTAGTAAACACCTGGAATCATGGATGATACTTAAGTCTGTATACATTTATTCTCTTCAATATTCATGGGAGATATATTCTAAGACCCTTACATCATGCATATATGTGTGTGTGTGTGTGTAGGGGATGTTTTCAACTGCCTGTAGATGTATAAAAGGGTAGATAATACTAGGTCAGATGTTTTTCTGCAAGATATATATATTGGCATGTTTTCTCCAATGGCCCAGGAAACCAGGTTACAATCCCAGGTTGAGTCATACCAAAGACTCAAAAAATGGTACTTGATGTCACCTTGCTAAACACTCTGCATTATAAGGTATGAATCAAGTGTAAAGTGTAGCAATCCAGGGAAACAATTGCCCAGTCGGCTGGGGCTGTAGAATACACCGACTGCTTCTCAGCAGAGGGGTAAGACTCCCCCAACAAGTGTCCTGGATATGACACTAAACAATCTGATGGTGAGGTTCCAGCAATGTTGGAGCTTTGGGGAATGCGGAGTACCCCTTCATTGCCATTGCTCCCAGGTCCACTCTGGCCCGGAGTGGTAGCACCTGATAAGGGTCCTATCTATGGGTTAAATAGAACTAAACCGTACTTCTTTCACTATACTGATTTTTGCATTTAAACTGCGTATTCATGCTAAACTGAATTGTTTAAAATAGAACTGCGTACTAGTGCTGAACTGAATTGCTTGAAATAGAACTGTTTTTGACGTCTAAACTGTGTACTTATGCTGAACTGAATTATCTAAAATAAAACTGTTTGACATTTAACTCTGTATATTGCCCAGTCAGCTGGGGCTGTAGAATACACTGACTGCACCTCTGCATAGGGGTAAGACCCCCCCCCACGAGTGTCCTGGATATGACACTAAGCAATCTGATGGTGAGGTTTGGGGAATGCGGAGTACCCCTTCATTGCCATTGCTCCCAGGTCCACTCTGGCCCGGAGTGGTAGCACCTGATATGGGTTAAATAGAACTAACTGCATACTTATGCTAAAATGAATTCTTTGAGTAAACTGAATAGCTTCAAAAATGAATGTTTTTGACAATTAAACCGTACTTACATTTAAACTGCGAGCTTATGCTTAACTGAATTATTTGAATTAGAACTGTTTTTCGACATTAAAATTGTATTTACACTTAACTGCATTGTTACATATAACTGCTTGAATAGTTTGAAATAGAAATGTTTTTGACAATTAAACTGTATACTCATGCTAAACTGAATTGTTTTAAATAGAACAGATTATTTACATAAAAATGGATTTGGCGTTAAATAACCTACAAAGGTTGATATGCCATAAAACCCAACAAACCAAACCAGGGAAACAAGTAGTGCCCTCCCCTACACTTCGGTGTAGTAGCTAATGAAAAGGGAGCCTTTGAGTTGTGATCAACAATGTTCACCAATTTTACTTTTATGTTGAATTGACCCATTGGGTAGTGTTTGCCAATGGCCCGGGAGACCGGGGTTCAATCCCAGGTCGAGTCATACCAGAGACTCAAAAAATGGTACTTGATAACTCCTTGTTTAACGCTCAGCATTATGAGGTATATATCAAGGGTAAAGTGGAGCAATCTTAGGAAAGGAATAGCGCCCTTCCCTACATCTCGGTGTAGTAGCTATTGAAAAGGGAATCTTCGAGTCACCCTTGACTACAGTCACTAACTTTACAATATATGTATTAAAAACTTTTTTATAAGTCAATCACAAGTGATTAACAACAATAAATAATCAAGTTATTCTGACAGCATGTAGACACCATTCATCCCTCTTGCCCATCACTCCTGGCAGTTTCTTTAGGCTGTATGAAAAGCAAGATAGGAACCACTTGAGAATGCTGTGTGTTGTCTTGAAAAGCAACACCCCCACAAAATGGCAGCTGTACGGCCACCTCCTCCAATCTCACAAACCATTCAAGTAAGACAAAATATGCAGGGCACTGCTGGAGAAACAAAGATGAACTCAAAAGCCATGTTCTTTTATGGCCTCCTATACAAAAACGTACAAGTGTTGGTCAACCAGCAAAGACTTATATACAAGTAATAACAACAATTATAATAATATACTGTTAGCTATGACACAAGACTGCATTCATTGTTAAGGCTCTGATTTTGGACCTCTGGAGAGTGTAGAATCACTTTCTGGTCCAGTATATCTCTTTGAAAATTATTTGTTGAGAATGGTTACTTGAAGCTGTAATTTACAAATGATTATTGTTAGTTGAAACCATATAATGACTTGTAAAGGAAGTTTTGAGTATTAAATAACCCAACAAGGGTTGATATGCCATAAAGTCAACTGTGATATATATATATATATATATATATATATATATATATATTGTAATTAGATGGAAAGTCAAACCTGGTTAAATTGTCATTATACAAGAATAATCCTCACCCACTGTCTTTGGATGCTGACTGGATATTATGAAAATATATATATAACTGTAGTTGAGGGCGATCTGAAAGCTCTCTTTTCATTAGCTACTACACCAAGGTGTTAGGGAAGGCGCTACTCCTTTCCCTGGATTGCTCCGCTTTACACTTGATCCATACCTTATAATGCGGAGTGTTTAGTAAGGTGGCATCAAGTACTTTTTTTTTTTTTTTTAGTCTTTGGTATGACTCAACCTGGGATTGAGTCCCAGTCTCTCTGGCTATTGGCAAACACTCCCCATTAGGCTATTTTATATATAGTAAAGTTGGTGTCCTTAGTTGAGGGTGACCAGAAAGCTCGCTTTTCAATAGCTACATGCACTTTAAAGTTTTTATCAGAAAAAGTACAAAATTTGTTTTTTTTCCTCATTAAATGATATAAATCAATGATGAAAAATCAATTGAATTGTGAAACTCGTCAGTTCTTAAAACCCACCATGTTTAGATATCGCAGATTCTATGGGTTAAATTTGAATTAAATACTTTTTGAAAATTGTTTTCTAATTTAGTACGAATTATAAAAAAACATCCTAATTTTTTGAATGAACTAAAAAAAAATTCATGAAAATGTTTCAAACCAATAGGTACCCTTTTTAAAATTTCTATTTTAAATGTAAACCAAAGAAAGAAATTTTAATACCAAAAAAATTCTACATTTTTGATTCTTGGATTCTTTTTATTGTATCTACTTACCTAAGAAGGTGAAAAAAAAACAAATGAAAGAAGGTTTTTATTGAGAACTCGAAAAAATTTTAATTTTTTTATGGTTACTTTAATATTTCTTAGTACAGGTTTTCAAGAACTCAAAAAAACTTTTTTTTTTTCTTTTTTTTTTTTTTTTTTTTTTTTTTTAAATGGATACTTTCATATTTCTTAGAACAAAAGATTAAATGTTAATCTGTGAAACTCAAAAATTAAAATATCTATAGAATAAACAAATACTATCCATTTGAATTGATACCTAAAATTTTTCACCTAAAAGTAACACTCAATTACTTTCAATCTTGAACTATGTCACAATCTCTTACAATATTTCAATCTCTCTGGCAATCTCACAATCTCGGATTCAAACTCTCTCAATCTCTTGCAATGTTTCAGTCTCACATTCAATCGCTTTCTCTCTTAATCTTGAACTGTGTGTCAATTTCTTACAATGTTTCAAAAACTATTTCCATCTTTATCTTATTCTCAAGTTAATGTTAAACATCTTTTTTTTTAATTATGGTTGTATCTATGATATTGAAAAAAAGGATCAAAGATAATTTCAATAATTTACTTGGCTGGGCCTATTTTGGTACTGTGAGAATTAATCTCTCTAGTAATGGTTTGCTATCTTAGTAAGCATGTAACATTTATATCCAGATGTTTGATGTATCCATATAAGATGGTTCTTGTTTAGCAACCAATTGACGTAATAGTTATCATGACAGAACCAATTCAAGTGAGGAGGGGGTCTTTTTTGTTTTTTCTTTTTGTTTGGTTTTTTTTTTTAATCTTTAAGTACTTGATGATATTTGAAGTGTCTTATGGTTCCAAGACAATCCAAAACAAGAAGATTCTTGTCTTTACCAATCACAAAGAATTTCGGCACCTCTGTCAAAAGAAATGCTTTTGCTTGTCCACTTTTGGTGAGCACAGTAATCATCCCTTCATGTCTGTCTCCAACCAAAATGTTTTCTTCTTTGTCAACACACAAAAGGTTTGGACTCTTGGACACCTTGCAATTAAATAGTACCTTACCCTCAAAGTTCAGTCGGGCGACACTCTGACTTCCGGTATCTGCCAGCAGAAGATCTCCATTAGCACAACCCAGGAGATATTCTGGCTGTTGGAGGAGGTCAATGTTTTGATTCTTGTACATTTGGTTAGTTAAACGTTGTCTGACGACACCAGTGAGAGAATCAAAAATGGTTATGTTTATATCAGCTTTTATAGCTTTACCTTGATTGGTGTCATCGATGTATCTGTTTGCTGCTATGATGAGCTGATTTTTTACATCCACTGTTGTCGCATTTATACCTACACATTCAATCTGTGTTTCCTGAAGAGGTTTGATACCATCAGAACATTCCAAGATTTTAACCTGAAATTTAAAAAAAGGCTAAATTGAAAAATATCACTTTTTGGTCATGTAGGCTACCCCTTTCACCTACCCTTTTACACCTTTCTTTGTCTTTTTAATTTGGCCAGAATTTTTTCAACTTTCATCAAGACATATTTTTTTGTTATGAATAGAGCATTCCCTGCTGTCTGTAGTACTCCATTTTTTTTTTTTTTTTAAATCTATTTTATTAATAAAATATTTCAAAATTGAAAAAAAAAAAGATTTAATATATTGCGTCTTTTAAAAAAAGAAATTTGAAATGAAATCCTTGCCTTGTCAAAGAAGCAGAGAATATGCTGACTGTATCTTCTGGAAAAGAAGTAATACCCTCTTACACATGAAAGGGCGGGGTGGGGTATGACACTAAAGTTGTTGAAGTTCCAGTTCTGCTGGAGGCTGTAGAATACACAGTCTACATCTCTGCAGAGGACTAAGACCCCCTTTCACAATGAGTGTCCTGGATATGAATTTAAACAATCTGATGGTGAGGCTCCAGTTTAGGAGCTTTGGAGAATACAGAGTAACCCTTCTTTGGCCTTGCTTCCAGGTTCACTCTGACTTAATAGGGTCCTATTTATCGGTCAAATAGAACTGTTTGACTTTTAAACCGAGTACAAACAAATGACTTAAGATAAATTGAATTGTTACAAATAGAACTGTTTCATCATTTAACTGCACGTAAACTATTGACTAATTGAATTGTCTGTGTTAAATAGCAGTACTTGAAAACATTTAACTGTATGCAAACAAATGATTAACAGTATATAGAATTATTTGTGTTTGATAGAAATAAGTGAAACTATTTAACTGGCTCATTTAAAAATCGGACATTAAAAACTGGACATAGGCATGATGTTGAGTGTTCGCCAATGGCCCAGGAAACCTGGGTTCAATCTCAGGTCGAGTCATACCAAAGACTCTAAAAATGGTACTTGATGCCTCCTTGCTTACCACTCAGCATTATAAGGTACAGATCAAGGGTAAAGTGGAGCAATCCAGGGAAAGAAGTAGCGCTCTTTCCTACAATTTGATGTAGTAGCTATTGTAAAGGGAGCCTTCAGGTCACCCTTAACTAGGGTTACCAACTTTTGTTTTTCTTTTTTTCCTTTTTTTTATTTTTTTTTTTTTTTTTATTTAAAAATGCTATCTAGAAAAAATTAAATCATATTTAATGTGTATAAAAAGGATTTGGTATTTATTAACCTACAATAGTTGATATGCCATAAAACCCAACCAAACTACTAACGAGTTCTAGAGATCAGAAGTGTTGTGCATCCCCTTCATTGCCCTTACTGCCAGGTCTACTCTGACCTGGAGTGGTAATACCCATTTGGGTCACATTTGTGGGTCAAATACATCTGTTTAAAAATATTTGTAGTCAATAGGACTGTGCCAAAAATCCTTTTAAGACACAACTAATCAAAAAATACATATATGAATATACAGTGAATGCAATTCCTTAACCTCTATGCATAAAGTAACCCTAGGCAGGTTGATGTGCTGTTAAAATCGTTAAATGAAATCAGTTTTTTTAAATTAATCTTATTTGGCACTGTTTCAAGTTTGCCCTAACACCAAATTGTTTTATTTAGGTGTATAATTATAGGACACTCAGTGAAAATCAAGCTCATTACTCAGTAGATCAGTATGCTAACCTATACCTCATAAGGTTCAGTCTTGTACTTTTTAGTTATTAAATTAAACTTTGACAGTGCCCCAAGCATGAGACACTCAGTGAGGATCAAACTCAGTATTCAGTGGTAATGATTTACAAAACCAACTTGCTAGTTATGACATCATGGTAAGATATTTGAGCTACTGTTCTTGTTATTGACCAAGTTTTGGCACAAGGCTACAAGTATGGAGAGAATCACTCACAATACAGCAAATCAGCTTGCTAAACATTATCCCCCATCACAAGAGACTCCAGTAGTTACAAGCCACAATAAGCTTGGCTTCATCTGGTATAAGTGTAATAGATTGCCTTGACTGATGAATCTAGTGAATGAAGTTGACAGATACATTCAGTCATAGTTAAAAGGGACTATCAGAAAAACGATCAATGTGTGGGTGTGAAAATGCATGGGTGTAAACTATGGCCAATGAAAAACAAGCATTGCATGGGTGAAGAGGGTGTATGTGTTTAATATATGTATGTGTGTGTGTCGGTTGTCACTATCACACTTTGTGGGTTTGTGGCAGACCAAATACAGTATAATTTAGAGAGTGCTCAATATCTGTGGTAGAGCTATTATATAATAAGTAAATATATATTAGTTTTTATATATATTTTAGCATGAAACCTTGTCTGCGACCAAAGGTTTCATGTTGTCTTATAAACAACAATCATCAGGCAGAGAACGGAAGATATTAGAGAAATTGAAAAATATAGTTAAAAAAACGTTAGGATTGTGTTCAACTTTGTGTGTTTGTGTTGGTTATATTTGTATATTCTATGTGTATGAAGATATATGCACCATGCTGCAAATTTGTGGTTATCTCCTAGATATATGAGGAGTGATGTGTGGCAAGGATTTTAACTAAGGAACATTGCATTACGAAGAAAATGAAGTTTTGATTGATGAGTTTTTAATTTTGTTTGTTGGGGTGTGTGATGCTGTGGATGGTTTCAATAACATCTCATCACCACAATATTTATTGTGTTCTGACCCACCATACTCCTTCATCTGTTATGCTTACAAATTATATATATATATATATATAGGTCTAGAATATTGGCTGAAGTTCACTTTCTACTGGCTATTCCGACTCTCAACTGCTTATGTATGCAAACTCTCTCCGACTGTTCTGGTCTCCACTAGCATCACCATTGAAGAATAAAAATATAAGATTATATTTTTACATGTATGTGTTCCTCATTGTTTGTCAAGATCCAGCATTAGTATACAACATATGACTGCAGTACTGGAGCACCAGTTTGCTAAACACTATTCCTATAGCAAGAGACTTGATTCTCACCATAATTATACACCTAAATAAAACTTAGCTTATTCTGGTATAAGGCTACAGCACTGGAGCACTAACTTGGATTGAACTAAGCAAGTGGTCTATTACCCAAACTAAGCATTAAGCTATGGTGAGAAGTATAATTGGCCAAAAAAAAAAAGGATTTTTAATATTTAAAGCGCTATGCTTGTAATTTTCTTTATCAGAGGCAATTTGTCATAAAATTTCCTCAAATTAATTTTGACCCAGTCAGCTGGAGATTTAGAATACACCAACTACACCTCTGCAGAGGGGTAAGAACCTCTTCACAATGAGTGTCCTGGATATGATACTAAACAATCTGATGGTGAGGTTCCAGTTATGCTGGAACTTTGGGGAATGCGGAGTACCCCTTCATTGCTATTGCTCCCAGGTCCACTCTGGCACGGAGTGGTAGCACCTGAGAGGGTCCTATCCGTGGATCAAATAGAACTAAACTGCATACATATGCTAAACTGAATTACTTGAAATAGAACTGTTTTGATATTTGAGCTGCATACATGTGCTAAACTGAACTGCTTGAAATAGAACTGTAAACTGTGTACTTATGTTAAACTGAATTTTTTTTAATTATAACTGTTTGACTAAACTGAATAGCTTGAAATAGAAATGTTTTTGACAAACTGTACTCATGCTAAACTGAATTGTTTGAAATAGAACTGATTATCGTATAAACTGTGCCATTGGCCTAATGAGTAGAGTGTTCACCAATGGTCCGGGAGACTAGGGTTCAATCCTCCATCAAGTCATACAAGGCTAAAAAAATGGTACTTGATGCTGCCTTGCTTAACACTCAGTATTATAAGGTAACAATCAAGGGTAAAGTGGAGTAATCCAGGGAATGGAATAGTGGTTTCCCTCTACGCCTCGGTGTAGTAACTATTTCAAAGGGAGCCTTCAGGTCACTCTCAACTAAAGTCGCCAACTTGTTTGTATGTAAATGGATTTGGCATGAAATAACCTACAAAGGTTGATATGCCATGAAACTCTAAGAACCCACCAACCAACCAATCAAATTAGTTGCCCAGTTGGCTGGAGCTGTTGAATACACAGACTGCTTCTCTGCAGAGGAGTAAGACTGCCCCCTCCACCAACGAGTATCCTGGATATGATACTAAACAATCTGATGGTGGGGATCCAGAAATACTATAGCTTTGGGTAATGCGGAGTACCCCTTCATTGCCATCGTTCCCAGGTCCACTCTGGCCCAGAGTGGTAGCACCTGATAGGGCCTTATCTATGGGTCAAATAGAACTAAACCGTAGTTTTGAGACTTCACTGTTTTTGCATTTAAACTGTGTATTGATGCTAAACTGAATTGTTTGAAATAGAACTCTTTGACATTTTAAACTGCATATTTATGCTAAACTGAATTATCTGAAATAAAACTTTTTATATCTAACTCTTTATTGTCCAGTCGGCTGGGGCTGTAGAATACACAGACTGCTCCTCTGCAGAGGGATTAGACCCTTCTCCCAACGAGTGTCTTGGATATGACACTAAACAATCTGATGGGATGTTCCAATGATGCTGGAGCTTTGGGGAATGTAGAGTACCTCTTCATTGCCATCACTCCTAGGTCCACTCTGGTCCGGAGTGGTAGTACCTGATAGAGCTGTGGACATGAAAGTGAGACTAACAGTAGCTCTTGACAAAAGAGGGTTCGTTTGTGTCTGGCGTGCAGGGCAGTAATCTGATATGAAGGAAGAAACACTGCCATTACGGGGTGAAAGAAAAGAAAAATACTCACCGCTGTTTCAATAATTCACCTTCAGCCCATTCTAAAGGAAAAAAGAGGAGGCCCCCAACCGGAATTTTTATAGGCTCGTTTTTTTGTCGTCAGTTTTTTTCTCGGCGAGAAGCAGGAAAGAAGGTGGAAGAGGAATGAAAGAAGAAGCACACACAGTGTGGAAGAGAAGGAGGAAAGTGGAGGAGGAATGCAAAGAGGGAAGTGGTGTAGCAAGCACTTTAGACTGAAATCTAAAGATTCCTGGTTCAATCCCGGGTTCAGCACTCAGGGAGATCATCCACCCTAAAACTACAAGAGCCTAATCTAAGGATTAAATAGAATTAATCTGCCTACTTATGCTAAACTAAATTACTTGAAATAGAACTGTTTTAATATTTAAACTGCATACATATGCTCAACTGAATTGTTTGAAATGGAACTATTTTTGACATTGAAACTACTTATGTTAAACTGAATTGTTTGTAATAGAACTGATTTGTATAAAAATAGATTTGGCATTAAATAGCATACAAAGATTGATATGCCATAAAACCCAAACAACAAACCAATCAAATTAGATTATCTAGAAAAGTCAAATTTATATTAATGAGCAAAAACACGTACCTGCTCAGATAGCAAAAAACCCTTGTTTTAAAAAGTTCACAAAATATTGACTAGTTACACTATGTACTCACATATGCAACTTTCTGAAACCTGAACTTTAGCCTAATATAAAGGGATCATACCATGTGCAAGATACAAACTAGGCTTAGCTTTATTATTCTCTAAACTTTGCAAACTGACATATTCATCTTGTTTGCTATACTCACAGCATTTTGGCTACTGTCATTTCTTACCCTTCTTTGGGTATCTTTTATGGTATTTGAAATCTTCCTGGAATTCTGAGGTTAATCCTTTATTTGAATTACAGGGGTAGACTGTTATTTTGCTGTCCATAGTTTGGGGATATCTTGCATCAGCCATTTTTCTTTTCTTTTCCCTTTTTTTCTTTTACCACTAGCCTTGGCCATCTATTTACACCCACAAAGTCTGTCATGAAATACGTTGCAAAAGTAATATAAACTGAGGACTTGGCAAACAGGTCTGAACTCCTTTAGGCTAGAACTCCTGTGGTGTGCTCATAAGACTAGTTTATGTAATAATTCAGTTCTGATTGTCCAATTATTAAAACAGTTATGCAAGTAAAAATTAGTTTCTAGTGCCACCTTTCTTTGACCAACTTCAAACTGGCTAGAGACAACTCACAATCAACAGACATTAAAATTGATCTCCATGTTAAGAACATTTACATCAATGCCAAACTGAGAAATTTTCTTTGAACAATATAATTATGTATTACAAGTTAATATCTAAAAAAGCAAAAACCCTATTTTAATAACCAAGACTGGATTGTTGATTTGTTAGTTTTTATGTTTTATTTAATGTTTGTGTGTTATTTTTATATATATATATATATATATATATATATATATATATATATATATATATATATAATGTATTGTTGTTGTTGGCAACCAGAGTCGAGGACGGCTAGAAGGCTCCCTTTTTAAAAGCAACTACACTGAAGTGTAGGGGAGGGCGCTACATCTTTCCCTGGATTGCTCCACTTTACCCTTGATCCTTACCTTTTAGTGCTGAGTCTTAAGCAAGGGGGTACCGAGTACCATTTTTAAAGTCTTTGGTATGACGTGACCTGATATTGAACCCAGGTCTCCCAGACTATTGGCAAACACTCTACTCACTAGAAAATGAGCTGGTTTATATATATATATATATATATATATATAGTCTGTCTACAAATAGACTTAAAAGGAATAATCATCCAAATAGTGCTCAATGCAGAGCCAAAAATATCAAAAATCAATGTAATCCATTATAAATTTATTTCACCAGCTACATAAAGTAACTGATTCATCAGATGGAGATTTGATCAGAAAATGGAAATCCTTTTAACCGTTAAGCATCGGGGAATACATTTCATCTTAAGGTATTTAAGGAATTTATATATATATGTTATTTGAGTTACCTCTTTTAAGATTATTGTAATTTACTAAGCTTTTTGCTTAGATGTGGTACAAGACTATATGAATGGAGCACCCAGTGAGACTCACTCGTGAAGGTTTGCTAGTCTAGCTTGTTAACCATTACACCACCTGAGGTCCCCTTTTAATCTTAATTATTAGTTCATTATTTGAACTAAAAATGTTCAATATGAATGCATGTTTCCTTCATATAAATTTTCTCCTGTGTATGCTAAGGTTAGGATGGCATCTGTTGGTGCCATTTTATTTCTCATAGCTGTTCCTTGGGTTGGATGTAAATTTTGTTGTCAAATTGGAAAGCGTTATTTAGGATTCATTCTATACTATCTAAAACGAGATAGCATGTTTTCCTAATTCATGGGAGATATCACAATATTGGTTGATGTCAAATGTAATTATATTCTTTCGTGGGTTATTTACTCTAGTTTTACCGTATCTTTAGACATTTTAAGGCATTAAGTCCGATTATGCCACGGCTTTTTGAACCAATTAATGACATAGTGAGATATGACTGTTATAGTCTAAATAATAAACATACAATATTATCTCGGATTTTTTTAGCGAATGTTTTTTGAAATGAAAAACAATTTGGCTTGATTGAGGATGTAGCTGAGCTTTTAGAAGTCGTAAAATTTTAATTTGAAGCAACATTTTTCAAACACATTCAAGAAATTTTTGAACCATTAAGCCAATGGAAGAAGTAAGTAAAAGTCAAGGGCGACCAGAAGGCTCCCTTTTCAATAGCTACTACACCAAGGTGTATGGGAGGGCGCTACTCCTTTCCCTGTATTGCTCCACTTTACCCTTGATACATACCTTATATTGCTGAGTGTTAAGCAAGAAGGTATCAACTAGCATTTTTCAAGTCTTGGGTATGATGCGACCTAGGATTGAACCCAGGTACTTATATAAAATGTTTTTTTTTTGCTTTTCTTTACAAGCATCCATATATCTATATAACATTTATCTAAAGATCCAGATCAGCAATGAATATAGAAAGGAATAAGGGGAAAAATAAGATATAAACAAAGGGAAATATAAGTATATGCACAAGATGAATATCTGTTTTTAAAACCCGTTAAACTATAATACTAACCTTAAATTTGCTGTATCCTCTGGCTAAGTACAAAATCCCTTTTCCTGTTGACGTTATAGTGTGGAGTGTCCAACCATCATCTATAATATATCTGTCCATAATTTTCCCACAGTGACCATCTACTATATACACTGCTTGACCATGGATCAGAGAAGCTCCTATGACCAAGTTTCCAATGGAATTAATTCCCATCCCTCTTATGCAGTGCTGAGAAATCTCCCTCGGTAGTTCGGTTTCCCAAATTGGTTCACAAATTGGGAGGTGTTTGTTTGTTGTATCTTCCTTTGAGATGTTCTTCTTGCTTGTCATATATTCCTTTTCCGTTACTGACTTGAAACCTATCGATAACAAATAGGCTTCGTCTTCTCTAGAGATTTCCCCGAGGTCAGCTTTTTGGTTTGCCTCCTTTGTATATGTTTCTTCTTGGAGATTTCCGTAAATTTTTCCAATCTGTTGAAAGGAAACTCTTTGTTTCTGTAATGTGTATGTCTTTATGCTGATTTCTTTATACTCTACTTGTTCATCACATAGTTCTTGCAGGCGTTTACCTATTATTTTTCGTAGAGAGACTTTCTCTTCATCCATGCCATATTGTCTAAGCATCTTTGTAAAGTTTAAAGCAGAAGTTAAAGCAGATATATGAGCTGCTATGGCCTGTTCTTGGTTGTTCAGATCCTTCATGGAACTCTCATGCCTCTCCTCCACTCTTTTTAAAAGGAATTTTTCATAGTCCTTTACAAGTTTAATCAGAGATGTTGTCTGTTCTTGGATTTGCATCTGAATTCTTTGATGATTGGAATAACATTTTTCCTGATTCTCTTTGATAGTTTGGTATTTTGTTTGGAGATGTTCGATTCGACTTGTGATTTGATGTATGGGCTGGGTTACTTTTTTACTGAAGTTTGTCGATACTGCTTGTAATGTGGTGCACCTGTGTCCCATGTGATCGGTTATTTGGCAGACATTGCAAACTATGATATCACAATCAACACAGTAAGAGTCGGTTTTATTCAGAGCTTGGTTTCTTGCCCTAAAAGATAAATTATTTTCTTTTTAACATAAAGATATAATTTAGTACTCTTTATATACAGGTTTTATCTCATGACTCAAAGGTAGTATTCCTATGAAACCTTTTGAAAACTCATATAATAAAGAAAAGCAATTACCTTTTTATTATTTTTATATATATATATATATATATATATATATATATATATATTGAGCAATCTCCATATTATATTGCACTTGGTTCGACACAAACCCATTGTTTATATATATATATATATATATATATATATATATATGTGTGTGTGTGTGTGTGTAATACAAGGGTCAGCTAATGAAAAGTTCTTAGGTTGACAAAAATACACTCATGGAATATGGCCAAATGAGGTTTATTTTTCAACATCGTCCCCTTCACAGGCATACTTCTTCCATCAGTGTTGCCATGCTTGGATCTCATTGGTCCAAATTCATCAACAGCTGATGTCATCATATGAACTTGTCACCCCACCCTTACATATGATTTTTTTTTTAATTTATTTATTTATTTTTATTTATCTTTTTTTTTTTTTTGAGGGGTGGGTATACAAAAGGTGTGTAAAAAAAAAAATTTCAAAAAGCAGTGGATACTTGTATGGATTAATCTTCCCCCTGCTCAATAAAGGCAAGAAACCAACTCTTCTCCTTTCTATGGTTTTTCAGCAACCATTCTCGGAGGAAAACTTAATTCAGGCCAGCTGTATTTCAATTAAAAATTAGCCTTGTGGTTCATCCTACTCATGGTGGAGTGATTGGGTTAATAAAATCCTTAGAGCCCAAGTGGCTGGTATTTCGTACCTTGAAGTATGTAAACCTTGAAATCTGGGCAATCTTTTTTCTTATAATGCTTATAGAAAGTAATGTTATTAGATTTTCAACTTTATTCTTGATTTAAATGTTTTAAATCGGTAGTCTATGATTATATTGATGCTTCTATTCAGGAAGGAGTGAATTAGCATTGCATTGTTCAAAATTTGAATGATTTAAAAATGATGTTCAGACTCCTAGGAAATTTATTTCATTTACAAATTGAACTGGGAATGGCTTTATTCTTAAAGTTAAATCATTTTAAACCTGTTGGTCTAATAAATAATTATTCTTGCCGTGCTGTTTTAGCTTGATTATTGTTAAATACATAAGAATAGTAATGAATACTTATATTTTCTTTCATCTTTTGAGGGGCCTTTTTTTATTCTGACAAGAATTATCAATCTACAACCAGAGTGACCATACGACCAGATCAAGATGTTCTACTTGTATTTAGAGGCTTAATATATTTATTTATATATACACTGAGTATGCTTTATGTTGCATACTCTGCATTAGCACAGGAACAATTACAGCGCAATAGAATTGAATGCATTTATGGTCACAACTTTATTCTGATGATTTGCGCTGAATGGTTTCATCTAGGGTTGCCTAGTCTGAACAATAACTGTTGGTAGCCAGTCACAGGCAGGCTTCCAAATGATCATTGGTCATGGCGAAATGGTACTTCATATTCAGCCCATGGAGGTGCCCATGGTGTAATGGTTATCGTCGTAGGAAATAGACACGGCGACTCGAGTTCAAATCCTGGACGAGAATGATTGCATTTTACATAGCACTAATACCCTTGGGAAAGGTATGAATCCAATTATTCTCCCTCCAGCTAAGGGTAAATAGTAGGACAGACTGGGTTCTTCAGCCTTGGTGACGCAACTAGTCTAGGAGAAGGAAAACTCTGAATTCAAACCAGTTAAACTCCGCTTAAAAATTGACCTTGTGTCATATCCTGCCTGTGCGGAGGGGTTGGAAAATAGGATATTCAGCCCATATTCATTTAAACTGAGTGCAAACAAATGACTTATGCTAAATTGAATTGTTAGAAATAGAACTGTTAAATCATTTAACTTTCTATAAACAAATGACTGATGTTTAATTGAATTGTTAGTAATACATAGCAATACTTGGAACCATTTAACTTTGTTGACTTATGCTAATTTGAATTGTTATAAATAGAACTGTTTGATCATTTAACTGTATGTATCTACAAATCATATATAAACAGGATTTGGTATTAAATAACCAACAATGGTTGATATGCCATTAAACTAAACCAAACTAATCTTCATATTAGAAAAGTCTGAGTTGCATAAATTAAGAGGATAGATAATAGGCTAAATTTTTTTTTTTTTTTAAATGTTTTTTTTTTATGGCCTGCAATCTACTTGCATTACCTTTGAGATCTACCAGTCAATTGTGATTGATATATTGGACACCCTTGATCTATGACAATGAGACTTGTACAAAGATGAAAAAAAATGTTCACTAGGTTCAACTATGTGACACTGAATCTAGCAGGAATGTTCTGTAAAATTTTATTACCTATGTCACAAAAGCAAAGTTTGAAGAGAAAAATAGGTCTTTACCCTTTCTAGAGTTGTGAATAATATTGCCCGCCTCTTTGTTGCAGCTGGAACAGCTAGTACCTGTTAAGATCCCATATTTGGATTACATAAATATAGTTGATATTGTTTAAAATAATTTAACTACATTGGCTCTTAAAACATCTATATTGCAACTAAGTATTAAGTAATTACTTGCTTAAAATGATTGTTCGCCCTGTCAGCTGGGGCTGTAGAATACGCTGACTGCACCTCTGCAGAGGGGTAAAACCCCCCCAACGAGGCTACCTGTTGGCCGTGGGTGGCAACCCGTGATGCTTAAGGATGGGATCCTGGTGGTTGAGCAGTACTTGGCCTGAAAATCGAGTGGTCAAGTCTCTTGCAACACACCACTTTGGCCCTTACTGGGCTAGACGGGCGGTCGGAGAGGCCCGATCCGATCAATCGGCTGGTCATGACAGTACTCTCTTAGATTTTTTTTTTTTTTTTTTAAATCTAAATGAGGACGATGGCTGTAGGGTCAATCATGCTGTGGAAAGACTCGTAGTCCTTTCTGTCCCTGGGGAAGTAGTTATCTTGGGAACGAAAACCCAGGCACAAAAAATTAATTCGTCTATCACCAGCATGAGTATACTGAACATGTAGCCCTGGTGTTGCTAGGCGAATGGGTTTCCCCCTAGGCACATCCCCATATGGGGCTCCGAGGTGGGTGGGGAGCATGTTCAGTGAAACTCATCCAACACTTTTATGGCTTCTATTAAAACAAAAACCCAAGCAAAAAGACCCCATATTGAATGTGATTCAGACAATGATGAGCCATATCCAAGGTTCATCATTCTAGAATCAAAAGAAAAACTACCGCTAACAAAAATATCCCCCTTCATCATAGAAAAATGTATTTCAGCTCTAATATCACCCAAAACCGTAAAAAACTTGAAAAATGGAACCATCCTTATAGAGGTGACAGGAAAAAAAACAAGCTGAAATAATATTAAAGCAAAAAAAAATCCACAACATAGATATAAAAGCTTACCCCCATGAGAGATTAAACACCTCTAAAGGGGTGATAAGAAATGGAGAGCTATCATTATGCTCAATAATGGAAATTAAAAATGAACTAAAAAAACAAAATGTAATAGACGTCAAAAGAATAACAATCAAAAAACAAAATGAAATAATTGAAACCAATACCTACATTCTAACCTTTAATAACCCAAAACCCCCTTTAGAAATAAAAATAGGCTATACAGTGGTTAAAGTTGAGACATATATCCCAAATCCCAGAAGATGTCATAACTGCCAGAAATATGGACACTTGAAGCAGCACTGCACAAGAAAACAAGTGTGTGTCAAATGTGGAGAGCAGGAACCAAACCACATAGAGGAATCCTGCAAAAACAGCCTAAACTGTAAGAATTGCAAAGGGAATCATAGAGCAGACTCAAAGTACTGCAAAATCTGGGAAAGGGAAAAGGAAATTATCAAAATGAAAATCACCAAAAACATTACCTTCCCTGAAGCAAGAAGACTCATAGAAAATCCCTTTAACAAATTAACTTTCTCTCAGGTAACCAGGACTCCCTCAAACCAAGTAGAAAACGAAGCAAAAACACAAATAAAAACAACAAAAATAGAAGAAGAATTAACAAATTTAATAAACGACCTACATGAACTAATCAAAACCCTTAAAACCATTATACCCAATGTACAACTAACTCCAACTGACAAATCAAAAAAACATCCCCTCAACCTCTAGCCAAAAAAATGAAATGCTAACAATCAAAAACAGAAACCGATCAACCTCAAGAACCAGAGAAAAAGAAGAAAAACAAAAACCTACTCAACACACCCCTTCAAAAACCAAAAATAAATCCAGAAACATAGAAAGTATGGAAACCGAAATGGACTCGACACCTAAAATCGAAAATACAAAAATTAAATAGTACACCCTAAACCCAAGACACACACTGCATAAATAGTTATGGCCAAATACCAAAATACCCACAAGATAATCCAATGGAACTGTCGTGGCTACAAGGCAAATTACAACGAACTCCAGCTGTTAATAACTGAACAAAATCCTACCATTATATGTCTCCAAGAAACATTCAAAAAAAGCAATGATAAAACAAACATGAAAAATTATGAGCAATATGACTATATACATGACACGGGACTAAGAGCTTCGGGTGGTGTATCAATCCTAATAAGGAAAAACATTCCCCAAAGCAAAATCAACATCAGCACCCCCCTACAAGCAGTAGCAATTTCAGCAACTTTACACAAAACCACCACCATCTGCTCTATATACATTCCACCTCAAGACCCTATAAACGAAGAACAGCTAAATAACTTAATAAATCAACTCCCTAAGCCATATATATTGATGGGAGATTTCAATAGCCACAACATTTTGTGGGGAAGCAGGACAACGAACAAAAGAGGTCAGACCCTTGAAAAAATCATTAATAACAACAACCTATGTCTCCACAATCGTAAAGCTCAAACCCACCT
Organism: Sepioteuthis lessoniana; assembly: GCA_963585895.1. NCBI lineage: Eukaryota > Metazoa > Mollusca > Cephalopoda > Myopsida > Loliginidae > Sepioteuthis > Sepioteuthis lessoniana. The sequence goes on from OY757947.1 coordinate 16,225,338, forward strand.
AAGCTCATCCTCAGGTACATTCTCTGCTATAGATCTAACACTCAGCGATCCAGCCACCTTTATAGAATATAACTGGAGGGTACATGAAGATTCCTGCGGCAGTGACCACTTTCCAATCATAATAGAAAATACTAAACCAGGAAAATCAGACCCACAAACAGTCTCAAAAACCCCACGATGGAACTTCAAAAAAGCAAACTGGCAAGCCTACAAAAAACTATGCCTTGACACCCTAATCCCAGAAACAAATACAAACCAAGAAGAACCTATAATACATTTCACAAATACCCTAATTAATATAGCAAACAAAACCATACCTAAAACTACAACATCCCCAAAACATAACAATCCCTGGTTTACGGAGGAGTGCAAAACTATGATCAGAGAACGCCAAAGAATCCTCAGGAAATTTAAAACCAACCCTTCATCAGAAAATCTAGACAAATATAGACAACAAAGAGCTAAAACTAGACGCACAATTAAAGAAGCTAAAAGGTCCTCCTGGAGAAACTTCACTGCAAAAATAAACTCAAATACTAATCCCAAAACAATTTGGAACTTTGTAAAGAAAATATCAAATAAAACTGTCCACACTCCTATAAATCATCTCTCCCAAGGAAGCACAAAAGCTTTGAATGAAAAACAAATAGCTAATCTGATGGCAGAAAACTTTGCCCAAGCATCATCTACCAAAAAATATTCCAACAAATTTAACTCCATCAGAATCAAAGAAGAAAAGAACAAAATAAAGTTCACCTCTGACGATACTAAATGCTACAACCAACTTTTCACCCTAGATGAACTCCAAAATTCATTATCCAAATCCAATAACTCAGCTGCTGGCCCAGATGAAATCCACTACACATTTCTTAAAGAATTACCCTCAATTTCCCAGAAATATCTCCTAAACATATATAACAATATCTGGATCTCAGGCAATATCCCTACTTTATGGAAGCAAGCTACAATCATCCCCATCCTCAAAGAACAAAAAGACCCAACAAATCCCACCAGCTATAGGCCCATAGCCCTAACTAGTTGTGCATGCAAAACTTTAGAAAGGATGATAAACCAAAGACTAATATGGTTTCTTGAATCAAATAAACTGCTCTCAAACCTACAAGCAGGCTTCAGAACAAAAAGAAGCACAATGGACCAGGTGGTTCATATAGAAACTCTAATCAGAGAAACATGCATAAAAAAGGAACACCTGGTGGCAGTCTTTTTTGACCTTGAAAAGGCCTATGACACAACGTGGCCATACGGAATTCTCAAAGACCTTAAAAACTTTGGGTTACAAGGTAGACTTCCCATCTTCATCCAAAACTTTCTTGAAGACCGATCTTTCAGGACACTGATTGGCAACACATACTCTGATTCGAAGCCACAAGAGGTGGGAGTTCCTCAGGGCAGTATTTTATCAGTATCCCTATTTATAATAAAAATAAACAGCATAACATCCTGCCTCCCTCCAGAAATCAAAGGGTCATTATATGTAGATGACTTCCTCATCTGCTATAATTCAAAAAACATGACAACCATAGAAAGGAAAGTACAACAATGCATAAATAAAATCCAAAAATGGACCACAGAAAATGGATTTACAATTTCAAATAGTAAAACAAAATGTGTACACTTCTGTCAAATCCACAAGATGCACAACCACCCTAAACTTACATTAAATAACACTGAAATACCCATAACAGATGAACATAAATTCCTTGGCATTATCTTTGACTCTAAATTATCCTTTATCCCACATATAAAAAAGCTAAGAATAAAATGCAATCAAGCCATGCAACTATTGAGAGCCATAGCCCACACAGACTGGGGTGCTGATAGAAAGACACTTATCAAGCTATATAGATCTCTAATAAGATCAAAACTTGACTATGGCTGCTTCATATACGGAGCAGCCAGAAAATCCTACTTACAACGACTGGAAACAATACACCACCAAGGACTTCGCCTCACTTTAGGGGCCTTTAATACTTCCCCAAAGGAAAGTCTATACATAGAAGCAAACGAACCCCCTCTCTATTTAAGAAGACAAAAATTAGCACTACAGTACTACATCAAACTCATCTCCTGTCCACAAAATCCTGCTTATGACTACACCGGCAAAACAAAATATGAAAACCTGTATCAAAATAACCCAAAAAAAATCAGACCTTTTAGCTTAAGAATAAGTGACCTCCTCAACGAAATCAAAATCAACACTAAAATAGTACACCATACCATACTCTCCAAAACGGCACCATGGACCATAAGGCAACCAACTATAAACTTAGAACTGGCTAAGTTACCCAAAATAAAAACACACCCCATCACTTATCAAGAGAAACTCATAAAAATACAAAATAAGTTCCCAGATCACTATCACATCTATACAGACGGATCCAAACAAGGAAAAAAAGTAGGCTGTGCTGCTATTTCTCAAAAAAAAGAAACCCTAAAACGCCTACCTAATGAAGCTTCAATTTACAGTGCAGAAACCACAGCCATTGATCTAGCTATGAATATCATAGCAAACCCTAAAGCTTCCAAATTTATCATATACACAGACTCCAAATCAGTCCTACTAGCACTACAGAACAGAGATACATCATCCCCCTTGATCACAAAGCTCCTAAACAAACTAAACACCCTCTCTAAAAATAATAACATCATATTCACCTGGATACCAAGTCACATTGGCATCCAAGGAAATGAAAAAGCAGACAAAGCTGAAAAAAAAGCTCTTCAAATTGATATGTGCAAATCAAAAATCCCATATACAGATCTAAAACCAACCATAAAGAAATTTATATCAGACAAATGGCAGAAATCATGGGACAATCAGACCCAAAACAAACTCCATGAAATACAAGAAGCTATCGGAGAGTGGCCAACAGGCTACAGAAGAGAAGTAATACTTGCCAGATTGCGTATTGGGCACACCCACATTACTCATTCACACCTGTTAAAAGGGGAGGATGCCCCAGTGTGCCCATCATGCAAAGTACAACTCACAACCAAACATATCCTTCTAAATTGTAACAACCTTAAACATATCCGTACCAAGTACTATCAAGCAAGAAACCTGAGGGACATCTTTAAGAATACAAACCCTGAAAACATTTTTAATTTTCTAAAAGAAAGCAACTTTTTCAGCAAGATATAACCAAACATCTCTATAGAACTGCTACTTTAATGACTGAAATTCAAAATAACCTTTTTGGCATTAAATGACCCACAGGGGTTGATATGCCGTTAAACAAAACTCAAACTCAAACTTAAAATGATTGTGAAGAGATATTTTTATCCTATATATAACACAAAGTTTCTTCCTGGATAGTATGTTATCTCTTAATTATTTATATTGTGTCAATATAGAAAATGGCCATTATTCCCTTCAAACTTTGCTTTTCTGTCCTGAATAACATACTATGAAAGACAAATTTTGTTCCTGGATAGTATGTTATTTCTTTAATGCTGCTTACATTATAAAAGTATAGAAAATGACTGTTATCCCCTTCAAACTTTACTTTTATGTTGTGGATAATGAAATTTAGGTATTAACAAACTTTCTATGTAAAAACAGGCAAATTGGCACATTTTCATTTATGTAAAATCTCAATAGAGAAATAGGTCTTTTCCATTTACTTAGGACATAAGCAATTAGAAATTAACACATTTTGCCCAGGAAAAAGAACAAGTAAAAAAAAAATTTTTAAATCTTGTTACAAAGTATCATATTTCTAAAACAAAAGATGAAGACAATAGTCTTTAAAAATATAAGGAAGTATGCCAAGAGACAACCTGTGTTTAAACCCTGGACAAGGCTGTTTGCATTTCCCTTAATGCTAATGCTCTTGGAAAAGGCATGAATCCATCTGTTCTTTCTGCTGCGGGTAAAGTATTCAGGCAGACTGGGTTCTTCAGCCTTGGTTATGCAACCACTCAAGGAGAAAAAACAAATTTTGATTCAACAGTAATAGTACCTGTGAGGGTCTCATCTATGGGTCAAATAGAAGTGTTTAATCTTTTTAACTGTATGAACAAATAAGTAATGTTGAATTATTCATCTTTAAATAGCAATAGTTGAAACAATTTAACTGTATGCAAACAAAAAATATTAATATTCATAGACTGACTGGCTGAAGTATTCAATAATGTAAATAGGTTTGATATGCTGTAAAAAAACAATCATAATTGTACATCAGGTTGTAGAAGAAAAATCTTATTTAATTTCCATTACTCCCAGGTCCACTCTAAGTGGTATCACCTGTTTGCGTCCCATCTCTGGGTCAAATAGGATTGTTAGAAAACTATTAGCATTAAATAAAAATTATATGATTTCAATTACCTGTTCCTATTTGATAATTTGTTTACACTTGCATTAAATAAGAATTCTTAAAACAATTTAAATGAATAATATTAAATTGAATTATTAGTATTTGATAGAAATGCTTGCTTGCCCAGTCAGCTGGGGCTGTAGAATACACTGACTGCACCTCTGCAGAGGGGTAAGACCCCCCCTAACGAGTGTCCTGGATATGACACTGAACAATCTGATGGTGAAGTTCTAGCAGTGCTGGAGCTTTGGGGAATGCAGAGTACCCCTTCATTACCATCGCTCCCAGGTCCACTCTGGCCCGGAGTGGTAGCACCTAATAGGGCCCGATCTATGGGTTAAATAGAACTAACAGCATACTTATGCTTAAATGAATTGAGTAAACTGAATAGCTTGAAATTGAAACCTTTTTGACAATTAAACCGTACTTACACTTAAACTGCGTGCTTATGCTTAACTGAATTATTTGAAACAAAACTGTTTTTCAACATTAAAACTGTATTTACACTTAACTGAATTATTACATATAACTGCTTAAATAGTTTGAAATGGAAATGTTTTTGACAATTAAACTGTGTACTTATGCTAAACTGAACTGTTTTCAATAGAACTGATTATTTACATAAAAATGGATTTGGCGTTAAATAACCTACAAAGGTTGATATGCCATAAAACCAAACAAACCAAACCTAGAAATGCTCAAAATCATTGTCTTTAAAAAAATGTTCGTTTCTGAGAGAGGGGGGTCGATAATACTAGTTCGCCGTTTTACAGGCAGAGTATCTTCTCGTTCGTCCCGTCCGTTCTTTCTCTCTTCTTCTCTCCAATTAATCACTTACTCACTGGTGTTCCCCCCCCCCAGCCTACTTTTATGCAACAAAAATTTTGCATACAATGTAGGCCTAGTCTCTACATATTCCGTTCACTAACATTCTACATTTTCTCGATTTTCACCGACATCGAATTTAAGGTAAATCTTTTTATTTCTCTGCTTTACACACCAAACAAAGTCTTGCTCTCTTTCTGCTGGAATCTCCATTTGACTTTCATTCAGTCACAATCATTTATCTTTTTGTAAATAGGATTACTGTTAGCAATACTTGAAACCATTTGAGTGCAAAGAAGTGAATCTCAGAAATGTTACCTACAAACTATTCACTTAAAAATCATGGTATATGAATGTACAGGATTTGGCATTAAATAACTGTCAAAGGTTGCTGTGCCATTAAACCAAGTAACCTAACAATCAGTTCAAACCACCTTTACTTGGCTTGAAAATTGATCTTGTGTCGAGTGTGTGTGTGTGTGTGTGTGTGTATATATATATATATATATATATATATATATATATATATATATATATATATATATATATATATAGTAAGTAAAAGTAAAGTAAATATATATAATCATATTTACATATATATATAATCATATTTACCCAACCCCTCCGCTCGGGCAGGATATGACACAAGGTCAATTTTTAAGCGGAGTTTAACAGGTTTGAATTCAGAGTTTTCCTTCTCCTAGACTAGTTGCCTCACCAAGGCTGAAGAACCTAATCTGTCCTATTTACCCATAGCTGGAGGGAGAATAATTGGATTCATACCTTTCCCAAGGGTATTAGTGCTATGTGAAATGCAATCACTCTTGTCCAGGATTTGAACTCGTATCGTCGTGTGTATATATATATATATATATATATATATATATATATAGTCATCCACAGACAGACTGTTTCGTTGTATCACAACTCTTCAGTGTGGCTAGACACATAGGACGCTTGAAGCTGGGGTCAAAACCCGCCCAACTTTACATTAGACTTAGTATTAGACTGCTCGGCCAACAAGAGTACCACGTCAGCTAGGAAATGATTAGGTATTAAGTAGTAGCAGCAGCATTCGTTTGTTTACATTTTATACCTTACCAGATACCAGAGTTTTCAATTCGTTGGAAGAGCTTTGCATAATTTATATATAAAAGACAAACACCTTGCTTCCGCTATCTCATAACCTGAGTGAGACCTATGTTTAAGACAGGTCACAAAAGCAATGTTTGAAGTGAAAAATAGGTTTATTTTTGTTTACCTAAGGCATGAACTATTTCCCTTAAAACCTTATTGGCTAGTAAAAATACAAATTGAAAATGTTTGTCCTTACCTTTGACAACAGGTGAGAATCCTTGCATTTGTTGCTTGCTTCTTTGTCATCAATACCTGAGCATTTTGCACCTGGGAATTTTCCACATCCCTCTCGGTTGTCTTACCTGGATGAATGCCGTCTCTCAACTCCTGTTGTATCATCCGATCAGTAAAAAAGTTTCTTGGGAAATCATCTGTTGTGAATTTTGTGCCATCTGTTTTTTGAGATTCCACTTCGGTTGTACACTGGGGACAGGTGAGATTGTACTCGGTCTTGTCTTTGAGTTCTTTGGCTGCTTTTCGAAAGTCATCTATATATTGTGTTAAGCAAGACTCGCAGTAGGAATGTAAGCACCAGAGAAGACGTGGCTGTCTGTACTGTCTTCCACATAAGAAGCATTTGAGAAAGTTTCCTAAGGTTTTGGAATTGATGTCTGTCATCCTATAAAGTTGTCTGCTGTGGGGAAAAGAGAAATTTTATTATAATAATGTGTCTGTCGAACTGAAACAGTCACCACCGATGTCACAATTCCCTTAGTTATTTATCACATTCACCATAATTTTATTTGAATTTCAATCAAGAAAAATGTTTTATATTAATACTTTTGGCCTTCAAGTCTTTCTGGTAGCACAGACTCCTTTGACTCTTAACATCCATCTCTATCAGCTATTGCTCTTAGCAGGTCCTCTAGACGGTAATCAGTGTCTCCATAGACCTGATGAATATAAGTCTTTGCTGGTTGACTAACACAGGTGTGTCCATGTGTAGGAGTCAGCAGGAGAACTTTACTAATAAATTTGTCTCTGCTTCTCCAGCAGTGCCCAGCATGTCTTGTTCATCTTACTTGGATCGTTTGTGAGATGGGAGGTAAGTGGCTGTACAGTTGCATTTTTGTGAAATGTTTCGTGAACTCTGATAAAAGTTTAAGCAAGATGATGCCATCTTCACATTAAATGACAAACCTTGGAAATTCGTAGACTATTTCACATACCTCAGTAGCAATATCTCATCTACTGATAGTGATGTCAACATATGCATAGGAGAGCCATGGACTGTTATTAACTATATAGGAATCTAATCTCTGATGAATAAAACATGAATTCAAAGCTGTAGCCATGTCAGTGCTATTGTATGGTTGCACCATTTGGACTTAAAGTGCTTGAAGAAAACCTTGGTTGGCACTCTATAAGAATGCTATGTTTGTCTTATCTGCATACTAATAACATGCAATTGTATTTATATATACAATCAAGTAATAGTTTAAATTGTGAATGGGAAGGCTAATTTGTTTATTGGATCTTAAATATTTGATGTTAATAGATATTTTCTTGGTAATGTTGACCACTTAATGTTAGTTTTTATTCCGATAAATATAAGTTAAGATATAACAGATTGGGGCTACGGAGTCTTGCCTAATAAATTTAATAATTAAAAAGATATTCGGCTTGGGTTTTAGAAGAATAACCATAGTACATGGATTTTAGAAGATTGGGGTTGTACACTGATGAATTGAGAATAAATTTTTTTTTTTTTTTTTTTTTTTTTTTAAATGAATAGAAAATAAGAAAAGCAGAATGTTTTTCAAAAAGGCCAGAGGTGTTGTTTTATTTTTATAAAGCTAGGAACAATGACCAGCACAGATTTTAGAAGATTAAAATCAGTACATTGTTTTTTTTGGTGGGGTGGGGGGTAAGAGTGATGCAATATATTGTCAAAAGGAAAGAAACGAGAAATATTTAAATTTTGACTTGCAGAAAAATACTACAAAAACATAGAAAATTGATTTTTCTAACCAGAGAGAGAAAGAAAGAAAGGAGGGAAAGCTCATATCTATTGTCAGTGAGGAGACAGCTGGCCAAAACAATGATGAGCAGGAAATAGGGCCATGAAGGGGTCAGCTAGGTGCACCTGTGTTGTCATATGGGGAAAAAATCAAACTTGGAGAAATGGAAAAAATTTTATTTAATTTCGGAAGTGAGTAATCTGCTGGACATGACGTCACGTGATGAGAGAGGACCGCCCACTGCTGAAAGAAGGGTACAGGGAGACCTCATGATGGTAGGAGAGAGGCAACACCCTCATTGTAGCAGTTATCGCAAATTTTGGATGGAGGCAGCCAATCTCCCCCTCTGGTGGCAGGCACAAAGATTCATTGTTGGGGTAGCAGAGAGCAACAGTGAATGGAATTAATTATGGAAAATTAAGGAGATGGCCATTGATGAGATACGCCTACTTGGAAATAAGAGAAACAAGTACATAAACTTAGCTTTTGCCGAAAAGTGATAGTTGCAGTGTCGTTGAGATCAAAGCTGGAAGGAGCTCCTGTAAAAAGAACCTTGGACCAGATTCTGAGATAACAAGATTCTCTCACATCTCTGTTGTTCCAACAAGCTGAATAAATGTAACACATTGAGAATACTTAGTGGGTCTAAATGAGGAAGGCTGACCGTGGACTTGGACTGACTGCTGCAAGATAGGGGCTAGATTCCGAGACATTCTGCTTCATAATTATGGGGAATGGAACATCAAAAGAACATTTTTTTTTTTAACATTTTTTTTTTTTTTCTCTCCTGACTAAAGACATTTTCTTATTCAACTCTGTATTTGTTGTTCTCTGGACTTCAACTTTTTTTTATTATCTAATGATCAGCCGGTCCTGTTGTTTTGGCTTTTGGTGTAAACTGTGAATTCAGTTGTCTGGATCTAAAAATTCACAATGTGAGCAGATGAATGGTTTGGTTGAGATCTCCCATCTGGGAAGGTCAGACATCATTGTTCACGTGAACAGCTGGGTGACAAAGATACTGTCGATAATTCTTAAAAGAAATCCATTAGCAAGAAGAAATAACAGTAATTTTCTTAAATGTATGATTTTAATTGTTAAACCGGGAAGAGCTAGTATCCAAACTGGTCTATTCTTCAATTATACATATCTTTTTTTATATGCATTTTAATTTAATTTTGTTAGTCCTTCTAATTTGATATATTTTATATTAAAATGATATATTTTATATTAAAACTAAAATACTTACAGCCTCGTGAAGGGTGCATATTTTTGGTTTATGCATGCATATTTGTGAGTGTGTATATTAGTAGTAGGTATAACATGATAGCCAAATCAACTTTTATTACATGTACAGTAATATATAACAAAAACTAAAAGGATATAGAAATTCATTAGAAATAATTTGTTTATAGAAATACAATATGAATTTTCATATCATCCCTTTTTATAACCAGTGATATGTGTAGAATATATTAAAACAAATACAGAAAAATTTGCTTTCACTCTAATGATTATTTATTTATATATATATATATATATATATAAGAAAATAATGGATAGTAATCCGACAATTTGTGAAGAAAAATTGACAAGTAATCCAAATAGAAAGTGGGGATTTATAGAGACACAAAGTCAGTCGACACTATAGCGTTTCGGTTCTGCTGAACCATCATCAGGACTGTGAGGGGTTTTATTAGTGATGTTAAGTGTAGATGGATGTATAAAAAGTGTAAAAATATATAAAAATTTGGAAAAGTTGTACAAGAAAAGTTGGCTGTTTATGACAAGAAAAATTGGCCGTTTTATATAGAGAGAGAGAAAGAAAGATTAGTTAATGCTGAAAGTATATATAAAAACTTATTGGTGATTTTACTTGGGTGGTCTATCACAAATTATTTTAATACTAAGTCTTTATGTAACCAGTAATATAAGGTCAGGATTTATTTATATAAATTAACTTTCATTTGCTGTAATGATTATAGTGAGATAGCAAATATTGAAAGCAAGTTTAGAAATGCATTGGAAGTGATTGATTTTTTTTATTTTTTAACACTATTCTTTGTGCACATGTGTATGTATACACACACATACACACTATCTTTCCCATATTTATTTCTATTCTTTGTTGATGTCTTTATATTATATATATATATATATATATATGTGTGTGTGTGTGTGTCGCTTTATATTTTTCTTTGTCTATATTTCTACTTCTCTCTCTCATATATATAAAATGAAGTTGGCGAATGTAGTCAAGGGCGACCTGAAGGCTCCCTTTTCAATAGCTTCTACACTGAGGTGTAGGGAATGGTGCTACTCCTTTCCCTGGGTTGCTCCACTTTACCCTTGATCCATACCTTTATAATGCTGAGTGTTAAGCCAGGAGGTATCAAGTACCATTTTTTAAGTCTTTGGTATTACTCAACCTGGGATTGAACCCTGGTCTTCCAGACCATTGGCGAACACTCTATGTATATATATTCTCTCTAGGGCAGACTAGGTTCTTCAGCCTTGGCGAGGCAACTAGTCTAGGAGAAGGAAAACTCTGACTTAAACTCACTTAAAAATTGACCTTGTGTCATATCCTACCCGAGCAGAGGGGTTGGTAAATATATATATATTCTCTCTCTCACACTCATATGAGAGGTTCATGGTTCTTACTAGTTCACTTGGTGAGTTAATGTTGCAGTATTGAAAAGTGCTCAATATCAATGATAGAGCATTTTATATATATATATATATAGCCATCCACAGACAGATCTATTTCGTTCTATCAGAACTCATCAGTGTGGCTTGACATATTAGCTTCCCGTAGCTGGGAGTGAAACCCGGTTGACTCAAACGCCAATCCAATACTCTACCCCTCAGCCACAAGGGAACCAGCAGCAGCAAAGTAAATTTTAAACGGTTATGAATCACAATTACTATTGTTTGCATACATCTGTTTAACGGTTACAGAGAGCTCAATTCATATATGAAGAGCCTTGCATAAACACTAATGGCAACACGATTACTTCATTCATATATATATATATATATATATATATATATATGTCAAAACATAACTAACTGAAATGCAAAAGTCTCAGAGCCCATTCAATATTTGTAACAAGTAGCAATGTGATCACAAAAAAAAATAAATACAGATATATGCAAAATGGGTATGTATGTATATATTTAAGTATGTAGATTACATACCTGATATGTAATTACCAGTTTTTTGCAATAATTTTTTTTTTTTTGTGTGTGTGTATAAAATATAAAGAAATATAAGTAACTTTCATATCTGAGTTGGAATATTTTTATATTTTCCTGGTGTGTTTTTTATGTATTAAACATATTTATCCAACCCCTCTGCTCAGGCAGGATATGACACAAGGTCAATTTTTAAGTGGAGCTTAACAGGTTTGAATTCAGAGTTTTCCTTCTAGACTAGTGGCCTCACCAAGGCTGAAGAACCTAGTCTGCCCTACTATTTACCCATAGCTGGAGGGAGAATAATTGGATTCATACCTTTCCCAAGGGTATTAGTGCTATGTGAAATGCAGTCAGTCTCGTCCAGGATTTGAACTCGTGTCCATTTCCTGCGACGATAACCATTACACCACAGGCACCTTTTATGTATTAAGCTCTTAAAATGAACACTGTTTCTATCATTTAATATGGTAACTTAAGGCTCATGCCAAAAGTAATCTTCAGAGCCAAGTCTGAATACTTCTCAAGGATTTTATATTGGTCTACTCTTTAAGTATTAAGTCCTCACATTTTTTAACATCAACATTTTGAACTTGTGCTTTCGTGTCTTATATTTGCACTCCTACACATTATTTTTGAACTTCGATAAATAGGTAGTTGGTAAATAAGTTGATAGAAAGCAGGAACATTTTTTTAAGAAACTAATATTTTGACATTCAAAAAAAAGTCAGAACGAAGATATATATACATATATATATATATATAAGTGTTTATAAAATTTTACTTACATGAATGTCTCAAGACTCCACCACGCCTCAATGTTAATGAATCTTTTAACAAAAAAAAAATATGTTGATTCGTTTTAAAACTATTGCTTGGTAGGTAAAAGAATCAAGTCGAAACATGTCTTAATCTCTTATTGCTTTTTTTGACTTTGCTTTATGTAAACTTTTGTTTCAACTTGTTTTTCTGGCATGGTACCACCTTTTGTGTTTAGGTAAATACCAAAAACCACAACCCCCTTTGAAATAGTGTCTGTAATTTTTCAATTGGTCATACCAAATTCTTTGCTATTAATTAGTGCTGATTTGTCATGTAGCAATGTGAATCCTTTGATTTCATCCATGCGATATATATATATATATATATATATATATACACACACACACACGATCCAGGGAGGAAATCCAAGGGGTAGGAGTATCCAGTAGGAGTGCTCAATACTAACACCTATTGATGTATAATTAATTTGGGATTAATGATACATCAACACTCAAAGGGGCAGAGCTAAAAAAAAAAATCCTTTTATATAAAGACAAATAGAAAAAATTCACTTTCTTGGTATCTTTATAAATTTCAGTTTTTTTTTTTTTTTTTTTTTTTTTTTTTTTTTCAATAAAAAATTTCAGATGAGAAATTAAAATTTTCATTTAGATGTTTTCATATTGCTTCCGGTGGGAATCCAATTTGAAAAGAAAATTCCTTATTTTAATTCTTTTTAAAACGAAAATGTTTAATCGAGAAAATTAAAAGTTGAAAATGTATCTATTATTATTTCTCGTTTATGTAATGTTTACATATCCTAAAAAAAAAAAGAAAAAATACCATTACCCCTAATTTACATGTTACTGAAAATTAAAAAACCAAATTTCAGAAAAAGTAAATCATAGTATGCAACTTTTTTTAAATCTACTTTTATTGAGACTATTGTTTTATTAATATCAAAAGATAGAATTTGATTATTTCTTTGTCTTAATTTACAAAAAACAAGTTTTAGTTATTCAAATTATCATAAAAGAAAAGTTTTATTTATATTAAGAATAATTTGATATATCAAATGTTAGGTAATTGTAATAAGTAAAGGTATTTTATTAATGTAACTAATGATAAAAAAAAATAAAATAAATTTTAATATTCGATTCTTAACTTGGTATTTATCTCTAGCAAAAAAACGGTGTAATAAAAAAAAAGTGTATTATTGGGATAATTCCTACTTTTTATAAGTAAAAGTTGGCGACCATAGTCGAGGGTGACCCCGAAGGCTCCCTTTTCGAGAGCTACTACACCGAGCTGTAAGGGAGGGTGCAACTCCTTTCCCCTGATTGCTCCACTTTACCCTTGATCCGTACCTTATAATGCTGAGTGTCAAACCAAGGAGTCATCAAGTACCATTTTTTGAGTCTTTGGTATGAACCCCGGTCTCCCAGGCCATTGGCAAACACTCTAACTGTTAGGCCAATGTCCGGTTTTTATAAGTACTCGTTTATTTTTATTATTTTATATTTCATATTTTATTTTAATAAGAAAATATATTTTATCTATTAAATTGAATTGTGTTTTATTTTAGACAAATATTAATTTGATTAGTCTACTTTAAAAATTATGGATTAATATATCAATATATAGAATTAAAGGTTGTTAAATATTTAATTCTCATAATTTATCAAGTTAAATTATACTAAGAATTTTGTTCTGTCTACATGCTGAAATCATTTCTCTTCCAGAATTAAGTAAATTTATATTAAAATACTTTGATATACATATTTTCTCTTCTAAGCATAAATTACACTTACCACGTAAACTTTTTGTCAAGGAGGATCTTTTTATTATTTTCCAATTCATAGCAGGTGTTAGCCCGAGTTCCTTTAGGTCCCAGGAATACTATGGTAGAGCTGTTTGATTTCTTAATGTTGGATTTCTAAATGACTGTAGATGGTTTATAATATCTAAATTTCCAGTTGAAGCTTATCATACCTCTTTTAGCCTTATTCTCTTTGCTGAAATGTTGCCATGAGCCACTGTGAATTGACCCACTCCTTTGTGCTGAAATGGGAACCACCACCAAAATGTTCATGTAGAGAACCGTACACAGTGAGGCATATATTGATAAAATGTGGGGAACTTTCCCATATTCGAAGAGCTTTGCAAAATTCCACAAACATGAAAGATTTATTTGATTAAACAAATTCTACTTATCAGCTAACCTGATATAGGTCCATGATCATCCCATGGCCGAAGTGCAGTGAAAACCAGTGAGCTCTGGCTTGTTTAAAATGTTAACTGCTATTTACTTGCTTAAAACATATATGCTTATATTCATATAAACAGGATTTGGTGTTAAATAACTTAGAAAGGTTGATATGCCATAAAACCCAATCGACCATCAGTGTAGGTCATACTTGACAACATGTCGAGTTTGATGTCTGTGATCTTTTCATCTCTACTTCAAACCAGCACTCTTTCTGAGCCAATTGCTGTTTTTGTGTCAGCAATTTGTGTACCATAGCCATATACAGGAATATGCGAAATGTACATGGGACGTTCATTACATATATACATAGAACATAGGAATCTCGAAATTCGAAAAATGCATAACGACTTCTCAGTTCAGGTACGAAACTTTTTATTACCTTTTGAGTTTAAAGTTTTTTCAACATAAGGAGAGAGAATCACAATCATTCTATTCTGGCTTTTTCATCCCCCCCTCCTCCATCTCATGTGACACCTGCCCAAGGCCTCCGCGAGCAAGCGAAAGTCAACCATCTCGTCCGGTGTCTAGTCTCATCTCCACTCGCTGACTTTTTCAAAATCTCCCAAAAACCTCCACGCGCTTCCGGTGCATGACGTCATTTGCACAGTGTAGCCCCGTTTCCCATCTCGGGCCATTGTGACATCTCTGAGTGACACATCTGCTCTACCCGCACGCATGAACACCTATGTTAATGTTGCACCTAAGTAACCCATGCACTGAACCAAAAGGTTCACAAAGGCATGAAACGAAATCCCTTGGCCATTATATTACATTTGTTCCAAAAATACATTTCTCTATTATCAAAATTCCATTGGTTAGGAGTTTTTGAGATCTGCCTTCATTCCCAGTTGAAAATTTTAAGTAGATTACTTTACCTTCTTTCTCGTAATTCATCCTAGTTTCTTCAATCTCTCTTTGTAACTGTAATCTTTGTTTTTGTCACTCTCAATGTATGTCTTCCAAATTCAATATGTTGATACTGGAGCCCAGACCTGAGTAAAATATTCTATATGAGCTCTTATTATAATTTAACATTTGCTTCCCTTGAAATAAAATTTCAAACCATCAAGCCAGTCATTGCATTTGCTCTTGATACAATAGACAAAGTATGACTGTCAGGTTTAAATGTATCATCAAAGTAAAGTTGGCGACCTTAGTTGAGGGCGACCAAAAAGCTCCCTTTTCGATAGCTACTACACTGAGGTGTAGGGGAGGGCACTACTTCTTTCCTTGGATTGCTCCACTTTACCCTTGATACGTACCTTATATTACTGAGTGTTAAGCAAGGTGGTATCAAGTACCATTTTTAAAGTCTTTGGTATGATGCGACCTGGGATTGAACCCAGGTCTCCCGGACCATTGGCGAACACTACCCACTAGGCCAATAAAGCCAACCCCTAAATCACATTCCGCATCTACATTTTTATTTCCTTGTTGCTTTATCTATATTCAAATTGAACTTTTAGATCCAATACACTTATTGCCCTGTCGGCTGGGTCTGTAGAATACACTGACTGCACCTCTGCTGAGGGGTAAGTCCCACCCCACAACGAGTGTCCTGGATATGACACTAAACAATCTGATGGTGAGGTTCCAGCAGTGCTGGAGTTTTGGGGAATGCGGAGTACCCCTTCATTGCCATCACTCCCAGGTCCACTCTGGCCCGGAGTGGTAGCACCTGATAGGGCCCTATCTATGGGTTAAATAGAACTAACTGCATACTTATGCTAAAATGAATTGAGTAAACTGAATAGCTTGAAATAGAAACGTTTTTGACAATTAAACCGTACTTACACTTAAACTGTGTGCTTATGCTTAACTGAATTATTTGAAATAGAACTGTTTTTCGACATTAAAACTGTATTTACACTTAACTGAATTATTACATATAACTGCTTGAATAGTTTGAAATGGAAATGTTTTTGACAATTAAACTGTACTTATGCTAAACTGAACTGTTTTCAATAGAACAGATTATTTACATAAATATGGATTTGGCGTTAAATAACCTACAAAGGTTGATATACCATAAAACCAAACAAACCAAACCAATACACTTAACATTTGGGTGGAATTACTGTTGGAAACTGTAAGATGTTAAAATTAACTTTTGAAGAAAAAAAAAAAAAAAATACAGGTTCTCTTTTAATTAAGACTCATTCATTTCAGGGCTCTGCAACAATTGATGTTTACCATTCCAATTCTAAGAATCCAACATCCATGGCCTCCAATGAAAATTTTCTTATCCAGCCACAGCAGTTTCAACCAGGAACTCAAAAACATGAATCCCAAGAAGAGAGAGGTCTTTCTCTGAAACCTGTTGCAGGTAATATATTCAAATGATCCATATCTATTAATACTATAGTATATACTTAACAAAGAGTGTAAGACTTGAATCAGCAAAAAAGAGTGTGTGTGTATATAATTGGCAACCTTATTTGAGGGCAACTCAAAGGCTCCCTTTTTAATAGCTACTAGACTGAGGTGTGGGGGGTGCTACTCCTTTCTCTGGATTGCTCCACTTAACTCTTGATACATACCTTATAATGCTAAGTGTTAAGCAATGAGATTTCAAATGGCCTTTTTTTTTTTCCTCCAAGTCTTTGGTATAACTCGATCTGTGAACACTTTACTCACTAGGCCATTGGGTTCACCAATGGCCTGGGAGACCAGGGTTCAATCTCAGGTCGAGTCATACTAAAGACTTTTAAAAAAATGGTTTTTGATGTCTCCTTGCTTAACACTCAGCATTATAAGGTACGTGTCAAGAGTAAAGTGGAGCAATCCAGGTAAGGGAGTACCGCCCTCCCCTACACCTCCGTGTTGTAGCTATTGAAAAGGAAGCCTTCGGGTCACCTTCAACTACCTTCACCAACTTTAGTATATAGTAAACTCCCTTGAGGTGCGTGTGGTGTAATGGTTATCGTCGCAGGAAATGAACACGGTGACACGAGTTCAAATCCTGGACGAGATTGATTGCATTTCACATAGCACTAATACCCTTGGGAAAGGTATGAATCCAATTATTCTCCCTCCAGCTATGGATAAATAGTAGGGCAGACTAGGTTCTTCAGCCTTGGTGAGGCAACTAGTCTAGGAGAAGGAAAACTCTGAATTCAAACCTGTTAAACTCCGCTTAAAAAAAAAATTGACCTTGTGTCATATCCTGCCCGAGCGGAGGGGTTGGTAAATATGATAGTAAACTCCCTTGAGGATCAACAACATGCAATTCTAACGTGTGACATTTTTCTTTTTGCAGACAAAAGTAAGCCATCTGTCAATCGACCAACATCCATTCAACGACCAAGTCCATCAGTTTCTCCAACATTTAGCACTCAAAACAACTTGAAACAAGTAAGCAATCTTTTTATCTTGGGCTAGACGTCATTGCCTACCTACCTTCACACCTACATTTCTCACTCTTTCCCTCTCTCTTTTCAAAGGGAACCTCATCACCTTGTTAATGTCATGAATCAAGACAGCCTTTTTTTTTTTTTTTTTTCTTTCTTTCTTTCCAGAACCCTAAAGTCAACAATCTGACCCTAAACTCCATGAATAACCTCCAAAGGCATGAGAACATTGCTCGCCCCACTAGCATCTCCACTTCTTCCAGTGTAAACCAGGGGAAAATGGCTAGGAAATCTACATCTGCAAATGACAGCTTTATGTTACCTGATGCCAGTGTGAATAATCATATTCCCAAGACTAATTATCCCATTAGCAAAGGCAACGATGTTAAACCTTTTGTTAAAAAGTAAGTCTAAAATACTTTTCAATATGAGTGCATTGACAAGGAAGGAGAATAATCCTATTTACCAACCCCTCTGCTCGGGCAGGATATGACACAAGGTCAATTTTTAAGCAGAGTTTAACAGGTTTGAATTCAGAGTTTTCCTTCTCCTAGATTAGTTGCCTCCTCAAGGCTGAAGAAGGAAGGAGAATAATTGAGTGTTGAATATAAATCATATCTCATGATGCTCATCAGCCATTTTGAATCTGCTGGTGGATTAAAACCCTTTTTAAATTTCTTCCATGATAACCTCAATTGTGTTAATACCACCATCTCATCTCTCCATTTTCCATTAGATCTTTTCCTTTGACACTTGTTCTTTCTTGAGCACCTCTCTATTAACCTTTTTATACCATTTGTTATTTGCTCTTCTAGCTATGTGTCCTGACCATTTTTGTTTAATGTCTATATCACTTAGTCTGTGATCTCGAAGTCTTCGTTATTCTTTGGTTATTTGAAAAAAAATCTATTGGTTATTTTAAAAAAGAAAAAAATCTTTCAGTCTCTTGGTTATACTAAAAAAAAGATCTATCGGTTATACTAAAATAAAAGAAAAATCTCTTGGTTATACTAAAGTAAAAAATAAAAATTTCTTGGTTATACTAAAAGAAAATCTCTCACTCCCTTAGTTATACCACAAAAAAATCTCTAGGTTATACTATAAAAAAACCTTTCCCTCTAGATTATGCTATAAAAAGAAAATTTTTTTCTTTCCTAAAAACAAAAATCTGCTTGTTGTCTCTTTGTTTTTCTAAAAACAAGAACCTGTTGTCTCTGTTTTTCTAAAAAAAAAAAAAAAAATCCCCCTCGACTTTGAAAAAAAAAACCTCTCATTCCTAACATTATAGTTCCAATTGATCTGTGAGACTCTTGAGTTTCTTTTTGATTATTGATTTTATTTAGTGTTTATTGATCCCTTTAAAATGATAGTATTGATAATGGTATTATACACTGGTCCTTAGAAATTCTTGACTGAAAGTTTTTAAGCATGTTTATAAGGCAAGTATTTTCTTTGTCTTATTTTTACTAAACATCTTCTCCTCAACTTCTTATATATCAAATGTTAATGTTTTCTTTTACAGGGTACAATTAACAGAAGACCATGCTATTCATATATTCAATTTCAATGGTACAGCATGTATAGCGAGCTGTGATCTTTCGGCGTTTTTATGGAAATTCGACATCATTAGAACTATGGTAACATTGAAGAGTTCCATTAAATTTTCTTTTTTTTCCTTTGTTTTCCCCCTTAGTATTTTTTCTCTTTTGTATTCCCTGTCCCTGCTTTGTTTTCCCCCCACTTTTATCTTAATTTTTTATTTTCCTTATTTTATTCATTATCGTTTATCCATTTTTTCTTATTGATCTGAATTCTCCCCACCCATTTATTAAAAAAAAAAAAAAAAAAAAATCATGAATTACTCTCTTTTTACTCAAGGGACCCAAATCATCTAATGTTTATTGTAAGTAAAGTTGGCGGCCGTTGTCGAGGGTGACCCGAAGGCTCCTTTTTTGATAGCTACCACCCCAAGATGTGGGGGGGGTACTACTCCTTTCCCAGGATTGCCTCACTTTACCCTTGATCCGTACCTTATAATGCTGAATGTTAAGCAAGGAGGCATCAAATACCTTTTTTTTCTTTTTTTTTTTTTTCTTTTTTTTTTTATTTATTTTGGAGTCTTTGATATGACTTGACCTGAGATTAAACCCAGGTCTCCCGGGCCATTGGCGAACACTCTAACCATTAGGCTAATGTCCGAATGGAAGTAATTTGCAACCAATATGGCACGAACCAGTAAACCGGCAGATCTACCAGATTTCTTCTGAAAGTAGTCATTTAGTCGATGACATTTACTAAGTTTGACAGGACACTCTGTGAGAATCAAACTCATTAGCCTAGCTCAATAACTATTGTATGACACAGTATAGTTATTTAGTAAGGTGAAGTTAAATCTGACCCGGTTAAAAATATTATCTACAAAATGTGTTGATATATATATGATTTGGCATTAAATAACCTACAATAGTTGATATACCATGAAACCAAACCAAACACTTATTTACTAAGCTATATTTCATTTAGTAAAAAACTGGAAATATGCCACCTTGTTGACTATAGAATACACCAACTGCCCCACTACCCTGGTAAGACCTCTGTACCCAATCAGTATCCTAGATATGATACCAATCTGCATTTGATGGTGAGGCTCCAGTCCTTGAGCTTTTTGGAATATGGAGTACTCCTTTGTTACATTGAACAATCTGATGGTGAGGCTCCAGTAATACTGGAGCTTTGGGGAATGTGGTGTACCCCTTTATTGCCATTGCTCCATGGTCCACTCTGACCCAGAATGTTAGCACCTGATAGGGTCTTATCTATGGGTCAAAACTGTGTACTTAAGCTAAACTGAATTGCTTGAAATGGAACTGTTTTTGTATGCTAAACGGAATTGTTTGAAATAGAACTGTTTATATGTATAAAAATGGATTTGGCATTAATAATCTACAATAGTTGACATGCCATAAAACCAAACCTTTGTTACAATTACTCTCAGGTCCACTCTGACCCAGATTGGTAGTACCAGTTAGTCTCATCTATGAGTCAAATGAACTGTTCAATCTGGCTGTGTACAAATTATTTATCAAGTCATGCTGCTAGCGTTGATTTCCCTGACTCTCTCTCTCTCTCTCTCCGTTCGTCCCTATCATCTATTGGTCCTGGTAGGTCCTCCAGACTACATCCTGTGTCCACATACAGCTGATGTTGATAAGTTCTTGTTGGTCGGCCAACACTGGCACATCCATATGAAGGGATCTGTCGGAGAAAGTCACTTATGAGTTTGTCTTTGCTTCTCTAGCCGTGTCTTGTTAGTTTTATTTGGGTGGTTTTAGAGATGGGAGGTAAGCAGCCGTACAGCTGTTTTGTGGAGTGTTGCTTCCCGAATTTGTTGAATATAGATTTTAACATTCTTGTGCAGTTCCCATCTAGCTTTTTTTACCTATATGTTTTGTCACCATCCATGTGGTATATCCTTACTGTAATATTGACTCAACTGCCGCTTGAAAGAAATTCCCTTTTAATTTATCAGAGAGATGACCTCCATATGACTGATAGCCTACCAACAGCAGCCCATGCCTTCTCTAGGCACATACTGATATCTGTTTCAGTAGATGAGACGCTGTTGCTGAGATATGTGAACTTGTCAACTAATTTCAGAGAACCTCCATTTAGAGTGGAGGTGTCTTGATTAAAACATGTATTCTGTTTTGTTTGCATTTACATGGAGACTAATGCCTCCTGCTGCCTGCTCTAGACTATGCAGCAAGGATTCTGCTTGGGTAAGTGTATTTGCAATAAACACTGTCATCTGCATAGTCTGTGTTGGTAATGGTTTCTGCAAGGTATCATCTTCTCAGGTGCCCGTGGTGTTTTGGAGGTGCCCGTGGTGTAATGGTTATCGTCACAGGATATGGACACGGCGATACGAGTTCAATTCCTGGACCTGACTGATTGCATTTCACATAGCACTAATACCCTTGGGAAAGGTATGAATCCAATTATTCTCCCTCCAGCTATGGGTAAGTAGTAGGGCAGACTAGGTTCTTCAGCCTTGGTGAGGCAACTAGTCTAGGAGAAGGAAAACTCTGAATTCAAACCTGTTAAACTCCGCTTAAAAAATTGACCTTGTGTCATATCCTGCCCGAGCGGAGGGGTTGGGTAAATAGGATCATCTTCTCCTTGCCTTTTTTTTTAGTGTAAAGCCATTTTCTTTTATTTGATCTATGAACATTCTAAGTCTAGGGAGACTATAAACAGATATGGTACCCGTGGTGTAATGGTTATCGTCGTAGGAAATGGACACGGCAACACGAGTTCAAATCCTGGATGAGACTGATTGCATTTCCCATAGCACTAATACCCTTGGGAAAAGTATGAATCCAATTATTCTCTCTCCAGCTATGGGTAAATAGACTAGGTTCTTCAGCTTTGGTGAGGCAACTAGTCTAGGAGAAGGAAAACTCTGAATTCAAACCTGTTAAACTCCGCTTAAAAATTGACCTTGTGTCATATCCTGCCCGAGTGGAAGGGTTGGTAAATATATATATATATATATATATATAAACAAATATGGTACTAACGTATCCCCTTGCAGAATTCCAGCAATGATGTCAAATAAGTCTCTCCTCCAGTGAGCAAACATTGACTTTTGTGTTACTATAGAGTATCATAATGGCTCTAACAGTTTTTTTTTGGGGGGGGGACCATAAGCTAAAAGTATTTACTACATCTTACACCATTTGTGTATGGAATCAAATGCCTTTGAGAAATCTACAAACAAGATGGTAGCCTTGAGTCTTTTGCTCAGACTCATGATTCAATGGATTTTTAGAATCTGATGTTGTGGATTGATTTCTCTGGAAACAGTTTTAATTTTTTTTTCCAAGAATTTTCTCAATTTCTGGTTCGATGCAATTGAGCAGAGTATCATAAACCTTAGCCCCAATAAAAGTAAGAGTTATGCCTCGGTAGTTTTTGGTGGTTCCAAGATCTTCTTTCTTTAGGGGAGGAGAGGATACAACCTTTTGTCCATCTCAGTTGTGTTCTGGTTATATACAGCATAATAAAATTGAAGTAGTAAATAATCAAATGTCCTTTTCCATACTTCTGGGAGTAATTTGTCAAGGCCCACAACTTTTCTGCTTTTAAATTTTGTCTATACTACATTAGGTTCTCATGGTGTAATGGTTAAAGCGCCGGACTGCGGAATCGTAGTACGCGAGTTTGAACTCCAGTTGCGCTATTACGTTCACTTTCGGGCAAATACCCTTGGGAAAGGTATGAACCCCCTTATCCTCCCAGCTATGGGTTAAATAGTACCACTACTGTTCTTCTAGGAGAATGGCTTTGGCATTAAATAACCTTACAAAGGTTGTTATGCCATTAAACAAACAAACCAAACCAAACCTAGAACAGGCCATTGGCCTAATGAGCAGAGTGTTCGCCAATGGTCTTGGGAGACTGGGTTCAATCCCAGGTCGAATCATAACAAAGACTCAAAAAATAGTACTTGATGCCTCCTTGCTTAACACTTAACATTATAAGGTAGGGATCAATGGTAAAGTGGAACAATCCAGGGAAAAGGGTAGCACTCTCCCCTACGCCTTGGTGTAGTAGCTATTAAAAAAGGAGCCTTCAGGTCACCCTCAACTATGGTCACCAACTTTACTTTTTTTATTATCCTAGATCAGATTACTTGATAAATAGAATTACTAATGTTAAAAAGCAATACTTGAAGCCATTTAACTGTATGCAAACAAATGAGATTTAACAACTCTGTTTGAAATAAAGTTTTGAACTGGCTGGAAACGCCACAATCTTACCTCGAAGAAACAGAAGGTGTGCTCTCTCTGCTACTGGCACATGGAAACCAGAAAAAAAAGACGCAAGAGGTGTGACTTGTTTTATGGAGGAGAACATGATAAGCCCACGTGAAGTGACGAGATTTAATGAGCATATAGGAAACTATCTTTGAGGTGGTAAAAGAGCAGTATTTTGCTGATGTCTGATTGGTGAACATCCATCAGTTTATTTTGCAAGTTAAATAATTTGACTACCCCCCAATAGGTTGATTCCACTTCAACTAGACTTCTAAAACCACGAACAGATTACTAACAATCAGTTACCAACTTCTGTGTCTACTGTTCTGACAAACAAAATCACCATCGTCACTGAAAAATCTTTCTCCTCTTCATCTGTCTGTCTCGTTACTTGGACAAACTGCTTCCATTGAGATCTAAGGAAGTTTTTTTCCCTGTATTGAGGCCAAAGCCTACCCATCTAGAAACTTAGCGACATAATGCCAGAACTAATCAAAAGAGGGGATGGAAAATTTCTGATTCAATTCTGAGTCTCTCTCTGAGAGACAATGCATAGCGTGACCCTTATCCTTTTTCGTGATGGGTTATCATGATGGCTGCCACAAGTTACCTACAAACTGTTTACTTACAAAGTGTGTGTGTGTGTGTGTGTGTGTGTGTGTTAAAAAAAAAACAACTTTTTGGCCAGCCCAGTCAGCTGGGGTTGTAGAATACACCGATTGCATATTTGCAGACAGGTAAGACTCCTCCTCGCCAACAAGTGTCCGGGATATGACACTAAACAATCTGATGGTGAGGCTCCAGTAATGCTGTAGCTTTGTGGAATATGGAGTACCCCTTCATTGCCATTGGTCCCAGGTTCACTTTGACCCAGAGTGGTAGTATCTGATAGGGTCCTCTCTAAGGGTCAAATAGAACGACTTGACATTTAAACTGTGGAAATGAATGACTGATGTTAAATTGTTACTATTATATAGCTATACTTGAAACCATTTAGGTGTGTGCAAAAAAGAGTTTAGGCTCATTTAAAGATGTTATCAACAAAATGTTTACAAATCATATATTCAATATATATGTATAAGCAGGATTTGGCATTGGTAACCTACAATGGTTGATATGACATAAAACCAACCAAACCAGAATTCGGCATTAAATAATTAATTAGGGTAATATGGTATATATGAGACAGCTATTGAGAATCTAAGTCTCTAGCAAAAACTTTTTGAAAAAGTGGGTAGACAACTTGGTTGGTTTGGTTTCTTTGTTTAATGGCATATCAACCTTTGTAGGTTATTTAATACCAAAGCCATTCTCCTTGAAGGACAGTAGTGGCACTTTTTAACCCATAGCTGGGGAGACAACTTGGTAGAATTTTATCTAAGGGTGTGAACACTTATAAATAAATGTAAGAACTTTAGTTTGTTTAACTTGATCTTAATTTCCTTTTTCAGTTACGCTCTGTTAATCTTGGGATCTCTAAGGTGATAATTTGTGAAGAATATTATGGAGAACTATTTTCAGAATTAAAAAGGTAAGCTTCTTTTCTAAAGAGATATATATTATATTTTATATATATTTAATAGCATGAAAGCTTGTTTGTGACCTTAGGTTTCATGAGGTTTTATAAATGACACTCATCAGACAGGTAACGAAAGATAATGAAGAAATCAAAAAATACAGTTAAAAAACCATTAGAATTGTTAACAACTCTTTGTGTTTGTGGGTTTTATATTTGCGTATTATTGTGTATGGACGTATAAGTGATGTTTGGTATATGTGTGTATGAAGATGCATACACTGTGATAAATTTGAGGTTGTCTTGCGGATGTATTAGACGCTAAGTAGCCAAATTTGCAACAGAATGGCTGAGAAATTTTTTTTTTTATTTGTTTCTTTATATTTGTGTGTGTGTTATGGATTTTGAAGAAAATAAAGTTTTAATTTGTAAGCGTAATAGGCAAGTGTAGTACGGTAGACCAGAATCGCAATAAATATCATGGAGAGATATGTTATATTATAATATACTATGGAATATTATGCAATATTGGTATTTTATGCTGAAATATGATTTGTGATAGATTACAATAATAATTTGTATTAGTTGTGTTAATTATATATTGCATATAGAGAGATGTTATCTTATATCTCTCTACCGTGATATTCATTGCGATTCTGGCCGACCATACTACCCTCACCTCTTATGCTTACAAGTCAAGATTTTTTTCTTGAAAATGCAGTGATGATATTTTGTTACTTAGTTAAAATTACCACCACTAACAAACACACAAATATATAAAGAAACAAATAAAAAAAAAATGTTCTTGGTCATTCTGTTGCAAATTTGGCTACATAGTCTCATACATCCAGGAGACAACCTCAAATTTATCATGCTGTGTATGTATCTTCATACCCACATATACCAAACATCACTTATATGTCCATACACAATAATATGCAAATATAACCCACACACACGGACTCTCACACACACATAAAGAGTTGTACACAATCTAACGGTTTTTAACAGTATTTTTCGATTTCTTAATCATCCTTTATCTGCCTGATGATTGTCCTTTATAAAATGTCATGAAATCTAAGGTCACAGACAAGCGTCCATGCTATTAAATATATAGAAAATCTAATATATATTTACTTATTATATAATAGCTCTATCACAGATATTGAACACTCTCCAAATTATATCGCATTTGGTTTGCCACAAACCCACAAAGTGAAATAGTGACAACCAACACTGTTACTATATATATATATATATATATATATATATATAGTCACATTCCATGAGAGTATCTTGATCAGCCTATGAACTCTTCAGCCAATAGTACATGGAGAAAGCGTAAGATGTCTTCCTAAACTCATTCCATTTCCAAGTGAAGGAAAGAATTGGCTCACAGTGTTTGTCCTGTTTGATCAAATATGCTTTTTATATATATATATATATATATATATATATATATATATATATATATATGAAAAGATTCCACCAAGAGATTTGTATTTTTAAGATTTATTTATTTTATCCTTCTTACATATGTGCATGTTTCCAGCTTATTGCTTTCATCAAAATATATGGCACAAGACCTTGTGAATAGGGTACTCAAGGAGATTTGAACTTACTCATGTTTGAAGTTAAGTGAATTCAAGTCTCCTTGAGCACCCTATTCACAAGGTCTTGTGCCATGTGTTCTCTGACGAAAGCAATAAGCTGGAAACATACGCCTATGTAAGAACAGAAAAAAATAAATAAATCTTTAAAAAATACAAATCTGTGGACCTATTCATTCTAAAATATTTTTTCTCTCTTTGGATCTACAATGAAAATTTTTTTTTACATATATATGATGTCTACAACAATGTACTGGTGCATTGTGTATATAAAATCTGGCATAGAGAAAAACACTGAAAATCCTTCATATTCGGTTAATAAGTGTTGTAGTTTTCGCATACCCCCCCCCACTATATATGACCAAAAAAAGTGCAAAAACTGAACCATTTATTGCCACAAATTTTGGTGCAACTTCAATGGCTTAGACGCAGGAAGTGATTGTTTTCCTTGTTTGTCAAAGTTCCCTTACTTGTAGTGAAGTCATTACCAAAGGACTTGTCAGAAATTAGTATATCAAATTAAAGAAAATAAGATTCTAAGAAATTTCTCTTTCATTGCCATCACTCCCAGGTCCACTCTAACTTGGTGTGGTAGTACCTGTTATTATTGGAAGTAATTTACAACCAATTTTGTACAGTTAAACCAGCAGATCTACCAGATTTTCCTGAGAGTAGTCATTTAGTGGATGACATTTCTAAATTTGATGGGTCACCTGTGAGAATCAAACTCATTAGCCTAGCTCAATAGCTATTGCATGACAATGTCATTTTTTACTATTATTCTATAGGACAGTGTGCAATAAAAAAAAAACTCAAGAAATAAGACAAAAAATGTAAACTATGAATAGGATTCTTTAACCTCTAAGAATGAAATAACCCAAGATGGGTTGACATCCCTTTAAAATTAATCAGGATATTTCATTAATTTCAATGTGTAAGTTTTATAGAAAAAAGTTATCTTGTTCGTATTGTCCATGTCAGTAGCAGGAGTAAGCGTTGTGACACTTTGTGTTATAGGTTGTGGGGAGTGTAATGGAATTTTACTTGGATATCATGTTGCCCAGTCGGCTGGGGCTGTAGAATACACTGACTGCACCTCTGCAAATGGGTAAGACCCCCCTAACGAGTGTCCTGGATATGACACTGAACAATCTGATGGTGAGGTTCCAGCAGTGCTGGAGTTTAGGGGAATGCGGAGTACACCTTCATTGCCATCGCTCCCAGGTCCACTCAGGCCCGGAGGGGTAGCACCTAATAGGGCCCTATCTATGGGTTAAATAGAACTAGCAGCATACTTATGCTAAACGGAATTGTTTGAGTAGACTGAATAGCTTGAAATAAATGTTTTTGACAATCAAACCGTACTTACATTTAAACTGCGTGCTTATGCTTAACTGAATTATTTGAAATAGAACTGTTTTTTTTATATTAAAACTGTATTTACACTGAACTGAATTGTTACATATAACTGCTTGAATAGTTTGAAATAAAAATGTTTTTGTCAATTAAACTGTGTACTTATGTTAAACTGAATTGTTTTAAATAGAACAGATTATTTACATAAAAATGGATTTGGTGTTAAATAACCTACAAAGGTTGATATGCCATAAACCCAGCAACCAACCTTGGCCATCATGTTAGTTGGTATCTGTATTTTTTTCCTTTTAAAATAACCAAATGGTTGATAAAATGCTATCTAAATTGTTCTTCAAATAGTGATAAGTTTTCTTTTTATCTTTTCAGGATCAATTTCAGTGGATTGTGGATTGGAAAGGATCGTAAGGACTGGGTCACTCTTTTCCGGCTTGAAGAGTGAGTAGATCCCCTTTTTTTCTTTTTTTTTTTTTTTTTTTTTTTTTTTTAGCCCAGTCAGCTGGGGCTGTAG
Source organism: Sepioteuthis lessoniana (assembly GCA_963585895.1). Taxonomy (NCBI): domain Eukaryota; kingdom Metazoa; phylum Mollusca; class Cephalopoda; order Myopsida; family Loliginidae; genus Sepioteuthis; species Sepioteuthis lessoniana. Next base: position 16,254,007 of record OY757947.1, read on the forward strand.
AATGTATTGACTGCAGCTCTGAAGAGGAGTAAGACCCTCACCCAATGATTGTCTTGTATATGACACTTAGCAATTTGATGGTGAGGTTCCTATAATGCGGGAGCTTTGGGAAATGTGAAGTGCCCCTTCATTGCCATCGCTCCCAGTTCCGCTTTGACTTGGAGTGGTAGCACCTGATCGGGTCTATGAGTCAAATAGAAATGTTTGACATTTAAGTTGTATGCAAACAAATGACTTATGCTAATTTGAATTGCTTCATAAACTGTGACAGGTTCAGACGAATTCGCCCAAAACATTACCAAACAAATAATTTAAAGAACCTCTTCAAAAATTCCAAACTAGAGGAAATTTTAAGCTTTCTAAAAGAAATCAATCTCTTCATTAAAATCTAGTCAAATATAATAAAACTCATACCTTAAAACTTAAAACACGCACAAAAGACAAAAGAAATTTAACCCTTCTGGCATTAAATGACCCACAGAGGTTGATATGCTGTTAAATAAAACTCAAACTTGAATTGCTTAAAATAAAACTGATCATTTAACTCTGTGTAAACAAATGATTGATGTTTAATTGAATTGTTAGTGATACATTGTAATGCTTGGAACCATTTAACTTTGACTTATGCATAATGGAATTGTTAGAAATAGAACTGTAGGCTCATTAACTGTATGTATCTAAAAAAAAAAAATGTTTACAAATCATATATTTAATATATATATATATATATATATATATAGTATTATTTGATCCAGTTAAACCGGAGTTGGGAGTAATTCCATCAGGACAAGAAAACTATTCAAGAGTGAATATTTAAATTTTCCTGGTAAAGAGCTCAATGTAACAGACAATAGAGATTTTATTTCCATCCTGTTATGAAAAAAATTTTTTTGAAATTTTCAAAAACGCGTGAAAGGATGGAAATAAAAATCTGTATTGTCTTAAAGAAAGTGTGTGTGTATGTATATATATATATATATATATATATATATATATATATAGACAAGATTTGGCATTAAATAACTAACATATGGTTGATATGTCATAAAACCAAACCGAGCTTCTTTTTTTTTTTTTTTCTCTCTATAACAAGAAGATAAATTTGTGTGAAAGTCCTTGTCTTTGATATGCCACAATGGTTCTGGTGCCTTTGGTGTATCTCAAATAGATTGACAAGATTGGAAGGAATGATCAGTTATTGATATTTGAGATCTATTTGATTTTAAGTTAATTTGCTTTCAAACCAAGATACCTGAATTTTATACAACCAATTAATGATTTTTTTTTTTTTTAGCGTGCCAGTTGTTTTGGAAACCTTTAACCATCCATCAGCAGAATTAAAGTTAGCAGTTCAGGCAGCAATCAGGAGTTTTGATCCAAATGAAACTTTCTGGAGGGTAAGGAAAGCAAAAAAAATCTCTTCTTCTTCTTCTATTAAAGAATATCACAACTTTTGAATTAATTAAAAAAAAAAAAATCTTTTACTGATATTTGTTTTTTGGAAATTACTTTGAACTCATGGTGAACTATAATATTCCTTGAATGGAATAAAGTAATTCATTTTTTGAATGCACCACCATATATATATATATATATATATATATGCAGCATTTCTTCATTGATACATATTTGATTGAACATAATAGACATTTTTTGTCTCTTTATTTTTTTTTGTTAATCTTTTCGAATTGCTGTATCGATCTTATGATATCCGGTGGCGATTGGTTGATAAACCTTCCATAATTAGTTATTTCCCAAGTACTTTCTGCCTGATATGGCAATTTGAAAGGATTAACAAAAAAAAGTCTTTGTTCAATCAAATATATATATACACACACACACACACACACACAGGGTAACTGGAAAGGTGCTTTTGGAATTGTTAATCATACATACTTGAAACTATAACTTTGTTGACTTATCATATATATATGTATAAACCGAATTTGGCATTGAATTACCTACAAAGGTTGATATGCCATAAAACCAAATCATTTTCAAAATTGAACAACTTTTGAATAAGGTGAAGAAATTTTTCTTTTAATTATATTTAGACTTTTGGAAATTATTTGGAGCTAATTGTGGAACGTACTTTTTTTTTTTTTTCGAATGTAATTTGTGCCACTAATATATATATATACACACACACACTGAGTATTGCATATAAATCAGTACCCTCCTACCAATTTAATTTTAAGTTAATTTGCTTTCAAACCAAGTTACAAGAACTTTATTTCAAGTGTAAAATTATACAATGAAAATGAATGTTATTAGGTGTTATTAAATTCTACAAAATTGTATCTCTGTGACCTACTATATGGAGTTGCTCATGGTGTAATGTTTATCAGGAAATAGACATGGTGACCAGAGTTCAAATCCTGAATGAGTCTGTTTGCATTTCACATAGCACTGATACCGTTGCGAAAGGTATGAATCCAACTATTCTCTCTCTAGCTCTGGGTAAATAGAATAAACTGGGCTCTTTTAACTTGGTATGGCAACTGGTCTATGAGAAAGAACTCAAAATTTAAACCTGTTAAACTCAACTTAAAAATTGGCCTTGTGTCACATGCTGCTCATGCAGAGAGGTTGGGTAGATACATATCATATATGGCTATATCATCATCATGGTATTCTGCTAGCTCGGATTTCCCTGACCCTCTAACATCCATCGCTCCCAGCAGGTCTTCCATACTAAATCCTGTATCAGTAGAGAGCTTTTGTAGGTAGATTCTAGCTGGTCATCCAACCCTTGCTTGTCCGTATGAAGGTGTCCACAGGAGTACTTTGCTTATGAGTTTTTCCTTACTTTTCCAGCAGTGTCCTGCATGTCTTGTTCATCTAATTTGGATGGTTTTTGAGATGGATGGTAGGTGGCTGTACAGCTGCTGTCCAAAATTAAGTACATTCCTCATATATATCTGGCATAATGCCTAAAAGGATAATTAAAGTTTGGTAATGAAAAGGTGAAAAATTCAAATAAGAATTTTACCGGGCCATTGGCCTAATGAGTGTTTGCCAATGGTCCAGAAGACCAGGGTTCAATCCCTGGTTGAGTTATACCAAAGACTCAAAAAATGGTACTTGATGCCACCTTGCTTAACACTCAGTATTATAAGGTAAGGATCAAGAGTTAAGTGGAGCAATCCAGGGAAAGGAGTACCGCCCCCTCCTACACCTCCATGTAGTAGCTATTGAAAAGGGAGCTTACTTACTTCTCCCATTGGCATAATGGTTCACCAGTGGTCTGGTAGACTAGAGGGTTCAATCAGATCGTCATACCAAAGACACAAAAAAATAGTAATTGATGTCTGCTTTTCACTCAGTATTATAAAGTATGGATCAAGAGTAAGTGGAGCAATCCAGGGAAAGGAATAGCTTCCTTCCCTACACCTCAGTCCAGTAGCTATTAAAAAGGGAGCCTTTGGGTCACCCTCGACTACAGTCACCCAACTAAATTACCTCCATTTACTAACTCGATTGGTAGACATACCTTGCTGTCCTTTCACAGATCCCTATCCATATTTACCAATCCCTCCACTCGGGCAGGATATGACACAAGGTCAATTTTTAAGTGGAGTTTAACAGGTTTGAATTCAGAGTTTTCCTTCTCCTAGACTAGTTGCCTCACCAAGGCTGAAGAACACAGTCTGTCCTATTTACCCATAGCTGGAGGGAGAATAATTGGATTCATACCTTTCCCAAGGGTATTAGTGCTATGTGAAATGCAACCAGTCTCATCCAGGATTTGAACTTGTGTCCATTTCCTACGATGATAACCATTACACCACGGGCACTTCACAGATCCCTATCTAGGATAAGATAGCTAACCCCTGCTGTAAAGTTTGGTTGTCTGACCAGGCTCATTGATAGCAAAATTATGATCTTGTGTGATTTAGCTATGAATGGTCCTCTTTTTACTGATGTTGGTGCTAGTATGTTAGTGTAATGGTACAGGTCTCAAATCAATGTTTGTACCACCCCGGTTCTAGCTGGTCTAGGAGTGTAGTATTATACCTTAAGTGTCAGTCACACCTCGTAACCTCCACGATGATGAAAAGAAGTGATGAACACACCAAATACTGTCTTGGTTCATTAATACAAAACTGTCGACCACTTAAGCTTGACAAAAATAAAATGTTGTGAGAGAGAGAGAACTGATACGGACCTTGAATTATATTTTTCATTTTCTATTGTAGTTCTCACAAGTGCTTTCTCACCAGTTCCATCTTCACAGCTTCGCAGTGGGTGTGAGATCCCTTCACAGAGCACACCTAAAATGGCTCTGTAAATTTTGGCCGTCATTATATCAACATATCTCATACCAAACTGACCCTTTATCTCTTTTCTATCCCACATCCACTCCCCTAACAGCTTTTCTGTTTAAGTTTCCTCCAGCCAATCGGAATCCATCACCAATTTACTGCTAATACATTTCTATTTTTAATCCAGACGTCCACTGCTATCCTGGCCTAGATTTTCCCATTCATTTCTCCCTTATAGCCTCTCTCTCTGTCTCTTTGCTTACCTCAATTATCTCTCATGATTTTTTCTATCATCTGGTGGTTGACTTGTAACTCTCTTTAGGGAACAACTCTCAGTCTGTTGTGTCCTTGAAAGGGATACAATCAGACAAGGTGGTACTTGAATGGAAAGGAACAGTCAGCATGTTTTGTAGAATAAAAGAAAGGGTTTTATTGCAAGAGAGATGCAATAAGACAGACAAGGAATTGTGAGGCACATTACTAATCCCCAAAGCAAAGACAGGTATAATGCTGTGCTTACTATATATATATATATATATATAGTCATCCACAGACAGATCTGTTTCGTTCTATCAGAACTCATCAGTGTGGCTAGACAGTATCTCCCCGCAGCTGGTATCAAAACCCGGTTGACTCAAACACCAAGCCAAAGCTTCTAACCATTTAGCTACAAAGTACATTTTTAAACAGTTATGAATCACAATTACTATTGTTTACATACATCCGTTCAAATGACCGTCAAGATCTCAATTCAAATACAAAGAGACTTGCAAAGGCGCTAATGGCAACACAATTACTTCTTCACTAGAGAACTCGACCCTACGGGGGTAGGGAAGTACATATAGTCACTCCACATGACTGAGAGGGGATGTGGGATATTCTGTTAAAACACTATCAACCAGAATCTCTAATCATTTTACATGAATTTTCTGTCACCCTATCTTCTTTTGAGAACATCAAGGTTTGTTTCAACTATCTCAATTAAAAAAAAAAAAAAAAAAAAAAAAAAAATTATTTGTTCAGCTTTGCTTTGTCTGGCACAAAAGTTTCAGGTTGATTACAGTACTGATTGTTCCTAAGTTTTTACCCATCTTCATCTTTCTGCCATTGGCAGAAATCCAATCAAGGCTAATTTTTAAGTGTGGACTACATCTGGTTTGAATTTGGTTTTCCTTCTCTATCACAATACCAATGCTTAAAAAGCAGCCTGGCCTACCATTGATATCTGGTTGGAAGGAGAAGGGTTCATGCTTTTCAAAAGGGCATTAGTACAAATGAAGTGCAGATAGCCGTGATTAGGGTTTGAATTTGGCCTGCCCAGTTCATTTCCAATGACAATAGTAATTTACAAAGCTCTTTACTTCGATGTGGCACAAGGCCGAATGAATGGGGCACCCAATGAGACTCGAACTCACTCGTGTAGGTTTGCTAGTTAAGCTTGCTAACCGTTACACCATCAAAGGTGCCCTCATTTCCAATGACAATAACTATCATGCAAAACTGTGTGTGTTGCTCTCTCTCTATCTTTGTTTCTCTTTCTCTCTCTCTCTCCCTATGTTTCTCTTTCTCTCTCTCTCTCTTTGTTTCTCTTTCTCTCTCTCTTTGTTTCTCTTTCTCTCCCTCTCTTTGTTTCTCTTTCTCTCTCTCTCTTTGTTTATCTCTCTCTCTCTCTTTGTTTATCTCTCTCTCTCTCTTTGTTTATCTCTCTCTCTCTTTGTTTATCTCTCTCTCTCTTTTTATCTCTCTCTCTTTGTTTATCTCTCTCTCTTTGTTTATCTCTCTCTCTTTGTTTATCTCTCTCTCTTTGTTTATCTCTCTCTCTTTGTTTATCTCTCTCTCTTTGTTTCTTTTTCTCTTTTTGTTTCTTTTTCTCTTTCTGTTTCTTTTTCTCTTTTTGTTTCTTTTCCTCTTTTTGTTTCTTTTCCTCTTTTGTTTCTTTTTCTCTCTCTTTGTTTCTCTTTCTCTCTCTTTGTTTCTCTTTCTCTCTCTTTGTTTCTCTTTCTCTCTCTTTGTTTCTCTTTCTCTCTCTTTGTTTCTCTTTCTCTCTCTTTGTTTCTCTTTCTCTCTCTTTGTTTCTCTTTCTCTCTCTTTGTTTCTCTTTCTCTCTCTTTGTTTCTCTTTCTCTCTCTTTGTTTCTCTCTCTCTCTCTCTCTCTCTCTCTCTGTTTCTCTTTCTCTCTCTCTCTCTCTGTTTCTCTTTCTCTCTCTCTCTCTCTCTCTTTGTTTCTCTTTCTCTCTCTCTCTCTTTGTTTCTCTTTCTCTCTCTCTCTCTCTTTGTTTCTCTTTCTCTCTCTCTTTTTGTTTCTCTTTCTCTCTCTCTCTTTTTGTTTCTCTTTCTCTCTCTCTCTCTTTGTTTCTCTTTCTCTCTCTCTCTCTCTCTCTCTTTGTTTCTCTTTCTCTCTCTCTCTCTCTTTGTTTCTCTTTCTCTCTCTCTCTCTCTCTTTGTTTCTCTTTCTCTCTCTCTCTCTCTCTTTGTTTCTCTTTCTCTCTCTCTCTTTGTTTCTCTTTCTCTCTCTCTCTTTGTTTCTCTTTCTCTCTCTCTCTTTGTTTCTCTTTCTCTCTCTCTCTTTGTTTCTCTTTCTCTCTCTCTCTCTTTGTTTCTCTTTCTCTCTCTCTCTCTCTCTTTGTTTCTCTTTTTCTCTCTCTCTCTTTCTTTGTTTCTCTTTTTCTCTCTCTCTCTCTCTCTTTGTTTCTCTTTTTCTCTCTCTCTCTCTCTCTCTTTGTTTCTCTTTTTCTCTCTCTCTCTCTCTCTCTTTGTTTCTCTTTTTCTCTCTCTCTCTCTCTCTCTTTGTTTCTCTTTTTCTCTCTCTCTCTCTCTTTGTTTCTCTTTTTCTCTCTCTCTCTCTCTCTTTGTTTCTCTTTTTCTCTCTCTCTCTCTCTCTTTGTTTCTCTTTTTCTCTCTCTCTCTCTCTCTTTGTTTCTCTTTTTCTCTCTCTCTCTCTTTGTTTCTCTTTTTCTCTCTCTCTCTCTCTTTGTTTCTCTTTTTCTCTCTCTCTCTCTCTCTTTGTTTCTCTTTTTCTCTCTCTCTCTCTCTCTTTGTTTCTCTTTTTCTCTCTCTCTCTTTGTTTCTCTTTTTCTCTCTCTCTCTTTGTTTCTCTTTTTCTCTCTCTCTCTTTGTTTCTCTTTTTCTCTCTCTCTCTTTGTTTCTCTTTCTCTCTCTCTCTCTTTGTTTCTCTTTCTCTCTCTCTCTCTCTCTCTCTCTCTCTCTCTCTCTTTGTTTCTCTTTCTCTCTCTCTCTCTTTGTTTCTCTTTCTCTCTCTCTCTCTCTTTGTTTCTCTTTCTCTCTCTTTGTTTCTCTTTCTCTCTCTTTGTTTCTCTTTCTCTCTCTTTGTTTCTCTTTCTCTCTCTTTGTTTCTCTTTCTCTCTCTTTGTTTCTCTTTGTTTCTCTTTCTCTCTCTTTGTTTCTCTTTCTCTCTCTTTGTTTCTCTTTCTCTCTCTTTGTTTCTCTTTCTCTCTCTTTGTTTCTCTTTCTCTCTCTTTGTTTCTCTTTCTCTCTCTTTGTTTCTCTTTCTCTCTCTTTGTTTCTCTTTCTCTCTCTTTGTTTCTCTTTCTCTCTCTTTGTTTCTCTTTCTCTCTCTTTGTTTCTCTTTCTCTCTCTTTGTTTCTCTTTCTCTCTCTTTGTTTCTCTTTCTCTCTCTTTGTTTCTCTTTCTCTCTCTTTGTTTCTCTTTCTCTCTTTCTCTCTCTCTCTTTGTTTCTCTCTCTCTCTCTCTCTCTCTTTGTTTCTCTCTCTCTCTCTCTCTTTGTTTCTCTTTCTCTCTCTCTCTTTGTTTCTCTTTCTCTCTCTCTCTTTGTTTCTCTTTCTCTCTCTTTGTTTCTCTCTCTCTCTCTTTGTTTCTCTCTCTCTCTCTTTGTTTCTCTCTTTCTCTCTCTCTCTCTTTCTCTCTCTCTTTCTCTCTCTCTTTGTTTCTCTCTCTCTTTGTTTCTCTTTCTCTCTCTCTCTCTCTCTCTCTCTCTCTTTGTTTCTTTCTCTTTCTCTCTCTCTCCCTCTTTGTTTCTCTTTCTCTCTCTCTCTTTTAGAGCTAACTGGTGAAATCACTAATGTTATGTTTTTGCTAACCTTTTTCTCTTCCCTCCTACTTCATGCTTTGTAGGTCAATGGTGAGGAAAATGCTGCACAGGATGCCATCCCTCTTAGCAAACAGTCCTCCCCAAAACCAATCCCCAAAAGTATGGCCCGTAAACAATCACCCACCGTATACAGTGAACAATCTGGCCTCAGCTCATCAGCCTCTCCACCACAGTTTTACTTTAGCAAGGGTTCTCCATCTCAGAGGAGTGAGCTGAAATCAAGTTCAGCAGAAAGTTCCCCTCGTTCAAGACGTCCGAGCACAGTCACCCTAGAGGATATCAAGACTATCAATGCAAATATAACTCATTTGCATAAAGCAAGGTAAACATTTTTTTATATTGACATGCTCACATGTATGCATTTGTTTGTTTGATAAAATCTCTCATTTAAGGTGTTCAATAATTCAAAAGTGCTCCACAACCCAGTTGGCTCTGGAGCTTTGGTAAATGTGCCATTACTCCCAGGTTCACTCTGACCCAGATTTTACCGATTTGAATGCTTTTAAATTTTAATTGTGTGTGTGTAAAATATATATATATATATATATATATATATATACACGCACACAAAGGGTTGGCCTAAAAGTTATGACATGATATTTGCTCTTGACAACTTTTTTGCCCTATGGAATCTAAGCACTGTTACAGTGATGGCAGAAATGTATGTACCACAAGGAGGTGGTAATTAAAACTGTTATATGGTCACATTCCATGAGAGTATCTTGATCGGTTTACGAAATCTTCAGCCCATAGTATGTGGGGGAAAAAGTCTTCCTAAACTTGTTCCATTCCCAAGTGAAAAGACTCATTTGGTGACTTAAACAGATCATAGAAAAAATAGGCCCACAAAGTGTCTGACCTATTTAATCAAATATGCTTTATTTATATTGAACAAGTCCTGGCAGCACCAACTATACGGTCACCTATCACGAAAACGATCCAAGCTAGACGAACCAGACATGCCGGACAAGCAAGGAAGAGCTCGTAAGTGATGTACTTCTGTGGACCTCCGCATATGACCAATCAAGAGCAGGACGACCAGCTCAAACATATATACAGCAGCTATGTGATGATACAGGATGTAACCCGGAAGATCTGCCAGAGGCGATGAATGATAGGGAGACGTGGAGAGAGAGGGTCAGGGATATCCGTGCTGGCCGCACGACATGATGGTTATATATATATATATATATATATATATATATATATATATATATATATATATATATATAGTTGGCGACCTTAGTCGAGGGCAACTTGAAGGTTCCCTTTCCAATAACTACTACACCAAAGTGTAGGGAAGTGTGCTACTCCTTTCCCTGTATTGCTCCACTTTACCCTTGATCCGTACCTTATAATGCTGAGTGTTAAGCAAGGCAGCATCAAGTACTATTTTTTGAGTCTTTGGTATGACTCAACCTGGGATTGAACTCCGGTTTCCTGGACCTTATAAGCTATTCTATGATTCTGGCTGTGTGAAGAAAACCTAGACAATAGAATTTGTAAATAAAAAAATTATATAAACTGATGTAGTGAGGGGGATTCTATGAAAACATTTGTACTGCTTGAAAATAATTAATCGGTTTTACAATACCTATTAATGTTTAATAAGAGTGCTCAATACACAAAGTAGAGCAAGACACGAATACCTACAGAGTCTGAAGTAATCTACCCAGGTTTCAACTAACCAGATCATCAGGATAAATTCCGACATATTTATTGTCATCCACAAACACTTTCATTGTATCACAATTCTTTTGTGTGGCAAGATACATGTAACTCTGCAAACTGGGATCGAAACCCACCTAACTTTTGTTTATTTACATTTCTCATACACAAACATGCACTTCTATAATGTACTGGTGCATTGTTTGTGTATATAAAGTATAAAATCTGGCAGAGAAAAACTTAATCAAAATTCTCCGTACTCGGGTAATTTTTTTAATTAACTTTTTACAAAGTCTTTATTAAAAACTTGTTCCGAGTTGCTTATGACATTCTAAGTGAAGAGTTTGTCCTGAAACCAAACAAATATTACTGATCCTATTTACCAACCCCTCCACTCGGGCAGGATATGACACAAGGTCAATTTTTAAGCGGAGTTTGACAGGTTTCAATTCAGAGTTTTCCTTCTCCTAGACTAGTTGCCTCACCAAGGCTGAAGAACCTAGTCTGTCCTACTATTTACCCATAGCTGGAGGGAGAATAATTGGATTCATACCTTTCCCAAGGGTATTAGTGCTATGTGAAGTACAATCAGTTTCGTCCAGGATTTGAACTCGAGTCGCCATGTCCAATTCCTGTGACGATAGCAATTACACTACCGGCACCTCCAAATATTACTGATAATTTTTTTTTCTAATTTCAGACAGCGCCTGATATATAAGAGAGAGAAAGAGAATGACTCCTCTGAAAATTATGCTAAAATGTTACAGAATATTGAAAAGAAGTTGCAGAAATTAAATGCCTTGCTTATAAAAGCCAGCCCCACAGTTGAGAACAAAGATCCACCTGGTCAAGGTAAGAAATTAATGATCGGATAAGTTCTTTTTAGAGTTAGATTGACCTATCAAAGTCCTTTGCTTTTTGTCCTATACCCTGTGCATCATAAAGAATATTTGGTGACCTGAGTTCACACCCTGAATGAGTCTGTTTTCATTTCGATTTGGGGACGGCATGTATTATAGGTAAATAGTAGGGCAGATTGGGTTAATTAGCCTTGGTGAGGCAAGAAGGAAACTTGAATTCAAACCAGCATTTTTTTCTTTTTTTTTTTCCTTTTTTTTCTTTTTTCTTTTTTTTCTTTTTTTTTTTCTTTTCTTTTTTTTTCTTTTTTTTCTTTTCTTTTTTCTTTTTTTTTTTTTTTTCTTTTTTCAAATTTGTACCTTCCACCAGGCAGAACTTCACACACAGCCTTTTTTATAGTTGGGATTTAAGGGAGAGAGAGGTTAGGCACAAGCCAAAACTTCTGCCCTGCTGGTCATAGGATCAGGAGGTACAATGTGAACTATGCTAGCCTTTGCTAAGTCACCCAGCATGTATACCAAGTGACCTTGCTAAGTCTTGTGCAATGGGAATCTATGCTTGTCATTGATAGCCCACTCAGCATGAATGCCAGATGGCCCAGCCAAAAAGCCAGATTAGTATGCAAACCAGCTTTATTCAACTTAAGAATTGACCTGTTTGGTGGAGGGGTTGGGTAAACACATCGTTACTATGAAAATAGTTTGTAATATGTTTCTATAGTAAAATAATTTCCAATGGATTTTCATTGAATCATTTTAATGCAATATCTGAAGTAGAATAATTTCTTAAGAATTTCTATATATTTTCGTATTTGCTATTTCACTGAATGTAATCGTATAGTAGTAATGCCACAAACAATCTTGTTAAGTCTTTATATCTGAGGTAATGGATACTTGCTAGGTATGGACTATTACCAAGATGGATGATGATTAAGGACAGAGGGAAAGCGAACATCTGTTGCTATGCCTGGTATATTCCTTTATTGACCAAATCCCCTGGATGTGGTAGGGGCTGTAACCCCTGTGGCATCAGGTTATTTCCCTTTAAACCAGAAGAAGAAAAGGATGCAAGAGGTGTGACTTGTTTTATGGAGGAGAAAAAGATAAGCCTCCATGAAGTGGCGAGATTTGATGAATATAAAAGAGACTAAGTTTGAAGTGGAAAAGCGCAGTATTTTGCTGATGTCTGATTGGTGAACATCCATCAGTTTATTTTGCGTGTTGAATAATTTGACTACCCCCCCCAATAGGTTGATTCCACTTCGACTAGACTTCTAAAACTTCGAACAAATCATTAATAATATTTCTGGTTACATAGTTAATATGAAAATAATTTGGGACACATTTGTAAAATCATTTCTAATAAATTTTGTAATTGCTGTGTCACTATATAATCATTAGAGTGAATGAATATTTCTGGTTACATAAAGAATTAAAAGAAAAAATGATTTATGAATTTTCTCAATGAAGATCTGACGAATTCTGGACATGCTTTTAATTTTTGCTATATTACTTGATAAATGACAACTAATAAGAAAGAAAAGGTAGCTTCGCCTTTCTATAACTCCCAGGTTCACTCTGACCTGGACTTGATAGTATCTGTTAGGGTTTCATCTATGGGTCAAATATTTAAAAATTATATTTGATAGGACCTTGTGTGAAAAAAAGCTGAAACTGTAGAAAAAATGTAGATTTCTTTGCATAAAACAATCCTAGAAGGGTTGACAGGCTGTTACAGTCAATTATTACTTGAATATGAGATATTTAAGATAAGTTAAATGTTTGTTTAATGATGATAGTAAAACTATTTTCTCTTTTTCATTTTCCTTTCTTTTTCCATTTTTTGCCATGATGTTGTTTTTTCCCTTGTTGTTTTTTTTCCCCTTTCTTCCCTGGCCTTGTTTTTTTTCCCCCTTTCTTGCCTGGCCTTGTTCTTCTTTCCCATGTTTTTCCCCCTGTTGTTCCCCCCCCACCTGGCCTTGTTTTTCCCCTTTGCTCCCTGGCCTTGTTTTTCCCCTTTGCTCCCTGGCCTTGTTTTTCCCCTTTGCTCCCTGGCCTTGTTTTTCCCCTTTCCTCCCTGGCCTTGTTTTTCCCCTTTCCTCCCTGGCCTTATTAGGGTTTTTTTCCCTTGCTTCCCTGGCTTTATTGGGTTTTTTTCCCTTTCTTACCTGGCCTTGTTGGGTTTTTTTTCCCTTTCTTGCCTGGCCTTGTTGTTTTTTCCCCAGCTTTCTTGCCTGGCCTTGTTGTTCCCCCCCCCCCGCGCGCGCTTTCTTGCCTGGCCTTGTTGTTTTTTCCCCTGCTTTCTTGCCTGGCCTTGTTTTTTTTCTCCTGCTTTCTTCCTTATTGTGTTGTTGTTTTTCCCCAGCTTTCTTCCTTCCTTCCTGTGTTGTTGTTTCACCCCCTCTTCCTTCCTGTTTTGTTTTTGTTTTTTGGGTTTTTTTTTTTTCGTTTTCTTCCTTCCTGTGTTGGGGTTTGTTTTTTTTTTCTAAGACAATTTTTTTTTTTTTTTTAATCTCTCACTAGGAAGAATCATTTCTCCCTATCAACCAAACTCTAGCACTTCCCGGCTGACCCCTTCTCCTGCAGGAAGTCTTGGACTTTCACCGAGAGAAACAAGATCAACCTTCCAGTCACCTAGTCCATCACCGGTAAATTTTGATTCCTCTTTTACTTACGTTTTCCTATTAATGCAAAAGTTGTTTAAAATATTTCACTTTGTTTATACTAATTCATTAAATTTTTTAAAAAAATCTCTTAAATTCAGTTTAATAGGTAGAATAGTTTTTGGTTTATTGTGCATGACTTTTCACTTAGGGAATTTTTGTTTAAATTTTTTTTTTTTTTCATTTCTGCCACAAACAATATATAGTTACTGTTTCGTCTGACACAAGGCCAAATGGAGTTACTTTATGAAGATTGAATTCACTATAGTGGCAAATTAGTCTGTCAAATTAGCATGCTAGCCATCCTGTCAAGGTAGATGCACACAAAATATTTACTGTTTAACTTACCATACGACCAGAATTTTCATTTGCAAATGGTCTTGTGAGACCATCTTGCCAGTTTTATTCTTAAGTTTACCTTAGTCTGGCACAAGGCCACACTAATGATATCAAAATTTGTTTAACAATGACCTTTGGAACTATCATACTATTTTAGATACCACGCTATTAATCATCTATGTCCTTATAAATAGGCAAGGTTGTGTTTGTGTACACACTTTCACACACACAGTGTCTCAAAATAGATGCAGCGTATTAATGATAATGATTCATTACTAAGATAAGCGCAATGGCAGTCATTTGGAACTTATCCTGTAAAAAAAAAAAAAAATGCATCCATTGAGCTAGACACATCTGTGGGGGTTGTATGTAATTTGGTTATTTCAGTAGATTGCTCTCTAAATTATTCCCACCACAAATACAACACAAAACTTTACAATCGCGCAAAAGAAATGGAATAGCACCCAACGAGCATTAAACAACAAACAATTTAATAAGCATATAACAGAATATGAAAACAAATAAAATACATGTGTAAATGGCCTTTTGGAATATAAAGTTTGACAAGAAGAGAATAAATTTGTTTAAAGATGTGTGTATGTTCATGTTAACAAAGTCCGTAAATAAGTCGTTCTTACTTACATTAAGTTTATAGCGGGTTTTATGGCTGTGGCGACAGCGTGTCGCGTTGATGAAAAAAAGTTTGTCAGGTTTTTCTTTTGAATATAATTCTCGGCCATTTGAAGAAAGTTCATGAACTTTAGTTGAGGAAGGAAAGGAATTTGTCAGAATGTATCGGCTACTGCTTTACTGGCTTAGTGGCTTGTCTTCATCTGTGTCTTTGTTTGTGTGTAAGCTTGTGTCTGTGGCTCCCTAACTCTGTGTTATTTATATCCTACAGGTGGATCAAAGAATCGTTCTAAAATTTTGGCGCGTAGACATTTATTGACCAATCAGATTTGTATTTTACTATTTTATTTTCGAGCCTAAATATTTTCTGTTAGTTCACTTCTGATCCTAATTTTCTAGAATGTTCTATTCTATGTTTTTAGCTGATTGGTCGAAAAATATAAAAATGTAATTTAAATGTTAATGCGGTTTTGATCCTAAATTTCTAGAATGTTCTTAAGTATGTTTTTATTGCTTATTTTAAAACTAGAAAGAATGTGTATCCTATATAACCCCCCCCCCCGCGCAGATTGATAAATATTGAAAATATTTATCAATATGTAATATAAGTCTTAAAATGTTTCGGCCAATGTACCTTTCTTCCAGATTTTGTGGTGATGTTTGCAGGTGTATTTGTCGGTGTGGAGGTTGGTTTGGATAATGTGGTTTTTGTAGGTGTAGATTGTTCAGTTGTACTTTCCATTATTGGTAAGTCCAAGTACGCCGGTTTTAGTCTGTCTATGGAGACAGTATCAAATTTGCCTTTTATGGTAAGCTTAAAATATTTGGGGTGTCGTTCAACTACCTGGAAAGGTCCGGAGTAAGTAGGACATAAGGGTTTTTTGACTGCATCATTTCGAATAAAAACGTATTTGCAATCGTGAAGGTCTTTTGGTGTGTAAAGTTCTTTTGTTTGTGTTCTTGTGGGTGTGTAAACTAAATCGTTCATTTTCTGTTGAAAATTTTTGACAAATGTTGTAGTAGGTTGTAAGGAAATGTTTTTTTTTCACAAAATTGACCTGGCAGTGTTAAGGATGTTCCAAAAACCATTTCTGAAGCTGTACATCCCAGATCTTCTTTGATAACATTCCTTATTGATGATAAAACAAGAGGCAAATTATCAAACCATGTTTTGGAGTTGTTGCTAGCTGTTAAAGCTGTTTTAAGTTGTCTATGGAATCTTTCAATTAATCCATTTGCGCAGGGGTGATATGCTGTTGTTTTTATATGTTTGACTCCCAATAACTTTGTAAACTCATCGAAAAGTGTTGATTGAAATTGGGAGCCTCTGTCTGTTGTTATTACTGAAGGACAACCAAAGACTACGATCCATTCTCGTGATATGGTTTTAGAGATAGTCTCTACTGATATATCTCTAAGTGGGATGGCAACAGGCCATCTTGTAAATCTGTCAATGATGGTGAGTATATATTGACAGTCATTTGCTATCGGCAATGGTCCGATGATATCGATGTGTAGGTTTGTGAACCTACCATCTGGTTTTTTGAATTGTCCTGGAGAGGCTTTGTGTGTCTGTTTGTTTTGCTCTTCTGACAACTCAAGCAGGTTTGAGTCCAGTTTTTTATGTCAGTGTGCATATTGGGCCAAACAAAACGGTTTGTGTCTTCTGTGTATGGCTCCCTAACTATGTGTTATTTATATCCTACAGGTGGATCAAAGAATCGTTCTAAAATTTTGGCGCGTAGACATTTATTGACCAATCAGATTTGTATTTTACTATTTTATTTTCGAGCCTAAATATTTTCTGTTAGTTCACTTCTGATCCTAATTTTCTAGAATGTTCTATTCTATGTTTTTAGCTGATTGGTCGAAAAATATAAAAATGTAATTTAAATGTTAATGCGGTTTTGATCCTAAATTTCTAGAATGTTCTTAAGTATGTTTTTATTGCTTATTTTAAAACTAGAAAATATGTGTATCCTATACATCAAACAAATGTTTTTTGCTTTTTTAATTCTTATGTCAACTTCCAGGACATGCGATCTTTTTTTGAGTTTCTTGTCTCAGTAATATATCCTTATTATATTAGTGGCTTGCATCTATTTTGAGAAAGTTTTGAATGATTTTATCACTAAGTAATGATGTAAAATATTTTTTCCTCACTTCTGAAACCAAAAAAACATAACATTATTATCAGAGTTATTAGCAGTCTCATGGGTCCCATGTATATTGAGATTGTGTGTTATGATTTAGCATTAAATAACCTGTAATAGTTGATATACCATAAAACTAAACCAAACCCTTATTTACTATTTTCACAGTCTTGATATCAATGAGCCTGGTCAGATAACCAAACTTTACTTATCCTAGATATGGACCAGAGTCCACATCTGTGAAAAGATGGCAATCAATCAAGTTAATAAATGGAAGTAATTTAGTTGGCTGATCTTAGAAGAGGGTGACCCAAAGGTTCCTTTTCAATAGCTATGAGACTGAGGTGTAAAGTAGAGAGCTATTCCTTTCCTTAAATCGCACCACTTACCTTTGATAGTACTTTATGATGCTGAGTGTAAAGCAATAGGCATCAAGTACCTTTTTTATTGTTACTTTATTATTTTTTTATTCTTTATTTTTTATTTTATTTTTCTGAATTTTAAAAAAAAATTTTTTTTTTTGAATTATTTTTTATTTTTTTCATTTTTTTTTTTTCCTAATTGTTTTCATTATTTTTTTCCTTACTTTTTTCATTTTTTTTCTTTTTTTTTTCATTTTTTTCTTTTTTTTTTCCTCTTTTTTTCCTCTTTTTTTCATCTTTTTTCATTTTTTTTTTCATTTTTTTTTTCATTATTTTTTTCATTCTTTTTTTTTTCATTATTCTTTTTTTTTTTCATTTTTTTTTTCATTCTTTTTTTTCATTTTTTTTCATTCTTTTTTTTTTTCATTTTTTTTTTTTTTTTCGTTATTCTTTTTTTTCATTATTCCCCCCCCCCAATCTTTGGTATGACTTGATCTGGGATTAAACCCTGGTCTACCAGATCATTGGCAAAAACTTGAACCAATATGCCAATGTAGGAATTAATAATATAAAATTCTAATATATATATATATATATATATATATATATATATATATATATATATATATAAACGGATTTGTGATTGTTTTGTAATTCATCCAGTAAAAGCAAGAAACTGATGGTTTAAAACCAAAAATATTAAAAGGCCTGAAGTAACTAACGATTGGAACATTGTATATCAATCATAATATCCAGGGTGATTGAAAAGTAACTTAGTATTTTAAAATTCTTCTAATTTATTTCTTAACTATCATTCTTACCAGAAATGCAGTTATAAATGTCTTTGAATAGTTACTTTTCAGTCACTGTGTTTTCATGCATGCATATATATGTCCAATCAACATCCAAAGACTATGGGTATAAATTATTCGTGTATAGAATGAATGATTTCATATATACCAACCCATTGGCCCAGTGAGTAGTGTTTGCTAATGCTCTGGAAGGAGACCAGAATTCAATCTCAGGTTGAATTATACCAAAGACTAAAAAAATTGGTACTTGATACCTCCTTATGTACCTTTTTAATGTCAAGTGTTAAGTATCTAGGGTAAAGTGGAACCGTCCTGTGGAAGGATTAGCACCCTCCTCTGCTCCTTGATGTAGTAACTTTTGAAAAGGGAGTCCTTTGGGTCATCCTGGAATACAGTGGCCAACTTTTACTTATATATCACTGACATAAAGTTCTATCAACAGAAAAAACAGGCAATGTTGGGTTGGGCCACCAATCAATATTTCCTTTTATGTTTTGATATAAACTCTGAAATTCATGTTAGGCAAATTGTCCAAATCCTGAAATTGTAATTTGGGCAGCTTTTCTAGATGCTATAGTCTGCAACTATTTTTAACTCTCCACTAGTTTGTTACTCCTGCCTTTTTTTTCCTCTCTCTTTCTTCTCTCTCACAATTTGTCATTTTGTCTGGGTGGGGATCTGCCAAGTATCATTTTTAGCCTTCCAAACAAAATGATGAAAGAAAAGTACTATTTTCATATTTTGATGAGTATTTCTTAGTTTTTATCATAATTCTGATAATTTTTTTTTAATGTTTCTCAAATTTTATTACAAAAGAATTATGCCATTTAAAGTGTGGATTACAAATGATTAAAAAAGAATAAATGAAATAAACAAAAAAAACTCCCACTAAGGAGGCAAAAATAGTTGCCTTGAAGAAAAGCTATCCATATTGCATTTTCAGGACTCAGTTTAACAAAGTCAGTTAATATCAGTGTTTATACATGTGTGGGTATATATATATATATATATATATATATATATATATACACGTGCACACACACAATCTGAAGAGGGGGTGTCCTCGTGGTGTAATGGTTAAAGCGATGGACTGCGGAATCGTATTAATTGAGTTCGAACTCCAGTCGCTCTATTACGTTCACTTTCAGACAGATACCCGTGGGAAAGGTATGAATCCCCTGATCCTCCCAGCTATGGGTTAAATAGCACCACTACTGTTCTTCTCAAAGAATGGCTTTGGCATTGAATAACCCACGAAGGTTGATATACCATTAAACAAAGAAACCAAACCATACAATCTGAAGATTGTAATGCTAATTCTTTGAAGTAAGCATTTGTTTTAAGAAGTTAGCTCTCTCTAGGACATGAAGTACTTTTAAACATTCTAATATTTATGAAATATGCAGATAAGTTTGCATAATAAAGTGCTTGATACTCCTATAGCAGAACAGGTATAAATTGAAAAAAATATAATTATGAACCCAAGGAGTCTGTTAGCTGAAGTTTCATGTAGGGTCTAAAATCATCAAATTAGCATGCTAGCCATCATGTCAAGGTAGATGCACACAAAATAACTTACCACATGACCAGAATTTTCATTTGCAAATGGTCTTGTGAGACCATCTTGCCAGTTTTATTGTTTTTTTAAGTTTACCTTAGTCTGGCACAAGGCCACACTAATGATATCAAAATTTGTATAACAATGACCTTTGGAACTATCATACTATTTTAGATACCACACTATTGATCATCTATGTCCTTATAAATAGGCGAGGTTTT
Organism: Sepioteuthis lessoniana; assembly: GCA_963585895.1. Taxonomy (NCBI): domain Eukaryota; kingdom Metazoa; phylum Mollusca; class Cephalopoda; order Myopsida; family Loliginidae; genus Sepioteuthis; species Sepioteuthis lessoniana. The sequence continues at coordinate 16,273,604 of OY757947.1, forward strand.
GTGTTTGTGTACACACACACACACACTCACTCACTCACTCTCTCTCACACACACTCACTCACTCACTCACTCTCACACACACTCACACACTCACTCACTCACACACACACTCACTCACTCACACACACACTCACTCACTCACACACTCACTCACTCACTCACTCACACACACACTCACTCACTCACTCACTCACACTCACTCACTCACTCACTCTCACACACACACACTCACTCACTCTCACACACACACACTCACTCACTCTCACACACACACACTCACTCACTCTCACACACACACACTCACTCACTCTCACACACACACACACTCACTCTCACACACACACACACACTCACTCTCACACACACTCACTCACTCACTCTCACACACACTCACTCACTCACTCTCACACACACTCACTCACTCACTCTCACACACACTCACTCACTCACTCACACTCACTCACTCACACTCACTCACTCTCACACTCACTCACTCTCACACACACTCACTCTCACACACACTCACTCTCACACACACTCACTCTCACACACACTCACTCTCACACACACTCACTCTCACACACACACACTCACTCTCTCTCTCTCACACACACACACTCACTCTCTCACACACACAATGTCTCAAAATAGATGCAGCCTATTAATGATAATGATTCATTACTAAGATAAGTGCAATGGCAGTCATTTGGAACATGTCCTGTTAAAAAAAAAAAAAATGCATCCATTGAGCTAGACACATAAAACAAATGTTTTTTGCTTTTTTAATTCTTACATCAGCTTCCAGGACATGCGATCTTTTTTTGAGTTTCTTGTCTCACTCATAAATCCTTATTCTATTAGTGGCTTACATCTATTTTGAGAAGTGTTCATGATGTGGGTGTGTGTTCACACACATAATATAACCAATGAGTCCCTGCAGTGTAGTGATTCACAAGCTGGATAAGCAAGTTCAAACTCCAGTCACACTATTACATTCGCTTTCAGACAAACACCTTTCAGAAAGGTATATACCTCCTTGTCTACCCAGCTATGGGTTAGATACAGTGTAACCTGGATATAAGAGACCCTGATAAAAGAGAAACCTGGATATGAGATTTTCTCTGGTCCCAAATTAGAACCTGTGTTACCTAGATAAAATAGACAAAACCTGGATATAAGAGACTTATTCTCGGGTTCTTACAACTCTCTTATATCCGGGTTACACTGTTGTACCACTACTCTTTTGCAAGAATGGCTTGGGAATTAAATAGCCCACAGAGATTGATAGGCCATTAAAGAAAGAAACCAAAATGAACTTAACGATTTCCTATGAAGTTAATTTCCTTCTAAATCAAAGATACCAGCAGCCCAGTCGGTTGAGACTGTAGAATACACTGACTGCATCTCTAGAGAGGTAAGACTCCCTCAATGAGTGTACTGGATATGACACTAAACCATCTGGTGGTGAGGCTCCATTCAATGGAACTCTGGAGAATATGGAGTACCCTTTCATTGCCATTGCTTCCAACTCCACTCTGACCTGCAGTGGTAGAATCTGATAGGGTACTATCTATGAGTCAAATCGAACTGATGTTGAAACTAAGTGCAAACAAATGACTTAGATTAAACTGAATTGTTTGACTGTTTAATTGAATTTTTATAAATAAGAAAAATAAATAGCAGTACTTAAAACTTTTTAAATGTGTGCCGAAGTTGAATTATTTTTATTACATAGAAATACATAGAATTATTTTATGTGTACAAACAAAGGAATAGTATAGAAAAGAATACTTAGTGTTAAATAACAATACTTGTAACGACTTCACTGTGTGCTAACAAATGATTAATATCAAATAGAATTATTGATATTAGATTGCTTTAATTGAAACCATTCAACTGTAGAAACAATAACAATATTAATGTACCAACAAATTACTTCTAACTTGTTTAAAAATGAAAATACCTACAAACTGTGTGCAAACAAATAACTGATATCAAATTCTGAGTGTTATTTAGCAATACTTGAAACTATTTGACTGTATGCAAATAAAATGAGCTCATTTAAAAATGTTGTCAACAAAATGTTTACAAATCATATTTAATATATCTGTATAAAGAGGCTTTGGCATTAAATAACCTACAATGGTTGATATGCCATAAAACCAAACCAAACTAAATCATATATATTTAATATATCTGTATAAAGAGGCTTTGGCATTAAATAACCTACAATGGTTGATATGCCATATACAATCAAAGTAGGTGTGAGTTATTATTTATTTTGCATAGTGTGAATTAACTAAATATATTGCCAAACTATGGGAATATATTTAGTTTTCGGCATCCCTTGGAAGGAGCAGGGAGTTTTTATTTTACACTAATGGTATTTATAATATTTGAATTTCTTCTAAAGTATTGTCAATCATTATTAATCTTTGACAAGCATTTCTTTCATCGTATTTCTGTCCAAAGGAGTAGCGCCCTCCCCTACACTTCGGTGTAGTAGCTATTGAAAAGTGAGCCTTCGGGTCGCCCTCGACTACGGTCGCCAACTTCACTTCTTCATTCTCATTTGTTAAGAATATGTATATCAATAAAGCAGGTTTGATATCATTAAATAAATTTATATTGGTAAAAGAGCATATGTATTTAAATTAAGAGCATTCGTAATCAATAGTATTTGGTGATGATATTTGTTGAGCACTCTACCTAACACGCAAGTATGGCACAAGGCCATTTTAAAGGTGGGTTTGGGCACATGGCTGTTGCCCAGGCATGTCCCTCATTCCCAAGAATGCCTAGGGCCATGTCGGCATTCCCTTAAAAAGGGGTACCTCAGGTGCCATGTGGGGGAACTGCCTCATGAAGCTTGGCGTATGTCAGTCAGGCAGCCTCGATCAACTACTGTTACCAAAAGCACCACAGTACTTGGTGACCGTTAATTTCTTGCCCATGTAATCATGATCTGATGATCACAAAGGTGAGAAACTGACAGATACCAAGTTTTGTTGACAGTCTATAATTTAGATGCAAAGGCTCTGTTATCAATATTGACCAGAGTTGAAATCTTGGATGAGGCTGTTAACAATTCACCTTTTTGGGAATGGTATAAATCCAATTAATCTCCTGCTAACTATGGGTAAATAGTAGAGCAGAGTGGGCTCTTTAACTTTGGTACGGCAAACAGTCTCAGAGAAGGAAAACTCTGAATTCAAACCTGTTAAAGTTCACTTAAAATTGATTTTTTTTTTTTTTTTTTTTTTTTTTAATCCCATCATCCTTGTGTGGACTGTGGCTAAAGTGCTGGACTGTCGGCTTGAGATAAACAAGTTTGAATTCCAGTTGTACTATTATGTTCATTTTTGGACTCGTACCCTTGGGAAAGATATGAACCCTCATATCCGCCCCCAGCTACATGTCTCCACCATTCTTTGCATTGCATAATCCACAAAGGTTGATATGCCATTAATGCCAATATACACACAGAGCACTTTTTATTTATAGCTAATTTTTTGAAATACCCTATATTTTCTACAAGAAAATGTGAAATTTTCTTGAATTTCCTAAACTTTTGCAGAAAAAATGTTTATTACATAAACATGAAAAATACTGTCAGACCCCTGTACCAAATTCCAAAGAATCTCTTTTGTAAGTTAGGGGTTGAATTTTGATAAAAGAAATGCTTGTCAGTTTCATTTTTAAAATTGTTTCAATACCATATTTTTTGTCATTGAGGACACACCAGTCTCTGGGTGTATTTCTCCTTCCCTTTGATTAGTACATTAAATTAAATAAAAACAAAGTGTAACCTTCAGTCTTTGATACTGGGTAGACTTTTTGCATGTTTACATGGAGGGGCAAATAGTCCTTTGATGACAAGAAATATGGTAGTTAAAATTTTTCTTTTTAATCACCAAAATTGAAATGTTATAAAATGTTTTTTTTTTTTTTGTTTTGTTTTTTTTGGATGAATGTTTTTAATAACAAAAATGTTGATACTAAACTTTGATGCATGACTGAAAAAATAAAACAACTAATATAACTAACAAATGTACTAAACCCTGATTTTCTAACATTAATTACTCCAAAGCAGCACAAATTTATTTTTGAGATTAACATAGACAACAATGAAACACTAAGGGAGATAACTTCGGTAATTTTTTTTTTACACAAGATAGAAATATGTATGCATAAATTTCCTAGATTCACTTTGAAAATCATTACATTGATTTTTTTTTTTTTTTTTTTTTTTTTTTTCTTTGACTAAATTTTTTTTTTTCTTTTACAAAAAGTTAGCTACCATTTCTATATTATAAAATGATCCAATTTCCTAGGTAGAAGTTAGCAGTTATTTTGATATGAGCCATCTATGTTTGTCATGGGGGGAGAAAAAAGGGTATTATCTGTTATATAGTGTGTGTATTTGGGCAGCATTTCTTTATTAATACATATTTGATTAAATAATATACATTTTTTGTCTACATATTTTTGTATTTATCCTTTCATGTTGCCATATCAATGTTGTATCTGGCTGGAATTGGTTAATAAACCTTCCATAATTAATTGGTTCCCTAGTACTTTCAGCGCAATCTTTGGCCATGATCAGGGTTTGCGCGTATCGCACAAACAATGTAACCTTTGCCTGTACATTACTACTTTGTAAGAATTGAGCGTTTATTGTTTATACTGGTGTATTATTGCAGCATTCATTTTCAAATTTGATTCTATGAATCAATGTCTTTACCTGCTGTTGCTATTTATAGAAGCAAGGAAATCCAGAGTGATATGGGTCATTTCATGCCCCCAGAAGACTGTCAGCATGACCTTCTTTACTGACTGCTGCACCCAGAACTTATTCTTTACTGGAGAGTCTTTGTGTTTCCATACCATGGACTGTCTTTTCAACTTCCACTAGTTGTAGTAAACCCATGTTAAGCCCATTCATAAACATTTTTTGACTAAAACCTGCTTTTTCAGCACATGGTTTGTACTTCTCAGGCACCAAATATTTGATGACAGATAACCCTGGAGCACTCTGTTTAATTTGCTGTCCTTTTGGATAGCCTTAAAACAAATTTTTGTGATAAACCAATTCGTAACAGTATATATATATATATATATATATATATATATATGAGACTGCTGCCACGTAAATTACCTTTATGTAAGTTATGTGGCAGCTATGAAAATATTTGGTGGTTCATAGAAAATTACGTTTATACCTTTTCAAGCTTGAACAAAGTCATTTTGGGTGTTTTTCCATTAAGTTATACCACAATTTTTTTTTTTTCCTCTTTTTCTTTTTTTTTCCCCTTTTCTTTTTTCTTTTTTCTTTCTGTATAGAAGCTCTATCTTTTGATAGGCTCTCTGATAAAACAAGAATTCTTCCAAGCTGTACCTATATCAGTACTACTGTATGGTTACACACAACATGGATTCTCACTAAACATTTAGAAAAAAAAAGTTAGATGAGAATTGCACTAGAATTCTGCAGGTGGTTTTAACAAACCTGGATGCAGCATTCCACAAAATATCAGTTGTACGGCCACTTGTCTCCCATCTCACAAACCATATTTCCTCTGTGTATGGGAACAAATGCTCCGGAGAAATCTGCCAACAAGGGTTTTCTTGAGATTTTTTTGCACTTGATGATTCAACAACTAATCAGAAACTGAGAAGTTGTGGATCAATTTCTCAAAAAACTTTTCTGATTTTTTTCCCAAGCATTTTCCCAAATTGAGATAGGATATGATTGAGAAGCTAAGGTATTATAAACCTTAGCAGCTATAGTAGTAAGAGTTATACCTCTATAGTTTTTTAGTGATTCTATATGGCTACTTGCCTCCCATCTCACAAAGCATCCAAGTAAGATGAACAAGACATAGTGAAGAGGAATTAATGTGACATTCTCCAGTGGACTCTAATACATAGACACACCAGGGTTAGCCAACCAGCAAAGATTTACAATCATCAGCTCTATGTGGAAACTAGATACCATCTAAAAGACCTGCTAAGAGCAATGGCTGATAGAAACAAGATTTAAGTGCTTAATGATCTTTCGATAGTGTTTTCTTTTTTGTCCTGTATGTAGGCATATTTTTTTGTTTCCCCTCTCTCTCAGCAAACATGTTAGAATTAATGAAATGTCCACCTAAATCTGTCAAATTCCCCTTCCTCTTCTCCATTCTCATCTAAACTTTCAGGGTCACCTGGCTCACATTGCACCCAGTGAGCCTATGACCAACATATTCCAGCAAGGCATTTCCCCCTTCCCTAGAATCCCCCTCTAAAAAAGACTTTGTGTCAAATCTTGTCTAGCAACCCTCCTTGGAGGGGTTAGGTTTATTGCTTGGCGCCTGTGGTGCCTCTTTAGGGGAATGCCGACCAGGCTTGAGGCATTTATGGGAATGCCAGACATGTTTGGGCTACGGCCCTGCACCTGGACCTGCCTTAAAAAAGGCCTTATGCCACACTCGTCTGTTTGGTTGAACAGTTGACAAATACCGCAGTGATAAATATCAACCCAGCTTCCAGAAATTCTTAGCACTGCCTGGAAAGGTTTGAAAACTTCACTAGAATATCTAACTAGGGTGCTTTGCATAGTGTAATGGTTAGCAAGCTAGACAAGTAAACCATTACTTGTGAGTAAGTCTCACTGGATGCTCTATACATTTGGCCTTGTGCCACAACTATGCTTAGTAAACTACTAAGAAATGAAACTAAAATGTTTTTTTCGGTGAGGGATCTGTCTCATCAATGTCTAAAAGACAAATTGTATATATAGTTGTTTCTTCATGGGAGCGGGTAATCAGTCACTAAATATTGAAAGTGCTTAATATCTGTGATAGAGCATATGTATCTTAATTAGAATAGCATACACAAACAATCGCTGTTGACAGTGTGTCTATACTACTCTTATTTAGATATATAGGTTTTATTACCAATATTACTAAGATCTTTTTGTCGCATCCTGTATTTTCTAGAAGAAAATTTTCTTGAATTTACTAAGTTATTGTAGAAAAAAAAAGTTTGTATCACATAAACACATGGATACTGTCTTGTCCAGATGGTAGGGGTTGTAGAATACACCGATATGACACTAAACAACATGATGAGTTTAATGCTGAAGCTTGGGGAATGTGGAGTACTACTTCATTGCCATCACTCCCAGGTCCACTCTGATCTGGAGTTGTAGCACCTGATAATGACCTATTTTTGGGTCAAATTGAACTAAACGGAATTGCTTAAAATAGAACTGTTTTTGTATCCTAAACTGAATCCTTTTAAATAGACCTGTTTTTGATATTGCAACTGTACTTATGCTAAACTGAATTGTTTGAAATAGAACTATTTATATGTATAAAAATGGATTTGGCATTAACTAACCCACAATGGTTGATGTGCCATAAAACCAGACCCAACCAAAGAATGTCTTTTCTAAGTAAAGGATCCGATTTTTATGAAAGAAATACCATCCAGTTCAGTTTATCATTAAAAAGTTGATAAAAAAATTTAATGAAATGGGAATGTTTCAGTGATATATCTGTTATTTTGGATATTTTAGTCTCTGGATGTTACCCGCCTCCTCCCAGATTTTAACTTCCAAAATTTTTCTGTTGAGGGGGAAGAAAGTACATAGAATTGTCAAAGCAAAATGTAACCTTTTAATCTGTACTGCTCTCCAGCTGTAAAAGGGGGGTATCTGATATGCTGTTCTTGTCCACTCTCTTGGTAATGATGAGACAGCTCTCTCCCTTCCTAGATGTATTTGTATCTTCTGTTACAACCAGGAGTCTAACAGCTCAGAATTTATTTAATCTCGAAAGTCACGTATAGAACTTAAATTTCTGAAATTCAGAATATAATTATTCACATTTGATTGGACTGATTAGATTTCTGTCGTTCTTTACAAGCTTGAGAGTTCAAATAATTATATAGTATTATTACTTACTTTGGACCAATGTTGTATTGCTTCCCCTCAATGAAAATTTCTAAAGACACATAGAAGAGATGACTAGTTTGCATAAAAGGAAAAAGTCAGATCTGTGGTCACAGAAAAAAAAACCCAAAAAACCTACCACTCAAGTTATTGTGTCTCTGCCTCCCTCCACCTGATAGTCCTATATATGGTTCAAATAGAACTAAGCTGCATACTTACGCTAAACTAAATTTTTTGAAATAGAAATGTTTGACTAAACTGAATGGCTTGAAATAGAAATGTTTTTGACAATTAAACTGTGTAGTTATGCTGAGCTGAATTGTTTGAAATAGAACTGTTTATTTGTATAAAAATGGATTTGGCATTAAATAACCTACAAAAGTTGATTATGCCATAAAATCCAAACAAACAAATAACATGTTACTTTTGAGTCAATGAAGGAAAGACTTGTTCCATCAATTGTATGGTTTAACTTAGTCTAAGATTTGAGCTCCCCACTTGTCCTCTCTTGATCATGAACTGAATGGTCCTTTTTAAACTCTCCCCTCAACTTTTTTCTTTCCATTTCTAGCACTTACTGCAAGGTTGATCCTTTGATATTGGGTCACACAGAGTGTCAGAATCATTGGTGGTGGTTTTAAGGCAGCCACTACATACTAACAATCCTGATAAAAACTACCTAATACTAATAATGGGATTGTCATGGGTCAACCATATAACTGTGTATGAATTATTTGTATTAGATAGGAATACTTGATACCATATAACTGTGCCAATTACTTTTAATTTAAAAAAAAAAAAAAAAAAAAAGTTGGTGACCTTAGTTGAGGGTGACCTGAAGACTCACTTTTCAAGCTACTACACCAAGGTGTAGAGAAGGGAGCTACTCCATTCCCTGGATTGCTCTCCTTTACCCTTGATCCTTACCTTATAATGCTGAGTGTTAAGTAAGGTGGCATAAAGTACTTTTTTTTTTTTTATTTTTTTTTTTTTTTGGGTCATTGTTATGACTCAACCTGGGATTGAACCCCGGCCTCCCGGACCATTGGCAAACTCTCTACTCATTAAGCCAAAAGAATAGTTATCCTTGTGGTGTTGTAGTTTGTGTGGGACTGCAACCTTGAAGGGAGTAAGTTCAAACTCCAGTCATGCTATTATGTTCACTTTCTGACTGGTATCCTTAGGGAAAGGTATGAATTTTTTTATCCTTGCAGGTTTGGGTAAAATAGTACCACTACTGTCCTTCTGCAAGGATGGCTCTGGCATTAAATAACCCACAAAAGTTGATATGCCATTAAACAAAGAAAGCGATCCAAACAAAAAAAAACATGTTTAAATCACTCTTTTTAAATGCTCCTCAAAGAATTTCTTCGATTAAATAAAGAATTTTCACTGAACATTAAACTTCATTAGAAATAAAACACTTTCCAGGAGACCGGGTTTCAATCCCAGGTTGCGTCATACCAAAGACTTTAAAGATGGTACTTGATACCTCCTTGCTTAACACTCAGCAAATATAAGGTACGTATCAAGGGTAAAGTGGAGCAATTCAAGGAAAGGAGTAGCACCCTCCCCAACACCTTGGTGTAGTAGCTATTGAAAAGAGAGCCTTCTAGTCACCCTCGACTACAGTCTCCAACTAGTAAATCTCCTTAGTAATAAACAATATTTTCTACTAAAGAAATTGTAAAGTGAACAGTGACCTTTGAACTCATGTCTTTTGTAGGTGAGTACTTTAGCTCAATTGCATGTGTACTAATAAAGCCATTACTAACATACTAACCAGTGGTATCGGTAGATTGTGAGCTAGATGCAGTCTTTCTCACTCTTACCAATGCTTATTTTTCAAAGATGCCAGACAGAAGTCAAAGTGACAAAGGTGCCCACACGGAAGATTTGGAATCCGAGAAATTCCGTAAACTCTATGTTGGATCGTTAACTCAGAAGATGACTCATAAGAAGCTTCGGGATTATTTCAGCAAGTTCGGAAAGATTTGCATGTGTATGCTGATAAAAGACAAAACTACAATGAAGTCCCGCGGATTTGCATACATTATTTTCAAAACTTCAAAAATGGTGGATAACGTCCAGAAAAACCGTCCTCATTATCTCGATTGCCAAAAACTGAGCACCCAGCGAGCTTTGCCTCGTAAATATGCCAAGGATTCTCAAACATTCTTGACAAAGATATTTGTTGGTGGAATCAAACAAAGTACTACAGAAGACCAAATTTTTGAAGTTTTTAGCAGTTTTGGCGTCATAAAAAACATAAAAATTATGCTTTCTAAGAAGAAGCAGTCCAGAGGTTTTTGTTATATAACCTTCCATGATTATGATTCTGTTGACCAGTGTGTTTTAAGGCATCATATTTACCTTGATGGTGTTTATGTGGAAGTTAAAAAAGCAAAACCCAAAGACGCATGCATAGAAAAATCAAAGGCTTAAATCAAACGGGTGGTAAGTTTTTACCAGCCTCATAAATGTCAGTATATCATCAATACTTGCTAAAATTATTAAAGTCTATGAAGAACCGAAACATTTAACTTGGAAATAAATGTGGGTAAGCTAAACATTGTTTTTTTTCTATTCTTCTTCAGAATAGTTCCTTTAATTCTTTTGGTGCAACACACCAGCTCATTGGGTAGAGTGTTCGCCAATGGTCCGTGAGACCTGGGTTCAATCTCAGGTCGCATCATACCAAAGACTTAAAAAAATGGTACTTGATATATCCTTGCTTAACACTCAGCAATATAAGGTACATATCAAGGGTAAGGCGGCACAATCTAGGGAAAGGAGTTGCGCCCCCCCTACACCTTTGTTTAGTAGCTATTGAAAAGGGAGCCTTCTGGTTGCCCTCGACTTCAGTCAGCTTCTGTTCTATATTATCTATACTTGAATAGCAGAGAAGATGGCAAGTCAAAAACCGAGCCAACACCTATCACTTGGCCGTTTTGGTGAGACACATTTCACAAATTAAATGGCTTGAATGCACTTTTGACCATAAAATAAAGAAAATCTTGGAAATTATAAAAATTCATTGGAGTTTCACAATTACAATATATTATTGGCATCTGGGAGTATATTACATGAGTATGTATATAAAAGAATGTTTTTTTATTCACTGATATTTCTAAAAATGATCAAGTATATTTTGGTGACTCTAGTTACTCTCCACTACTAAAAAGATGAGGGGGTGTCCTCGTGGTGTAATGGTTAAAGCGATGGACTGCGGAATTGTAGTACTCGAGTTCTTACTCCAGTCGCTCTATTACGTTCACTTTCGGGCAAATACCCTTGGGAAAGGTATGAACCCCCTTATCCTCCCAGCTATGGGTTAAATAGTACCACTACTGTTCTTCTAGGAGAATGGCTTTGGCATTAAATAACCTACAAAGGTTGATATGCCATTAAACAAATAAACCAAACCAAACCTAAAAAGATGAATGTGTTGAGGAATAACATTAAATATCATAAAATTTCCCCCTTGTGCTTTTTGAGTATGGCGCCTAAGATCACAGCCAAATACTTAAACTGCCCTGCTAGAGGGTGTGGAATATACCTATTAGGTCATATAACTGTGTGCAAAAGCCTTAATTGATGACACAAAAAAATGTAAATATACACATACAGGGAATACAATTCCCTAACCACTAACCATGAAAGAAGGCTGGATGGGTTGACATGTGGTAAAAAATCAATCAAACCCTTAAAAATTCTCATCACTTTATCTAAGATGGGTTTTTTAAGTTTTTAGTCGTGTTAGGTTTCTGTTTAGTAATTTTTTTTTTTTGTCTTTCATTTCTTTCTCGTTTCATTCTCATCTCCACTATTCATTAAATGCTACATCCTCACTCTCAACAAGTATCCTGAGTATGACACTAACCATCTGATGGTGAGGCTCCACTTCTGAAGTATTTTTGGAATATGGATTACTCCTTTATTGCCATTACTCTCTGGTCCACTTTGACCTGGTGTGGTAGAACTTTTTAGGGTTTCATCTATGGGTCAAATAGAACAGTTTATTTGACTGGAAGTCAGGCTCAGTTGGCTGGGGCTGTAGAATACACCTTCATCTCTGCAAAGGGGTAAGACTCCCCTAACGAGTGTCCTGGATATGACACTAAACAATCTAATAGTGAGGCTCGAGTAATGCTGGAGCTTTGGGGAATGTAGAGTACCTCTTCATTGCCATCACTCCCAGGTCCACTCTGGCTCATAGTGGCAACACCTGATAGGGTCCTATCTATAGGTCAAATAGAACTAAGCAGTTTTCTTATGCTAAACTGAATTGTTTGAAATAGAACTATTGAAATGTACTAAAATAGATTTGGCATTGAATATTGGTTGATATACCATAAAACCAAACCGCTCTATTGGAAATTGTGTGTGCAACCAAATCATTATTATTAGAAAGCAATACTTGAAACCATTTAACTGTGTTCAAACAAATGAGTTCTGGCTTGTTTAAAAATGTTACCTACGAACTATACGTTTACTAATTTTGGACAGCCCAGTCAGCTGAGGCTATAAAATACACTTACTGCATATCTGCAGAGCGGTAAAACCCCTCCCCACCCCCGAATGTGAATGTCCTGGATATGACATTAAACAATCTGATAGGGAGACTTTAGTAATGCTGGAGCTTTGGGGAATGTGAAGTACCCTTTCATTACAATTGCTCCTTGGTCTACTCTGACCCGGAGTGGTAGCTGTAAAACTAGTCGAGATATAGAAAAATGCAAGGTGGAAACTTGAGTACTGTTAATGTTATTCCTCATAAGATAAGGCAACTATTCTTTAAAGAAAACAAAAAAAAAAATGAAAAAGACCTTCATTTATTTCTGCATTTGACTCTTTTTGGCTTAAGTATCTTGCGCTAATGAAGCGGACCTGTATATACCGAAAAAAATCGATGCACCTCCTAAAACATCAGTATGTTTTCACTTTGCTACTTGTCAGTATTCGATTACTTGCAACACTTCAAAATAAGAACACAAAAGTCTTATTTTGATACAGGCTCTGATAAGATGAACATTGTTTTTAAAGTTAGTGTTGAGGTTTAGTGGTAGTGAAAAACACTTGGCTGGTTTAAGGTCTTTTTTTTTTTTTTTTTTTTTTACCTGGACTAAATAAACACTGACCTGACATTGGCCGAAAAACAAACTATTATAGTCATGAGACTTATTATATCTTTGTCTGTTATGATATTGAAGTGATAAAAGGAGACTTTATCGACTGTTTTGATGGTTGGGTAAGTGTTTCATAATGCCCCAAGGATTATGTGAATAATAATAATAATAATAATAATAATAATAAATTTTTTTTTTTTTCCAATTAAAATGTTGTCACCTTTTATTAATTCAAGTTTGGTTTAATTACTTACCGTCATATTATGAAATATATAATTTTCAATGTAAAGCTATAGGGAGTTGTATACATAAGACAGCTGACGAAAGTGACTTATTGATTTTTTTTTTTTTTTAATGAAAAGAATGGCAAGAAATATAAAATCATAGGTAAAAACCAGAAACTACAATTTAGTATTTTTGACTTCCACAGCTGGAAATTTTAGATGTACCAGTTGGCCTAGGCATAACACTTTCTGAAAAAAAATTGACCAGTTGGCACAAGACCAAAAGACGATGAAGATTATTTAATTATATATCTCTGAGACTAGCTCATTAAACCATGGCAAGGGGCCTGTTGATATTAGGCTTGAATTGGGTCTCAAAGTTTCGTGGTATGCAACTACATACAGTGTCTATAATATGTATATATAATCACCCTCCACTTTTTTCCTTTTTTTTTTTAAGTTTTTTTTTTCTTTCTTAAACAGAGAAAAATATAGGAGACTAGATATGACATTGAGAATTCATTTGATTTTTTTTTTTTTTTTTTTTTTTTCTTTTAAATTTCAAATTAATAGAAAATATTCACTCTAAGAGCAAAATGGAAGCCCTTGGTCTCAATATAAGATCATGGATTTCAAATAAATCATAAATTTATTTTTCACATTTTATTGGAGTGTCCAACACATGCATAGCCCCAATTATTTATTTGTGAAGACTTAAGTTAAATGTCACTAAAAGGACTCGAGTGATCCTTTTTTTTATGTTATATATGTAAACACCACAATTTCTCTTTAATTGACAAAAAAATTACATTAGTTTTTGATTAGATTCCTACTTTATATTAAGCAAAAAAAATAACATAGATTCAGTTTAGCTCACGTGGTGGACACAAAGTAAGGGTCTTGTTTAACATGCCTTTTTAAAATGTTCCTTATACTGAAACAACCCTCAAATGTCCCATCAGTAACCACTGAAAATTAGTGGGCATATCTTTAACCCTCCTTGAGTTATTCAGTAATAGACAAATGGAAAGACACAGTGAACATTACAATACTTGCCCTTTCTCCAAATTATTTTTATTCATTTATTGATTATTTTTTTTATTTTTTTATTTTTTTTTTAGGACTTAATCCATCATCATTTCTTAAAAATAATTTTAGTTTGACACAAGAATTGAACCCACTTCTATCATTGCACTAAGTGGCCTTCAACCACCCACCCACCCCTTGACAATATCTGCTTAGCAGGGTTAAGTTTAATGCTTGGCACCTGAGGCCTCCCAAAAGGAGAATGTTGAGGGAGATCAACTTCTTTTTCTTTTTTTTTAAACAGCTATGCATGAGTCTAAATTCAGGTGTGTCTTCCCCCACTATAAAATGACTTGTTAAATCTGTCTTGGTGGAAAATCATATCAATCCTCGAACAATTTGTACCATGCAAGACACTTTCTAACCCTAGTGTAAATCTGGCACAAAACCAGAACTTTGAGGCACCTAGTGAAGATCACTCAGTAGTAAATAGTCTTTGAGACTAGCTCACTAATCATGGTAATTTGATCACACATTAATTCCTTGTTGGCATCACAAAGGTAAGAGGGTTTTTTTTTTGTTTTTGTTTTTTTTGTTTGTTTTTTTTTTTTTTAAGTCTGCATTTGTTATTGAATTATAACCTCTGGGTTTTCTTATCAGTTTTCAACACTTATTAAATTTTTTCTTCACATTGTATTGTTTATTAATCTATAGTTTAAAACACCTTGGATTCAAGAAGTTGAGTGTGTGTGAGTGAATGTAAATATATAAATATAATATATAATCTCACACCCACACACAAAAATCTCAAATATACAATACTTTTTAGTGGAGCCACAGAAGGATTCTAGTGATGAAGATGGAAGTAGAGAACAAACTTTAATAACTGAATTTCAAAAAGATAAAAAAATAAAATTTTCCCTTCTGTTATCCTCCTTTCATCGTCCACTCTTTCTTGTACCCCCACTTTAGTCAACATTATTCTTTTCTCACCATTTTTGTCCCATACCCCATTTTCTCCCTTTTGTTTCATTCCATTTTTCCAGAAATGAAAATTGAAATCAAGCTCCCAGTTTCCTGTTTTTTTTTTTCTTTTTATTTTTTTTTTGGGGGGGGGGTAACCATCTCATCTAAAACTGTTGCTATCATAGAAATAACAGCGGGAATGAGTTGCACTAAGAAGTGATTATAATTAACATGGTTTCATTTTAAAATATTCTATTATTTCCTCTTGGAAAACATGACACTGGCCAATCAATCAGAGACAAGGGTTTTGAATCACTTTTATTGGTGTCTTTTGGACTGCTGTAATGCTATGCTCTCCTAGTTTATATAGTAAAGCAGCTTCCTGAGGGGGAAAAGGATTTCAAGTCTCGTTGGAGATCTTTTTATTCTTATTTCCCATATGCGCTCTGCTTTTCTGTCAACAAAATGACATCCTAATTGAATTACAAAAAAGAATCAATTAGAAGTCATAAAGTGAAGTATAATATTAGTCAAATGTGTTATTGGCAAGTCCTGTAGATGGCATCTAGTGTTTGTACAGAACTGATGAATATAAGGCTGGTTGGCCAATGTTGGTGTGTCCATAAAATGTCTCTTATAACTTCATCCTTGTTTCTCAAGTAGTACCAAGAGTCTTGGTTGGATTGCTTGAACTACTTCAGTCATGTAATGACTAGCAGGTACCAAAATATTGCAAAAATTTAGATTCATCCTAGTATATTTAACTGTTTTTTTTTTTTTTGTAGGTGCTTCATTTGACTATAAAACAAATGTTGACATTTTGTAAGGTTACGGTTGATAAATATATTGATGAAAATAATTCTAAAATTTATTGTAGAAGAGATGACTTATCCCATGTGGAAAAAGCTTCACATATATTAGTACAATGTAACTCCAAAAGACGACACAACAATTTTTACAGCACCAGCCAACTCAGTACACATCCCAGGTCTGCCCATCTTCCAATGCATGAGAGCTGAATCTGTAGATTAACACTTGTGGCAGTTTTTGACCACTTGTCGGACTGCTGTTTTAGGTAGTCTTGGGCTGACCCTCCTTGCTAAGTACAGCATCTGTTTCATGCCGGGGTGTCCACTAATTTGATGGATGTTTGGTATATGAGTGGATTCCAGCCTGTTTGAAGCTACAGCACATGCCTATTCTATCGGTGCTATCTTTTTCTTGATTTCATCCACAACTTCTACAACAGAACATTATTAAAGAAAAACAGCTTATTTAAAAAGATTGAAAATTAATGAAAATGTTCAATCTCCCTTCTTCTAATGAATTTTTCCTCTTTTTTTTTCTTTCTCTTTTTTTCTTTTTTTTTTCCTTTCTTTCTTTTTCCTTTTCTTTTTTCTTTTTTTTTCTTTTCTTTTTTTTTCTCTTTTTCTTTATATTTTGATTAGCTATTTTAAAAGCAAAATAAGCAAATTAACCTTTTGGCTGGCCAGTGATAGTGTTACATTTTTGTCACAGTAGCTTAATGTAAGGCATTTTTCTTTTGGCTACCTGTTGACAATTCAATGTTAATGTATAGAAAATAATTTGCCTACTCTTTAAGGATTTAAAAAATTATCTGTCTGCGAAAGAGTTAAGCTAATTTTAGTTAGAGGGGCACTATCTTTGTCACTTCATACACCAGGCTCCTCATAGATTTATTTGAAGCTGCAAACTTGTCTTCTTGCCTTAGAAAACAATGAAGGGGGCACAGTTCCTCAAGCAACGTTTGCCCCTATACCAAAAGTGAAAAAATCAGGTTAATTAAATGTGGTACCACTGAAAGGAGGCAATACTAACTGAGCCAAGCACTTATTAGAACCTCACTCCCTCAACTGTACATCCATGTGTGGGAAGGCCTTCACCTCAAAATTTTATGGTCCAATTGGCTGGAACTGCAGAGGGGTAAGACTCCCCCAACCAGTATCCTGGATATGACACTAAACAATCTGATGGTGAGCCTCCAGTAATGCTGGTCCAGAATGGTAGCACCTGATAGGGTCTTATCTATGGGTTGAATAATTGTTTAATATTTAAGCTGTACTCATGCTAAACTGAATTGTTTAAAATATAACAGTTTTGACATTTAACTGTGCTTATGCTAAACCAAGTTGTTTGAAATAGAACTGTTTAAATGTATAAAAATGGATTTGGCATTAAATAACTTAAAATGGTTGACACGCCATAAAACCAAACTAAATCATTCACAATTCGCATATATGTATAAAAAGAATTTGGCATTAAAAGACCTACACTGTTTGAAGCAAGGGAAGCAGTTATGTGTGTGTGATAAAACAAATAGAAATATATCTTCATAATTACTTTTTAACTTTTCTCTGCTAGTTCCAACTTTTAGATCATCATGAGAAAATATTTTTAAAGTTTTTAAGCCACAAAAAAAGTGATAGAAAATGAACCAGTAATCTATGTCCATCTGTTGAATACGAATTATTTGTTGGTAACCAAGGGTTTTGAACTGACTGTTTTATGATTTCTGCATGTTGTGAGTTCCTGACAGTGAGATCTACGTGTTGGAAGAAGTTGTTAGGCATAGATGGGGACATGTTTCAAATTAACTGTTTTGAATATTTGACTTTGTTCATAGGCTTTGACTATGGTTTAGTTTGATGTTAAAGCTAACTGGAGGGTGGGTAATAACCAATAGTACAAGCCTAAACCTTGGTGAGTGGTTCAAAAGTAAGTGGCCTACTCCTAGGCTAACGACAAATAAGACGACGGAGTCGAAAGACGCAGCAAATACATACAACGGTTCTAAGGGAGGTAAGAATTACATGAGTTTTAAATCAAGGGAAGTAATTGATAATCCATATATTATTCACCTTACAATTGATTTTGTCAAATGAGTAATGAATTGTTTTGTCTTGAAATATTTTGTTATTGTGATATTTGCCCGATACTTTTGTTAGAATTCAAATTATTTTTTATTGAGCATTGTGATAGTCTTATTGCCATTTTAGATTTTATTTAACTGAATGTACCCGTTTTAAATCTTACTGTTCCAAGTAGATTGATT
Organism: Sepioteuthis lessoniana; assembly: GCA_963585895.1. NCBI lineage: Eukaryota > Metazoa > Mollusca > Cephalopoda > Myopsida > Loliginidae > Sepioteuthis > Sepioteuthis lessoniana. Next base: position 16,291,961 of record OY757947.1, read on the forward strand.
TGTACTCCAAGTGGGTCTTGTTTTCTTCAGGTTGAGTACTTGGGATTTTGTTTTCGTATTCACTAATAATTTTGCAGATTTTTTATTTATTTTTTTCCATTTCATATTGAAATTGAATTGCTTTTACTTGACTTTTTAAAATATTTTTATTTTTATTCATTTATTTTTCTTTATCTCCTGATTTTGGATTTTAGTAATTTAATGTTGGCATGCTTTCTAACCATGACATGTTTTATTTCAGGTATCATAGCCTTCTTGCTTTTTTGGCTTGCTTAAAAAAACAAACTCTTGTCTCTTCACTTTCTTTTTTTCTTTCTCTCCCCACTGACCACGCACTTTGCAGGCTTTGCTTTTCACACTCTTATGGCATGACTCAAGTTTCTCCCTGCACCAAATCCACAAATTGCTCCAAATCTCTAAATTGAGGGCAAAGCTCCCCGGTCCACCTGATCTAAAATAAAATAAATAAAATGAAATTTAGGATGTTGGTGTAGATTAACTGACTCTATGAATAAATTGGACAAACCTCAAACTGACTAATTCCTTTTAAGTTTTGGACTTTAGTTTTCATTTTGGTTCTTAAATACTTCATTCAGTCCATAAGGTTGACTGTTCTTGTTCCATTGTTTATTCTTTGGGAGAGTTTGTGATGGAAAAAAAATGTACCCAAATGTCTGCCAAACCCAACCTACATGTAATTTAGTAGTCAAATTGGGCATCTTTTTCTTTTTACTTTTTTTCCTTTCCTCTTTCTTTTTTCTTCCTTTCCTTTTTTTTCTTCCTTTCCTTTTTTCTTTCTTTTTCTTTCCTTTTTTACTTTCTTTCCTTTTTTACTTTCTTTCCTTTTTTACTTTCTTTCCTTTTTTACTTTCTTTCCTTTTTTCTTTCTTTCCTTTTTTCTTTCTTTCCTTTTTTCTTTCTTTCCTTTTTTCTTTCTTTCCTTTTTTCTTTCTTTCCTTTTTTCTTTCTTTTTTTCTTCCTTTCCTTTTTCTTTTTTCTTTTCTTCCTTTCCTTTTTTCTTCCTTACCTTTTTTCTTCCTTTCCTTCCTTTTTTCTTTCCTTTCCGTCCTTTTTTCTTTCCTTTCCGTCCTTTTTTCTTTCCTTTCCGTCCTTTTTTCTTTCCTTCCTTCCTTTTTTCTTTCCTTCCTTCCTTTTTTCTTTCCTTCCTTTTTTTCTTTCCTTTTTTTTTTCCCCCTCCTCTTTTCTAATGACATAGTGGCTAGCATGCTGAACTATGAATACAAACTCTAGTCATACTATTACATTTATTATCAGACTCATACCCTTGGAAAATATAAACTCACTTATGACCACCACCCCACTTATAAGTTAAATAGTATCGCTACTGTCATATAAGGATGGCAATACTATTAGCATAAAAAAAAAAAGCCTATTCTCTACATAGTTTCCATTGGAACTTTTATATGCTTACTTCTTTTGGTATTGTACTGCTGTTAAGATTCTTCTTTAAGGGTTTTCTCTCTGTGGCTTTGTTCAGGTCAATTTCCTTACTTTGTCTTCTGAAGTGTCTATATTTTACTTAAAATTTTTATTGGTTTACCTGTTAAGGAAAAAATTTTTTGGCTCTTACGATTTTTTTCCTTATCTTTTTGGATCTTTTTATCCTTATCTTTTTTGCTTCTTTTTCCCCCCTTATCTTTTTTTCCCCTTATCTTTTTGTTGTGTTTTTCTCTTCTCTTTTTTGCTTTTTTTTTTTTCCTTCTCTTTTTTTGCTTTTTTTTTCCTTCTCTTTTTTGCTTTTTTTCCTTTTATTTTTTCCTTCTCTTTGTTATGTTTTTTCCTTTCTCTTTTTCTTGTGTTCTTTCTCTTTTTCTTGTGTTTTTCCTTTCTCTTTTTCTTGTGGTTTTTTCCTTTCTCTTTTTGCGTTTTTTTCCTTTCTCTTTTTTACTTGTTTTTTCTTTCTCTTTTTTTCTTTTTTTTTTCTTTCTCTTTTTTGCTTGTTTTTTTTTTTACTTTCTCTTTTTGCTTGTTTTTTTTTTTACTTTCTCTTTTTTGCTTGTTTTTTTTTTTACTTTCTCTTTTTTGCTTGTTTTTTTTTTACTTTCTCTTTTTTGCTTGTTTTTTTTTTACTTTCTCTTTTTTGCTTGTTTTTTTTTTACTTTTTTTTGCTTGTTTTTTTTTTACTTTCTCTTTTTTGCTTGTTTTTTTTTTTACTTTCTCTTTTTTGCTTGTTTTTTTTTTTACTTTCTCTTTTTTGCTTGTTTTTTTTTTTACTTTCTCTTTTTTGCTTGTTTTTTTTTTTACTTTCTCTTTTTTGCTTGTTTTTTTTTTTACTTTCTCTTTTTTGCTTGTTTTTTTTTTTACTTTCTCTTTTTTGCTTGTTTTTTTTTTTTACTTTTTTGCTTGTTTTTTTTTTTTTTTTTTTTTTTCATTCTCTTTTTTGCTTGTTTTTTTTTTTTTTTTTTTTTTTCATTCTCCTTTTTGCTTGTTTGTTTTTTTTTTGTTTTTTTTTTTTTTTTTTCGTTCTCCTTTTTGCTTGTTTTTTTTTTCGTTCTCCTTTTTGCTTGTTTTTTTTTTCCTTCTCCTTTTTGTTTTGTTTTTTTTTTTCGTTCTCCTTTTTGCTTTTTTTTTTCCTTCTCCTTTTTACTTTTTTTTGCTCTTTTTTTCCTTTTTTTTCGTTCTCTTTCTCTTTTTTGCTTTTTTACTTGGCTTTTCTTTTGCCCAATCAGCAGGGCATATAGAATACATTGACTGCATATGTGCAAGTAGCAAACCCTTCCTCCCCCACCAACAAGTGTCCTAGATATAAGAGTAAACCATCTAGTGATGAGGCTCCAATCTAGGAGTTTTGGGGTATGTGGTGTCCTCATCTTTGTGATTACTCCTAGAGAGGACCCAGAGAAGTAGTACCTGTTAAGGTCTAATCTCTGGATCAAATTGCACTCTAATACAAAGGAATAATGTTGAATAAAATTATTGGTGTTATATCGCAATACTTGAAACCATTTAACTGATTAGTGTTGGATAATAAAAATGAAACTATTCAACTGTAATCTATATAAACAGATTTAGCAGTAAATTTTTGTCTGTTTTTTCTTCATGGTATTAAATAACACGGGTTGATATTAAACAAAGCTCCAACTCTTTCTTTTTTTTCTTTCCACCAAATAATTCTGAGATCAAATATTCTTACAATTATACATTGATTCGGCAGGGGGGTTCCTTGAGAGTTTAAAAAATGTAGATAGACCAATAACTTTTCACCATCAGTTTGCATTATTGATCTTTTTCTTCCAAACCATTTTTCTTTATCGTTGATTCTTTTAGACTAGTTTCTTTGTATTTGATTTTATCACATCTCTGCTTCAGCCATCTATAATTGAACCGCCTTATTCTCCTATCTTGGTGGGAGGGGGTTCTCATGGTGTAATGGTTAAAGCGGTGGACTGTGGGATTGTAGTGAGTGAGTTCAAACTCCAGTTGCGATGTTACATTCACTTTCAGACCAATACCCTTGGGATTGGTACAAACCCCTTTATCTTCCCAGCTATGGGTTAAGTAGTACCACTACTTATAGAAGGATGGCTTTGGCATTAAATAGCCTACAAAGATTGATATGCTATTAAACAAAAGAAACCAAACCTATGGTTTAAATAGTACTTCTGTTGTTATCTTACAAGATAGCTTTGGCATTAAATAACCCACAATGGTTGATATGCCATTAAACAAGGTTATGCTCCTTAGCTATGCCTACACTAAGAATAACGGTGATAAATGAATAATTTAACAAAAAAAGAAATGATTAATAGAAAGGCAGGTAGAATTTATTTAAGACAAGGACATGTTCACATGAAAATGTAACAAACTTTCAGCAAAAATAAATTCCCAATAGAAAAAAAAATTATGAACAAACACGCATTCCAGTGTAGTGGTATAAAATGAGTGTTTGTAACATTAGTTGATTGCCCAGTCGGCTGGGGGGCTGTAGAATACACTGACTGCACCTCTGCAGAGGGGGTAAGACCCCCCCCAACGAGTGTCCTGGATATGACACAAACAATCTGATGGTGAGGTTCCAGCAAAGCTGGAGCTTTGGGGAATGCGGAGTACCCCTTCATTGCCTTGCCCAGTCGGCTGGGGCTGTAGAATGCACCGACTGCTTCTCTGCAGAGGGGTAAGACCCCCCCTAACGAGTGTCCTGGATATGACACTAAACAATGTGATGGTGAGGTTCCAGCAATGCTGGAGCTTTGGGGAATGCAGAGTACCCCTTCATTGTCATCACTCCCAGGTCCACTCTGGCCCGGAGTGGTAGCACCTGATAGGGCCCTATCTATGGGTTAAATAGAACTAACAGCATACTTATGCTAAACTGAATTGAGTAAACTGAATAGCTTGAAATAGAAACCTTTTTGACAATTAAACCGTACTTACACTTAAACTGCGTGCTTATGCTTAACTGAATTATTTGAAATAGAACTGTTTTTTGACATTAAAACTGTATTTACACTTACCTGAATTATTACATATGTTGATATGCCATAAAACCAAACAAACCAAACCAACATTAGTTGAAACTTTAAATATTACTTACTTTTGGTCATGCCCTGTCGGCTAGGGGTGCTGTAGAATACACCAACTGCTTCTCTGTTGAGGGGTAAGAACACCCCCTAATGAGTATCCTAGATATGACGCTAAACAATCTGATGGTGAGGTTCCAGTGAGGCTGAAGCTTTGGGGAATGCAGAGTACCCTTTCATTGCTATTGCTCCCAGGTCCACTTTGGTCTGGCGTGGTAGCACCTGATAAGGGTCCAATAGAACTAAACTGTGTACTTATGCTAAACTGAACTGTTTGAATAAAAATGAATAGCTTGAAATAGAAATGTTTTGACATTGAAACTGTACTTACACTAAATTGAATTATTTAACATAGAACTGTTTTGACATTCAACTGTGTGTAAACAAAATCTGTACTTATACTAAACTGAATTAGCTGAATTAGAACAGGTTTTGACCATTAAACTGTGTACTCATGTTAAACTGAATTGTTTGAAATAGAGCTGACTATTTGCATAAAAATGGATTTGGCGTTTAATAACCTACAAAGGTTGATATGCCATAAAACCTAACCAACCAATCATGCCATCACATCCAAAAAATGGTGACACACATGGCCCCCCAAAAAAGAGAATAATGTCTAGTTCTTGTGCATTATACCCCCTCCTAGAATTGCCCAGTTGATTCTGTATATTCTACAGCTGGGGCTGTAGAATACACAGACTGCTTCTCTGCAGAGGGGTAAGACTTCCCACCCAACCAATCTGATGGTGAGATTCCAGTAATGCTGGAGCTTTGGGGAATTTTATTGCCATCGCTCCCAGGTCAAATTGGTAGCACCTGGTAGGGTCCTATCTATTGAACAAATAGAACTTAATTATGTACATTATTTACATTTTTTGGACTATTGTCCTCATCTTTGTCACAATGTTTCGACCATTGTATGCTCTTGGACTTCTTCAGGTGGTTGGAATGTCCAACTTAGCCCTTTATTTCGCTCATCAGTTATCTCCTGTTATCAGTTATCACCAGGTATTGAACTCACACTCTTTTGGGTATGTCACTGGATCTCACCAATGCCTTTATTCACTGTACCATGTGTCCTTGAGGACATCTGTGTATGAATTTCTGGGTATTATAAACCTAATGTCTTCAGCAACCATTTTTACCAGTGCTCATATTGCAATTTTCAACATTCCAACCACCTGAAGAAGGCCGGAGCATACAACGGCCAAAACGTTGTGATACTATTTACCAACCCCTCCGCTCAGGCAGGATATGACACAAGGTCAATTTTTAAGCGGAGTTTAACAGGTTTGAATTCAGAGTTTTCCTTCTCCTAGACTAGTTGCCTAACCAAGGCTGAAGAACCTAGTCTGTCCTACTATTTACCCATAGCTGGAGGGAGAATAATTGGATTCATACCTTTCCCAAGGGTATTAGTGCTATGTGAAATGCAATCAGTCTCGTCCAGTATTTGAACTCGTGTCGCCATGTCCATTTCCTACGACAATAACGACTACACCACGGGCACCGCCAAAACGTTGTGATAAACATGGCAACAAAGATGATGACAATAGTCCGAGAAATGTAAATAATGAACTGTTTTGACTTTTAACTGTGTATAAACAAAAATCTGTACTTATACTAAACTGGATTGTTTGAAACTTTTATCAAAGTGTTTAATGACCCAAAAGGGTTCATACACCATAAAATGAAACAACCAACCAACCTTCCTAGAATTTTAGGTTTAAAAATCTGGGTAAAGTGTATATTATACTCAAATAATTACGGTACTAGTGAAAATTATTAATAGAGAATTATAATGACAGCTTTTTTATTCAGTCAATTTATTGAATTCCAAATTGAAGTATTCTTCGGAAACTCGAGTGCAACTTAGAAGTGAATATTTATCCATACTCCCCACCCTCCTCAGTAGGATTTGACACATCATTTTAATATAGGGAGCTATGCCCAGTTCGAAACCCAAGCGTAGCAGTTGCAAAAAATGCTTGTTCCCATCAGCACTTCCCTAGTCTGATTATCCAAACTGAATATCGGCCTTTTTTTTTTTGCCATGAGCTAGTTCGTGAAAGACAAATATAATAAAGATGGTTTGGTAAAAAAAATTTCCTATGGACATGTAAGAATTTTTTGGCTAATTTTATCCACCTGGGTCATGTCGAGAAAAAATAGAAACATTTTCTTTACAAATATCTTTTGTTGCTCAGCATTCTGAAGACCAATTTGTCAAAGTTTTTTATATATATATATATATATACACATAAACACAAGATTCTGATTTTATATAATGTGTGAGTATGGGGAGGTGGGTTTTACTTACCTTTGTCTCTTTATACCACCACCACTACCTTATCATGAGACACTCCAAGGACAGAGGTAGGTAGTTAAAATGTTATTAATATATGATAATATCTATTTAGATTTTTCTTGTCTTCATACCAGAATATGTAAGCTCATACTCTCTCACTCTGCCCTCAGAGATTTTAACATAATTAATTTCACAGAAGTATCTAATAGTTCGTGCTTGTATAAGGGACATATATGAATGATACCACTATGCTGACTGTATCCTCTCTACAAAAAAAAATGTGGGTACCTCTTCATTGCCATTACTGCCAGGTCCACTCTAGCCTGGAGTAGTAGTAGTTGTAGTACCTATTAGGATCCTGTCTATGGGTCAACTTGATCTCTTTTAGGTTATATATACAGTGGGCCATTGGCCTAGTGAGTAGAGTGTTCACGAATGGCTCGGTAGCCTAGGATACAATCCCAGGTCGAGTCGTACCAAAGACTCAAAAAATGGTACTTGATACCTCTTGATAAGCACTCAACATTATAAGGTATGTATCAAGGGTAAAGTGGAGCAATCCAGGGAAAGGAGTAGCGCCCTCCCCTACACCTCCGTGAGTAGCTACTACACGGAGGTGTAGGGGAGGGCGACTACTCCTTTCCCTGGATTGCTCCACTTTACCTTGATACATACCTTATAATGTTGAGTGCTTATCAAGGAGGTATCAAGTACCATTTTTAAAGTCTTTGGTATGACACAACCTGGGATTGAACCTAGGTCTCCTGGACCATTGGCAAACACTCTACCCACTAGGCCAACGAGCCGGTTTGTTTTTATATATATATATATATATATATATATATATATATATATATATATATATATATATATATATATATATATATAATTACAGTATTATCATTATTATAGTGATAGTAACTACTCTTTTTAGTGCTTATACTGCTCTGCTTCTGGTCATTTGAGTACTGTTTCAAATTAGATCCATGGGTTTTTGCATGTCAAGACATGTGCACAATGTAAAAATAAATAAATACAACTTTTGTTGTTTTTCTAATGTGCTCCATATCTGATGGCTCAGTCAGCTGGGGCTGTAGAAAACACTGAATGCATCTCGGCAGAGGGGTAACACTCCCTCAACGAGTGTCCTGGATATGACACTATGATGGTAAGGTTCCTTTAATGCTGGAGCTTTGAGGAATGCAGAGTACCCTTTTATTGCCGTAGCACCTGATAGGGTCCTATCTATGGATCAAATAGAACCAAACTGTGTGCTTATACTAAATTGAATTGTAAGAAATAGAACTGCTTTGGCATTTAAACTGCATACTTATGCTAAACTGAATTGTTTGAAATAAAAACTATTTTTACATTAAACTCTATGTATTGCCCTGTAGGCTGGGGCTGTGCTTCTCTGCAGAGGTATAAGACTCCCCACAACCAATGAGTGTCCTGGATATGATACTAAACAATCTGATGGCAAGGTTCTAGTAATGCTGGAGCTTTGAGAAATGCGAAATACCCCCTCATTGCTATCACTCCCAGGTCTACTCTGGAGTGGTAGCACCCTGATAGGGTCCTATCTATGAGTTAAATAGAACTAAAAATTGTTTAGAAACTTTCAAAATCACTTAATTTTGTGTTAAATGACCCAAAAGAGATAGTCTCTCTAAAGTCAAAAAAAACTTCAAATCCATGATTAAGATCATGGTCATCACATACCCTTTCGCATACCTAATGTCTCTCTCTCTCTCTCTCTGTCTAAACTCTAAGACAGAACAATGATTAAAATCATGTCATCACATACCCTTAAGCATACCTAATGTCTCTCCCTCCCCCTCCTTCTCTCTCTCTCTCTCTCTTCCCCTCCTTCTCTCTCTCTCTCTCTCTCTCTCTTCACCTCCTTCTCTCTCTCTCTCTCTCTCTTCACCTCCTTCTCTCTCTCTCTCTCTCTCTTCACCTCCTTCTCTCTCTCTCTCTTCACCTCCTTCTCTCTCTCTCTCTTCCCCTCCTTCTCTCTCTCTCTCTCTCTTCCCTCCTTCTCTCTCTCTCTCTCTCTCTCTCTTCCCCTCCTTCTCTCTCTCTCTCTCTTCCCCTCCTTCTCTCTCTCTCTCTCTTCCCTCCTTCTCTCTCTCTCTCTCTCTTCCCCTCCTTCTCTCTCTCTCTCTCTTCCCCTCCTTCTCTCTCTCTCTCTTCCCTCCTTCTCTCTCTCTCTCTTCCCCTCCTTCTCTCTCTCTCTCTTCCCTCCTTCTCTCTCTCTCTCTCTTCCCCTCCTTCTCTCTCTCTCTCTCTCTCCCTCCTTCTCTCTCTCTCTCTCTCTCCCCTCCTTCTCTCTCTCTCTCTCTCTCCCCTCCTTCTCTCTCTCTCTCTCTCCCCTCCTTCTCTCTCTCTCTCTCTCTTCCCCTCCTTCTCTCTCGCACTTCCCTCCTTCTCTCTCGCTCTTCCCCTCCTTCTCTCTCGCTTTCTCTCTCTCTCTCTCCTCATCCTTCTCGCTCTCTCTCTCTCTCTCTCTCCTCATCCTTCTCGCTCTCTCTCTCTCTCTCTCTCCTCATCCTTCTCGCTCTCTCTCTCTCTCTCTCTCCTCATCCTTCTCGCTCTCTCTCTCTCTCTCTCTCTCCTCATCCTTCTCGCTCTCTCTCTCTCTCCCTCATCCTTCTCGCTCTCTCTCTCTCTCTCTCTCTCATCCTTCTCGCTCTCTCTCTCTCTCTCTCCTCGCCCCTCATCCTTCTCGCTCTCTCTCCTCGCCCCTCATCCTTCTCGCTCTCTCTCCTCGCCCCTCATCCTTCTCGCTCGCTCTCCTCGCCCCTCATCCTTCTCGCTCGCTCTCCTCGCCCCTCATCCTTCTCGCTCGCTCTCCTCGCCCCTCATCCTTCTCGCTCGCTCTCCTCGCCCCTCATCCTTCTCGCTCGCTCTCCTCGCCCCTCATCCTTCCGCTCGCTCTCCTCGCCCCTCATCCTTCTCGCTCGCTCTCCTCGCCCCTCATCCTTCTCGCTCTCTCTCTCTCTCCTCGCCCCTCATCCTTCTCGCTCTCTCCTCATCCTTCTCTCTCTCTCTCCCTCCCCCTCATCCTCTCTAAACTCTAATACAGATCAATGATTAAAATCATGGTCTCCACATACTCTTTAGCATCACCTCTTTCCTCCTCGATAATCCCTTCTCTTTGACTGAAAGAATTTAAAGTTGACTCAATTTCTATATCAAATTATACTAGTGTGATCATATTTACCCAACCCCTCCGCTCGGACAGGATATGACACAAGATCAATTTTTAAGCAGAGTTTAACAGGTTTGAATTCAGAGTTTTCCTTCTCCTTGACTAGTTGCGTCACCAGGTTGAAGAACCTAGTCTGTCCTACTATTTACCCATAGCTGGAGGGAGAAATAATTGGATTCATACCTTTCCCAAGGGTATTAGTGCTATGTGAAATGCAATCAGTCAGGTCCAGGATTTGAACTCGTGTCGCCGTGTCCATTTCCTACGACAATAACCATTACACCATGGGCACCTCCAACACCATGGGCACTAGTGTGATAACAAGATATTTTAAACAAGGTGTGTTCAAACAGTATTGATGCTGTCAGTGTCTAATCTAATCCTGACCTGGTGCTGGAACATGACACAAGATCAGTTTAATGTGGGGCAACCTCTCATGGAGGGTATGGTGCCAAAAATATCGCCTTTCTTTAGAGACACCTCAGGTGCTGGTCAACTAACTTTTCAATTAGATGGATGGCAGGTGCTGCAGCCTGTGGAACTGACTTGATTTCTTTTTATACCACCCCACACAGAAATGTACTAGATGAGTTGTATTTGCTCAGAGAAAAATAAGCAATGGCGAAAACGTTAATTTTTTCTGACTTGGCAAGGCACCTTTTAGCCTCATTTCCAACTTGGCACATAATTATTTATTATCAAGTACCTTTTATACATTGCCCTTTATCTTGTGTCTTTTATTCATTCACTGTTAATACCATGGCCATTAAAAGAAGAAACTTCTGGAATTTCTCCTAACAGAATAAACAAGCCCAGTCAGCTGGGGGGGGGGGGTAGAATACACTGACTGCGTCTCTGCAGAAGCGTAAGACTCTCCCTGCTAATGACACTAAGCAATCTGATGTTGAAGTTCCATTAATGTTGGAGCTTTGGGGAATGCAGAGTACCCCTTCATTGCCATCACTCCCAGGTCCACTCGTGTTTGGAGTTGTAGCTCTGATAGTCTGAGTGTAAACAAGTGACATGCTAAATTGAATTGTTAGAAATAGAACTTTGATTATTTAGCAGTGTGTAAACAAATGACTGATGTTTAATTGAATTGTTAGAGATACATACCAATACTTGGAACTATTTGACTTTGTTGACAAATCATATACAGTTGGGTGAAATAAATATTTGTACATTTATAACTTTTTATCTTTCAAACATCGCCTAAACAAAATTTTTATATACATTTACTGTATAAGGATATATTCTACTAATATGTATATATAAATTTAAGTTAAAATTAATTTTACAGAAATTAATGCCATTTATTTATTTTCATGAGTGAAAAAAGTAATTATACATTACAAAAAATAATGCATTATCTTGATTTAATACTTTGTAGAATACCCTTTATTCACATCAACGGCCACTAATCTTTTCCTGTAGTTCTTAATTAATTTCTTACAATTATTAGTAGGTATTTTGTACCATTCTTCTGCCATGTAGTTTCAGATTAATCATGTTTGCTGGTGTTCTTTTTCGGATTTGAATTTTCAAAAATCAACATAAGTGCCCTATTTGATCCAAATCTGGCGACAGACCTGGCGATTGCAAAACATTAACATTATTTTCAGATCTTCTTCGTAGATTTAGCTGTATGCTTGGATCATTATCCTGTTAGAAATTTAATCAGAGGGTAGCTCAAGACTCAACAGAAGACATCAAATTTTCTTACAAGATCTGTTTATAACTTTTGGACATTCATTTTACCATCTATTACTGATATTTTACCCACATCTTTAATTGAAAAACATCCCAAATTCAATTATACGGCCACTGCTAAATTTGACAGTTGGTACCAGTGTTCTTTGGTGAGTAGGCATCGCCATCTTTCCTCCACACATGATTTCGATAATTATGACCAAACAACTCAATTTCAGTTTCATCTCATCTCTGTCGTTTTTAATAGAGAAGTTTGTTTTTTTTTGGTCTCCGTGACTTTAGACCATTCCTCAGCATTTCATTACTGACTGTTCGTTTGGTTACACTACATCCTGATGAACGCAAATCTTCCTGCAGCTCTTCACAAGTAACCATTGGATATTGGTGAATCAGGTGTCCTAATTTTCTTGATAATCTTGGAGAAAACTTCCTTGGAGCACCTGTTCCTTTTTTTGTTTTCAACTGTGTTACTTCTTTTAAACCATGCAATGAATGACCTTATAGTAAAAGGAATATTCAGGTTGCTTGAGATATTTCTATAACTTTTCTCTGTAGAATATATCCTTATAACAGTAAATGCAGGTACAAATTTTGTTCAGGCTGTGTTTGAAATTTAAAAAAGAATTTTTTATATGTACAAATATTTATTTCACCCCACTGTATATCTAATATATGTATAAAGAGGATTTGGCATTAAATGACCCTACAATGTTTGATATGCCATAAAACCCAACCCGACCAAATCAAATATATTTAATATATATGTATAAAGAGGATTTGGCATTAAATAACCTACAATGGTTGATATGTCATAAAACCCAACCCAACCAAATCAAATATATTTAATATATATGTATAAAGAGGATTTGGCATTAAATAACCTACAATGGTTGATATGCCATAAAACCCAACCAAATCATATATATTTAATATATATGTATAAAGAGGGATTGGCATTAAATAACTACAATGGTTGATATGCCATAAAACCCAACCAAACCAAATCATATATATTTAATATATATGTATACAGAGGATTTGACATTAAATAACCTACAATGGTTGATATGCCATTAAACCCAATCAGAATAAACTACTTTATATATAGATGACTATCAACAAATGAATAAATTTTATGTATTCATCTTTAACATAAGACTATTTAGATCTTACATCTTGCTTTCTGCCAAATGCATATAAACTGTTATATTATCACAGATTAGCATCATATATTGCATATTACATATTATCTTTTATAACACTTAATATACCAGCTCATTGGCCTAGAGGTTAGTGTCCACCAATTGCCCTCTAGACTGAGGTTCAATCCCAGGTTGAGTTATACAAAGACTCAAAAAATGGTACTTGATGCCGCCTTGCTTAGCACTCAGCATTATAAGATATGTATCAAGGGTAAAGTGGAGCTATCCAGAGAAAAATCAAACAAAATCTGTCTAACAGTTTGTTAAAAAACAAAAATACCTAGCTATAAACTATTCACTTAGAGAGATCTTTGTGTGTATGTATATATATATATATATATATATATATATACACACACACACACACACACAATTCATTGGCCTAATCAGTTGTGTTCACCAATGGTCTGGAAGACTAGGATTCAATCCCAGGTTAAGTCATACCAAAGATTCAAAAGATGGTACTTGATACCGCCTTGCTTAGCACTCAGCACTGTAAGGTAAGGGTCATGGATAAAGTGGAGCAATCCAGGGAATGGAGTAGCACCCTCCCCAACACCATGGTCTGGTAGCTATTGAAAAGGGAGCCTTCAGGTCACCCTCGATTAAGGTTGCCAACTTATATATTTGTACATAAAAAAGATTTGGCATTAAATAACCTACTAGGGTTGATATGCCATTAAATAAAATAACCTAACTTTTTGCTTGGTATCTAATACTTTTTACACATCCCCCCTCCCCTTTTTTTTAATCCATTTACTATAGATAACTTGGTCATAAAGAGAAAAAATTACAAAATCCCCTCCCCTTAGTGATGAGCTTCTGTAGCAAAGGTATTAAAGGTTGCCCACTTCGCATAATGCCAAAGCTCTTCAAATAAATTGAGCTCTTGGTAGCCATTAAGCGTCTATATGTAAACAAAACAAGTGATACGTATACGTTTAAATCCCTTCACTTACACTCAGTTTCTATATGGCTGTGAAGTAGAATCTCCAGCTGGTATAAAAGTCAACCAAGTTTCAATCTCAGCTTTGAACATCTTGTGTGTCACACCACACTGAAGAGTTGTGATACAATGAAACTGTCTGTCTGTGGATGACAGATGTCATCAATGAAGAAAAAAAATTAAGATATGAGCACAGATTTTAAGTCTATATACTCTAATGTATGTATGTATTTTATTGCAAATGAATTGGCTTGAGATAGTGGCATTTATTTGGCATAAATCTACATAGATTTAGGCGAAATAAATTGTGAGCTTGTTCAAGCTCCAATTGTGCAGGGGGGTGTCCTCATGGTGTAATGGTTAAAGTGATGGACTGCAGGATTGTACTAAGTGAGTTCGTACTCCGGTTGTGCTATTACATTCACTTTCGGGCAAATACCCTTGGGAAAAGTATGAACTTCCTTATCCTCCCAGCTATGGGTTAAATAGTATCACTACTCTTCTTCTAGGAGAATGTTTTTGGCATTAAATAACCTAAAAAAAAGGTTGATATGCCAAACAAACAAACCAACCAACCAACCAGTTGTGCAATTACATTCACTTTCGGACTAATACCCTTAGGAAAAGGCACGAACCCTGTACCCCTCCAACTTATGAGTTTAATTGTACCATGTACCACTACTGTCCTCCTACAAGGATAGCTTGGGCATTAAATAACCCTAAGAGGTTGATGTGCCATTAAACAAAGAAACCAAACTTAGTGTCACTTACTTTTTATCTAGTATCTTATACCTATTTCATATTGGCTTTTAGCTTTAACCATTCTTTTAGTTATCCATTTACCGTAAACGACTGGGCCTTTAAGAGAAAAAAAGCTACAAAATTTCCTCTGACAGAATAAGTTTATTTTATATATAGATTTTCTGTGTTGAGAAAATGCGATACTATCCAAAAAAAAAAAATTTAAGATATGTGCATAGCTGAGTAACTTATATGATGAAGTGATATCAAGACATCCAAACTGCTGTCTTCATGAGTTGGTGCCAATTTGAAGGAACCTAAAAAAGCCTGTCTGATACTCTTTGTATATACCTAGTATATTTGCATGTTCACATCATATATTTAGTGATTATTGCTGGTGATTGCTATAAAAATCACCAGCACTTTCCTCAGTACCATTACAAAGTGTAACACAATATATTTTTTTTAATTCTTGTGCTTTTAGTGGTGTCTTATTATCCCATTTGTTTTAGACCTAGCCTTAACCTTGGTATTTTTGTTAATTTCTCAGGTGAAATCTTGGTACTTGATTTGATAGTATATATGAGGTCAGTAGCCGACCAAGGTGCGAATGACTCTTTTTCAACTTTACAGTGTACCTTACACTTCACAAAAGTCTTCAGAGTTTTCTCTTACACACACTTTTTTTTTTTTTTTTTTTTTTTTTTTTTTTTTTTTTTTTTTTTTTTTTTTTTTTAGAAGTCTCATTTTAGAAACGTCCAAGTTTTTCTAGGTTTTCCTCAAAAGATAAGATAATTACCCAAATTATGAATTAAAAAAAATTTTTATATTTCATCATTATTGATAGGATTATTTTGAAAGCCAATGTTTACTTTTATTGTCGAATCTATCAAAAATAAAATCCAAGATAGGGATGATTTTAATGTGAAAAGAATCATTAAGTCAATAAGGTGAAATATTGCCTAAGGAATTGGCAAATAGAAAGCACTGTTTACAATTGCAGGTCGTTTCATGTTCAAGAAAACTCTTAACACCTATCCCAGTTGACAGGCACTTTAGAATTTGTCAACTCCATTACTGCAGAGGATTAAGGACCCCTCCCCTATGACTGTTGTAGATATGACACTAAACTATCTGATGGTGAGGCTCCAAGCTTAGAGCTGTTGGTACCCCTTCACTACCATTACTCTCAAGTCCACTCTGACCAAGAGTGGTGGTAATAGTAGTATGTATTAGGGTCCCAAATTGAACTGTTTGACCATTTATGTACTAACAAATGACTGATGTTAAATGCAATTATTAGTTTTTACATGGTAATATTTGAAACCGTTTAACTGTGTGCAAAAATTGAATTATTGGTATTACATTGTAATGCTTGGAACCACTTGACTGAGCAAATGAATGAATAGTGATGATTACTTGAAACCATTTAGCTGTATATAAAAATTGAATTATTGGTATTACATTGCAATACTTGGAACAGATTAACTGTGTGCAAGCAAATGAGCTCTGGCTCATTTTAAAAGGTTATCTACAAACTATTCATTTATAAATCACATATGTATGAACAGGATTTAGCATTAAATTAACCTACAAGGGTTGATATGCCATAAAACCCACTGGTGTGCCTGGAACTTTTTCAGGGAAGTTGGTGTGTTTCTACTCCATGTAATCTCTTTTTGACTTTAGCTTGTAGTGGCAAACATATGTTCAGCCCATTTGTAAACTTTTTTTTTCTCAAGACTAAAAACCTGCTTCCCAATACACATAACATTGTTGTATAAATTTCATATGGTTTGCACTTTTCAACCAACAGAATTTTCATGACAGACCTTGGTTCAAGCCTGGAGCACTCTTGATTTGCTATCATTTTGAATAGCCTTAAAAAATACTTTTGTAAGATTGAAATAATTTTGCTAGAAACCAATTCTTGAACACTTTACACTTAAGGAGAAAATTCTAAAGAAAAAATTTACTTGCCTTTTTTTTTTTTTTTTTTTTTTTTCAATGAAATTCCTCTTATTTATTGAATGACCCTTATATACGTGATAGCTCCCCACCCAGCCAAAAAAAAATTCCTCTTATTTATTGAATGACCCGTATATACATGATAGCTCCCCACCCAGTAAAAAAAAATTCCCCTTATTTATTGAATGACCCTTGTATATGTTATAGCTCCCCACCCAGTCAAAAAAATTCCCCTTATTTATTGAATGACCCTTGTATACATGACAGCTCCCCACCCAGTCAAAAAAATTCCTCTTATTTATTGAATGACCCTTATATACATGATAGCTCCCCACCCAGTCAAAAAAATTCCCTTTATTTATTGAATGGCCCTTTATATACAATATGGGATTCACTAATCTACACCCCTTAAATATTTGACAGTATGTAAGACCTACTAGTTCCTACTGCTAAATATTAGAAACTTTGAAATAAATGTACAAAAAGAAACTTGTTTTGAACTATACCAAACCGATTCTTTGTATTCAAAATGGTTATTTATATTTTAGACAGATTTTGTAAAAATCCTTTTCTCATCAAAAAAAGTTAGATTTTCTCAAACTTACAACAAATGCTCCAAAAGAAACTTGTTTCAAACTGGGTTGTCAAATAGGGACCACAAAGGAAGTTCTAGTAACATCTGATGTCCTACCAACAATTTTTTCTTTAGTAAACCCAACTGGGCTTAGCAAGGTGATCCTGTGATGTAGTGGCTAATATTCTGGACTGTGACATCATAATAAGCAAGTTGCACTTTTACATTCACTTTCAAATGAATACCATTGAGAAAAGTATGTTAACCCTCCTTATCCCCACTACCATTCTTCTACAAGGATAGCTTTGGCATTCATCATCATCATGTCGCGCTGGTAGCACGGATATCTCTGACTCTCTTCCGTCACTCCTCCCTATTGTTCATCGCCTCAGGCAGGTCTTCAAGACAACATCCCGTATCCTCACATAGCTGCTGAATGTATGTTCGTGCTGGTCCTGCTTTTGCACGGCCATGTGTGGGGGTCCATAAGAGTACAGCTCTTATGAGTTCGTCCCTGCTTCTCCAGTGTCCTGCATGTCTGGTTCGGATAGGAGGCAGGTGGCCGTACAGTTGGGGTCTTGCTGCCAGGACTTGTTCAAGATTGCACGCAGCATTCTTATGTAATTGCCATCTAGCTTCTTCTCCAGCCATTTTGTTAGCGTCCATGTAGTGCACCCGTATAGCAGTATCGATGTGACCGCTGCCTGGAAGAAACTGCGTTTCATTTTATCGGTTAGGTCTGATTTCCATATAATCAATAGCCTATTGATAGCTGTCCATGCTTTCGTTAACCTAGTTTCAATGTCCTTTTCGGTTGATTCGACGCTGCTTCCTAGGTAAGTGAATTTGTCTCCTAGTTTAAGTGGGGTTCCTTCTAGAGTGGAGATGTCCCCTGTTTGATTATAGCACATATATTCCGTTTTGTGTGCATTAACATAGAGGCCTATGCCTGCGGTGGCTCGTTCCAAACTATGCAGTAGTGTTTCGGCTTGGTCGGGTGTATTTGCCAGTATCGCTATGTCGTCGGCATCGGTAATTGTTTTTGCGGGGTACCTTCTGCTTCTTTTCTTCGTCAGCTCGAAGCCATTCCATAATAGTTGATATGCTATTAAAAAAGAAACTAAACCAGGCTTAAGCAACTGGACCTGTTTTTAAAACATCAAATATAGTAACTCCTTTAATTTTATATACATATATATATATATATATATATATACACACACATAGACACACGTGTATATATATATTATTTGGTCCAGTTAAACCGGAGTTGGGAGTAATTCCATCAGGACAAGAAAACTATTCAAAAGTGAACATTTAAATTTTCCTGGTAAAGAGCTCAATGTAACAGACACAACAGGATGCAAATAAATTTATAATCCTAATGTGACCGGTTTGTGTGTTTTGTTTTGTTTTTATATATATATATATATATATATATATATATATATATATATATATATATATATTATGGTTTGGTAGCACAGCTATGTCTATTATTTAGCTAATTGTAGATTTGCTCTTCTTGCTTGGATAGAGGTAGACGGTATCTGGTTTCTGTTCTTGGGATTTGTTTGGCATAGACTAAAGTTGGTGAAATTCCTATTGTATTTCTGTTGCTACAGTCTTTTTGTTTTTGTATTCTGTTATTTATAATAGAATATTTGTATGGTCCTACTAAATGTTATGGGGAAGTCTCTTTGGTGAAAGTGGCTAATGTGCTAGACTGTGACATTTTAGTGAGTTCAAACCCCAGTTATGTTATTACATTTACTTTTGGACTAATGCCCTTAGGAAAGGCATAAACCCTCTTATCCTCCAGCTAGTACCACTACTGTTCTTCCAGAATGTCTTCTGCATTAATAACCCACAAAGGTTTATATGCCATTAAACAAAGAGACCAAAATAACAAATGATAACATAGTTCATAATTTGGACAAAAAACAAATGTTGAAATCAATATATCTCAACAGAACTCTTTTTTTTTTTCTTTTTTTTTTTTTTTACACAGAACATTCTTATGATAATACAAAACTATAATTGGTAAATCTCTTGTGTCATATGGATATGTTTTAGAGCATTAAATACAAGAGCCCTGTCGGTGGGGTTTAGAATATACTGACTGCACTCTTTGCAGATGGGTGTGGTAAGCCCCCCCCTTCCCAAAGAGGTGTTTTGAGTATAATGCTAACCTACATCTGATGGTGAGGTTAGAGTTCTGGAACTTCAGGGAATGTACTTGCCATTACTCTCAGATCCACTCTGACCTGGAGTTGTAGCTGTTGGTATCCTATCTGTGGGTCAAATAGATTTGTTTGAAAATTATTTGAATTTTATAGGAATACTTGAAACAATACAATTATGCACAAATAATTTATTTTTAGATAGAAATACATTATATTATATAACTGTAGGTGCCGTGTAATGGTTATCGTCATAGGAAATGAACACGGCAACACAGGTTCAAATCCTGGACAAGACTGATTGCATTTCACATCGCACTAATACCCTTGGGAAAGGTATGACTCCAATTATTCTCCCTCCAGTTATGGGTAAATAGGGCAGGCTCGGTTCTTCAGCCTTGGTGAGGCAACTTGTCTAGGAGAAGGAAAACTCTGAATTCAAACCTGTTAAACTCCGCCTAAAAAATTGACCTTGTGTCATATCCTGCCCGAGCAGAGGGGTTGGTATATATATATATATATATATATATATATATATATATATATATATTTTTATTCCTATACCATATATTTTTTATTCCTGTGCTATATATATATTTTTTTTTCCTATTATCTATATATATTTTTTTATTCCTATACCTTGTCATATCCTGCCCGAGCAGAGGGGTTAGTAAATATGTATATTATATAACTGTATAATGAAATAATTATAGACACTTTAAGATTTCAAATGCAACAGAAGATTGAAAATTTAGTTATGATTGTCATCAAACATTTAGAAATGAATCAAATTCTGGCTCAACTTTGACCTTTCAAATGAATCCTTTCCATGCACCCAAAATCCAAATTAAAACAATGACCTTTTCAAAATTGTTTTAATAATTCAAACTTAACCCAGAACTTGTATCAAGGTCAATTTCAATTATTTAATAATTCTTATAACAATTCCTTTTTTTTTTTTTCCAACACTAAGTAAGTAAAGTTGGTAACCGTAGTCGAGGGCTACCCGAAGGCTCCCTTTTCAATAGCTACAACACCGAGGTGTAGGGGAGGGCGGTACTTCTTTCCCTGGATCGTTCCACTTTACCTTTGAAACATACCTTATAATGCTGAGTGTAAAGCAAGGACGTATCAAGTACCATTTTTTGAGTCTTTGGTATGACTCGACCTGAGATTGAACCCTAGTCTCCCGGGCCATTGACGTACACTACCTTATCAAAAGTAATATAATTAACCATAATAAATTATCTCCATAATAAATCTAATTTTTAATTTAATATTGCCCATTAACCTTTGACATTAATCATAGTGGTATACACTAATGTTCTTCTAAAAGGATGGTTTTGGCATTAAATAACTCACAAATGTTGATATGCTATTAAACAAAGAAACCAAACTTGCTCAGTCAGCTGGGGCTGCAGAGGGGTAAGATCCCCGCCCACAAGTGTCCTAAATATGACACTAGACAATCTGATGGTAAGCCTCCTGTAATGCTGGAGCTTTTGGGAATGCAGAGTATCCCTTCATTGCCATCGCTCCCTGGTCAACTCTGACTCGGAGTGGTAGCACCTGATAGGGTCCTATCTATGGGTCAAATAGAACTAAACTGTGTTCTTATGCTAAACTGAATTGCATCAAATGGAACTGTTTTTGTATGTTAAACTTAATTTTTTTAAATAGAACTGTTGACATTGAAACTGTACTTATGCTAAACTGAATTGTTTGAAATAGAACTGTTTATGTATAAAAAATAGATTTGGCATTAAATAACCTACAAGGGTTGATATGCCATAAAATCTGAAACAAACAAGTCTGGTTAAAGGCTTTTGAATTTTCTTTATATAGTGTCCAAAATTAGACTTTTATGAAGAATAATTCATATAAGGAATATATGATTTTTAATATATTCCAACAGTTCTTCATGCATGGCTATTAATATATAAAAATATATTTAGGAAAAAAACCTCACATGTGCTACCACTGACTGGTAGCACATGATAAGGTCCTATTTATGGGTCAAATAAAACAGGATGAGGATTTAGTTTTTGGGGTTTTTTTTATTAACCTTTTCTTGTTTGAGTGTGATGTTGCAAACTGAGGATGAACACTGTTTGATAATTATCTGAAATCTAATGTTACTGCCTATGTAGATGTAAAAAAAAAACTCAATTCCAAACCTTTGTATTTTTTGATTTTTCAGACTCTCGTCCTCATCTTTATTGCAATTTGTTAAAATACAATGTTTTGGCTGTTGTATCCTACGGTCTTCTTCTGGTGTCTGTCTCTTGTTTATCTGAGTATAGGAATGGCTCATCTGGGAAATCATTTTCAAAGTTTGACTGTTGATCAAACAAGGCATTCAAGAACTTATGAAGATCTTATTCAAATAATGTCATTATTTTTACATGCCTATAAATCTTCATAAGTTCTTGAATGCTTTGTTTGATCAACAGTCAAACTTTGAAAATGATTTCTCAGGTTGAGTTCTTCTATACTCAGATAAACAGGGGACACCTGAAGAAGGCCATGGGGTACAACAGCCAAAATGTTTTTTTAACATATCACAAGATGAAGACAACAGTTTGAAAAATCAAAATAATACATTTCAAGCCTCATCTCAAAAATTCAGACAGATCCTAAACTTTGTCATCTTTAATTTTATATATATATATATATATATATATATATGGAATAATTCTTTTTTTATATTAATCATTTTTCGTTAATTATATTTTATCATTCGGTTTGGTTGGACTTTGAATTATTCGGCTTAGTGCAGGTGCAGCACACATTGAGTACAGTTCACGCTCGCGCGCAGAGGATACGACAATCACAAATGTCATAATAAAAACCCCAGATAGAAAATGAGACTGGGGTGTGAATGACATGCCCAGAAACAATGGGCTGAGAATTTGGTGATTTCGAAAAAGCAGTGAGTTGAGATTTGACTCTGGGCCGGGCCAGTCCAGCTAGAGGGTTGGGGGGGGTGATGAAGGAACAGTCAGCATAGTAAAAATTGTCTCTCTCTCTCCTCATGTCGAAAAACTAAAGTCAAGAAGTAAATAAACGTTTTGTACCTGAACAACGGAGAGTTGTCAGTGTTTCATATTCCACATGCATATGTATATGTTACACTAAGGCGCGCACACACACACACACAAACTGAAGTAAAACCTAAATTATCAAGTGTTTCCTTAGACTCACCAGATGTTTTACATCTCTTGAAACCCACTCTATGAAACACAATAAACTAGACATTGACATGATGGTTAGAGTGTTCGCTAATGGCCCGGGAGACCTGGTTTCAATCCCAGATAGTCATACCAAAGACTTAAAAAATAGTACTTGATGCCTCCTTGCTTAACACTCAGCAATATAAGGTAGGGATCGAGGGTATAGTGGAGTAATCCAGGGAACGGAGTAGCACCCTCCCCTACAGATTGGTGTAGTAGCTCTCGAAAAGGGAGCCTTCGGGTCACTCTCGACTAAGGTCGCCAACTTTACTTTACTTACAATAAAGAAGAAAACAGTTTGAAAAATCAAAATAATACATTTCAAGCCTCATCTCAAAAATTCAGACAAATCCTAAACTTTGTCATCTTTTTTATATATATATATATATATATATATATATATACATGCACACACAAACTGAAGTTAAACCTAAATTATCAAGTGTTTCCTTAGTCTCACCAGATGTTTTATATCTCTTGAAACTACTCTATGAAAAAAGAACTAGTTAATGTTTTCTTTTTCTTTTTTCTTCTTTAGGCATTTTGCACCTATGTTTTTCCAAAAAAATTTTGGCAGTATCTTTTCACATACATTGGTGTGGGTATTTGTTTTTATGCTAAGTTTTAGATTTTACTATATAAGTTTTTCTCTGCATTTTCATGTGCAGCTTTCATTTTTGCAAAATAAATCTTTTTCTGACAATGTTATCTTTAAAGCAAAACATCAATTTGAATTTCCATGTTGTCTTCAGAGGTCGATTTTTATTTGTAGTTTGAATTGTTTACCAATATTGAACATATCAGTTCTTTAAGCATTAAACCTTCATCAGGGCATTTGAATGTGATATATCTTCTGAATTTTATTTAAATTAAATTTTATATGTTAGATGAAACAAAAAAAAAAAAGATGAAGTTTTGACATTTTATATCTGTTGGTGACTTTCTGCTTCCAAACTGTGATCAGTCCAATCGGTTGGGACTGTTGAATACACCAACTGCATCTCTGCAGAATGGTAAGACCCTCTCCTTCAAGAATCTCCTGAATATGTCACTAAACTATGTGATGTTGAGGTTCTAGTTCTGGAGTTTTAGGGAATATGGAGGACCCTTCCATTGTAATTACTCTCTGGTCCACTCTGACCCGGTGTGGTAGTACCTGTTAGGGTACTATCAGTCAAATAGAACTATTTAAGTATTTTCTATACTTAAAACCATTTAACTGTTTTGAAAACAAATGAACTCTAGCTCTTTTGAAAATTATTACCAAACTATTTGTTTATGAATTATATATGTATATATTAACAAGGTTTGATATGTTGTTAAACTATTTGTTTACAAATTATATATGTATATATAAACAAGGTTTGATATGTTGTTAAACTATTTGTTCACGAATTATATATGTATATATAAACAAGGTTTGACATTAAATAAACTATAAGGGTTTGATATGTTGTTAAACTATTTGTTTACGAATTATATATGTATATGTAAACAAGGTTTGACATGTTGTTAAACACAGCCAATTAACTAAAAATGTGTGATGTAATTAGTGTTCAAAAATTTATTTTAAAAACATATATGTATTTTCTTAAAAAAGAAATATTCATATCAGTTCAATCTATGTTCAAACATTCCATATAACCCATCGGAACAGTTGGCTGGGGCTGTGGAATACACCAACTGCATCTCTCCAAAAGGGTAAAATTCCCCTAATGAGTGTCCTGGATATGGTACTTAAACAGTCTGATGTGGAAGCTTCAGTAATGCTGGAGCTTTGGGGAATGTGGAGTACCCCTTTATTACCATCACTCCCAGGTTGACTCTGGCTCAGAGTGGTAGCACCAGATAATCATATCTATGGGTCAAATAGAGCTGTTTGCATTTAAACTGAAAGGAAACAAAAGACTGATGTTTAATTGAATTGTTAATGATACATAGCAATACTTGGAACCATTTAATTATGTTGATTAAACTGAATAGCTTGAAATAGAATGTTCTCGAGAAGGTATTCTTATGCTAAACTGAATTGTTTGAAATAGAACTGTTTATATATATAAAAATAGATTTGGCATTCAATAACCTACAATGGTTGATATGCCATAAAACCCAACCAAAACAAAACATACATATTTAATGTATATGTATAAAGAGGAATTAGCATTAAATAACCTACAGTGGTTGATATGCCATAAAACCCATCTAAACAAGATCATATATTTAATATATATGTATAAAGAGGATTCAGCATTAAATAACCTACAATGGTTGATATGCCATAAAACCGAACCAAATCATATGTTTAATATACATGTATAAAGAAGATTTGATGTTAAATGACCTACAATTTGCCCAGTTGGCTAGGGCTGCAAAATACACCGACTGCATCTCTACAGAAGGGTAAGACTCCCACCCCAACAAGTGTCCTGGATATGACACAAGACAATCTGATGGTGAGGTTCCAGTTATGCTGTAACTTTGGGGAATATGGAGTACCCCTTCATTGCCATTGCTTTCTGACTCAGGATCCTATCAGGTGCTACCACTCTATCTATGAGTCAAATAGAACTAAACTGCATACTTATGCTAAACTGAATTACTTGAAATAGAACTGTTTAGATGTTTTAACTGCCTACTTAAAACTCTACTTATGCTAAACTGAATTGTTTGAATTAGAACTGTTTGACTAAATTGAATATCTTGAAATAGAAGTGTTTTTTGACAATTGGACTGCATATTCATGCTAAACTGAATTGTTTGAAATAGAACTGATTATTTATATAAAAATGGATTTGGCATTAAATAACCAGCAAAGTTTGATATGCCATAAAACCCAACCAACCATCCTTAACCCATCTATCGCTATAAATGTTAGTCTGCTTCAGTTTCCCAGATGTAATGCGGTTAGCTTTTTTCTTTTCTTTTTTTTTTTCCACATTGCTGGTAAGTTTATTACCCTTTTTCACAAAACCAAAATAGGATGCCGAATTTTACAAATATCTTATTGAATAATTGATCACTGCTTATCTTTGAAAACCCGTAATTTTCTATTGTGAACTTTGATAGATGTACTCTAAATCATTACATCAGCATATATATATCAACTTCACTGGGAACTCTACTATCATGGCTTTGTGCCAGACCTAGCTGATTAAAGCAGAATCTCCTTTAGTGGCTGTGAGATAGTTGTATAGTAGATGCTGAAAAGATTTTTTAGCCCCTCAAGAAAAGAATAGAGGTATGTGTGACATAAGTTATCATCATAGGAAATGAACTTTACGAGCTAAGTTAAGATTCTGAACAAGGCTGTTTGTTTCACTTTTCATTATTATCTCCTTTATGTTGAGAGTTGGAATGGTTAGATAAGGACATTCAGCTCGACTGCAGACCCCATAATATTATCTTTCAGTTGTAAATTGGACTGGAAATAGCTTTATTCTTTAAGAGCATTTTTATCGTTTTGTTTAAGTTGCATACATCAGATCTAATATTTGCTGTTAAAACATCTTTGCTTGTATCGAAGTCAATATGATTGATTTGATTGGGTTGGGTTTTATGGCATATCAACCATTGTAGGTTATTTAATGCCAAATCCTCTTTATACATATATATTAAATATATATGATTTGGTTTGGTTGGATTTTATAGCATACCAACCATTGTAGGTTATTTAATGCTAAATCCTCTTTACACATATATATTGAATATATATGATTTGGTTTGGTTGGGTTATATGGCATATCAAGCCATCTCTTTTCTCTCCAGTTAAGATTAAATACTCAGGCAGATGGGTTCTTTAGCCTTTATATGGCAACAGATCTTGGAGAAAGAAAAACTCTGAATTCAAACCAGCAGTATTTTACGTAAAAATTGACTTTGTGTCGATGGTGGAGAGGTTCAGTAAATATATACCAAGAGATAGACTACTATTCAGTTCACCAATCACTTTCAGATTAACACTCTTTAGAAAGGCATAAACCCCTTTTATCTACCCTGCCCCCAGCTATGGGTTAAATAGTATCCCTTCTGTTTTTCTACAAGAATAGCTTTAGCATTAAATAACCCACAAAGGTTGATATGCCATTAAACAAAGAAACCGAAACCTATTTATTATTGCTCCTATCTATTCTTTTTGGGTAAGGCTTAGAACATTTTGAATAACCATTATAGTACCACTACTGTCCTTCTACAAGGATTGTTTTGGCATTAAATAACCCACAAAGGTTGATATGCCATTAAACAAAGAAACCAAAACCAAACCTTGGCACATTATTTCTCAAGTTTGTTTCCCATTCTTATCTGTCTCTCCCTTCCCATCCAAAATATATAAAAATTCTCTTCTTGGTTGGGCTAAGAAATTTTCAGTGCTGCTATATATATATATATATATATATATATATATATTTATTTGGTCCAATTAAACCGGAGTTGGGAGTAATTCCATCAGGACAAGAAAACTATTCAAGAGTGAACATTTAAATTTTCCAGGTAAAGAGCTCAATGTAAACAGACAATACAGAGCAATAATTTCATTAAGAAAACACAACAAACCGAAGAAGTCCTGTGAATTTTTTTTCGTGTTTTTTGATTTTTCAAAAACGCATAACAGGATAGAAATAAATTTATAATCCTCATGTGACCGGTTTGTTGTTTTTTCTTAATGAAATATATATAGCATTTTGCTATATTTATAAAGAGTGCTCAGTATTGATAATAAAGCATTTCTATTTAAGTTAGGATAATGTAGGCATGAACAATGGTGCTTGGTGTGTTAGAACCCTTGTTTCCATTTTTATCTTTTGTTCACAGAATCCAGTATTGGTAATCCAAAAGATACGTTTTACTTGCAGAAACTTCAACCACTATTTGAGTATCGGAGGATAGTTGCAAATGATTTTTAAATACTTTCAGTCCACATTTCTGATTGGCCAATTTTTACCAGAAATGCTTGCTGTTGTTCATGAATAGAAATGACAATCCTTTGTTCAGGTTATACCAAAATGGTGACTGTTAATTTCTTGGTTAGATGATTGTATAGGCAAGAAATTATCACCAATCACTGTTGACTTACTGTCAGTATTTTTGGGCTTATAAGACATTATTGACAGTGGAGGTGCCCGTGATGTAATGGTTATCATCGTAGGAAATGGACACTCCGACACGAGTTCAAATCCTGGATGAGACTGATTGCATTTCACATAGCACTCATACCCTTGGGAAAGGTATGAATCCCATTATTCTCCCTCCAGCTATGGGTAAATAGTAGGACAGACTGGTTTCTTCAGCCTTGGTGAGGCAACTAGTCTAAGAGAAGGAATACTCTGAATTCAAACCTGTTAAACTCCGCTTAAAAATTGACCTTGTGTCATATCCTGCCTGAGCGGAGGGGTTAGTATATATAAGACATTATTGACAAGTCTATTTAGTGAGCTATTGTGACAACACAGCCAGGATCCATACCTCTCCATTTCAAGCTTCAGTTGGTACACACACACACAGACACACATTCCGGTTTCCTAAAACCAGCACGTTCAATGCAATATTATATCTGCAGAATTTTTGGTTAATCTAAAAACAAAAAATTTAATTTTTATTTTTCTTCACTGTTTTACCCGTCAACAAACATTTGTAATATCATTATTTACAAAAATAAAAGCAATGATACAATGAAAATACTAGAGCAGTTAGTTATTGAAATCCTATCCACTCCAACCTATCCCACCCACCAGCTTATCCTCATCTATCGTGAAATGACCCCCAGGGACAACTAGCAATGCCCAAACAAAATGTGCAACCCTGTTCTTCCTGTCACATATTTCTTCAAATTCTCCAAAATCTCTCCCAACTTAAGATGGCATCTTTTCTGGTCTCTTTTTCATTCTGGTCTCTTCCACCGCAGACGCAATTTGACTCCTGGGGGGAAAGGAAGTCAATCTGGCCCCAGTTAAGACCCTTTCTGGCTTCTCAGAATCAACGTCTCTACTCACCACCGAGTTTCCCGCTGAAGGTTTGTTGCTATTTAAGCACGTTAACCATTTCGTTTTTTTTTTTTCTTTTACTTTTTTTTTATTTTGTTAACCCTTTTTCCCAGTCCCTAATATTGTGCCTATTTCTTTTGTTTGCTTCTTTTTTTTTTTAGTTTTATTTTGTTTTTTGTTTTCTCTTTAGTTATTTGCTATAGCAGACACCACTAGACATTTTGTTTCAGTTGAGTCTATTTTTGTGAGTATCAGCCTACTTTTTTTTTTTTTTTTTTTTTTTTTTTGAATTGTGATTTTGAAAATGTTTTTGAAGAAAAAAAAATCTATAAATGCATGGTTTTTAGATATTCAGTTAGAATACTTGGACTCTTTTTTTTTTTTTTTTTTTTTTTTTTTGAGAATATCTATAAATACTCAGCCTTGTTTACAATGCTTAAACTTTCGGCTTTTTTTTTTTTTTTTTTTCTCGCTCTATGATGTGGGCTACATAAATACCACTTAAAATTTAACACCTTGTTGGCTGGTCTTAGAAGATAGTGTCTCCTAATTCTATCCAGAATAGCATCATTCCAACACAACATGAAATGAGCAGGAAAAGCTCTGTGCAACAATTACAGATCAGCTAGATGGAGCTACCATTACCACTTGCTTGAGTTCACCTGTACTACATAGGTCACAGTTTAAATCGTGGGAAGTATTTCAGCAGCACTCTATATTATTCATAAATTTTTAAATCTAAAATATGACTCACTGTCAATGGTTCATAAGAAGTGATAAAATAACAACCGTCTTCATAATATATGAAAACTGATTCCTGGCTTATAATTAAAAAAGGTCTGGCAGAGTGTCTCCAGGCAAGTGGAAAGTGACTTCTTCAGTGACAAATAATATCTGTTTAAACGATGTTCATTCTCCTGCTGTTGTTGCTGTTAGGAACATTAAACTTGGAAGGGGAAATAACTATGTTAGTTAACAGTTTGACTCAAGGTTAAAATATAGTGCACCTCATGAGAATTGAGCTCTCTACTAATGGTTTACTAGCTTATGTTCACTTTCGGACAAATACTCTTGGGAAAGGTATGAACCCCCTTATCCTCCCAGCTATAGGTTAAATAGTATAACTACTGTTCTTCTTGAAAGAGGGCTACAAAGGTTGATATGCCATCAAACAAAGAAACCAAACCAAGCTTGTCTCTCAGATTAGTCACTGAGTAATGAGTTTGATCTTCAGTAAGTGCTCTGTACTTGTAATTTTAGCATTTCTAAGGAAAGAAAAATATTGTGAGCCTTGGAAACTGATTTTTATTTTGTTTTGTTGTTTGTTTTTTTTTCCCCCCAATAATGTTTTAAACAGTGATTCTCTATTTTTCCACTGAATTGAGTAATGTCATTATTTACTAAATTTAGCTAAGTTTGGTACAAGGCCAAAGCATGGAGCACCTAGTGGCAATTGAACACATTAGTAATGGTTTGCTATCCTGCTTCGATAACAATTTAAAGTTTATGGTGTAATGTTTAGCAAGTTAGTGAGTTTGATCTTCACTAAGTGCTCTGTACTTGTAGTAATGGTCTGCTAACCAAGCTCGT
The DNA here is from genome assembly GCA_963585895.1 of Sepioteuthis lessoniana. Lineage (NCBI taxonomy): Eukaryota > Metazoa > Mollusca > Cephalopoda > Myopsida > Loliginidae > Sepioteuthis > Sepioteuthis lessoniana. The sequence continues at coordinate 16,322,152 of OY757947.1, forward strand.
TGACCATTACACTGTGCGACACCACTAAACATGAATACTTAGATTCTTTTTAATTTTTCTTATTTCGTGTGTTTTGTTGGCCAAAAAAGTCATTAAACTAAAGGAAAAAAAAATTGAACTATCTGAATTAATTTTTATCACTCAAGATATTTGGACTATTGTCTTCATCTTGATTGTTATACTCACAACGTTTCAGCCAATATGTCCCTCGGCCTTCTTCAGGTGTATTATATCGCAACTCAGGAGCCTACACACAACTTTGAACTAAACCCTTCATATAATCCACCGGGGAAGATAGTTCTAATTCTGTTAACTGTAACCAAGTACAAGTTTTAAGCAGGACACATGGTGTTGGTCTGAAAGTGCTTCTAAGTAAAAAATCATTTGGAGGTTCCAGGTTCAATCCCACCTACAGGTAAGATAACAAAGAATTCTTACTATCGCTCAATACTTGTCCCTGGTCATGGTTAATGGAATTAGGACAATTTACCCTGTGGATTATATAAAGGATTCAGTTCAAAAATCTGTGTTGGCTCCCAAGTACAACATAATAAACCTGAAAAAGGCCAAAGGAAATGTGAGTATAATGTTGAAAACAATAGTCTGAATATTCTAAGTGATAAAAATTGCCAGGCTTCATTTCAGAAATTTAGGCAAATACGGGTCTTATAGCATATCAACCATTGTAGGTTATTTAATGCCAAATCTTTTTTATACATATATATCAAATATATAGGATTTGGTCTGGTTGGGTTTTATGACATATCAACCACTGTTGGTTATTTAATGCCAAATCTTCTTTATATGTATATATTAGATATATATGATTTGGTTTGGTTGGGTTTTATGGCATATCAACCATTGTAGGTTATTTAATGCCAAATCCTCTTTATACATTTATATTAGATATGATTTTGTTTGGTTTTATGGAATATCAACCATGCCATATTCATTTAGTAAAAACTTGAGGAAGTTGGCTGAGAGTTATTAAAGATTTTTAATTTATTTAAAATAATTAAATTCAATTTGGAGCGTTTGAACATTTTGTGGTACGGAATGTCTTGGTACGAAACCAGGATTAAAATTAAACACTATACATGAATTAAAATATTGAAAGCTTAAAACTAAAACACTATACATGAATTAAAATACTGAAAGCTTAAAACTAAAACACTGTACATGAATTAAAATATTGAAAGCTTAAAACTAAAACACTATACATGAATTAAAATATTGAAAGCTTAAAACAAAATTTGTTATGAGAATCTTAAGATTCTTAACTATTCCACTGTTCAAGGCAAATTTAAGATGTCTACCTTAAACTGTTATTGTTACATAACAATAATTGAAACCTTTAACTGTGTTCAAACAAATGAATGATAGTAAATAAAATTATTTGTGTTCGAAATACTTGAAACCATTTAACCGTGTACAGAAAGATCTCTGGCTTATTTAAAATGTTATCTACAAAACATGTTTACATACAAACTGTATATTTCAATCATACATCCTAGATGCATCAGTGAGGTCTTCAGTGATGCACTGACTTCATCGCCGATTTTGGGTTATTTCTGCATCATATCGGCTCCGACAGTAACCCCGGCATGACTCTGGAAGAGCCAAGCCGCCTCCTTGATCGCAACGTGCTACGCTCGTGCCTCTACCAAAGCAAAAAAAAAGACTAATAAGGCCGGACTTCGGCCGTTCTTATAGACATCTGTCCTTCAGTAAACAGCCAATGAAAACAGGGCATTCCACACTCCTCTACTATATATATAATACCATCTTTACCTCATGTATGTATAAAGGATTTGGCATTAAATAACCTACAATGGTTGATATTCCATAAAATCTAACCAAACCAAATCATATATTTAATATATATGAATAGACATTTTTGCATTAAATAACTTACAAGGGTTGATATGCCATTAAATCCAAACAATCACTCAGTCTAATAGATGTTAATGTACCGTATAATTAGATTGCAAAACTTCCTTAGAAAAAAATGCCAGTTTTAAAGCTATGGCATATTGTAATTTTTTTATTTATTTTTGAAAAAGGTCTCTTGGTTTCATCTAGCAGAGGACATATGTTTCTGAAGAAGAAAAAAAAACTATGTAAATCTGAAGAAATTAAGTTAAAATTTTAGATATTTGACAAGTTTCTTATTTCTGTTGCTTTTTGTCACACTACAAGTGTATTACATTGGCCCAGCGGTTAGAGTGTTCGCCAATGGCCCGGGAGACCTGGGTTCAATCCCAGGTCGAGTCATACCAAAGACTTTAAAAATGGAACTTGATACCACCTTGCTTAACACTCAGCATTATAAGGTACGGTTCAAGGGTAAAGTGGAGCAATCCTGGGAATGGAGTAGCGCCCTCCCCTACACCTTGGTGTAGTAGCTATCGAAAAGGGAGCCTTCGGGTCACCCTCGACTATGGTCGCTAACTTTACTTTACTTTACTTACTTACAAGTGTATTATGTGTTTATGGGAGATAACTGTTGTAATATTTTTTTGATGAATTGTCAATTAAAACCCTTTTGGTCATTATTTAAGAAACCAATAGTGATCATAAACTAAACAAATAATTTTGAACAGGCTCCCGAAGAGAAGAATGCCGGTTCAAAATCTCACTGGAAGCTTTTTCTTTTTTTCCAATGCAGAGAATTTAAGGTTTGTAGAATTGCAATAAAAAGAAATTTAAAATTAGATGAATGTGATATTTGCCAAAAATAACTGTTAAAGTTAGATTCAGCCAAAAAGTTCAATAAAAAAGGAATTTGATTCTCAGGAAACTCCATTGTGCAAACTTTTCTGCCTCACTTATGCATAGTATTTGTTTCAAGGGCTATTGCAATGCAAAATAATTAATTGGGTCTAATCAATTTTGAAGAAAAAAAACTTCATTTTTAATATGTACTCAGTGTTGTAAGTTCAGAAGGAAAAAATTTTTGATCAAATCTTGTCTTCTGAGAACCTTTGCTACACTTCACGACAACTATATCTAGCAAATAACCTCAATCTTGCCGTGAGATGCATGTATCATCTCACACGCACACACAAACAATTTCCAATACAAATTTAACACATAAACAATCATACAAATCTCAACGTAAACATTCACCTGACTATTTTTGGATTTTTTCGATTTCTCAAATATCTTTCTTTCCCTGCCTGATGATTGTCATAATAAAACAGCATGAAACCTTTGGTCACAGATAAGCATCCATACTATTAAATATGTATAAAGACTAATTTATTATTATTATTATATAATTGCTGCATCATAGATATTGAGCACTCTCCAAATTATACCACATTTGGTCTGCCACAAACCCACCAAGTGAGATAGTCACAACCATACTCTGTCATAATATACACACACACGCACATATATATATATATATATATATATATATATATATATATATATATATATATATATAATTTGTTTGTGTCAATATGTGGAGAAATAGTTAATATAGAAGAAAATTAAATTGAAAAGCAAGGTTCAAATTCTGGCCAAGGCTGTTCACATGTCCTTTTACTAATTCACATGAGAAAGCCATAAATCCATCTTTTCTCCCTCCAACTAAGAGCAAACACAGGTCATTTTGTTTATAGCAGTAAAGGCTTGTTGAGAACCAGCTACACTTTTGGGATGACCTGATAATTGAAGAATAATGCGCCAATATGTCATAGATTCTCCTGAACAACACTCCTGAGAATTTTGTATTCAGTTTTTCCTTTAAGACCAGTTTGATATGCCATAAAACCAAATCTAAACCTTTTAGACCAGTTGCCTTACCAAAACGAAAGAGCACATTCTTTCCAACTGGTGGATGGGGAAGCGGACTCGTACATTTTCCTAGGGCATTAGCACAAAGAAATGCAGCCTCATCCAAAATTTAAACTCAACTTGCCCTTTTTTTTTCTTTTTGCGTATGTGTGTAACAGTACCTATTACCTTATGTGTGCCTTGTGAGATCTTGTGCTGGTAATAATAATAATCTAAATTGAATTTTGTGTATTTACCCAACCCCTCTGACACAAGCAGGATATGACACAAGGTCAATTTTTAAGTCAAGGGTACAACTGGTTTGAATTCAGTTTTCCTTCTAGATGACCTCTCATAGCAAAAGGTTAAAGAGCCCAGCTTGTCCTACAATCTACTCATAACTGGAAGAGAATAGTCAGATTCAGACCTTTCCTCAGGGTATTAGCACTATGTGAAATGCAAACAGCCTTGTCAAGGGTCTGAACTTGGCTCATTTAGTTCATTTAACGATAACCATTACTACATGAGTATCTCCTTTATATTACCAATGGCACATTGTAGTGAGGTTTTTGTTAGAGCAGTTGTGTTTATAGAGTAATTCCCTTATTTTCAATTAACCCTTAGAACCCAAAGGTACCACTATTCAATACTTTCCCATAGTGCTATATCCTGAGTTACCTCTTTTATGGTACTCCATGCGACCTTCTTTATGAACAAATCCCAAGGCAACTGTCTGACTGATCAGTGTCCCTTTTACAAACTGGTTTCAGTATGCACTGTTTTAGAAATTTTGCCAAGTCTTCAGAGTGAACTTGGCTTATGTTTTAAAAAAAATGATCCATAAAAATGCCACCCAAACTGATGAGTGCTGAACAAGTACTTGCATAAGTACTCATCATCACTATTTTCCAAGCTTGTAGGGTATTGGGGGGGGGGTGCAAGCTATAAAAATATTTTATTCCATGAAAGAAATTGTAACATGTATGAATGCATCTTTTTTTTTTTTTTTTTTTTTTTTTCTTGGAGCCCAGGGTGAAGAGGTTGTAGAATTTTAGGCATTAGGGTTCAAAAATTTAATCATAAATTGTAAATGGACATTGAACTTAAAGGCTACTTCTAGTGATGTTTATGTGAATAATATAATTGACAAAAGTACATTAAGTGTACCGGCTCATTGGCAGAGTGTTCGCCAATAGTCCAGGAGGCCTGGGCTCAATCTCAGGTTGCGTCATAGCAAAGACTTTAAAAGTGGTACTTGATACCTCCTTGCTTAACACTCAGTAATATAAGGTACATATCAAGTGTAAACTGGAGCAATCCAGGGAAAGGAGTAGCATCCTCCCATACTCCTCGGTGTAGTAGCTATTGAAAAGGGAGCCTTCTGGTTGCCCTCAACTATGGTTGCCAACTTTACTGACTTACATTAAGTGTTGTACTGAAGAAGAAAAGAATCTGTTTTGGAGAAAAGAGTATGGTACATTTTTTTTTTTTTTTAAAAAGCATGAGGAGGATAATTTTCTTTAAAAGTCTAGATAGGTAGAAAGAAAATGATTAGGGGTTAAGTCAAATTTCTTTTATATTGTCATATGGGGGGAAAAAAGTGAGACACTAACATTTGAAATGTAATCGCCAGTAGGTAGAAGTGGCTGGCTGTTTAACAAGGACAAATAGTCAAGTGGATTTCTTTTAAGAGAAAGGCTTCAGTAATAGCTTGGCCACAACACTCTTGTTTCAAGTGATCCTGTTATTGTTTCCTGGCAAGACTATGGTGTTACAGATAGTAACAATCTTTTGTTTGTCTTATTTTTTGTTAATGTGTTATTTTGATTGAATGAAATACTCAGGTTTTTGTTAGGTTGTCTGTCAGTTATTTCTTCTTTTTATACATATGTGAGCGTTAAAAAATATTTCTTTGTTTTAATGCCAATTCAGTGCTAAGTGCAAATTATCTATTTGTCAGATATTCTGTTTTACTGGATATTCCATTTTTAAGTAACCTCTTCAGTGTATAAACAGTGTCCTATTTTAGAATCGTCCTGAGTGTAACCTTAAACTATGTCTCATGATGAGGCTTAAGTTTTGGAGTCTGGGGAATGTGGAATATCCCTTCATTACCATAAGTCTCAGATCCACTCTGACCCAGAATGGTAGTATCTGTTAGGGTCCCATCTATGAATCAAATAGAATTGTTCCATCTCTTACTAGAGATTATTATTAGTATTAAAGAGAACTATGAGTTTTAAATACTTGAAACCATTTAACTGTGTGCAAACAATAAATAGCAATACATTAAATTTTTCTTGTGCAAACAGACAAGCTCTGTTTAAAAATAAAGTTAGCTACAAACTATTCCTTTACAAATCACATGTATCTATGTGAGTTGGCATTGAATAACCATCTCGGTTTGATATGCCATTAAATTAAATAACTTTAAATAGAATTGTTAGTATTAGATAGCAATACTTGAAACCATTTAACTGTACAGACAAATGAGCCCTGGCTTGTTTAAAAAATTTAATCAATAAACTATTTATAAAAATCATACATATATATATAAACAGAATTTAGCATTAGGTAACCCAAAAGAGTTGATATGCCATAAAACCCAACCCAACCAAATCATATATCTAATATATATGTATAAACAGAATTTAGCATTAGATAACCCAAAAGAGTTGATATGCCATAAAACACAACCGACCATATTTACAGTGTGTTTGATAAAAATTGACATTTTTTTTCTAATAATTTGGCCAATTCTTGTTCAAATATCAACTTTTACCTGCTTGTGTAAAAATGACTCAAAAATTCTGTTTAATGTTTTTTGTTTTGGGCTTTTTTTTGTGGGGGGGATATAAAAATGCTATTCACTGGAATAGAAAAAGTCATCATCATGTTGTGCCGCCAGCATGGATATCCCTGACCCTCCCTATCTTTCATCACTTCTGGCAGGTCCTAAGGGCTACACTCATATCCTCACAGAGCTGCTGTATGTAGGTTCGAGCTGGTCGTTCTGCTTTTGCTCGGCCATATGAGGGGGTCCATAGATATTAAACATCGAATTTGAAGTTGTTTCTACACATGTTAAAATTTTACATCATTTTGTCAGGTTATTCGATTACAAAACAATATAAATTTTTTTCTGAAACGTTTTATTTTACCTTTTTATGTTATTTTGAAACGCGTAAAAATCTTAAACACAATAATACAGTAATAGTGATTATATAAAGAGTCTTGTCTTTATCAATTTTCTACTATTTCAACACTTCAAATTTACCTTACTCCGACTACCTATTATCTTGGAGCTTTTTATCAGATATCCTATTAATAATCATTATCATGTCACGCTGCCAGCACAGATCTCCCCGATCCTCTCTTGCCACCTGTCTCTATCATCCATTGCTCCCTGGAGGTCTTCAAGGCTACATCCTGTATTGGCACACAGCTGTTGTATATAGGTCCTAGCTGGTCATCCTGCCTTTTGCTCGTCCATGTGAAGGGGTCCACAGGAGTATGTCGCTCATGAGTTTGCTTTTAATAATACAAGAATAAAAGTAATAACAATAGTAATAATAGTCGTGGTAGTAGTAATTGAAGAGTCTTTATAAACTTCCAACTATCTTATCTTAACTTATTCCAGTTGGCTGTTAGAGCTTTTTATCCAACATCATCTTTTTTTTTTTTTAAATCTTTTTGTTCCTAATGAAAAATTCTGTTTTCCAATTTGTCAGATGAGTAGAATATTTCACTTGGAACTCCGTTAAGTCCATCTTGGCTAAGTCTAAAGAAAGATGACAAATATTTCATCTTTGTTAGATATTTGTGAAGCAAGAGATTTGTTATATTTCCAGATTTCTAGCCGTTAAGTTTACAGCTCTATAAACCCATTGTCCATTTATGGTTGAAAAAAAATAAAAGCTGCTTCCCTCTCCACACACAGACATTTTTTTTTTTAAGTTGATGCCTGTGAAGCTCCCAGTTCATTTCCTAAAAATCTTTGATTGAATTTTGAATTCATTTTTGGAATAAAATATAACCATAAATTTTGAGTTCAATTCCCCCCCTCACACACACACACACTCCTGCATATTCACATTTCCATGTAAAATCTTAATGTGTTATCTTCAAAAGGATTTCTCATATTATTCTCACATACAAAATGTATACACACACACATTGGCCTAATCAATAGTGTTCGCCAATGGGCTGGGAAACCGGCATTTAATCCCAGGTTGAGTCATGCCAAAGACTGAAAAAAATGGTACTTGATGCTGCCTTGCTTAACACTCAACATTATAAGTTAAGGATCAAGGGTAAAGTAGAGCAATCTAGGAAATGGAGTAGCGTCCTCCTCTACACCTGGGTGTAGTAGCTATTGAAAAGGGAGCCTTCGGGTCACCCTCAACTATGGTCACCAACTTTACTTATACATAATAAATTGAATTCTGTATAAAAAAAAAAAAATGTGTGTGTGATATATATGTGTGCATGAGTGTTTTTCTGTGCCGAGTATATCTCTTGTGTGTGTGTGTGTCTTATATATAATTGTATATGTATTATTGTTATTAAGAATAGTTACTTGAAGCTCTAATTGTTTACTAAGGATTATTATTATTAGTTACTTGAAATCCTAGAACTATAAATTATTTGTATTAAGAATAGTTACTTGAAGCTAGAATTGTTTACTAAGGATTATTATTATTAGTTACTTGAAATCATAGAATTGTAAATTATTTGTATTAAGAATAGTTACTTGAAGTTAGAATTTTTTACTAAGGATTATTATCAATAACTTTAACCAATATAATTGGGAGATTCCTCGTGGTGTAGTTGCACTTAATGCTGGACTGTGACTATGTAGTAAGTGTTCTAATTCCAATCACATTATAGTGTAACCCGGATATAAGAGATTTTCTCTGGTCCCAAATTAGAGCCTTTGTTACCTAACCAAAATAGACCAAAACCGGATATAAGAGACTTCTTCTCCGGTCCCAACAACTCTCTTATATCCGGGTTACTCTGTATTACATTCTCTTTTAAATCAGTACCTTTTGAGAAAGGTATGAATACCATTATCCCCTCAGCTATGAGTTAAATAATACCACTGGTAATAAAGAACCAATGAAGATTGATATACCATGAAACAAAAGAAACCAATTTATATACTTTTATGAATAAATGATTATTGCAAAACAGGAATAGTTACTTGGAATTATATAATTGTTTGTAAATTATTAGTATTAGATAGGAATACTTGAAACCCTATGATTATGCATAAATTAGTAATATTAAATAGTAATGCTTGGGTATGGCCTAAATCTGGATAAGGTGGTAAAACTCCAGTTCTGTAGCTCTGGGGACTATGGAGTAACCATTTCATTGCTATTTCTTCCACATCCACTCTTGTAGTAGTACATCTTAAGGTTCCATCTATGATCTGTAGGAAAATTATTAGTATTAGATAAGAATACTTGATATATCATTGTGTGCACATCATTTGTATTAATAATAGTGACTTGAAGCTAGAATTGTTTCCAAAGAATTTTTGTGTTGTGGGAGCCTTACCCATCTCACCATAATGGACTTTTCTCACCGTTATTAGTACTGAGAGATTTCACTGCCAGAGGCAGAGCAATATCGGTGTTATCCGAACAGTACAAGACTCCTTACCTTTTCTATGTAACTCTATCTTTCTTGTGTAATATAATCTGTTATCTAATATCCGTATTTGCGTTTTCATTAGTGACCCTTTCCGGGGCCACAACAATTAGTTACTTGAAATCATAACTTTTTGCAAACAAATGCTTATTATTGAATAGTGAGAATTACTTGAACCCTTATAATTGTTCTTAGATTATTAATTCTAGATAGGAATACTTGATGCCATATAACTGTAAATTATTTGTATTAAGAATAGTTACTTGAAGCTAGAATTATTTACTAAGGATTATTATTAGTTATTTGAAACCATATAACTGTAAATTATTTGTATTAAGAATAGTTACTTGAAGATATGATTGTTTACAAAAGATTATTAGTTTTTGGAACTCATGACTGTGCAAATAAATGACTTACTAAATAGACAGCCCAATCAGCTAGGGCTGTACAATACTGCTGAGGAATAACCCCTGCTCGTTTGAGTGTCTTGGATATAGCTCGAAACAATCTAATAGTGAGGCTCCAGTGATGCTAAGTACCCCTTCATTCCCATCGTTCTCAGGCCCAGAGTGGTAGCACCTGATAGTCCTATCTATGGGTCAAATAGAACTGTTGGATATTTTAACTGTTTGCAAAAACAAATGACTTATGCTGAATTGAATTGTTTGATAATTTAACTGTCTAAACAAATGACTGATGTTTAATTGAATTGTTAGTGATACATAGCAATACTTGGAACCATCTAACTTTGTTGACTTATGCTAAATTGAATTGTTAGGAATAGAACTGTTTGATCATTTAACTGTGTCTAAAAAAATGACTGGTCTTTAATTGAATTGTTAGTGATACATAGCAATATTTGGAACCATTTAACTTCATTGACTTACACTTACAAATCATATATATCTATTATAAATGTATAAACCATATTTGGCATTAAATAACCTACAATGTTTGATATACCACCAAACCAAATTATTAAATAGAAACAATTCCTCAAAATGGTATGAGTATTAGATAGGAGTACACAAAATGGTATAAGTACTTAGGATGGAAAAAGACGAGCCATAAAACCAATTACCACTCCAAAGAACACTGCCAATCGGTTCTAGATAAAATAGTACCACTACTGTTCTTCTAGAGAGCTGGCTTTTGCATTAAATAACCTACCAAGGTTGATATGCCATTAAACAAAGAAACCAAACACTGCCCTAACAGCCAATTAAACTGATAGCCTGGTTACTAAACAAGGACTTCAAGAAGAAATATATTCAGGTTTGAGTTTGATTAATATTTATTTACGCCAAAACGCTTCAAATTTGAAAAAGCCCTGGAAAACCCTTCTCTTAATCTGTATCCCTTTTTGTCCCCCACCCCTCACACTATGCTCCTGTCCCTTCTCAACCTTTATCCCTTTTAATCTTAGTCTTTTATCTCTTTCACCAGGTTTTTCTTTTCATCTTTCTCTTTCTTACTAACAACCTTTCCTCTTTCAAATTCTCATTCCATATCTCTGCCCTTCTCTCAGACTTTGCCTGTATCTTCTCAGTCTCACCCTTATCCCTTCTTATCTGTTACTTATCCATATTTTATATAAATTTTAGACATGGAATAAGTAATGCAAAAATATATTTTGATTACTGCATCTTCTCTTTCTCTCTCCCCACTTTCTCTCTTTCTCTCTCCCCCCTTTCTCTCTACCTTTCTTTCTCTCTACCTTTCTTTCTCTCTACCTTTCTTTCTCTCTACCTTTCTTTCTCTCTACCTTTCTTTCTCTCTTTCTATCTCTCAATGAGGTTTATAGGTAGCTTTTCAAGCTGAAGATGTAAATAATTACAAAACATATAATACTGTTTTCGGTCAAAAATTAGGACCTGCAAACCATTTGGGGTGGGGGGTTAGTTTATAAGTGCAGAATTATTATTATATTTTTCATTAACACCTTAATTTAAAAATGTTTTTTCTTTGTCTAACTTGAAAGACAATAGCTCAAATTATAAACAAAAAAAATACAATTTTTATCGTTTAACACAGAATTGGACTATATTTAAAGTCAATGTTTAATTTTATTTGGAAATCTCAAAATAAAGTGTCAGATGAAAATGATTTTTTTTTTTTTTTTTTTTTTTTTGTCTTTTAATTCTAGTTGTGTAAACTCGTGACACTACCTGAACTGTCTTTAACTTCACAGAGAAATGTCTCTGAATTTATTTTCCAAACTGTAAGTTTCTTTGTCCAAAATGTAGAATTTACACAAAATTAAAAGGTTTTATTTTTCCACATGTAAACAAATTTTTCACCTTCATAGATTGTTTTAAAGAGAAAAATCACAAAGGTAGATATGTTATTCTAGGGTAAGTCAAAAGTTTTGCAATATGACTAACCGCACTGGACTGTAAGGTGCCAAACTTGCATGATACTCTCGGAGTGCTACTCATTAAATTTTTGCCCAGTCAGCTGGAGCAGTAGAATACACCAACTGCACCTCTGCAGAGGGTTAAAAAAAAAAAACCAAATGAGTATCCTGGATATGACACTAAACAATCTGATTGTGAGATTCCAATGATGCTGGGGCTTTGGAGAATGCAGAGCACTCTTTCATTGCCATTGCTCCACTCTGGCCCAGAATGGTAGCACCTGATAAGGCCTTATCTATAGATTAAATAGAACTAGCTGCATACTTATGCTAAACTGAATTCTTTGAATTAGAACTGTTTTACTAAACTGAATAGCTTGAAATAGAAATGTTTTTGACTATTAAACTGTACTTACATTTAAACTGCATGCTTTTGCTGAACTGAATTGTTTGAAATGGAATGGTTTTTGACATTGAAGCTGTGCTTACACAAAACTGAATTGTTTAATATAGAAGTGTTTTGACATTTAACTGAGGAAACAAAATCTGTACTTATACTAAACTGAATTAGCTCTGTTTGATTAAACTGAATAGCTTGAAATAGAAATGATTTTGACAAACTGTGTACTCATGCTAAACTGAATTGTTTAAAATAGAACTGATTATTTGTATAAAAAAATGGATTTGGCATAAAATAACCTACAAAGGTTGATATGCCATAAAAACCAACCAACCATCATCAAATTTGCCCTATGACTTAAAAGACAGCCTTGGAATCTCGTTTTAGGCCTACCTGACTTTGCCAGATCATCGAGCTTATTGTTAAGTAATGGCTTCCTTTTAAATAGCTACTACACCAAGATGTAGGGAGGGGACGCTACGCCATTCCCTGGATTGCTCCACTTTACTCTTGATCCATACCTTATAATGCTGAATATTAAGCAAGGCAGAATCAAGTTTTGGTATGACTCGACCTGGGATTGAACTCTGGTTTCCTGGACCATTGGCGAACTTGTAAGCGGAGTAAAATTTCTTGAACCGTCTGGTCACTTTACTGTGATCAACTATACTTTTACCTTAGGCACCTTTGGTGGTGTAATGGTTAGCAAGCTCAACTAGCAAACCTACACGAATGAGTTCGAGTCTCATTGGGTGCCCCTTTCATATGGCCTTGTGCCACATCTAAGCAAAAAGCTTAGTAAATTACAACTATACTTTTACCTTTCATACAACAAATGTTTTTGGTGTTATCGCCAAGTGTGAACTTGTACAGCTTCCTTTGTCTGGACAGCTTTCAAATTGCGCACTATGTGAAGCAAAGCACAATGGGTATCTTCCACAGCTTGAGTTTTGTTTATAGCAACACAATGAAGAGGCATAACACATTTTGGAGGTGCCCGTGGTGTAATGGTTATCGTCGTAGGAAATGAACATGGCGACACAAGTTCAAATCCTGGACAAGACTGATTGCATTTCACATAGCACTAATACCCTTGGAAAAGGTATGAATCCAATAATTCTCTCTCCAGCTATGGGTAAATAGTAGGACAGACTAGGTTCTTCAGCCTTGGTGAGGCAACTAGTCTAGGAGAAGAAAAAACTCTGAATTCAGACTTCACTTAAAAAAAAGTTGACCTTGTGACTCCTGCCCGAGTGGAAGGGTTGGGTAAATAGGATCTTCCACAGCTTGAACTGCATTTGTCATGTGATATCCAGGCCACAGATGAGCATCTACTGAAATATTGCAAAACTTTTCTATACCTTTACCAAAAATAATTGATGTAATAAAAAATGAATATATCAAATTAAATTTGACAATTTTAAGTTGATGTAAGTTGTTGGTGACCTTAGTCAAGGGTGACACGAAGGCCTCCTTTTCAATAGCTACTACACCAAGGTGTAGGGGAGGGTACTACTCCATTCCATGAGAAGTTTATGTAAACTATACCAATTAATATAAAAATGAATATAATAGATAAATTCTTACTTTTCTATTGTATCTGTTGAATAAATTCTAATTTCTTAATTGCCCAGGTGGCTGAGGCTGTAGAATACACTGACTGCTTCTCTGCAGAGGAGTAAGACACCCCATCCCAACGAGTGTCCTGGATATGACATTGAACAATGTGGAGTACCCCTTCATTGCCATCGCTCCCAGGTCCACTGTAGCCTGGAGTGGTATCACCTGATAGGGTCAAATAGAATTAAACTGTGTACTTATGCTAAATTGAATTGTTTGAAATTTAAGCTGTGTAAACAAAAAAACGTACTTATGCTAAACTGAATTGTTTGAAATAGAACTGTTTATATGTATAAAAATGGATTTGGCATTAATAACCTACAATGGTTGATATGCCACCAAACCTCACTCTCTTAGGACTTCACTCCCTTTGAAAATAATATCTACTCTGCAATTACTTATTGGTAATCTGAGTTCAAATCTTGAATGAGGGGGTGTCCTCATGGTGTTATGGGGGGGTTGTCCTCATGGTGTAATGGTTAAAGCGATGGACTGCAGAATCGTTGTAAGCGAGTTCGTACTCCAGTCACGCTATTACGTTCATTTTTGGGCAAATACCCTTGGGAAAGATATGAACCTCCTTATCCTCCCAACTATGGGTTAAATAGTATCACTACTGTTCTTCTAGGAGAATGGCTTTGGCATTAAATAACCTACAAAGGTTGATATGCCATTAAACAAAGAAACCAAACCAAACCATTACTAAAGTTCAGAATCATTTTAAAGAATTAAACACTTGATACTTAGCTGTAATATCAATATTTTAAAAGGCAATGTATTGATAAAGTTTGGGGGTGTCCACGTGGTGTAATGGTTAAAACGATGGACTGTGGAATCGTTGTAAGCGAGTTTGTAATCCAGTCGCGCTATTATGTTCACTTTCGGGCAAATATCCTTGGGAAAGGTATGAACCTCTTTATCCTCCCAACTATAGTACTTCTTCTTGGAGAATGGCTTTGGCATTAAATAACCTACAAAGGTTGATATGCCATTAAGCAAAGAAACCAAACCAAATCTTGAATGAGGTGTTTTTTCACTTTGTGTTAATGCCCTTTAGAAAGTCATGAACCCACCTCTTCTCCTAGCTCGTAGGGCAGACTGTTTTTTTTTTTTGTTTTTTTTTTTAGCCTTGGCAATATAACTTGTTTAGAGAAAGAAAACTGATTTCAAATTGGCTTTAATCCACATAAGCTACCAAAATTGTTTGTTGTGCGAATGATGGGGGAGACAATTGATTACAGTATAGTAACCAGATGGTTCAAGATATTTTGCTCAGGTTACAAGAGTCTTGAACAATCTAGTCAAGGCTGTGCTCCAAGCCATTGAGACAAATCCAGCAAGTTGTACTTGGAGAGTATCAGGCTTGCTCAGCATCTCATAGTATGGTTTATCATTTTCCCATCTTAGGCAAAAAGCATCCAGACCTACTGAATTATACCTTGTGTTACCAAAATATTGCAAAACTTTTGACTCCCTCCTAGTATATATTTGGCATAAGAAGTTCCATTTTGAAGGAGTAAAATTGAAAGTTTGGAAATCTTTCCAAAAATGGCCAAGTCTTAGTGGTACATGGTGGTAAATTATAAGATAGATGAATGTTGTTTTTTTTTTATTTGTTTTGTTTTTTCTTCTCACTTGCTCTTTCTTTTTCAGGTCCCAGAATCAACCCCGCTCACTCCCCAAGTTCTGAGCCAGATGCTAGATTCTCAGTATGCGGCCTTGTTTGCAGCTTCAGGGATGTCAGCTACACCGTCTGACCCACTGGTAGCCGTCAACAACTCCTATTCTTCCGGGGTGTCTAGCTGCACAAGTAGTAACCTCAACACTCCAGCCAGTCCTTTTAGTCCAAGTCGAAACAGCCCTCCTTCCAGGGACACCAATACCAGTGGAGCAAACCATTTAACTTCAAGCCCCAGACTTCTTCCAGGCTTATATCCCCTGCTGCATCAACAGTCGCCTTTGCAGTGTCTAGGGCGAGGGTCTTCCATATCCAGTTTAAGTATTTCCCCACCCATCTGGCCTGGTAGTGCCAGTCCCAGCCCAGGCTTCATGAGCCACACCCACTCCCCATCAAGAAACTTATCCTTTAGTCCTTCTCCATCGTCACCACACAGCTTACCCAATAGTAAAGGACATAATTAATTTTTTTCTTTGTTTTTATTTTTTTTAATCCTTTTTTTTTATCCTTTTTTTTTTTTAATCCTTTTTTTTTTTTTTTTTTTTTTTGTGGGGGAGGAGCAGAAAGAAGAGAATATTGTTTTTCTTTTGTTTGTTTGTTTTTGTTTTTTGGGGGTGGGGTCTCTTTTTTTGTTTATCTGATTTTTAATTTTTATTTTTAATATTTTAAAGTTTCTTTTTGTTTTAATTTTCCAAATATTTATTAATTGAAAAAAACTAACACAATTCTTTTTTAAATTTTTGTCTACATTCAAAGAAAAAAGTGTGGTAAATAAGACCTGAAAACTTATTTGTTTTATTTTTGTGTTTTGTTTTTCATCATACAACCACAACTGGAAGAGTTGATACTGTTTCAAAATCTTTCCAGTTGTTTAAAAATACTCATATGATGAAAAGAAATGAAACAATTTTCAGGTTCTTACATCTTATTTCTTATCCTTTTGTTGGATAACATAATGGGACAATATAATTGTGTGTGTTTTGGGAGACTGTGGTTCAATCCCAGGTCAAGTCATACCAAAGACTCAAAAAATGGTACTTGATACCTCATTGCTTAACATAAGGTACATATCAAGAGTAAAATGGGGCAATCCAGGAAAAGCATAGCACCATCCTATTGTAAATGGAGCCTTTGGGTCACCCTTGACTACGGTCACTAACTTTACTTATATATATAATCAACTGTTACTATTATACATTGATTAATTTTGTCCAGTTTCCTCGTATTTGGCAAAAACATCATAAAGAAAACAAGTATAACACTCTACTCCATGGCTCTTAGTCTGGGATTAAAGGGTAGTATCTGTTCTTATCTTTAGACAGGATGCAGCAAATGGACAAGACAAGCTTGATCCTGCGGCCGAGACTCCTCGGCAGTTTTACCCTTGCTCACTTGTATACAAGGGTTTCTCCCCATTCTTCACATTTTCCCTTTGTTAACCTGACCCTTTACCAAATACTACACTTGACAGGTTAAAGTTCAATGTTAAATCCCATGAGGGCTCGGAAGTGACATCAGCTAGAAAATTCAGAAAACAAGCGACATAACAAATCTAAATTAACTGATATATAATGATAAAATTAATTTTCTTTTATCCTTTATATATTCCTCTTTATAGAAAATAGAATCTGATTGTTCCTTCTCTCTCCACCTTATATACAACCTTCTATACAAAATATCATCAGGTTTTTGTGACTTATCATGATTTTTTTTTCCACTTATGAAAATGCTATAGATAATTCATCATAAGCACAGAAATAAATTTACACTTTATAAACAGTTAAGCTACAGCCTTCTCAGCTTATACCAAATGAGTAACCATATAATAATTTTACCTACTTTGAGTGAATGAAGGGGAAAAAAGATGATAAATTTACTTATCTACTTATTCATAAATACATATAAAAATTCTTTTTGCTTTTGTTGGTCCAAAGAGAGAAAAAAAGTAAATATTTCAAAATAAATAGGTCCACTAAGAGATTTGTATTTTTTAAGAATTATTTCATTTTTATATGTATATGTTTCTAGCTTGTTGCTTTCATCAGAGAACATGTGGCCATATGTTCTCTGATGAAAGCAACAAGCTGGAAACATACACATATGTAAGAAAAAATAATTCTTAAAAAAATACAAATCTTTAAGTGTACCTATTCATTTTGAAATATATGCACACACACACACACCAACATTCAGGAAAATGTTAACCTGGTGAAAAGCTTTTTAAAATAGGAAAAAAATTGTTTTTTGGAGAAGTGTCAGTCGTTTTTATCTGTAAGTTAACATTTCAACTTATTAACATTATAAAAACCAATCTCTTATTTCGAATGTTAAATTGAAGGTTTCGATAAATCAGTTTGCTACTCTGGCGTTTAAAATTTTGCCAACTATCACTAAGATATATCCTCGACACTCCTCCTCTTGTACTCACTTTAACTTATTTGACATCAACTTGATAAAGGCCTTAGTCAGTTTATTTATTAAGCTATCAATGCTTTGAGAATCTCTTATTGTATATCATAATATTGGATTTAAAAAAAAAAACACCATTAATAGGCATGTACATATATGTGCATGAAACTATCAACAACAAAAAAAAAAACTTCATTTTTCTATATATGCATATAAAACCTTTATAACTACTCTGTCTATCATGATTAGAATTTAATGTTAAAAATGCCTCTAATTCATAAAACATTTCCAGTGCTCAATACACGAAAATGACGAACAATATCACAATATATTTGAATTGCAAACAATATATAAGATATAAGATGGAATAAAAACTCACATCAGGTGAGCTGGTATTCCTCACAACCGTGTGATTCTCCATTTTCATGACAGTCAGCCTTGTCTCTAAGTGGATAAAAAAAAGTTGTATATATATATATATATATATATATATATATGAGGTTTATGGTTCTTACTAGCTCACTTGGTGAGTTAATGGAGGACCAAATATTTCTTTTACATATTGAAATTCTGTGTGAACATGAAGTTTGTACAATTGTTTGTGTGAATGTCAAAAACAAAAACACGATTCTGAGTGTGTATGCATGATGCACATATATACACACACAAGTCTTTATATATATATATATATATATATATATATACACACGCTTATAAATTTATTAACACACAATTTATTTATATATATATATGCTTATAAATTTATTAACACACAATTTATTTATATATATATATATATATATATAATATCAATCTTGCTCCTATGTGTATCAAATGAGATAAACGTCTGTTTTTTAACAAATTCTTGGAACACAATGCTGGTCTGTTTTAATTTAGTAATCTCCCATCTTAATTTTTTCAAGAATATAATTTTTATTTATTGCAACTGTTAATTACTCCTACCATTGGCTAAGTTATAAAAATCAGTTTTAATGTGTATATCTTTGGCCTGAATGCTTCAGGGTTAACTTTTTCTTTAACCCCTTCCCCCTAGTAAATTTACTTTTGTTTTAAAATTATATTATTACTATCATATTGTTGTTTTCTTCATCTGTTTTGCATTTCCCTGCTTAGAATTACTCTTCATGTTATTTTGGCTAAAAAAGCTCAAGATTTTCTCAGATGTTCTTAAATTTTGTAGACCTCCCCTCTTTTACTTTAACCAAAGAGGACAGGATTCTTAATTTATCCTCTTTTGTGTCTAACAGGAGTTACCTCTCTCAACCCTCCCCTATTTTCTCACAAATTTTTGTCCCTAAATCAACTGCAGAATCAATTTAACTTTTAGATGATTTTCAAATTTCTTTGCTCGTAGTTCCTATAATGGATAAGCACTACAGTGTGGCCTTAAAGTCACACTTTTACACTCACTTTCAGACTTAATATCCTTGGAAAAAGTATTAAATCCCCTTATTCACCTAGCTATGGGTTAAATAGTATCACTGTTGTTCTTGACAAGGTTGGCTTTGACCTTTGAATAACCCATGAAGGTTGATATGCCATTGAATAAACCAAACCAAATTTCTTCGTATTTCTAACTTTCTTTAAAAATTCTACCTGCCCCATCATAGTTATTGCATCTAGTTATATATAAATGACATCTCATAAGGGGTATATTAAAGGGTATATTAAATCCATATGCAAATGTAACAATTAGACGATAGTAAAAATGAATTGTACTACCTTTATCCTATAATAATTGGTACATTTAGTGTATGAAATCAATATTTGATATAACTATTATTGGACAAAGCATATTTTACTTAGAAAAATGCTTTAGAGAGAATTTCTTTTAAAAAAAAATTCTACCTGTCTCTCAATGAAGTTACATTTAGTGTAAAAAAAAAAAATAAATAAATAAATTTAATGAAAATGTATGAAGTAATGATGTATGTCACAACTTGCGAGATGACAGCCATCTTTACCACCAAAAGTACAACTTTAGCGTCGTGTTAACTAATTCAACTTGTGAAAGATATACACAGCATGTTAAGATAAGGTAGTAAGCCATCCGTACCTCATTGGATTATAGTGACATACACTTGTACGACACTTATGCCACTCTCTGGGTCTATGTAGTGACAGTCCAGTGACAAATTTAGCAATACAACTAGTGACTATGCAAACAGCAGGTTTTATTTCAGAGTATCTTCTCTTTTTTCCTCCCCATCAAAGGATACCCACGAGTCAGCAGAGGTTTGTCGGTTGGAGCTTACTTAAGTTTTGATTTTGGAGTTTGTTAAATGTACAAACTATTATGAGACAAAGGTAGTAAGTTATTTGCATAATACTTATATATCATTCTACACTTAATTATTTTTTATTCTATTTTTCTATCAATTCTGTCTGTAATTATCATATTTTCTTATTCTCTTCTGCATAAAAATGAAAAATGAGGTTTAGAGTGTTAGATTAACTGTATTGACTCATAAGTTACCATTGTCATCTAATTAAGTCTGTATTTGTGTTCGGATTCTTCTATTATAACTGTTTACAGTAGTTTGTATTTAGAAGTACTTAATATAACATCATAGTTTGTCCAGTCGGCAAAGCTTATACATTGACTGTAGAGAGGTAAGACACCCTAGCCCAGTTGACTGGGGCTATAGAATACACCAACTGCATATCTGCAGGGAGATAAGACAACCCCTACCTCCAACAAGTGTCCTGGATATGACATTACACAATCTGATGGTGAGTCTTCAGTAATGCTGGAGCTTTGGAAAATGCAGAGTACTCCTTCATTGCCATCACTCCCAGGTTCACTTTGACTTGAATTGGTACCACCTGATAGTCCTATGTATGGGTTAAATAGAACTGTTTGACATTTAAACTGTGTGCAAACAAATGACTTATGCTAAATTAATTTACGAGAAATAGAACTCTTTTATCATTTAACTGTGTATAAACAAATGACTGATGTTTAATTAAATTGTTAGTGATACATAACAATACTTGGAACCATTTGACTGTGTGTAAGCAAATGACTGATGTTGAATAGAATAATTAGTGTTAAATAGCAATACTTGTAACCACTTCTCGGTGTGAAAACTAAGCATTAATATTGAATAGAATTATAAGTGTTAGGTAGAAATAATTGAAAATATTTATGTAGAAACAATAGCAATACTACTATGCAAACAAATTAGTTCTAACTCATTTAAAAATGAAATTACCCAATAAACTAATCTTTTAAATGTGTGCAAACAAATGATTGATGTTAAATTATTTCTATTACATCGGAATACTTGAAACCATTTAACTGTATGCAAAAAAAATGAGTTCAGGCTCATTTAAAGATGTTATCAACAAAACATGTTTACAAATCCTATATTTAATATCTATTTATAAAAAGGATTTGGCATTAAATAACCTACAATGGTTGATATGCCATAAAACCCAATCAAACCAAATCCTATATATTTAATATATATATGTATAAAGAGGATTTAACATTAAATAACCTACAATGGTTGATGTGCCATAAAATCCAACCAAACCAAATCATATATATTTAATATATATGTATAAAGAGGATTTAGCATTAAATAACCTACAATGGTTGATGTGCCATAAAACCCAACCAAACTCCCTACACTAAAGAGGTGTCCTGTGTTTGCCACTAAACTGCAATTAGTGATGAGGCTCGAATTTTTGAACCCTGGGGAGTGTTGAGTTGCCCTTTTATTGACATTACTCCCAGGTCCACTCTAACCCAGAGTGGTAGTACCTCTTTGGGTCTCATAGATTGATCTGTTTGAAAATTATTAATATTGAATAGGAACTCTTGAAATCATATGACTATATAAACAAATGATTATTATTAGTTATGCCTAAATTATTAGTATTAGGTAGGAATACTTGAAACTTTATAACTATGCAAGCTGCTGCTATTATAATAATAATAATAATAATAGACAAGTGCAACTTAAAAAAATGAAACTTTGTTAATATAAAGCTATGATTATAATCAAGCATTTAGAAATGAATCCAATTTCGGGATTAAAAAACCCATAAGGGGTTGATATGCTGTTAAATAAACAAAGCCATAGTATTATAGTAACTATGGTTGGAGGCATGAATCAATTGACCTAATTTTCAACAGCTGTGTGTATCATCAGAATGACTGACCTTTGACATTGTTCCTTTAACTTGGGGTAGATTTTATTAAACCATTCAAACTCTTTTAACCAAACTTGGCTCGTTTCAGGAACATTTCACATTCCCAATTCAACACCCTGGATAAAATAAGAAACTATTTAAAATAAAAAGCACTAAACATTTCCACGAATCTCTATAAATCACAAACATCCCATTTTATTTTCTTTATTCTTTTTCCTTCTTGCTTATAAAAATGGCTGAAGAGAAAAATCTTTCAATTTACAAAATATTTCATTTAAATAATTACCTAGTTTTTGATCAGTGAGATTTAATGCCCAACTTAGGTACTGTAGATATAAATTAGAATGTACTTAAAGAAAATTATATAATATATATAGTGTGTGTGATACAAGAACTTTTTTTATCTGTTTTAAACTGCAATGAAGTCGCTGCTTGAAAGTATTAGATTATTATAAACAGAAAAACTTAGTGCTTCACAAGATGTAGTGTTGAGATTTTTATTTTATTTGTGTGTGGTGGTGGGGTTTTTTTTGTTTGTTTTTTTTTAATAATTTTATTTGTGTTTAGTTCTCTCTTCAGGCCTTCATAATTTCATGTCCAGGTTTGATTAATTCGTTGGTCTTATGCTGTTTAGGGGTGTCCTCGTGGTGTAATGGTTAAAGCGCTGGACTGCGGGATCGTAGTAAGTGAGTTCTAACTCCAGTCACGCTATTACGTTCACTTTCGGACAAGTACCCTTGGGAAAGGTATGAAGCCCCTTATCCTCCCAGCTGTGGGAGTAGCATCACGACTGATCATCTCGAAGGATGAATTTGGCATTAAATAACCCACAAAAGTTAATATGCCATTAAACTTAAACCAAACCATATGCTACTCAAAACATTTACTCAAACATTATATACACATTTGGATGTCCAGTAATTTCTAAGTCAACTGCTAAGAGTTTAATTTCTGAAGGCATGAACACAGCTTGCATGAACAAATGTATCCAATAAAGAAGCTTCTCTAAAGTGACAATTGACTTATCTGATGATATCTGGTTCTTCCATAAGCTACTAAATGGTTGACCAATTAACCTTTTACGATTCATCTGTGACAGACATTATTGAACATCTACCTACTGAAATCCTTGGGTGTAGTCATTACTCCAAGTGGCATAGACTACTGTTAACACTACCAAGCTTACCTCTTTAATTTTATGTATTAATAAGACCCTTACCTTTCTGGCTAGGTAAGATATGACAGGAATCTTTGTTGATGTCAGTGTCAGTCCTGTGTCATGATGAGGTACCAAGTTGGGATTTTGTTGGTAGAAGCACTAACAAAATGTTACCAAAATCTAAACAAACTTTGG
Organism: Sepioteuthis lessoniana; assembly: GCA_963585895.1. Taxonomy (NCBI): domain Eukaryota; kingdom Metazoa; phylum Mollusca; class Cephalopoda; order Myopsida; family Loliginidae; genus Sepioteuthis; species Sepioteuthis lessoniana. The sequence goes on from OY757947.1 coordinate 16,345,592, forward strand.
TCAGATTAAAAGATCAGATTTTCTGAGATGAACCACTGACTTGTATCATGCATATTGTGCGTTAAATATGTACATAGAAAAGATTATATGACACATCTCCTCACAGTAATCTCATATATATTGTAGACTTCTTTTTCATTAAAGAAATAATGAAATTTTTATAATTTTGAGAAGAGGCATTAATGTTCAAAAAATTATTCAGACAATTAAAGACAAATTTTTTTTTTTTTTAAAGAAATGTTTTAATTAGTACATTCTTCTGTATTCCTAAGGTTATATACACAAAAAGTATAGCTTCTTTTGATCTTATGTCGGGTTCTCTTTTTTTTTCCCTTCTATCCATGTTATTTCTTGGTCACCATTTCCATTTTGTACCATTTATCCTCCTCCTCTTTTCGAACTTTGTTTAATTATTTTGAAGTTTATGTCTTGGTCTAATCTTTCAATGCTAAACTCTTTTTATTACTTAGTTATTCCTAGCATTTTATTTCCATTGATCAGTCTGGTGTTTCAACTTGTACATTCTCTGGCATAACATGCACCTCTGTCGGTGGGAGTGGAGAGGGTCTCTTGTTCTGGTACCATTTTTTTTTTATATATATATATATATATATATATATATATATATATTCCTTTTTTCTTTCTTTCTTTTCTTAATGGATGGATTTTTTTTTTTTTTTTTTTTTTTTTTTTTTAGTTGAAAAAAAATTTTAACGTTTTTCTAAATTATTAGGTTTTTAAAAAATGCAAAATATCTAACAATTCCATATTAAAATTAAAATTTTTTTTTTGTTTTGTTTGTGGTTTAATTTTTTTTTTTTTACCCTCAAAAAAAGGAAGACCCTAACACTAATCTTTCATTATGAAAGTGCACATCACCCAGAGAAGTCAAGGAAAATGTACCTATCAAAATGTCATATGAAACAAAAAGAACCAGTTAATTTGTCTGAATAATTTTTTGAATGTATGACATTTTTATCTTCAGATTTAAACTGTTTTCTACTTCATAACTGTTAGATTTTAAATGTTACTTTTTTTTTTCTTCTGTTTTCATTTTTTTCTTTCTGTTTTCATTTTTTTTCCTTATCTTCAGCATCTTGAATTTTCTACAGCATTTATATCAACTAGAATTTATTGAATTTATATTTGAATGCATAAATTGATTTTACTAATTTTAAAATCAAAATAACACGTTTTTTTTCCTTTTACTAACATAAACTTTTTCATATGGCTAGATCTACAAGTGACTAATTCTATTGGTGTTATTAGTAATGAATGTGTGTATGTATGTGTGTGTATATATATATATATATATATATATATATATATATATATATATATAAGCTTAATGTTTTATCCTTATTAGTTAATGATTTTTGTGTTCACTTCAATTGGTCTATCAATTTATTAGGAATAGTAAACCTTTTTGTAAATGTGTGCTCACATTAATAGTTATGTTCTGAAAAAATATCCTACTGAATTTTTGGCTATGCCAATCACCCAGGGTCACACTCATAAAAATTAATTATATATATATTAAATCTTTTTTCAAAGAATTCCCCTTTCCCCCTAATCTTATATTAGATAGGTCTGTTACAAATTTTGCACAATAGTCAAGTGTTTACTTTTAAAATTTCTTAAAACTACAATTCAAAAATCAATGCTTCATGAAATATTGTTTATAATTTCAATTAATGTATTTTTAAAGAGTACCATATTTAAAAAGTTAGGGTTTTTTGGAGGGGAATAATATCTCTTATTTCATGAAATTTAGTGATTTTTTTTTTTTTTTTTCTTCCATTTAAAAATTTCATGTTCTTAAAAATTCTTTTAAAATGTTTTTCTTCCTACTTCAATTTCAATTTGTGTTTTTAAAGATGGCCTCCTTTTAAATTTTTTTTTTTTTCATGAAATTTTGTGATTTTATTTTTATTTATCTTTTTAAAAAAATACCATGTTCCTAAAAATTCAGTTAAGTCGTTATTGAAATACTTAATGTATTTGTTTGTTTATTTATTTTCTTTTTTAGAAAACTCAGTGAAACTTTAAGCTTGAACTTTCTCTATCTCTGAATATTTTCATAACACTGAAATAGTTTGGTTAAAATTTAGGTGTCATAACGTAAATATGGCTGAAATGATGATAATATTTGATCTATGCAAATTTTCTCACCAAGTGGTAACCAGTGGTCTTTATGGAAGTTGAAGTACCAACAAGTCTCCACACAACTCTTAGTCAATCTCAACAATGCTATGCTCTGGGTGGTCTTAATCCTTCCCTGGATCTTCAGTTTCTTTCTCAGCACATATTTTTTTTTCTCAACGCTTTCTCACCATATATCTTTCTATCTTATTTTTTTCAATGCTTTCTCAACATCTCTCTTTTTTTTTTCTTTTTTTTTCTTTCCCCACCCCCTTTCATGATTATTTCTCTCTCTCTCTCTCTCTCTCTCTCTCTCTCTCTCTCTCTTTTGTAGATTACTTTGGATTTGATCATTAAAATTGTTTTCTTTGTTTAAAAAAAAAAATTTTTTTAAGTTTCCTTTGATCCATTTTTAATTTCTGAATTTTTTTTTTTTTCTAAGAGGTTTTGAAAATTCAAATTTTTTTTTATAAAGATTAGCTGAAAGACTTTTATAAAATTTAAATTATTTAGGACTATCTAATTTGCTTAAAATACACTCTTTGGAATTGACTTGGGAGGATATCTTTATAAAATTCAATTCTCTGCCTGATTTTAAAAAAAAAAAAAAATTAGAATTTACTTTTCTTCCTTTTTCTTCAAAGATGCATCATATGAAACTAAGTTTTATAAATAGTTGGTGCTACACAATCTTCCATTCCTCATTATTTTCTTGCCCTTAAGCTATATAAAACTTTTTGAATATTTAGAAAATTCACCTTGGACAATCTTCCTTGGCTCATTGTCTTGTCACACTCTAAGTTACCTAGTCTTCTGCTATATGAAACCATTTTTCATAAATATCTTGGAGAATTGGTGCTACACATTTTTCTTCAGCTCATCCTCTCACCCCACTCCAAATCACCTAGTCTATGTATGATGCTAAGTTTTGTAAATATAAAAAAAAAATTGGTGCTACACAATCCTTCTTCCACCCACCCCAAAGTTGCCGAAAGCTTGATGAGTCCTGCCACTCAGAAATCACATGATTTTATTTTGATTTTTTTTAAATTATTTTAAAATGTTAACCTAAAAAAAGACAGCTTTAGATGCCTAAATTTTTTTCGTTTTCTTTAAGATAAATGATACATTTTAAATAAGATGGAAATATAATTCAACTTGAATTTTCATTATCTTTGGTATCCACAGCATTTACAAACGATTTAAAATTTAAATTTATATAATATGGTAGCTGTCCACTTGATTATGTCAATGAATCTCTTATTTCAAACATATCCGCTGTGGACATTTGCTCATAGACTCTTTTATGACTCAAATCTAGAAAGGTTTTTAAACTCTTTTACATTACTCATTTGTCCAATGATTTTATCATTGTCTTTCCTATGGCTTGTGAGACCAAAATTGTTTTTACATTGCTTATAATACAAGGTACAAATCAAGTCCTATTGATGGCAATGTTCATATTCATCCTAACATCTTTACACATGACTTTCAAATGTGACTTTTCTGCTATTTGGAATAAGCCAATTCAGTCACAACCTCATTGATTTACAATTGAGTCAGTATATCGTTCCTTCTAGCTGCCTGTTATAGTTGATATTTAAGAGATGCAGAGAGAAAAGGGGGTGGGGAGAAATATATAAACTGCCAGTGGTATAAAAAGAGAATAAGAGGAAAATGTTATAAGAATGAAAGAGCAAAATGGAGACAGGAATATATATATATATATATATATTCCTGTCTCTATTTTGCTCTCTTTCATATATATAAATATATATATATATATATATATATATATATATATATATATATATATATATATATATATATATATATATATATAAATTATGGAAATAAATATATGAAGAAAATAGAAAAACAAAGTAATCCAAATGTGATGAATTTATTGATTGAAAGTCAATGTTAAAATGTCAGTTTTAATAAACCTTCATCACATTTGGATTATCTTATTTTCTTTATATATATATAATAAATATTCTGGCCTACAGTTAGAAATAAAAAGATGGTGAGATTAGAGCCTACTTCCATTCATTGTTTTCATGCTTTTACTCACCAGGATTCCTAAATTTTATAATTAGTTTTTCTTTATCGATATTTCAAGTTCTCTTAATGGTATCCAGATTAAAACTTTGAGATTGTTATTCTTCTGAAATCATCTTGCTTATGATTCTAACAAAATATTAGCTGGTTTCACTGTGTTTGATAGAAATGATTCTTTTATATTTAAAAACAAAAAGAAAATTGCCTCAAATGGGTGGGGGTATGAGATTCTGCTTGGGTAGAAATTAATTTTTCAAATGAAAGTCAAATAAATTCTATTTTTAAATTTTTTTTCTCCAATTTTATTAGTTTCAAATTTCAAAATATTTAAGTCAGATTTTTCTCATTTTTCCAAAAATAATAAAAAAAAAAGTTTCCTTTTCATGAAGCATATTTTGAGACTTGTAAATTAAAAAAAGAAAAAATAAATAAATATATATAGAGAGAGAGAGACACACACACACGCACACTTATGTAATGAATGACTTATAAGACTAATTTTTCAACTTGGAAACTAGGGATCATTCATTACATGACATATTTTTGATCAAGTTGAAGTTAACTGGTATTCATTTGATTTAAAAACTTTGGGTGGATTGGGGGTGGGCATTCATTACTCTATGTATGGTAAATTTAAGTTCTTTTCATATTAATAAAAAAAAAATGTCTACATATAACTGAGAATAGCATAACATTACTTTTTATTTTATCTCTGTGTGTGTGTATCATCATTTTAACTCCTGAGAAATGACTCCTTATCTGATATCCTAGAATTAGTATATTTTATATCCTTTTACTCATTTGGCTGTTATTGATGTGTAAAATTAGAATAACTCTTGATTGGAAAAAGAAATATTGTCTACATTTGAAATACACTTGCCACTTTCTTATCACTTGCTTTTTCCTTCTCATGGCCCTTTGAGTGACTGTATACCAAATGCTTAAGGAATGACAATATAGTATGTTGATAAAAATTGAATCCCAAGGATTATCTCCCCTTTCATTTTAAGCAAATAAAGTTTTTCCTTTTTTTTTTTTTCACTTTCATTTGATGTCTCATAAGAAGTAAAACTTCTTTCAACAAGTGAATTGCATAGATGTAGATCCAAGCCATTTAAAATTGTTTAGAACTTTTTAAAAAGCAGTATTAGATTTATTTTATTTTGTTGCTTTTTAACTTTAGTTTCTACATACATTTTATAATTGTCTTATGCTTCTTTCAAACAAAAGATCTTTTCACTGCTTCTATCATGAACTGCAAAATACTTGTGAATTAAACAAAATGATGTAATTGCCACATAAGATTAACACAATTGATTTTCATGCGTTTACAGCCTTCTGATTATGACACTAAACTGTTTCTGGTAGTGAGGTAGTTTTGGAGCTCTGGGAAGTGTGGAGTGACCCATTGTTATTACTCTCTGGTCCACTATGACTCTGAGTAGTAGTACATGTAACTATGGGCCGGATAGATTTGTTTAAAAATTATTGTTGGATATGAATACTTGAAACTGTAAGCAAATTGTATTAATTTCTTCAAAGTAATTGTATACTAAGGATTATTATGAGTTACTTGAAACCGTATAATTGCTTGTAAATTATTGGGGTTAGATAGAGTTCTTGAAACAATATAACTGCGCAGACGAATGATTATTAAATAGGAATAGTTAATTTAAGCCATATAATTGTGTATAATTGTTAGTATTAAGTCGCAGTACTTGAAACTATGTAATTTTGGGCAAAATGATTGCTGACAAAAGTGCGATAAAAAGAAAACTAACCGAAACATAGAATATTAAAAACATAGTTATTACTACTAAACATTTATGAATGAATCCACTTTTAGTATTAAATGACTCAGAGAATTGATATGCCGTTAAACAAATAAACTAAATAATAAACGAAGCTTTTACAGTGGAACTCCATGACATAATAGCTAAAGTACTGGACTGTCGCCTCAAAGTAAACGAATTCAAACTCCAGTTGTACTATTCCATTCATATTTGGCTTTGGCATTAGGTAATCCACAAAGGTTGATATGCCATTAAACAAAGAAATCAAGCTCTTACAACTGCTGCCTCCTTGGCTCCCAAAACACATGCCTGTGCTCCCATCACAGAACAAGTATCCACTTCTTTGTATCAAATCTGTTGTAAAGTTAAAACTAATGTTATAGACCTGTGTATATTGTCAAGAAATGATATTAATCCCATAACCCCTTTTTGGTAAATGATTTGACTTTGTTCTTATGCCACTCTGTCTCCTTCTTAACAACCCTCTTTTTTTACTCACTCTCTCTTAGATCTTTCCATTGATTCTTGAGTTTCGGTACTGACTCCTTATTTCATTTATACTTAAACTTTTAAACTAACAAAAATAAAATCCTTTCTCTTTTTTTTTTTTTTTTTTTTTTTTTTTAAGTAAAGGTGGCTTTCACTATCCGTTTATTTTTTTATTTTTTTTACACAAATTCATGGTGCTGAATTTGAAAATTTTATCATAAAAAGAAAAGTGATGATTAAAAAAATAACTATCTTTGCCTCATTGGAATGTAAGTTCCATACACTAATATGAAACAGAGGTTGTCTTTTTTTCTTTTTTTTTTTTATTCATATATTCACTTGGAATATTAAAAGAATATTTGAATTTTTTTGACTTTTCAGTCATTTTCCTATGGATTTTTCAAAAATAATCCTAATATGTATGTATATATTTTCTTTCTTTCTGCTTCTCTCTAAATTGCTATTATTGAATTTTTGCAAATACTTTTTTTATTATTATTATTATCAACAACTCTGTCACATAATAGTTGATAGACAGAGATAGTAATAAACTGGTGGAAAAAAAATAAAATTGCAATACTCTGAATATCTTTTAGGCTACTCGGACTGAAACACACCAAAAATAAATCTGGATTAGAGTAAATACTGGTCAATACAGGTTCTAAAATAAAGGATATATCACAATACTTTGTTCCTATATTAATGCACTGTGTATACTCGTTAAGGTAGGTTTGTACTTTCATGTCTCTTGATTGTGAAACTATTGTTACAAGATGACGAAAAAGAAAAAAATTTTCCATTTAAGATATCTACTATGAATAAATAGGCATAGTGTACTCATGTCAAAATTGGCATTTGTCCTCTGGGTGTTGGAACTATATTTTTTGTTATATTTCAAGTATACTATTTTGATTGAAGATCTGAGTTATATATATATAATTTGTATTAACTTTTTTTTCTTTCATTAATCTTGGTATTTGTTTTTGATCTGATGATCCTCTCCTTTTTTTTTTTCTTTACTTTTTTTGTTGTTTCCTTTATTATAATAAATATAAATGCAATGGGGAGAAAGCTTGATGTCTGAAACAATTGGGCATTGGTGATCGATCCTAAAGTAAGGATTTGAAGCACTGTAGACCGCCCTTCTCCTTTGAGTAGAAAGCCACTATAAAATCTCTCTCTCCTTACTCCCTTGCTTGTAACAAAATGAGCTAATTTTTCAAAACTCCTTATATTGTGACTGAGGTAGTTACATTTTATTTTTCCTTTTGATACCAGTGGTAAGGTTTCAAGTCCAGAGAGAAGTCAGGCTTTTGAATACTGCTCAGGCAACTTGATCCTTTCTTTGTAAGGGTCTGTAACTGGAGTAAGTTGAGCTTTATATGTAGATCAGCATAGATAATTAAGTTTATATTTTTGAGTTTGAGTACATTGTTTGGATAAAACACTTTTTTCCCTTTGGGGTGAGGAGCATAGAATCGGGCGGGGGGGAAGTTATGTAGCTTCCTGTTCAGTTTACTTATTATACCATCTCAAAAATTGGGAGTTGTCTTTTTATAGCTTTTTTATATATATATATATATATATATACATATATATATATATATATATTTGAATTAAAATTGAATTGAACTGAGTTTCAAGTCACTTATAAATTAATACAAACAAGTTGATCTTCACTTTGTTACTGTACTTTCTGACCGCTTACTCAAGTAATTCCTGAAAGGTTACTGGGTACAGCAGATACCTGAAGGAGGTCAAAGAGTATGGCAGGACTTGGACACAACCAAAGACGAAGAAACTACTCCAAATGAATTAGTAATTAATCTCAAATTTTTGTGTTTTCTTTCTCCCAAATTTATTTCATTTCTTGTATGTGTTTATCCAACATCTCTGCCATTCGCAAGATGCGATATAAGGTCAGAGTACAGCTGGTTTGAATTCAATATTCTTTCTCCTTGACTGGTTGCCTAAACAAGGCTAATGAACCAAGTCTGCCTTCCTCAAGAGCATCAGCACCAAGTGAAACACTTACAGCTTTTTTCAGGATTCTTGTAAATAAAAGGTAAATCTGCTTTTTTTCCCTGCTGCCATCTTGAATCTTTTTCTGAAAGAATCAAAATTTTAAAATGTTTTTTTTTTCTTTCTTCCTATCTAACTTTTGTACTCTTTTCTTTTTTACCCTCTCTGTCCCTTAATATTAGTTAACCTATAAACTAGTGCTACCAGCCAAATGATTAGGGGGTTAATAACTAACCTGTTTTACTGTACAGCTTCTGAGCCAGCCATCCTCCACTAGGTATCAGCTTAAGCTGGACCCATTTTGATCTTCACAAGTTGTAACAGGACCCTAATTTGTCACCATGGTAACAAGCTTCCTCTTAAGAATTTCACATGGAATATGTATAGAGAGGTGTTCAAATGCAACATTTTATTTTGGTCTGGTCTAAATTAGAAAATGTAACAATTGATATTAAGAGATTTTCTTGGCATATATATATATATATATATATATGTATGTATGTATGTATGTGTGTGTGTGTATTAAGAGAGAGTAAAGCTTGAAGTATATAAAGAGAAAAGAGAGGTTCTGGGAAGGAGAGAGAAACAGAAAATATTGAACGAATGAGAAAGGAAAAACATACATTATGAGAGAAGAGAAATACTGAAATTGGTGGGGGTAGAGATAGAGAAAAACTTAAGAGAGAAGAAAAAAACAGTTAAAATAAGAGAATCCCACACCATATACACAAATGTGTTTTTTATGAAACAATTTTTTTTGGGGGGGGGGCTGCATGTGAATATTTTTTCCTCAAATCTTTTTTTTTATTATTTTCTTTTTTTTATTTATCAGTCTGTGTAAATACATTTTTTTTTTCTTCTTTAAAAATTTTTGTATTTTTATAACTTGTTCATTGCTAGTTTTGATTGATATTCAATCTTTGTACTGTTTGACGTTATTTTTCTACGTTACAAATTGAGTTGAAACTTGAAGCTATTTTTTTTTTTTTCCTCTCAGTTTTCATTCTACCTCTGTAACATCTTTCTTGGTTTGACCCATTACATACAATCATGCTTGAAGCTCTTCGTTTATTTATTTATATTTTTTTAATTTATATTTTTATGTTTGTTTAAATATTTTTTATTTGAACAAGGAAATTTTGCATTGTAGGGACTATAATGATAAAATGATCATTTAAGTAAAATATAACTAATTGCTCCCTCCTTTAGGTAAGGGGCTGCCATAAAATGCCAATATAACTGAATGCTTCCTCCTTTAGGTAAGGGGCTGCCATAAAATGCCAATATAACTGAATGCTTTCTCCTTTAGGTAAGGGGCTGCCATAAAATGCCAATATAACTGAATGCTTCCTCCTTTAGGTAAGGGGCTGCCATAAAATGCCAATATAACTGAATGCTTTCTCCTTTAGGTAAGGGGCTGCCATAAAATGCAAATATTACTGAATGCTTCCTCCTTTAGGTAAGGGGTTGCCATAAAATGCCAATATAACTGAATGCTTTCTCCTTTAGGTAAGGGGCTGCCATAAAATGCAAATATTACTGAATGCTTCCTCCTTTGGGTAAGGGGCTGCCATAAAATGCAAATATAACTGAATGCTTTCTCCTTTAGGTAAGGGGCTGCCATAAAATGCAAATATTACTGAATGCTTCCTCCTTTGGGTAAGGGGCTGCCATAAAATGCAAATATAACTGAATGCTTTCTCCTTTAGGTAAGGGGCTGCCATAAAATGCAAATATTACTGAATGCTTCCTCCTTTGGGTAAGGGGCTGCCATAAAATGCAAATATAACTAAATGCTCCCTCTGTTTGGTTCAGAGTGCCCTAAATTTGGGAAAACCAAAGCAATGTCAATTAGCTCTTGTCACCCAAAGAAAAAAAGCTATCTGGCTTTCAGGTGAGAATGATAACAACTATACTTAAGTATCTATTAAAACTCAACTTTGACAATACAAAGGATATATATATATATATATAAGGATCTGGCATTAATTCACCCACAAGGGTTGATACACCATAAAACACAGCCAATTGACCATTTTGCTGTGTGAAAATAGATCTATTAGTATTAGATAGCAATACTTGAAGTCATTTAACTGTGTGCAAACAAATTATTAATATCAGAATTACTCGTATCAAATAGCATTGGTTGACCTCATTTTACTGTGTGCGAATAAATGAGCTCTAGCTCATTTAAATGTTACCAATAAACTTTTTTCTTACAAAGCATGTAATATATGTGTATAAACAGGCACTGGCATTAAATAATCTGCAAGGGTTGATATGCTGTAAAACACAACCAAACCAAACTTTTTGCTGATGGACCTGTGTCAAATGTCATCAATCCCCCAGCAACTGTCCCACCCCCACCTTTTTTTTTTTTATATATCTCTGTCTGAAATCAAAATTGGCTTCAAAGCAATGAGATGATAGCAGGTGCTTTGTGAATTACATATCCCACTTGTCCTAATTGTTCACACTCTGCCTTCAAAGAGACAATTGTTATTCTCTCTAATTTTTCTTTTTTCTCTTTTCTTTTTTCTCTTTTCTTTTTTCTCTTTTCTTTTTTCTCTTTTCTTTTTTCTCTTTTCTTTTTTCTCTTTTCTTTTTTCTCTTTTCTTTTTTCTCTTTTCTTTTTTCTCTTTTCTTTTTTCTCTTTTCTTTTTTCTCTTTTCTTTTTTCTCTTTTCTTTTTTCTCTTTTCTTTTTTCTCTTTTCTTTTTTCTCTTTTCTTTTTTCTCTTTTCTTTTTTCTCTTTTCTTTTTTCTCTTTTCCTTTTTCTTCTTTTCAATACAAACAAATTTATATTTTTGTCTTCTGTTCCCGTCCAAATGACTCTTTTTGTGTGTGTGTGTCTGCAGTGATACCTTGAAAATTGATGTTAATTTGTTTTGAAGTTTTTTTTTTTTTTGTTTTTTTTTACCCTCTTGAAGTTTTTATTATAAAGTTTAGCTTAACTAGGCACAAGATTAGAAGTATGGTGCACAGTGAGTATCAAAATTAGTAACAATGGTCTACAAGCCTTGCTTGCAAGGTATCTCTAGTTTTATTAGATTTCAGCATAATTTTAAAAAAATTTTTTTTTAAATTTCATCACTTAGAATATTCAGACAATGAAAACAACTATTGTCCAAATCAGGAATAGACAAATAAAATAAATCTTAATTTATATAATTGATACATGTATGTTAAAAAATTCTTTTTTTAAATATATGCATTTTGATACAAAAAATATTTATACCATGTTACACTAATATAACATCTTTGAATATAACTGACATTTAAAAAAAAATTAATCTAAAATTGTCAATGTGCAACAAAAAAAACTTCAGTTTGAAAAGGTTTTTATTCCTGGAGAAATACTTCAGTTTGATTTTCACTGGCGTTTTTTTTTTTTTTTTTCCCCTTCTGCTTTTTTCCTTCTCTAACATGTTTATCAACTCTCTATATAGTATTTTTGCAAAGGTGCAATTCGCTGTACTGCACCCAGATTGTACTATTTGAGGTATTGATCTGTGTATATATTAATCTAATTCTTCTTTTGTAATATGTTGATGTTCAATATACTCAAAACCATTATTTTTTAATCAAAATTTTATTTGAAGAAAAAAAATTAATTTTGTAATAAAAACATTTATTTTATTTTCATTATCTTTTTATCATTTTATTTATTTGAAGAGAGGGCATCTATAGGTTCTGATATTTGATTGGAGTAATCCATGTGTGGATATAAATGTTTGCCCCAATGTTTAGATTTAGTGTGCGGGGAGGGGTTCAGTTTTGTGATATGTTAAACTGATCCTCCCCTTTGTCTCTATCATGGAGGTTAGAATAAATTGACCCTAAAACAGGGGAGGCATACATGCCCGGTCCAACATCAGGCTCACATTGCACCAAGTGAGCAGATCAGCAGCATAGACTAGCAGGGTTCTAGTCTCTGAGACCTTGTGTCAAGTCATGTCTGGTGGGAGGTAGTGACAATTAACACCCTATAAAACAGGGGTGTCTAACTTGGTTGACTTTGGGAGTTGAATTGAAGCCTAATAATTATTCCTTTAAAAAAAAACCTATTCAGAGTGTAAATCTGAGTAAATGGATAAAACTATCAGTGAACATAACGATTTTATTAACAATAAATAAATGTTAAACATGGCCTGGAACATCAATTTAGCTCATAGGCTCTGTTTTATATCTTTGATAGTAAGTTAGATACATCGGAAGTACATTATTGGACAAATATTGTGAACTATCATAGGTTTTTGCTAAAATACAATTAAATCATACAACCTCAAACCCAAATAATTCAAGGTATTGCTGTATTAGTATCAATTCTTTTTTCCCTAATTAATTGTTAGATGTGATTTACAATTTCCTCAACTTGAACCTTTTTTTATTTTAAGTAAAAAAATTTTTTATTTCAAAAATATTTAAATATTAATTTTGTAAAGAAAATAGAAAAAAATTTTTTTTTTTTTAAGTGGGTGTCTTCAAGCACTGAAATTTGATTGTGAGCAATCCTTGTTTGAACTAAAATATTTACCTCTATTGCTTAGGTATTTAGTGGATATAAAGAGGGATCAGTTTTATATTTTAGTATGTAAAACTGGTAACCCAATTTATTTAGGGGATAGGGTGGATAGCTCCCGCCAAAGAAAATATTGGGTCTTTTTTTTTTTTTTTCCTCCTTCATACTGGAAAGTGAGGTTCAGCCATTCCCTACTTTTACAAGTTTTAATACCATACAAATAAGATATTATACTCATGTTACTAGCTCTACTATTTTATGTTGTTGGTATTAAGATTGATAAACTTGTCCCATTGGTGAAAGAGTACATACCACCCTTAATTGGAGGGATCCCTGTGGTGTGGTGGCTAACATGAATGCCCATATCACCCAGCTATAGGTTAAATAGTACCACAACTGTTCAACAAGCTTTGGCATGAAATAACCCATAAAGGTTGATGTGCCATTAAACAAAGATACTAAACCAAATAAGGGAGTCTCCATGACATAGTGGCTAAAGTGCTGGACTGGGAAATCAAAGTAAGCCAGTTCAAATTCCAGGCATGCTATTACATTCCCTTTTGGAGTAATACCCTTTGGAAAGGCATGAGCCCCTTATGCCCCCAGCTATGGGTTAAATAATACCAATACTGTTCTTCTATAAGGATGGTTTTAGCATTAAATAACCCACTAAGGATGATATGCCATTAAATCAAAGAAACCAAAACTTCCTCAAATAACATTGCAACAAGTCAATTATTCTTCAAATGCTTTGGGACCCAACACGAGGGAATCCAATTTCTGGTAGACGATTTTAACCGAGTTTCAAAGGTCAAGTTTACTCCATTGATTATCCTGAATGAATTCTTGAGAGACCTGAGAATAATGAACCTTACACTGCTCGACTGGTCCATGATGTGTTAGCGAGAGGTGGGTAACATTGTTAGAATACACTGACAGCATAAAATTTGCTGTAAATGTTGATATAAAAATTCATGTTTTGGATCGGGTGAGAACCACTGTTTTACAAGAAAGCCTCACTGGTCTTTTATCCTTTACAAGATTAAACAATTTTATCAATTTGATTTTTAATCACTTGCAAGCAACTTGAAAAAAAATTTTTTCTCCCAAATCATCTGAAGGTGACCAAAAACAAATTTTGAGACCATGATGAAAGAAATGATTGTTTAAAACTGCTGATAAGATTTTCCGCTGATAAAACTTTTTTTTTTTTTTTTTTTTTTTTTTAAGGGGGTCTTTTTTTCTTTTTTTTTTTTCCTCTTTCTTTTCACATCCCAAATGATCAACTAGAATTACTCTTTACAGAACAGAAGGTGGGTAACCTTCCATTGTTGTTGAATTTATACCTCAACAGTAATGTGGAAATCTTAGGAAAAATATATGGGATAGTTACATATCCCCACCGCAAGGCAATATTTATGCCTCTCTACCCCCATATCATTTCAGCTGGTTTTTAGGTTCCATAACTTCCACCCTAAATGGTGAATAATAAGCCTTACCCTACTATACTGGCCAATGATGTATTGGCAGGAGGTTTCGAGGAGCTATTATCCTCTTTCAAGATTAGTTGCCCAACCAAAGTTAAAGAACCCAGTTTGCCCTCCTATTTTACCTGTAGCAAGAAAAAGAAGAAATATTCATTCCTTTCCCAAAATGAATATGAACAGTGTTGGTGGGAAATTGGATCCTACTTTATTTATGCCAAAACAAAAAAAGATTAATGGTTGACAATGCATCATATCAAAGAAATAATTCAATATATTACGAGTGAATGCAAACTTTGACATTGTCCAAAGGAAGGGTAAAAGTTATGCTATTTGACTTCACGGTTGTCACGGGAGTTGTTATCCTTCTCTTAGACTGGCTGCTCACCAAGGCTAGAGAGCCAAGTCTGTCCTACTTTAACACACACAGACAAGCATGTTTCATTGAAAAAAAAAAAAAAAACAGACTCTGTTCTTTTTTGACAATTTAATTTTTTTTGCCTTGGATTGAAGTTTGATTCAATTTTATTTAAAAAAAAAAAAAAAAATTGAAAAAATTTTAAATAAGTTTCAGTGGATTTTAAAGGGGAAAATATGGCATCCTGATATCTTCTTTCCTTGAAGATTTAGAATGTTTTATTATATATATATATATATGACTCCTTTTATTTCCCCTCCCCAATCTTTATTTTCTATTTTCTAAAATAATTTTTTTTTCTCCCTATAATTTTTAAGAGGTTCAGTTGGAATATTATGAAAGATGACATTTTAAAAAAAATTTTTTTTTTTTTATTTTTTTTTTTTTTTTTTATTCGTACATTTATTTATTTATCTATTTTTACTTTTTTTTTTTCTTTTAAGGAACTGTAAAATAAAATAATACTTTCATGTTGGGGTTTAATTTACTAAATAATGATTAGTTCATAGCATTTAATAATCATTCCCAAATACTGAAACTGGTAAATTATCCTTTTCTTTTTTTTTTTAAATTATCATTAGAATTAATTTTACCTGTATTAATGGTAATAAAGTGGGGGATCAGTTTTATTATTACTTCTCTAGTTGGTTCACCACTTTATTCTGTCATTGTATGGGTGAAGGTATACTTTATAACTTCTCTAATTGGACATCAGTTTTGCTTGTTTATTTAGTAATAAACTGACCCCTCTATTCTGTCCTATATGTATATTAGCTTACTGATGGTTAAATGTTGTAAGATGAAATATTGTTGGTAATCAGAGGTTTATTTCTGATAAATATTCTTATTTTTTATGTTTATAGAAGTAAAACATTAAAAATATAGGGATCAGTTTTATTGCTGAAGTACTAATCTGGTCACCGACCTGTTGAAAAAATGTGAAATGTTTTCTTTGTTGAATGTTTATAAGAAAGAGTTGTTTGAGGTTTTTAACATTGATGGTTGGCTCAAAGATTTGTGATTTGATTTAATTCTTTTTTTTAAATCTGATTATTATCTTTGCTTTTAATTTGATCACTACATTTCCAAATTAGGCTCTCTGATCTTGTGTGGCTCATAAACTTCTTCCTTGTCCTCCATAATCTAGACTTCTTTGTTAAACAAATGTTTTTATTCAAAATGCAAAAAAGGAAAGGCTTTATCAATTGATGAAGTGCATTTAATGAATCAATAATTCTTGATATATTTGACTAAGTTCTCAGTTCTTCTCCTTCCAAATCTTCAAGTCCTTCCTCATCAAGCAACCAAGATCTTTATTCAAAATGCCATACTAACTTTTATGTGACTAGGAAAGCTTCCCAAGGGCCTACCAGTTGAGATTAGGTGATCAAAAAAAAACAAAGGTGAAGATTTTAGTCTGAATTATGTCATATGATAGTTATGAGAATCTTCTATTTTATTCAATCATAGAAGAATTAAAAATAAACTTGGTGATAAATTGTTTAATATACTGAAGAAAAGAAATTGATATGAAGATGTATCTGTATTTCAAAAGATTGTTAGATGGGATCTTGGGGGGGGGGGCTTTTCTTTTTATCCTTTCTATTTTTTAAATTTTTTTCTTTTATTTCTTTTCATATCACTCTTTTTCTCTTATTTTTCTTTAGTTTTTTTTTTCTCCAATTTCTTTTCATTTTTTTTTCTATTTTTCCTTTTAATTTAAAAAAAAAATTTCTTTTCTCATATTTTTCTTAGTTTTTTTTCTTTCTTTTCTATTTTTCTTTTATTTCTATCTTTTTCTTCATTTTTTTTAATGATCCCTTAAGTATTGTTATTGTTGGAAAATCTGGTATTCAATGATATATATGACAACATTTTACATATTTGAAGAAAAAAAATGTCACTGTGATTTTTTTTTTTTTTTTTTTTTTTTTAATAGTTATATTGATTTTGGTTATATCAAATGACAAGTATCTTCAAATTTAAGTTTTTAATCTAGAATTTTTTGCTCAAATAATTTTTTTTCTTTTTACATTTTTAAAAGTTTTATATTTTTGAAATTAAATTTTTTAAAGCACATGAAAAGTGTTAAAAAAAAGTTTTTCTTCAATTATTTTAAAGATGGTATCCAAAATTTAAAAAAAATTATTTTTCTAAGTTTTTATATCTTATTCTTTGTCTTGTTTGATGCCAATTGATTTTTTTTTTTTTATATTGATTTTTTTTTTTTTTTATACTCTTGTGAATTTTTCTACTTATTTGTCTGTTTGTGATACAAATGTTATGCTTGCAAAATGAAAAAGTTCAAAATTTTGATACCTCTTACCTTGTAATATGAGAGGTATTATAGTGTTCAAATATTCTTTCTTGAGGTTTTTATCATCTTAATTTCAGTTGCTTTTTATTGCAATGTTCTGAACATTATTCTACAATCATTAGTGATCTGCAGAGATTAAGAATGTCCCCCAGAGTGACATGAAACCCTGTCTTTTGAATTATAAAAAAATCTGCAACACAAAGTAACAGATTAAGATGGGATAAATATTTGTTGAAAGTTAATATTATTTGCTAACTCTACGTACAGAGATAATCTAAGTATTTTTGGATGAGTTTTTATTATACATTTTTTCTTTGTATACTTTTGTTTTGAACATAAACTTAATTCTTTATCCCAAAAAAAAAAAAAAAAAAAGCCTGACATTTCAGGATTCAGTTTAGATTTTTCAGTGGTGGGGAAGAGTCTCCATGATGTAATGGTTAAAAGTGCTGGACTGCTGTCTTGAAGTAAGCAAGTTCAAACTCCAGTTGCTTGCACTCATAGTCTTGGGAAAGGTAAGAACCATCTTATACTCCCCCCCCCCAGCTATGGGTTAAATAGTATTACTGCTGATGCTGTTCTACAAGGAAACCAAACCAATTCTTCGGTGCTTTCAATTGATAAGACGTTGGTATCTGGTGTTAGGGGATCAGGTCACAATGTAATTGTATAGGAAAATATTTATATTCTTTCACATGTTATTTATATTAGTTTTATTTAATGTGTTTCTCATTTTAAAGTATTACATCAAAAACCTGGGGCTGTAAAATACCCCAAATGTTGCTCTTCAGAGGTGGTAAGACTCCCCCCCACCCCCAAGCATCATCCTGGATATGACATTAAATAATCTGATGGTGAGGTTCCAGTAATGTTGGAGTTTTCGGGAATGCAGAGTGCCCCTTCATTGCCATTGCTCCCAGGTCTATTCTGGCCCAGGGTGGTAGCACTTGATAGGGTCCTATCTGGGAATCAAATAGAACTAAACTCTGTATTTATGCTAAATTGAATTGATTGAAATGGAACTGTTTTTGTATGTCAAACTGAATTGTTTGAAATAGAATTGTTTGACTAAACTGAATAGTTTGAAATGGAAATGTTTTTGACATTTTAATTTTGTACTTTTGCTAAAATGAATTGTTTGAAATAGAATTGTTTGTTTGTATAAAAATGGATTTGGCATTAAATAACCTGCAAAGGTTGATATACCATAAAAACCAAGTTACATTACAGCTTTTGGAACCAATTAATGATGTAGAGTGAGATATAACTGTGTGTGTGTGTGTGTAATATATATATATATATATATATATATATATTGTCCAAACTGAGTGCTCAATATAAAGTAGGCAAACCAAAGTCTCCCATTTCATTAGCTATTATATCGAGGTGTAGGAGAGGGCACTACTCCTTTCCCTGGATTACTCCACTTTACCCTTGATCCATACCTTATAATACCAAGTGTTAAGGAAGGCGGCATCACTTTTTTTTTTTTTTGTCTTTGGTATGACTCAACCTGAGACTGAACCCCAGTCTCCCTTTGTGAAAACTTTACCCAATTAGGCCAATGGGCCAGTAATAATATATGTTGACATATATTGATAAGCTTATGCAGAGCAAAATATTAAGAAACAAAAATGGAAAACACTTATTGACTATCTTTTTTTTTTTTATATATATATATATATATATATATATATATATCTCAAGATGTATATTAAACAAATCCTGGTAGCAACACACCACCAAACAACCTCTGCATGCCCACTTACTTGGATGGTTTTTGAGATGGGAGGTATGATGAATAAAACATGCTGGAGGAGCAAGGATGAACTAATAAGTGATGTTCTTCTATGGACCCCTACACATGGATATAGCAATGTTGGCTGACCAGCAAGAATTTATTATACATCAGCTCAGTGGGGACGCAAGATGTAGTTTGGAAGATCAATGGGTGAGAGAAAGAGAGTCAAGGAAATCCTTGCTATCTGTCCCTATTGATAATGGCTCTTGCTAGATCTAGACGGCACCCAATGTCTGCACAGAAGAGATGAATGTAAATTTTGGGTTGTGTGTCCCTGTGTAAGAGTTCATAGGATATCATGAAATCATCCTTACTTCCTCAGCAGTGGCCAGCATGTCTTACTTGGATAGTTTGCGAGATGGGAGGCAAGTGGCTGTACAACTGTTTTGTAGGGTGCCACTTCCAGGATTTGTTCAATACAGCATGATTGTGTAGTTCTCATATAGCTTCTTGTTTAAACATTTTGTGGTACAACCATACAGTAGTACTGACCTTGTTGGTGGTATCCACTGGTTATAAGACTAGATCTTGGTACAGGCTGGTGCAAAGTTGTATAAAAGGCTGGTAGTTATTCATGTGATGAATCTTTCTTAATCTCACACGTCTAAGTAGCAAGTGCTAGTACCAATTGATGAGGTGCCCGTGGTGTAATGGTTATCATCGTAGGAAATGGACACAGCGACATGAGTTCAAATCCTGGCCGAGACTGATTGCATTTCACATAACACTAATACCCTTGGGAAAGGTATGAATCCAATTGTTCTCCCTCCAGCTATGGGTAAATAGTAGGGCAGACTAGGTTCTTCAGCCCTGGTGAGGCAACTAGTCTAGGAGAAGGAATACTCTGAATTCAAGCCTGTTAAACTGCGCTTAAAAATTGAGCTTGTGTCATATCCTGCCCGAGTGGAGGGGTTGGGTAAATATGAATACCAATTGATGAGTGTTGTTACTCAAGGTGCTAAAATGAAATTGAAGATGACATTTGGAACTGCCTGTGAGACCCTTGGTTTTGAATTTAGCCATCCTTATAGGCCTAGTCTGCATAATGGCAATCTCCAGAGCATAGTGGTTAACATAAGTGAGTTCTAATTTCAATCACACTATTGCATTCATTTTTGGACTAATGCCCTTTGGAAAGGTATGACACCCTTATTCCCAAAACTGTGTTAAATAGTACCACTACTGTTTAGTCTTGGGAGCTGACCTCCACCCTCCAGTCTTTGCCTGCTTGAAGGACTAAGTTTATTGCTTGGTGCCTGAGGCACCCCAAAAGAAGAATACTGACAGGTTCAAGAATTTTTGCACCTGCTGCGCTTGGGTCTTAATTCATGCACAGCTCCACCCACAAAACAACCTTGTGCCATATTCTGACATGGTGGTATGTCATACAAGGCCAGCTTTGGTATTAAATATTTGCTCAAGTCCTCTAGAGCATTTAAGAAATTTTAATTTTAAATCTTCTGTGGGGTTAGGAATATTGGGCTTATTCATATAGAGAGTGGGCAAAATTCTCTGCTGACCAAGGGAACGAATGAAAGGAGAAATAGAAATGGCATGTGAGCAACATGGTCTCCATAACAACAACAAAAGTTGAAAACGTTTTATGGAACAACTAACAAAATGGAAATTTATTATCTGAAATTTAATGAGTATGTAAAAAAAAAAAAAAAAAAAAAAGACATATGATGAATAAAACATGCTGGAGGAGCAAGGACGAACTAATAAGTGATGTTCTTCTATGGACCCTACACATGGATATAGCAATGTTGGTTGACCAGCAAGAATTTATTATACATCTGGAAATATTAAACTGGAAGGAAAAGTTCTTTGTGTGAGGTAGTCATTGTGTTGTCGACAGGGAACAACACCAACAACAATGCTAATGTATAAAAAAAATATATAATCTTTTTTTTTTTATTATTATTATTATTATTACTCAATGTATGTAAGTAAGAGTGAGTTAGAGATGGCTGAAATGCACTCTCTCTCTCTCACACACACACACACACACATGATGGTGTGGTTTTTCTGTGAGACCTCTCTGCCTTTCTATTTCGTTCTGCCTGGGCTGAAATATTTTCTGGTTTGTATAATTTTCCAGACGCCCACACAATCCTCATGGTCCCATGAAAACACGCCTTCTGTCTAGCACGCCACCCATGCATCTTCCACTGAAACAGGTGTACATCCAGTTATGCAACTTATGTGGCATGTCAAAGGAATTTTCCTGTTGCTATCCAACATTTGTTTAGGGAAAAAAGTTGATAGAAGGTTAATATACCATTAAACAAAGAACAATTGAGCTCTCATATGATATATAATATGCATATTATATATGTTGATTTAATGTAAAATTAACCCCTTCCTGTAAAAAAAAAAAGTTTATTTTATAGGTTCAACTTGAACTAGGTTTATGAAAGATATGAATGCAACTTTTTAGAAGCTGAAACAGAATAGATTAAAAATCTGATCTTGATACAGGACCGGGTAAATTTGTATGGAAGATGAGTGGTTGCCCATGCTGCTGGTCTACTCTCTTCACAAAACTGTTGTCCAAGGAAAGATCAAGGTGCTAGACATTTTGGTGTTAGTGGTACGACAAGAGTTGCCAGAAGAAGATGGAGCACATCAAACTGCTTTAGGGACTCCATGCCCTGTTTTTAACACTCCATCCTGGTTTGAATTCAAATTCATAACCAGTTGCCTTTAACAAGATGGGTTGATATGCTATTAAAATGAATTTTTTGTTTTTTTTCTGTCTTTGAGGTTGGTACAAGTGAAATTTATTTGTTTTTATTACTCAAATCTTTACCACTGTAAAGGTTTAGACTTTAGTAGTCTGAATTTCTGAGACGAAGCTTGATGATTTTTATCATTACTCAAATCTTTACCACTGTAAAGGTTTAGACTTTAGTAGTCTGAATTTCTGAGACGAAGCTTGATGATTTTTATCATTAAGGGTTTTTGGACTATTGTCTTCATATTTATTGTTATATTCATAACATTTTGGCAGATATGTCCTCCAGCCTTCTTCAGGTGTTTGTCGAACTTGCGAACCTACACAGAACTTTGAACTTTATTGAATCCACAGGGGTCGCCTGTTCTGATTCCATTAACCATAACCGGGTACAAATGTTAAGAATTCCTGTCAATATAATAAAAAATATCTGGAGGTTGCAGGTTCAATCCTGACTGCAAGCAAGTAACAAGTAAGGATTGAACCTGCAACCTCCAGATGATTGTCTCCTTAGAAGCTAAGGGAACCAATGCCGATAACCATTATGCTATGTATCCTGCTGGACAGTTTAGAGTGAACTTTTGGGACCTATAGACTTAATGTTCTTACTTGACTTGAATTACTATTGTGTATGATTTTTTTTTTTACCTGTGCTCATATTCACATTGGGGGTGGATTTTAGCCTTGCCATATAAATCAATCACTAGATTAGTAGAAATTTTTTTCCGGTTTAAAAGGTTGACTTATACATTCCAATTTATTGTATGTATATTTTTTGTTTTATCTTATATTAAAATCTTACTAGTTTGACTTTTATAGGCTACAAGTGTTCTTAAACACTTTTACCCCCACCCAAGAAACCCAACAATTGTAAGAAGTTTTTATGCGGGATAGAAGCAAATTTTCACACCCTTTTATTCATTCAAGGGAGTTGACTTAACTCCTTGGATTTAGATTTGACATGAACCCCTAACCTGCCTGTGTGTAAAATGTACTCTATCACCAGGCACCCAGGCTGAAAAATCACTCTGCATCTCATTGGAAACCACATAATACTTGAACTCATAAGAGATGTACTCTTATGGATCCCCACACATGGCCACGCAAAAGCAGGACGACCAGCTCGAACGTACATTCAGCAGCTATGTGAGGATACAGGCTGTTGTCCTGAAGACCTACCTAGGGTGATGAACGATAGGGAGGAGTGGCGAGAGAGGGTCAGGGATATCCGTGCTACCAGCGCGATATGATGATGATGATGATGATGATGGGTAATACAATATCATTGTGATTGAAGACAAACAGCAAACCTTTTTACCTTAGAGCTTTCAAGTGTAAAAGCAAGTATGTTTGATAAAAAAATTATACATTGATATGGAAGGAGATTATGCTGAAAAATTGTGAAAAATAAATGCAGTTTTTTTTTTTTTTTCCTCCTCCTCTCCACACTCATAAGGCTACGGATTTAGTGATACACAAACTGCTACCCCAGAGTTCAAAGAATTTGACCCTGAAACAAATAACTTCACTGTTTCTCCTATCTTTAAAGTGTTCTTTGTATATTGTTGGCACACTAGTTTACAAAGGATACTATTCACAAAGAGCGGTGACAAAATTCTACAAGCTTATGGGTAGCGTCTTGTGTGTGTGTGTGTATATGTATATATGTTTGGTTAAAAGGTACAGACAAGGAAGAATGTATTAATTTTTAAAGTTTACTAATTTACAAACTAGGAAAAACATTAAAAAAAAAATCAGTGAATATATTGATGCCTTCTTTGTAGACTTAATTTCACCATCATCTTGAAGCATAAAATGGTTCTCCTTCTGCTTCTGATAAGTAATCTCATTTCATCTCATCTCATTTCTCTCTCTCTCTTCCCCACCCCGGTTTAATATAAAACCTCGGGAAAGGTATGAACCATTTTATCTCTAAGAGTAGTCCCTATGGCTTAATTGTTAATGCACTAGACTACAAAATTGAAGTAGACAAATTCAAATTCTAGTTGTGCTATGATATTAACTTCCGCACTAATACCCTTAGAAAAGGTACAAACTCTCTTATCTCTTCCAGCTAGGGGTAAGATAGTATCACTACTGTTCTTCTAGAAGGATGTCTTTGGCATAAGAAATAAGCCATGAAGGTCGATATGCTGTCATTAAAAAAAAAAAGAAAGTTAACCAAACCATTTTTTTTTTTTTTTTTTAATTTATAAAAAAAGCCAGCTGATATTGTCCTTTATACTGCTCTTGGCCTTTTTTTACCTTTTTTTTTTTTTTTTTTTTTTTAAATTGTTCCATTTTTGAAAATAGCAGGAGACACCGTCAAAAGTGCTTGAAGCCTGAAATTTATTGGACAATTTCTACATTGAACCTGAATTTGTAAACAAAGAATCTTTAATGGTTTAGCATGTTCTTCTTTGTCTGTTCTTTTTAACTAAACATGCATTAAGAAAAAAACTGCTGCTCATTTTTATATATATATATATATATATATATAGGTTTGAGTTTCCTTCTAATTGCACTATATATAGGTCCATGAAGAGATTTGTATTTTTTTTAATCTATTTTGTTCTTACATATGTATTATATATCGTATATAACACATATGTACTTTGACGAAAGCAACAAGCTGGAAACATACACATATATACGTATTTAAGAACAAAATAAATAAATTTTAAAAAATACAAATCTCTTCGTGGACCTATCTATTTTGAAATATATTTTTATTCTTTCTTTGGACCTACAACAAACATCTTTTTTATATATATATATATATATATATACATACACGCACAAAAAAAACTCTGACACACGAATTTTTCTTTGCAAAGAATGATAGAAATATTTGACTTTACTACTTCCGGGAGGGGGAGTCCCTATAGCTTTGTGGCTAATGTGCTGGACTACAACATCGAAGAAGACAAGTTCAAATTCTAGTTGTGAAATTGCATTCCCTTTTGTACTAATACCCTTGGGAAAGCTATGAACCTCCTTATCCTCCCAGCTATTGGTTAAATAGTACCATTACTGTTCTTCTATAAGGATGGCTTTGGCATTAAATAACCTATGAAGGTTTTAAAAAATTAAAAACAAAGAAACTGGACCTTTGCTACATCTAATAAAGAAAAAAAAATATTTGCTGAAATCAGGGCACCTTTTGTTGTGCAATAATTAGCTACCTCTGCTTGCAGGCTATTGTTAGAGAAATTGATTCTCACTGGATGACCAATTCTTCTAACCTTGTGTCATGACTAAGCTAAGCTTAGTAAATAACTATTCACTGAAGTTAGTAATAATATGCTTAAAAATTGCTTGCCTACTGCTAAACATGATAGAATAAATGTATCATTAAAATGTTTTAAACATAATTGTTTTATTAAAACTCTAGATGAAAATCCCTTTGAGAAAAAAAAAATACCTGCAAGTGACCATTATTTGGTTTGTACATTGGAATGGAATAAAGCAGGGCCTGCTATATGTTGGCCTTCACAGGAGCCATCAAGTTGACTACCAAGGTAGCACAAGTTGTTTCAAGGTGTCTATCTGCTGTTGGTCAGGTAGCACTTGATAAAACAAGACTGGTTTACCTGGGTGAGGGTATCTGATTTGTTGGAAGACTGAAGCCCCCAATGACCCCGGGAAACATTACTTGATACATTCAGATGAATTCACAAAATGGTGTATTTAATTTAAAAAAAAAAAAAAAAAGAAATTAAATGTTTTAATTTTATACTCTACCTCTCTTCAGATGATGATGTAAATAAATAAAAAATGAAATATAAAATCAAGTTTGGGTTTTTTTTGGCGGGGGGGTAAAAATTTATTACAAGCACATTTCAAAGTTATTTTCATTTTATAGACTTGGTAGATTTACACTTTTGTAACTTTGAGAAGGTGCTTATATACCAAGATTTGTCCAGTTTAGAGGTTGGTGGGAAAACAGTTGGCTTTCTAAACTAGGGGTCACCAAACTTTTGAGTACAAATGTTTGAGGGCTGGAATATTCTGTATGAAATAAAAACAAAATACTTTTTTTTTTTTTATAGTTTCATCTTTTTAGTGGTTTAAAATTACTTGGACAATTTATCACTTTCTCTCACACATACATAGACTCAATGATTAAATTTAGAAAATTATTATTAATGTTAAAAATGTGGTTACTTCAAAGCAGTGAATTAATTAATACTTTAAATTCAATAAAGCTATCAAGATTTTAAAAAAATGACGATCTAACACTGTTCTTTGCCTTTTTTTTTTCTCTTATCACAGATTGCACACTTGATAAACACTGACAAATAGTTCTGCTGAAATTAACAATTATTCAAACTAAATTGGGGATATTAATATCTCATTTCAAACAACTCCTACTTTTTATCGTTAACATTTTCCAGCCAATCCATTCTACAGCCTTCTTAGCAGGTACACTTTGTATATCAACAGTACTTTCCAAAGGAACAACTATCCGTCCCAACATATAACTTGAATGAAGGAATCAAAAGTTTCAATACCTCAACCACCTTTTGTTAACTCTTTACAAAAGTCCCTCAAGTGAAAAGTGGATCACAAAAAAAAACGTTTACATAAATAAGGTCACATGCAAGTGTCGAAATGAGAAAAAGTAGCCACCAAACTATATAGAGAAGTCATATCCAAAAGTGAGGTAGAAAACTCTATAGCAGACTATATCTAAATGAGGGGAAAAGAAACCATAGGTCTTTCTTTTGGATGAGGTTCATGTCATAGATAAGGAGTATTGCTAAAAGGCAAGAAAAAGAACTTGCATACATTGCAAGAACTTGCACATGAAAGTGAAATGCTTGACAGGGAAAGGATTGTGTCTCTAAAATAGGGGACTGTTTCTGTTATGTTTGGCAGAGTGGGTTGGTCTGTCCAGAATACTTGCTGCCTCTGGTTTGCACTTTTGAGAACAAAGTGAACGCTCCCACTCCTTTGCATCTGGATTTGTACACCTGAAGAAGGCTGCAGAATGGAGCTGCCAAAACATGACTAAATGGACAAATTTGGGGATAAATCGAGACTTTTCTCTTTCTTTTGTGATTTTCCTTGATTCATTTTTTCTTTTTTTTTCTTTTTGTGATTTTCTTTTCTCTCCCCCTCCTTTTTTTCTTTTAATGTCTTTAAAACCTTGAAACACCTTGTTGCTATCATCCTGGAAATCAATAATAGTTAGGAACTTTGTCAGAGCTCCTGTGTCATTATCAACAATTGGCTCATATGAGTAAAAACATTTTAAAGTTTGTATCCTTAAATTAACTGTATTTTTGAGAAGTGGGGGGCTCAATATTAAAAAAAAAAAAAAGGGTAATACTTTTTGGGGGCCACTGAATATTAGATTGTTTGGAAATGTCCATTTTTACATCTAAACATGTAATAAAATTCCACAAAACCCCCTTTTTTTTAACCACTCCAAATAATCTAATGTAACATTTGTAGAAAGAAAGACAAAACGAATAAAAACCCAGAAAATAACACCAAATTTTAACTTCAATTTAAATATCTTGATTTTTTTAAATAATAAAAAAAAAATTCAGCACAATGTTTTCACCATGTTTAAAGTGGCTATGCCAAGTGCAAAAATACACACCTTTTAAAAGCTTTGAATAAAAAAAAAATCTTACTAGTTTAATTAAGCAATGGTCATTAATGAACTTTTTGCAATATGAAATTACGCAAGCATTATTTGTACACATTTGGTATATTATCTTTCAAGTTGTCAACTAATTCTATGGAAGTGAATCAAATATTGAACCTTAAATGTAATATATTGGAATTATGAATATTTTCCACCAGTGAATAAAACATCAAAAATGTAACTAAGAAAAAAAACTGATGATGATGTGAATAAACATTGAAATGTTCACTTAAAAAAAAAGTTGAATGGTTCCTTTGTCCCATAGTAATTGTTACATTTAATGTATGCAATTCATATCCAAATGTAATGTTTCTTATGGAACAGTGTTTAAAATTTCTCTTTACTACCTGTCTCATAATATTTATTACATTGTATGTGTAAATTTTTTATGTAAATGTAACCATTATTATGGGACAGCAAAAATGAAATAAAACCTCTGTCCCATAATAGTTGTTAAATTTGCACGTAAATTCTATATACTAAATGTAACGACTATTATGAGACGTTGGTATTATTGTAAAGGAAAGGTTCAAAAAATTGAATTGTTTGTTAAAATGTTTTTTTGTTTGAAAAAAAGAATTGTTATTAAAATAAGGTTGTGCGTTTGATGCATTGAGAAAGAAAAAAATTTCAAACTTTTTTTTTTTTTTTTTTTTTTTTTTCTTTTAAAGAAAAAAAAAACGGTATCTCTTGACTCTCACTATAAGATATTTCTTTGCTTTCAAAATGGCCTGTTTCACAGACATATGTATCTTTTATTCTGGGAAAAAAAATGTTTGTAAGACGATTGTTTTTTTTTTTTCTTTTTTTTTAATTCCTTTTTTAAATAAATGTCTACCGCTTTTGTATGAAGTTCATTGTTTTTTTAGTATTATCATTAAGAAGCAAGGCAGTTCCTGCCTAACACAGAGATAGAACCTTCAACCTCCACCTGTTAGGGTTCTGTTCATTGATCAAATGAAACTGTTCAATTATTTACTCAAAATTATTATAATTTGAAATCATACAGTTGTGTGAAAATTGTTTGAATTAGATAGGAATACTTTATAAATAGAATTATTAGTGTTAGAGAGCAATACTTGAAACCATTTAACTGTGTGCAAACAAATGAGCTCTGGTTCATTTAAAAACAATGTGTCCTACAAACTATTCTCTGACATATCCCATATATAAACAGGATTTTATGGCATATCAACCCACAAGGGTTGATATGCCATAAAACAACCAACATAAATCATTCAACCTCTAGTCAGCTAGAACTGAAGAATATGCTGACAGCATCTCCCCAGAGGGGTAAGACTCCACTCCTTCTCCCAACTAGGGTCCTGGATATGACACTAAACCATCTGATGGTGGGGCTTCAGTCCAGGAGCTTTTGGGAATGTGGAGTACCACTTCATAGCCATTACTCAGAGGTCCTCTCTGACCCAGAGTGGGGGTTATCCTCATGATGTAATGGTTAAAGCGCTGGACTGCAGAATCATAGTGAGTTCGTACTCCAGTCATGCTATTACCTTCACTATCGGGCAAATACCCTTGGGAAAGGTATGAACCCCCTTATCCTCCCAGCTATGAGTTAAATAGTACCACTATTGTTCTTCTAGGAGAATAGCTTTGGCATTAAATAACCTACCAAGGTTGATATGCCATTAAACAAAAAAAAAAAAAAAAAACTGACCCAGAGTGATAACATCTGTTAGGGTTCCATCTATGGGTCACATAGAACTGTTTAACCATTTAACTATGTGCAAACAAATGACTGTTCCCATATTGAATTGTTAGTGTTACATGCAGTACTTGAAACCATTTAACTGTGTGCAAATAAAACTATAAGTGTAAAATAGGGATACTTGAAATTATGTAACTGTGTGTAAAATGAGCTCTGGCTCATTTAAAAATATTGTTTCCAACAAATTGTTTGCTTAGAAATTATATACATCTATAAACAGGGTGTGATATTAACCTACAAGGGTTAGTATGCCATAAAACACAATCAACCAACCTTACAAAGCATGCATGCATATATATATATATATATATATAAAGGATTTGGCATTAAATAACCTTCAATGGTTGATATGCCATAAATCCCAACCAAATTATATATATTTAATATATATGTATAAAGAGGATTTGGCATTAAATAACCAACAATGGTTGATATGCCATAAAACCCAACCAAACCAAATCATATATATTTAATATATATGTATAATGAGGATTTGGTATTAAATAACCTATAATGGTTGATATGCCTTAAAACCAAATCAAACCTAAAAATCTTTAACACTATAAGCTCTTCTATGCTCTGTACACAAGATTTAGAATATACTGATTGTACCGACTACAGAGAGGTAAAAAAATCCTCCTCCTTCCCCAAAAGGTGTTCTAGGTACGACACTAAACTATCTGATGATGAGGTTCCAGTTTTGAAGTTCTGGGGAGTGTGCAATACCATTTCACTGAAATTACTCCTCAGTCCTCTCAATCAAATAAACTCTTCTGTTTCTCAAATTATGCTGACAAGATACAAGGTGCATACGATAAGTTTCCAGAATTTTTTCGTATGGGCACTTTTATTGGTAGTACACACATGAAACTCTAGTCCCCTTCGAAGTAATCTCCTCCTGCTGCAATGTACTTGTTGTAACATTCCAACAACTTCTGGAAGGCCTCATGGAAGTCTTCTTGTGTGAGTGTGTCAATAACCTTTGTCACAGCCTCTTCCATCTCAATTGTCTCATAATGACAGCCTCTGAGCTTAGGGAATAACCAAAAGTCACAGGGAAAAAGGTCTGGATTATAGGGACGGTGAGGAAATGTCTTGATGCCCATCTTGGTCAAATAGTCTGTGACAAGGATGGAGTTGTGGACTGGTGCATTGTCCTGGTGGAAATGCCACTGACCCGATTTGAAGAGTGCTGGCCTCTTCCGATCGAATCTCTTCCTGAACTCCCTTAAAACCTCAACATAGTAACCCTAACCCTTTGGCTAATCAACTGTGGTATATTGACTTCCTTACTCCTCCCACACCTCATCATCCCTCCCAGACTCCCTGCCTTCCTTGAATCTCTTATGCCACTCAAAAACTCATGCTCGATTCATGCAAGATGCTCCAAAAGCAGTCTGAAGCATTGCATAAGTTTCTGTGGCTTTTTTTCCAAGTTTAAAACAGAATTTTATTGCATATTGTTCTTCTAAAGTGTCCTCACATCCAGATTGCATTTTTGAAATTGACCAGCTATGACAATCAGGTTTTAGCAGATAAAAAAGGCAAGGTAGAAAAATTAAAAATTGCCACCAAATTACATAAACAATTTAACCACCCCAGTGCAAAAAAATTATGTGATCTTGTTAAAAGTGCCGGTTTAAAAGATGCCGAGTTTATTGACATCTTGATGAAACTTCCCCTTACTTGTCAGACCTGCATCAGGTATGAAAAACCTGCACCCCAACCTGTTGTAGGATTTCCCCTGGGGACTCACTTCAACCAGATTGTAGCTATGGACATAAAGGAAATTAAACGAGCCGTCTGTCATCAGGTTAGAACCAGTATAACTGATTTATACAAAAATGGTGACCTTGTCCTTTATAAAAGAAATGAATCTGATAGATGGCTTGGTCCTGGTGCCGTCATAGGCTGGGAACACAAACAAGTGCTGGTCAAACATGGAGCCACATATGTCAGAGTACATCCCTCACACTTGATTTTATATCCCGACACACACCATGACACTAGTGAACCAGTAAAACATCATAGCCAAAATAATGTAACCACAAACGGTTATGTTCCAATAGATGATGGGAATGAAACTGATGATGATCCTGAACAGTATGCCTGTGACAAATCACCAAAAATAGTCACAAAATCTGTACAACTGCCCAAACCAGGCCAAACTATAAAATGCAAGTTCACCAATGATGAAGACCACGAATGGAGAAAATTGAATGTGATCAGTAGAGCTGGTAAAGCTACTGGTAAAAACAAATATTTAATGAATGTTGCTATGGAAGAAGGAGATCCATTCTGGCTGGATTTTGAGAATGGGGTCTTGGAATGGGAAACAAATGAAGATGACCGAACTGCCACCAATGAAGGCCCAGAAGTAAGTCTTTTGATGGACTCATCTAATGACCAACTTGACGAAGCAAAGAAGAGAGAACTCCAAAGTTGGGTTGAACATCAAGTTTACACACAAGTGCCAGATCAGGGCCAACCAAAAATACCCACAAGATGGGTCTACACTAACAAGGAATCTAATGGCAAGCAAACTTTTAAGGCCAGACTTGTTGCCAAAGGCTTTCAAGACAAAGATGCCTGCAATGTTAGAAATGATTCCCCAACATGTTCTAAGGAAAGTTTACGAGCAGCCTTAGGAGTTATGTCAGCAAATGGTTGGATATGCAAATCCATGGACATTAAAGCTGCATTTTTACAGAGCAAGAGGTTAGATCGGCCCATCTACCTTCTTCCTCCCAAAGAAGCTAATGTACCTACTGGCTACATTTGGAAATTATCCAAATGTGTGAATGGTCTGACTGACACATCTCAATCCTAGTACATAACACTCAGAGAGGAACTAGTAAAGCTAGGAGTCACACCATCAAAATATGACCCGGCAATTTTCACTTGGCATTTTAAAAACAAGCTCCAAGGCATAATAGCCACTCATGTTGATGACTTCTGCTTTGCTGGGTCAGAGGCATTTGAATACCAAGTCATTAATGAACTTTGTAAACTTTTCAAAATAAAATCTGAAGAAGTTGCTAAGTTCAAATATATTGGATTAGAAATAAAAAAATCCGATAGTAACATCAAGATTGGACAAGATGAATATACAAAGAAACTTAGATCTATTCCACTGCAGAACGGAAGAAAACTAGAAGACAAGCTAACACCAACTGAGATCACCGAGGCCAGGCAGCTAATAGGTCAGCTAAATTGGCTAGCCACCCAAACAAGACCTGACCTCAGTTTTGATGTCAGTGCACTAAGTGCAATATTAAAACAGGAAAATGTGGAATGTATTAGACAAATCAACCGGACTATAAAAAAGGCAAAAAAGGAGAAATCACAAATTCATATCCCAAACTTGGGTTACCCTAAACTGTTGCAAATTATAGCATACAGCGATGCATCTTTTGCTAACCTAACTGATGGTGGATCACAGGGTGGCTACATAATCTTTTTAGTAGGCAACAATAACCAATACATGCCCATAGCCTGGCAATCCAAACGCATCAAAAGAACAGTTAAAAGCACTCTCGGTGCAGAGACTCTGGCCATGGTTGATCTCACTGAGGCCTGCTTTTATTACAGAAAATTAATACTGGATTTGTTACAATTAGAAGACCACCCTACGAATATAAAGATAACATGCAAAACAGACAATTCTTGTTTGTATGACGCAGTGCATTCCACCATACAAATCCTTGATAAAAGGCTATGAATTGAAATGGCAATCCTTAGAGAAATGGTTGACAGAGGAGAAATTGCAGAGATATCATGGATACCCACTGACAAACAAATTGCGGATAGCTTAACAAAAAAGGGAGTCCCCTCCTTCAAAATTCTCCAATTCATATCTGAACCCAAGGAATCATCTGTCTAATTTTCAAGTATGTAGTCTTAAATTTTTGTTCAACTGTCTTTTTCTTTTTCCCTGCAGACAGCCATTTAATGTTGCCTCCTAAAATGTCCCACCTCAGTACCAGAAAGAAAAGCAGGGAAGTGTTAACATCCTATCTTGGCTTATGGGACGAGCAATTATCTCCCCCTGGAGGAAGAGGGAGCTGTGAGGAGAGGAAGGAGGAAAAGGAGGGTTGACCACTTTTTAGAGGGATCTCTTCGAGACAAGTCGCATGTGTCAACTCTAAAATAAAATATGTATTTATCCTATTCTTGCCTGGACCTTATTTATATTAATTAACATAGGAGAAGGAAAACTCTGAATTCAAACCTGTTAAACTCCACCTTAAAAAAATTACTTGGTGTCATATCCTGCCTGAGCAGAGGGGTTGGTAAATATAACACATTTTGTTATAATAAAAAAAAATCTAACTCTCTCTTCTTTTATTACTCAAAAGATTCAAAATTGGCTGCAAGGGTGAGAGAGAAATAGAGATGAAGGACTCAAACACAGACTGACCTTTTTTTTAACTATGTTGCAAGTTTATATTCAGGGCCTTATGTTTACACCGCCTCTTTTTCAGTTTGTTTGGCTATGAGCACTGAAGAATGAATAAACCTTAACACATTTGGTCCGGCTAAGGAAAACTCAATCACAAAAAGTTGAAATGTTTCAGCAAATGTATGTCAAGTGTCATAAGAGGTTCAAAGAGAGGTATAAGAAGGTGAAAGATGACTCCAAGAGTGGGAGGCCTTCAACAAGCAGGACTGAGGTGCTGTGTGGGGATTGTCAGTTAACTGTGTGAATTATCGCAAGTCAGTTGGATATGAAAAAGAACAGTTTTTAGAAGATTATCACAGACAATTTGGGCATGTTTGAAAAGTAATGAGACTGGATGTACTGAGAACTGGCACTTCCTGACCAAGGGGAACATTGCCGTACTGAATCAACTTCCCTATTTACCTGATTTTGCTCAGTGTAATTCAAACAAATCAGTTCCGCATAAGTACACAGTTTAGTTCTATTTAAATTCATTTTATACAAATAATCAGTTCTATTTCAAACAGTTCAGTTTAGCATGAGTACATAGTTTAATTGTCAAAAACATTTCTATTCCAAGCTATTCAGTTTATTCAAACAGTTCTAATTCAGCCAATTCTGTTTAGTATAAGTATAGATTTTGTTTACACACAGTTAAATGCCAAAACAGTTTTATATTAAACAATTCAGTATAGCGTAAGTACAGTTTCAATGTGAAAAACAGTTCCATTTCAAACAATACAGTTTAAATGTAAGTACAGTTTAACTGTCAAAAAAATTTCTATTTCAAGCTATGCAGTTAAGCCAAACAGTTCTAATTCAAACAATTCAGTTTAGTATAAGTATGCAGTTTAATTCTATTTAACCCATAGATAGGGCCCTATCAGGAATTACCATTCCGGGCTAGAGTAGATCAGGAAGCAATGGCAATGATGGGGGTGCTGCCCATCCCCCAAAGCTCCAGCATCACTGTAACCTCACCATCAGATTATTTAGTGTCATATGCAGGACACTCGTTGGGGTGGGAGGTGGGGTCATACCCCCTCTGCAGAGGTGCAGTCAGTGTATTCTACAGCCCCAGTCGACTGGGGTTTTATTAGTGATCAATTCAAGACCTTGTATGAGTTGCTTGACATCCAGATAGAATGAATTCATGAAGGCACCATATTTTCCCCCAAGTACGGCCTTAGCTGGATCAGTTTATCTTGGTTTTATGGCATATCAACTATTGTTGGTTATTCAATGCCAAATCCTATTTTTACATATATATTAGATATATGATCTGTAAACGAAATTTTTTAGATGCACATAGTTAAATTATCAAACCGTTTTATTTCTAACAATTCAATTTAGCATGAGTCAAAATTAAAACATTCCAAGTATTGCTATGTATATCTAACAATTCAATTAAACACTAGTCATTTGTTTACAACCAGTTAAATATAAAATTAGTCCTATTTCTAACAATCCAGTTTAGCATAAGTCATTTGTTTGCACTCAGTTTAAATAGTCAAACAGTTCTATTTGATCCATAGATAGGACACTATCAGGTACTACCAGAGTGGACCTGGGAGTGATGGTAATGAAGGGGTACTCTTCATTCTCCAAGCTATAGCATTACTGGAGTCTTACCATCAGATGGTTTAGTCATATCCAGGACACTCATTGGGTGTGTCTTACCCCTGTGCAGAGATGCAGTCAGTGTATTCTACAGCCCCAGCCAACTGGGCTAAATTTAGCTAGAGCTGTCTTCAGTTGAATGAATATTTGAAATGAAAAACGCAATGACAACAGTCATTTAATGCCAAATTCTTATATATATAAGATTTATAAGTGAATAGTTTGTAGGTAACATTTTTTTTTAAATGAGTTAGATCTCATTTGTTTGTACATAGTTAAATGGTTTCAAGTATTGCTATCTAACACTAATAATTCTATTTAATATCAATTATTATTTAAAAAAATATCAAAAAGATTGAACAGTTGTATTTGACCCACAGAGGAGACCCTAATAGGTACTACCACCCCAGGTCAATGGACTTGAGAGTAATGGCAATAAAGGGCTACTCCAGATTCCCCAAACTCCAAGGCTGGAGTCGCTCCATCAGGTGTAGTTTAATGTCATACTCTGGACATCAATTAGTTTATTTAGTGCTAAATAAAAAAACTAATTTGCAGCATAGACATGTAAATTGGTTGACAGTTAAAAGACTGTGTAAAATACAGCTTGGCTCACAATATGAGACAAGGTAAAAATTCTCACTGTGCCGTAAAAAAAGTGATGCACTGGAAGAGATTGACCTATGAACTGCATGATAGTTATTTCCGCTCGATGATGATCACACCTGCAATTCCGAAGATAGCGGATGTGACACATCCCAATGGCCAATGATCGAAAGAAAGCACGCAGGTGTGCTCGGCTGATAATATGGGACAAGGTGAAGGTCCCACTTCAATGATGCACTGGAAGAGAGTGACTTGTGAACTGCATGACAGTTATTTCCGCTCGATGACGATCACACAGGCCATTCCAAATGAGCGGAAGTAACACATCCCAATCGCCTGAGATCGGGAAGATTGCAGAGGCGTAGAGGCGTGTCTTTATCTCTGCGTGGGAGTTTGAAGGTAATATAAGGCCGACGAATTGAACAGAAGAAGATAGAGAAAAAAGGATCCCGCTGTTCACGAAACCTCTCTCGTCGTCACGCAGTGTGTGTTGTCTCGGCCATCATCTCCTGACATCAAAAAGTTCAAGCCTCATGGACGAACGATCCTAATTCCTCTCCTGACTGCTCCTACTTCACACAAACGTCCGTCGAGAAAATAAATATATATTGTTATATACAAATTCCGTGTTGTCGTTTGTTTGACCAGAAAGGCTCCAACATGTAACAGAAAGGCTCCAACAAAAGACCAGTAAATTGAAGCAATGGAAAATTCCTAATAAAATTGATTTGTTACGTTTCACTCTGGCCAAACAAACGACTGTTACATAGCCAGATACACGGATGTATGAAATAGACATGAAATACACAACATTCACGAAATTGTTTCAGGTTTGAGTTAAAGGTTTTTTGACATGAAGAGAGAGAGAGACACACAATCTTTCTATACTGACTGCTTTTACATCGTCAGCTCTCAACCCAACCGACGTGCGGTGCCCGTAGCACACAAATTCGTCTGGCCTCGCCCAGCTCTGAATGTCAACTCCCTTGTTTGGAAGCAGGAACTCAACTAACTGCTTTTTCTCAAATTCCCAAATCCTCCGCCCACACCCTCAGTCCCATTTCCTATCTGGGAATTTTATTTTGACATCTGTGAATGATGCATCCTCCACACGAACATGAACACCCGCGTTAATGTTGCACCTAACTAACCCATGCGCTAAGTGAAAGGTTCTCAGCCTAACTAAACCAAAAGGCAAGATATATAAAACAAAATCCCTCGGCAATTGTATTACACGACAGCATGTAATATATATAAAAATATATTATTTTTTCGACGGACGCTTGTGTGAAGTAGGAGCAATCAGGAAAGGTATTCGAATCGTTCATCAATGAGGCCTGGACACTTTGGTAGACAACAAAAGACATCAAAGCATCAGGATTGAAAACTGAAAGCAAAATGCAAATGGGTCAAATCAGGAGTCAATGTTTGTGAAAACTATGAGAAATCGGTTGACAGAAATGGAATTAGATTTGTATTAAAACACAAGAAAATGAAGGTTGGTTGGTTGGGTTTTATGGCATACCAACCTTTGTAGATTATTTAATGCTAAATCCATTTTTATGCAAATAGTTCTATTTCAAGTAATTCCGTTTAGCATGAGTACACAGTTTAATTGCCAAAAACACTTCAAGTTCAAGTTATTCAGCTTCGTCAAATAGTTCTAATTCAGATTATTAAGTTAAGTATAAGTACAGGTTTGGTTGGTTGGGTTTTATGGCATATCGACCTTTGTAGTTTATTTAATGCCAAATCCATTTTTATGTAAATAATCAGTTCTCTTTCAAACAATTCAGTTGAGCATGACTACACAGTTTAATTGTCAAAAACATTCCCATTTCAATTCAGTTTCGTGTAAGTACAGTTTCAATGTCAAAAATAGTTCAATTTCAAATAATTCAGTTTAGCATAAGCAGGCAATTTAAATGTAAGTACAGTTTAATTGTGAAAAACATTTCAATTTTGAGCCATTCAGTTTAGTCAAGCAGTTCTAATTCAGCTTAGTATAAGTACAGGTTTTGTTTACACACAGTTACATGTCAAAACAGTTCTATGTTAAACAATTCAGTTTAGTGCAAATAAAGTTTCAATGTCAAAAAACAGTTCTATTTGAAATAATTCAATTTAGCATAAGCACACTGTTTAAATGTAAGTACAGTTTAATTGTCAAAAACATTTCTATTTCAAGCTATTCAGTTTAATCAAACAATTCACTTTAGCGTAAGTATGCTGTTAGATCTATTTAACCCATAGATAGGGCCCTATCACGCCGGGCCAGAGTGGACCTAGGAGCAATGGCAATGAAAGAGTGCTCTGTATTCCCCAAAGCCAATGCATTACTGAGGCCTCACCATCAGACTGTTTAGTGTCATATCAGGACACTCGAGGGGGGTCTTACCCCACTGCAGAGGTGCAGTCAGTGTATTCTACAGCCCCAGCTGACTTGGCAAAGAAAATGGAGGATAAAGTCAGCTAAAAAGAAACAATTATGGTGTGTCAAGTGTTGGATGAAAGTGATATTTAGTGATGAATCAAGAATCTGCATTGGCCAAGACAATGATGCTGAAATGTTTGTCTGGTGCTGTTCAAATGAAACATCTGAAGATGACTGCCTGAAGAAAACAAGTAAATTTCCCAAGTCATTCATGATATAGGGTTGCATGTCATTTTAAGGACTAAAGGACATGGTAATCAATACCTCAACAATCAATGCATATGCGCACATTGAAATCTTGGATACTTTTCTCATTCCGTCAATACATAATTGGTTTGATGATGAAATTGTTTTCCAGTGAAAAATGCATCTTGTCACAGAGCAGAGAGGACGAAAGCTTTTGAGGAAATGTACATAAAATCAAAGACATGATCTGCAAACAATCACTATCTAAATCCAATTGAAAATTGGTTTGATGATGATATCATTTTTTGGGCCGATAATGTATCTTGCCACAAAGCTTTTCTTCAGGAGAGGTAGATAAAAATCAATGTCATGACCAGTGAACTATCCAGATCTAAATCCAATTGAAAATTTATGGCAGTAATTTAAAAAAAAAAAAAAAAAAAAAAAAAAGAGAAAATGGTTAATGATGAAACTCCACCACCAAAGAAAATCTATTAATTGCTATTCAGGAAAATTGGAACCACTTTCGTAAACTATTTATCCAAGGTAAGATTTGATGCAAAGTCATTTTGATGTGGGAGAGGCATGCATGAATCAAGACATGAACAGCTGTCACAAAAATGCT
The DNA here is from genome assembly GCA_963585895.1 of Sepioteuthis lessoniana. Lineage (NCBI taxonomy): Eukaryota > Metazoa > Mollusca > Cephalopoda > Myopsida > Loliginidae > Sepioteuthis > Sepioteuthis lessoniana. Next base: position 16,384,677 of record OY757947.1, read on the forward strand.
TGATCCCATTAGCATTTCCCTTTAGGATGCCTCAGACACCAAAGAATGAACTTAGGCGGAACCTACTTTGTCAGGCTGAGTGGACGGCTCCCTGAGACCAAGTGATCAATTTTGCACTCCTCGGCACAAGGCTGAGAACCACTTTAAGAAAATTGCTTTGAATTAGTGAAATTTAGTCAGAAAGTATTAAGGATGTCATAGATGCTAAAGGAGGGACAAATATTCTAATTTTTTAGTCAATGAATTCAATAATTTGTACCCCTGTATATTATGAAAAAATAAATTCTACAATTAATTTAAATGATTTAATCTATTTCAATTAAGACATATTTCATCAAACCAGAATGTTCAGCTGTTAAAATAATGTTTTATGTCTTATCTGTTATTAGTTTATTTACTGCTAAATACAAAATGTAAGCAAATATCCTCTAATTATTCCATAATTATTCATTCCCCCAAAGATGGCTCCAGTTGGGGCCAAAGCTACTTGGGGAAAAATATGGCACCTTCCCGATTTCATTCCATCCTGAAGTCAAACAATCATACAAAGACTTGAACAGACCAAAGATAAAGAGAAACAAAGTGTGTCTCCTATTTAATCAAACATGTTTAAAAGAGAAAATGCTACCTTTTTACGGCATATCAACCCTTGTAGGCTATTTAATGTCATATCCTCTTTAAACATATATATTAAATATATGAATTGTAAACATATTTTTGTAGATAACATTTTTAAATGAGCCTGAGTGCTAAGCAAGGCAGTATCAAGTACCATTTTTTTTGAGTTTTTGGTACACACAACACCCTAAAAATTTGAAAAAATAAAAAGCTAATTTTCATCTAATCAAAACGATCATCATCAAACTGTGCTGTCTCGCCATCCTTGGTATGTCCTCTAGATGGCATCCAATGTCAGCACAGAACTGGTAAATGTGAGTTTTTGCTTGTTGGTAAGGCCATGCGTTGGAGTCTGATTAAAATAAAACAGGAATTTTTCCAAACGGCAGCTGTGTCATTACTACTGTATGGCTACACCATTTCATGGCATATCAATCCTTGTAGGTTATCTAATGCTAAATCCTATTTGCATATCCATACATATGTAGGTATGTGTGATTTGTGAGGTAATAGTTTTTTAAAACAAGCTAGAGCTCATTTGTTTGCACACAGTTAAATGGTTTCAAGTTTTGTTGATAAATAGAATTGATATTAATTAAGTATTCCTATCTAATACAAACAATTTGCACACAGCTATATAGTTTCAAATAACACAGTTTATAAAGATCATTTTTTTTCTTTTACATGGTAAATGGTTTCAAGTATTGCTATCTAACACGAATAATTATATTCAACTGGGGGGGGTATCCTTGTGGTGTAATGGTTAAAGTGATGGGCTGCGCAATCATAGTAAGCGAGTTTGTACTCCAGTTGCGCTATTACGTTCACTTTTAGGTAAATACCCTCGGGAAAGGTATGAACCCCCTTAACCTCCCAGCTATGGGTTAAATAGTACCACTACTGTTCTTTTAGAAGAATAGCTTTGGCATTAAATAACCTACAAAGGTTGATATGCCATTAAACAAAGAAACCAAACCAAACCTTATATTCAACATGATTCGTTTGCTTGCACAATGGTTTCAAGTACCGCTATTTAATACTAATCTTTATATCTAATATTGATTGATTGTTTGTTTGCACACAGTTAAATGATTTCAAGTACAGTTCTATTTCATCTATAGATGAGACCCTAACAGGTACGACCACTCAAAGTCAGAGTGGACCTGGGAGTAATGGCAATAAAGAGGTACTCCACATTCCCCAAAATTCCATAATTGAAGCCTCACCATCAAATGGTTTAATTTTATACCTCGGACACTTATTGGGGTTGCAGGAGTTTTACCCCTCAGCAGAGATGCAGTTGGTGCATTCTACAGCGCTAGCCAACAGGGTGAATCAGTTTTAGATTAGATTGATTTTAATGACATATCAACCCACCTAAAGTTATTTTATACCTACAGGTTAGGAAATCATGTTCATATTTACATTTTTTGAATAGTTGTTTCTTAAGGATTTTTTTTCACATGGTCCAATTGAATATGAATAAATTTAAACAGATCTATTTGATCCATAGATGGGACACTAATAGGTAGTACTACGCAATGTCAAAGTGGACCTAGGAGTAATGGGAGTAAAGGGGTACAGTATACTCCCCAGATCTCCAGGACTGCAGCCTTATCGTCAAATGCAGCCTTATCGTCAAATGCAGGACACCCACTTTTTTTACGAGGTAGGGGTCATATGCCTCTGCAGAATATATTCACCATGTTGTAAACCCCACTAACAGGGCATATTGTCAGTTTTGGAGGTGCCCGTGGTGTAATGGTTATCGTCGTAGGAAATGGACACGAGTTCATTTCACATAGCACTAATACCCTTGGGAAAGGTATGAATCCAATTATTCTCCCTCCAGCTATGGGTAAATAGTAAGGCAGACTAGGTTCTTCAGCCTTGGTTAGGCAACTAGTCTAGGAGAAGGACAACTCTGAATTCAAACCTGTTAAACTTTGCTTAAAAATTGACCTTGTATCATATCCTGCCCGAGCGGAGGGGTTGGTAAATATGATAATGTCAGTTTTGTAATTTACTAAGCTTTTATTTAGATGTAACAAGGCCGCAGGAATGGGGCAGTCAATGAGAACTGAACTCATGAAGGTTTGCTAGTCGTCTAGCTTGTTAACTATTACACTACCTGAGGTGGTTCTGATTGAATAATGTTCTACTAAAAAGAAAAAAAAAAGTTATCTTTAGACTAGAAAATAATTGGGCAGGGGTGTAGGTGAAGAATCCCCACGGTGTAATTACTAGAGAGTTGAACTACGTCCTCAGAGTAAGTGAGTTTGAATTCCAGTCACACTGTTACCTTTCAGACTAATACCTTTAGGAAGAAATTTTAAATCCAAAGAATTTAAAAGCTCTTATAATCTTTTTTTGTATACTAGAACACTTTCACTATTGGGGATGTATAAAATACTGTCATTACAGTATAATCCAATTTGTATCAGGGCAACGATCCTACTAAGGGTATTTTATAGATATAAAACCACAAGATTTGCTATTTGAGCAGAATCATACCACCCATAGAAACATGAAAATTATCTAAGCCAGTTTTTATCCAAATAGAATCATTATTCTTAAGTACAGTTTTTTTATATTATTTGGTATTGTTCATCTGTTATTTCTACATAGTATTAACTATGCGCAAAAAAACTATCAGTTAAAACTGTTTTTAGAAAAGGAAGGATGAAATCAATTATGTCAAATTGAATAAAAGTGGCCTTACTCTTATTTTTAATATTTCTAAACCATTCAATTGTATCCGTTGAATTCTTCCAAAGATTGTTATGGGTAGTTTTTTTGTATATTTGGAATAATATTTTTTGAGATTATCCCTAACTCAGTTTTAGAGGGATTAATTAACCTAGATTGTAATTTATTTTCAAAATTAGGTTTATGGTCTTTAAATAGGATGTAAGCATCTTTCATGTTAAATACATAAAATTCATCATCATCATCATCATGTTGCACTGGTAGCACGGATATCCTTGACCCTCTCTCGCCACTCCTCCCTATCGTTCATCACCCTAGGCAGGTCTTCAGGACAACATCCCGTATCCTCACATAGCTGCTGAATGTATGTTCGTGCTGGTCGTCCTGCTTTTGCACAGCCATGTGTGGGGGTCCATAAGAATACATCTCTGATGAGTTCGTCCCTGCTTCTCCAGCAGTGTCCTGCATGTCTGGTTCGTCTAGCTTGAATAGTTTTCGTGATAGGAGGCAGGTGGCCGTACAGTTGGTGTCTTGTGGGGTGTTGCTGCCAGGACTTGTTCAAGATTGCATGCAGCATTCTTGTGTAATTGCCGTCTAGCTTCTTCTCCAGCTGTTTTGTTAGTGCCCATGTAGTGCACCCATATAGCAGTATCGATGTGACCGCTGCCTGGAAGAAACTGCATTTCATTTTATTGGTTAGGTCTGATTTCCATATAATCGATAGCCTATTGATAGCTGTCCATGCTTTCATTTCGAAACGAGGTTAACGAAACATAAAATTAACCCTTCTAATGACACTATTTCTTAAATAAATGGTGATATTCTTAAATTTGTTGATAAATTGCATATTGAAGATAGGTTAGGGAAATTTAACATAAAAGACGCTTACATTTATATTGAAGTCCTGAAGAATAGTGGTTTTTAAAGAAGAGTTTATCTATCTAGAGCCGAAAAAGATTAAACCTAATAATAATAATAATAATAAGTAAGTAAAGTAAGTTGGCGATCTTAGTTGAGGGTGACCTGAAGGTTCCCTTTTCAATAGCTACTACACTGAGGTGTAGGGGAGGGTGCTACTCCATTCCCTGGATTGCTCCACTTTACCCTTGATACGTACCTTATAATACTGAGTGCTAAGCAAGGAGGTATCAAGTACCATTTGGTACCGTGGTGTAATGGTTATCGTCATAGGAAATGGACATGACGATACGAGTTCAAATCCTGGACCTGACTGATTGCATTTCACATAGCACTAATACCCTTGGGAAAGGTATGAATCCAATTATTCTCCCTCCCGCTATGGATAAATAGTAGGACAGATTAGGTTCTCCAGCCTTGGTGAGGCAACTAGTCTAGGAGAAGGAAAACTCTGAATTCAAACCTGTTAAACTCCGCTTAAAAATTGACCTTGTGTCATATCCTGCCCAAGCGGAGGGGTTGGGTAAATATGATCAAGTACCATTTTTTGAGTCTTTGGTATGACTTGTCCTGGGATTGAACCCTGGTCTCCCGGACCATTGGCAAACACAATTTGTATAAAAATAAAGAAACTACTGACAATTGTAATATTAAAGTAAAACGTCATGAAAATAGAAAGAGGAAAATTATACAGTTCAACCCACCTTTTTGCAAACTTGTTAATATAAACATAGGAAAATATTTTTTTAAATTAATAGATAAACACTTTAATCAGTATAATATGTTACATAAAATATTTAATAGGAAAACCTTAAAAATAAGTTATTCCTGCATGAATAATTTAAAAAAAATAATTAACATACATAATACAAAAGTAATTAGAAAATAACATGACCAACATGAAAAATAATAATAATATTAGTAATAATAATAATAATAATTGTAAATCTAAAATTTATCTTATGAGAGGTATATGTAATTTGAAAAACAGTGTATCAAGCTACTATTTTCCCAAAGAGAAACATAAAAGATAAAATTTATATTGGAATTTTGTCAGTTAGATGGAGGTTAGGATATAATAATCATATTCATTCTTTCTCTCATAAACACTTGAGAAATCAAACAGCTTTATCCAAACATTTTTCAAAGTTGAAAACTAGGGGTTTAACTCCAAAAATTCAATGGAAAATTTTGAAAAGATCTACTACTCCAAGCTGCTTTGATGGAAGATGTAATTTATGTCTGGAAGAAAAGATACAAATTATGTTATACTTTGATCCTATTAACCTATTAAATCAGAGATGTGATTTTATTGTTAGATATAGGCATAGAAATAAATTTAGACAATTTTAAAAAATAAATGAATAAATAAATAAAATATGAATAACTATGATTTATTAAATGAATTAGAATTTGAATTTATATTAGTGATTTTTACTTTCTTATTGTAATTGGGGGGGTATTTTACCGTAAATAACATTAGTTTAAAAATATTTAGTTCCTTTTAATGATAAAAATTGATGTACTAAAAATAATCGTGTTTGAATAATATTTTTTTTCTTTGAGACATGTATTATTGTAGCTGCAAATTTTAAGTCTGATGAAACTGGATGTTCCTTTACATGCCATAATAAGTTGATACTTATTGTTATGTGAAGTTAAAGGCTTATTTTTATATAGGAGAAATAAGTTTTTTTTTTCTTGTCTGGTTGTGAATGTGAAAAAAATTATTCTAATCCATTTTCTTGTTTGATCTGAAGAAGTCCTGTTAATTTTTTTGAACATTGATTTATATCAATGCTTTTTAACAGGATGGAAATAAATTTATCATCTTAATGTGACCGATTGTTGTTTTTTTTTTTTTAAAAAGAGAAAAAAAAAATTATATATACTTATATATATATATATTGAGAGAGAGAGAGATCAATATATAGATGATGATTGAATATTTATATATATATATATATATATATATATATATATATATATAAAAGAGAGAGAGAGAGAGAGAGAGAGATTATATATATATATAAATGTGTGGTGTAAATATAAGAGAATTCCAATAGGATGGCAGGGTTATTATCTACAAGCCAAAATGAAGGGTGTCTTTTTTTCCGTTTCTTCAAGCAATTTGATATTTCTGATACAAAACACATTTTAGGCTTTGACGACTTTTTATTCACTTCTAACATTATTCCATTTGTGATCAATTCAACTATTGTGTCCCGGGCAATACCAAATCCTGCTGCTTGTTGTCTCTTGAAGTATACAACAAATCTAGTAAACTGAGCATCTTACATGTTACAAAAACATAGCAAGTAACAAATAATTATTCCTTTTTAAACTCTTTTCACTTGAAGGAAAGCAGAAAAGAAACAAAAAAGTCCAGTCAGAGTCCTCAAAACAGCAAGATGTTTCCAATTATCCTCCTGAGCAGGGTGAAAGAGTGTCCCTTCATCACCCACACAGGTGTCATTGTCCCGATTCAAAAATTTGGCTTTCAACTTTATGAAAAATAGATTTTTCCCACCCCCAACCCATATTCAAACAAACTTTTTTTTTTTTAAACCTTGTATACATAGACTTTGGACAAAGCCATTAGAAACAGTGTTTATATTTTGTGGTGCTTGTGATTGTTGGATATTTGCTGGGTAAAGGTGTTGCAATGTTTGTCTTGTGTTATTGGAGAATCTTAAATTGGTCATCTAATGTCCGAAGTAGGTCTGTCTAAAACATTCTGATGCAGATATTTTTTTTCTTTTCTCCTTTCACACTTGGTTCCTGTTCAAATATTTTTTAAATGATGGAGAAAATCCGGAACATTTCATAAATAACCCAGCAGTGTGTGCGTGTATATATATATATATATATATATATATATACACACACACACACCAAATTACATAACTATATATATATATACATACATACATACATACATACACACACCAAATTACATAACTATATATATATATATATATATATATATATATATACACACACACACCAAATTACATAACTATATATATATATACATATACACACACACACCAAATTGCATAACTATATATATATATATATATATATATATATATATACACACACACACACACACCAAATTACATAACTATCTATCTATCTACATACATACATAAATTACATATACATACATATATATATATATATATATATATATATACACATACACACATACACACACACAGACAATTATATACATGAATACATGCGCGCACGCACATTCCTCTCATTCAAATATGTTCACTGAACACAACAAATAAATTTTTTTGAATCAACTTTTTTTTCTAGTTCCACTAATGGTGGGCTACCAGGCGTTAAAAGAATTCTTCATCTTTTTTCTGCAATTCAATTTACTCAGAATTTTCATAATCAGCCAACACCCGATGAAGGGCAAGTAGAGATTTTCATGCAGAGTACAGATGGTTTGAATACAGTTTTCTTTCTTCTAGACTGGTTGCCATGCCAAAACTAAAGAGCACAGTCTACCCTACTACTAACCCAGAGTTGGGAAGTGGAGACAGATTCATGCCTTTCCCAAGAACGTTAGAGTGAAGTGTAGTGCAAACAGCCCCATTCAGGTTTTGATTTTTTGAGCGCAGTTACCATTAACTAATACGAGAAAAGTTTTTGTTTTTTTTGTTTTTTTTAAAACTTTTCTCCACATCCCCAAAATAATAACAATGTTTACCTATATCTATATTTGCATTTCCCCAACCCCTCCTGCCATAGGCTTGAGTCAACAAAAGGTCAACTTTTAGCAGAGAACAGCTGATTTGAATTAAAGAGTTATCCTTCTCTTAGACTGGTTGCCACCCCAGAGCTAAATAGCCCAGTCAGCTCTACAATGAGGAGCAGATATGCAGTTTGAAGTGTTGATAGACAGAACTTTGTGGCATGTGGGACATTTGGAAATTTTAGTACCAATCACTCCCCCATGTAAACTCAAAAAATATTTTTTTCCTTTATAGCATTAAGCCCAGGAAGACCACCATTAATAAAATCTGCTACAAGGTTGGAGCAGGCATTATCACATAACTATGTTCATTAAAGTAACTATGTATGTTTCAATAATTTATAGATCTTGATAATGACGAGAATTAGTCAAATGTAGGCAATCAGAAGTCCTATAAACTTTGGAGATTTCTTCTATACCTTTGACTCAGTAATATGAAAATTTATTCACAAACCGGAAAAAAATTAGAGAGAAACGTTGAACCAACAAAATTTTTCTGTTGTATTCATGTTTATAGATATATATATTTTTTCCTTATATATAAAGGAAAAAATATCTATCTACCTATATATATATATATATATCTATATAATGCATTAATATATCAATATGCAGAAATATATATTGCACATTTAATCTCATGCATACACAGAGAAATAGTAAGGCAGTCAAAAACTTTTTTAAACATGTACTTTCTATCAATTTGTTTACTTTTTTGTCCGTCTCTCCATATATATATATATATATATATATATATATATATATATATATATATATATATATATATATATATATATATATATATATATAAATAAATAAATATGTATTAGATACATATATCTATTTCATGGAATTTAGACTGCGACCCCTGGGTTTCATGGAGTTTTTTGCAGAACAACAATCATCAGGCATGTTCTTAACTGCCTGATGATTGTTGTTTTGAAAAAAAAAAACTCCATGAAATCCAGGGGTTGCAGTCTAAATTCCATGAATTAAATAGATATATCTAATATATATTTATTTATTATTATATAATAGCTCTATCCTAGATATTGAGCACTCTCCATATTATATTGCACTTAGTTTGACACAAACCCACAAAGTGATTTAGTGACAACCAACACTGTTATTATATATATATATATATATATATATATATATATATATATATATATAGAGAGAGAGAGAGAGAGATAGACACAGACACACATAGAAATAATGAGGCAGTTAATATTATGCAAGACATATCAGTTTCTTTTATAAAATGTTCATTTCCTATTTCTTTTTCCGATTATTATATATATATATATATATATATATATACATACACACACACACACACATGGTGCAACAGAAATACCTTACACATTTTAAACTGTCACCTTAGTAGTACAAATGAATTTAGGCAAGTGGCAATGGTAGCTCCATCTAGCTAATGTCTATCCATTTTTTTTTTTTTTTTTTAGATATGATCAGTCATGATCATAGCTTGGATAGGTGCACATATGGCATTTTCTGTTGAAAGGGCTTTTAAAACTGGCAAATCAGTAATTACTCCTCAGAGAGCTTTTCATGCTTATTTCATGAAAATTTTATCCAGAACAGTATCATTCCAACCTGAAATGAGCAGGATAAGCTCTTGCTGTAGCAATCACAAATTCACCACTCTTTCAAAAAATGTTTTTACGGCTAATGCATAGTGTGCACAGGTCAAAGCCATGATCATAATTAATTATATCTTGAGAGAAAAAAATAAAAAAGCAATACACTAATTAGATGGATTGCCACTTGCCTACATTCATTTGCACCACACAAGTGGCAGTTTGAAATATAGGAAGTATTTCTGTCACACACAGATTGTGTGTGTGTGTGTGTGTGTGTGTGTATATATATATATATATTGTATTTATTTAGAGGGCTATTGCAATGCAAAATAATTATTTGGGTCCGATTAATTTTGAAGTAAAAACTTCATCATCAGAGACTTTTGTTTGTTTTCTAAAAAGTCTCTGAAGATGAAGTTTTTACTTCAAAATTAATTAAACCTGAATAATTATTTTGCATTGCAATAGTCCTCTAAATAAATACAATATAATAAAATAATTTGTGCAATGCTTCAAGTAAATTATAAAATACTTATATATATATATATACATACACACACACACGCATATATATATATATGTATACACACACACTTTAAGATGAATAGGTCTACAAGGTTATTTATTTTTCTTCAACATGTGTATCTGGTATTTTTCTTTCTTCAGCAAGTCATAATAGTTGATGGTGATGTTACCTTTGATTTATTTAGTGGTAACCATCAACCATTATAGCTTCCTTAAGAAAGTGAAAAATGCAAGAAACATGTGTTGAAGAAAAATGAATAACTTGAAAAATAAATCTCCTTGTGGACCCATTCATTTTAAAGTATTTATTTTTTTCTATCATTGGACCAACGAAAATAATCTTACATCATATATATGACACACGCACACACTACATATATAAAAGCATCCAGGTATTGTTTTATGCATAGATACTCACGGACAGCTAAAGTTAACCATTCAATCCCCTGTGAGTCATTGGTCAACATATAGAAATATTTTTCTTTTTTGGTTTGTTTTAAATTTTTTTTTGTTTAGTTTTATCTTTTGAAAGAAAAAAAAACAATAACATGAAAGAAAGACAGAGGGTGGGTGGAATCACCCTTTCTTAGATGGATAAAATTTATGATCCATTAACTATCATGATAAAGGGATCCATACAGGGATTGTGTTAAGAGTTCATTTAACAAAGACATATGGAAAGTGAGAAAGAAAAAGTACCATCCCACAAAAAACAAAAAAAAAAAAAAAAAAAAAAAAAAGAAGTCCAGCTATGTTATATATATCTTCATTTTTGTTTCATTATTTTTGGTCTCCATATATTTAATATGTACACAGAAATGGGTTTGTCTATATATGTATATAATATGTGCGTGTGTGTATTTTACAAACACAAATTTTAAAATGTATATGTCATGTACATCATTTGTTTCTAAATAAATCTGTTAGCGTGTAATCATAATTACTGGTCAAATAAAGCCAGCGATTCCATATGGTGACCGTCACAGCCCTAAATGGAATGCCTATTGGTCAGATTTACCCCACCAACCTTCTGAGGGAACCCAGTCCAAAGATTTTTTTTTTGTTTTTCTTCTTTCTCTTTGTTCATTACATTCATTCATTCATTCTATTTCACCTGTGGCTTTCATTCACGAGTTTAAACGCCCACACATTAATAAGTGGTTAAGTAGACAGTCTGTTCAGCCATGAGTGCATGTTCTCGGATGATGTTGTATAAGTCCTTTGCAAGCTCCTCTTGAGTTGTAAACCGTACTTTTTCAAAGCTGAAAATGTCCTTTATGAACCTGTAGATCAGATCCTAAATGTTACAAAGAAAAGAAGAAAAGAAATAAAAAAGGATTAAATAAATTTGAGATATTCAAATAGAAAACATTTAATACAATAATGGGGACAAGGCATTATTCATCTTTTCAAGAATTTAAAAATGGAAAAAAAAAACAAAAAACTTGTGTGTTCTTATTAAAACAGTGAGAGGTGCCCATGGTGTAATGGTTATCGTCGTAGGAAATAGACACTGCGACATGAGTTCAAATCCTGGACGAGACTGATTGTATTTCACATTGCACTAATACCCTTGGGAAAGGTATGAATCCAATTATTCTCCCTCCAGCTATGGGTAAACAGTAGGACAGACTGATTTCTTAAGCCTTGGTAAGGCAACTAGTCTAGGAGAAGGAATACTCTGAATTCAAACCAGCTAAACTCTGCTTAAAAATTGACCATGTGTCATATCTTACCTGAGTGGAGGGGTTAGTAAATATAAGAGAAATTGAATTCAACTCCTTATGGGTTAATTAATGCCAAAATTTGATTTATAAATGTTTGATTAAGATGGTTCACATTTCTCCCTTTGATGTTGAAACTGAATTCCTTATACGAATAAATAATTTCATGCTTTCCTCACCAATTTGGTTTAATCGTATCATTTGCATATCATATATGGTTGTTATAAAATTGATTTTAAAATTTTTTTTAAAAACTTGTGTATTCTTATTAGTGTTTTATAGCCATGATATAACTATACAAATATACGGATACAGGGAATTACCGAAACACTGACAACTTTCTTTAGTTTAGGTACAAAACGTTTAACTTTTTTTGACTTTTAGTTTTTCGACACGAGGAGAGAGACACAATTTTTACTATGCTGACTGTTTCTACATCGTTCTTCAGTCAACCCCCAGCTGGACTGCCCAACACAGGTTCAAATCTCGACTTGCCTCGCCCAGAGTCAAATCTCAACTGGCCTCGCCCAGAGTCAAATCTCAACTAACGATTTTTTCAAAAACCACCAAAATTCCCAGCCAATCACTTCCGGGCATAACGTCATTCACACCCCAGTCTCATTTCCTATCTGGGACTTCTATTATGACATCTTTGATTGTCACATCCTCAGCGCGTGAGCGTGAACACCTGCACTAAAAGCCAAATAGTTCAAAACCTAACCAAACGATAAGATATAATTAACGAAAATGATTAAATAAAAAAAAAATAATTCCGCAATTATATAACATGAGGATAGAAGAAAGAGAAATTGAAAAAAAAAAACAAAAAAAAAAAAACTTCATATGCCCAAAATAAAATTCCACAAATGCACTGATTTGAGTTTAAGAAAAAAAAATTTTTTCAAGTAGTTTTTTTTTTTGTGGTTTGAATTAATTACACACTTAATGCAAATTTTGATTATTCAAAAATTTGATTTTGATTTAAAAAAAAAAAAAAAAAAAAAAAAAAAATTGTGTGTGTGTGGGTGGGTGGGGGGTCATTTTCAAATTCTAATTAAATGTAGAATGATCACCCATTTACCAAACAAGTACTTAAAAAAAAGATTAAATCAAAATAATAATAATGTCTGGTTACGTGTCTTTTCCAATGCTAACTGTTCATAAAATTGTTGATCATTCTACATGGAATAAAAATGGAAAGTGAAACTCCTTTATAAAATATGAAATCACTTTCTTTTGGAAAATAAAAAAATATTATAGTTAATTCAAAGGTCTAATTAGTTCAAATCAAAAAAATTACTCAAAATTTTTTTTTTGGCCACTGAACTTTAATAAGTACAAATGTTTACACACAAAAAAAATATAAATATATATAAATCTAATTTTATCATTTGTGTCACTAGATCTTTGCGGTCTGGAGAAAGTTTAGAAAAAAAATAAAAATAAAAAATAAAAAAATAGAAAAAAAAAAAGCCAAAATAACTAAAGTTCAAAAGGCTATTTGAACTTGGTTTCGCTGAATATTTTTGGGTTGGTTTCGTTTGGTTTTATGGCATATCAACCATTGTAGGTCATTTAATGCCAAATCCTTTTTAGACATATATTAAACATAGGATTTCTATACACATTTTGTAAATAACATTTTTGAATAAATCTGAGCTCATCTTTTTTTGCAAAGAGTTAAATAGTTTCACTTAATTTCAAACAATTCTGTTTAGCATAAGTAGTTTTTTGATTATACACAGTTAGTCATTTATTTAAATAAAGTTTTTTGTTTACACACAGTTAAATATAAAAACAGTTCTATTTCAAACAATTCAACTTAGCATCAGTACAGTTTAAATGTCAACAGTTCTATTTCAAACATTTCAGTTTAGTATAAGTACAGTTTTTTGTTTACACACAGTAAAAACAGTTTTATTTGACCCACAGATAGGACCCTATCAGGTGCTACCACTCTAGTCCAGAGTGGACCTGGGAGCGATGGTAATAAAGGGGTACTCAGCATTACCTAAAGCCCCAGCATTACTGAAGCCTCACCATCAGATTATTTAGTGTCATATCCAGGACACTCGTTGGTAGGGTAGGTCTTACCCTTCTGCAGAAATACAGTCGGTGTATTCTACAGCACCAGCTGACTGGGCAAATATTTTTTGATAAACTTTTGATATGTTCTGCAGCCCATGTTGGCCTACCAAACACACTTTGTTTCATTTCTTTTATAATTTTTCCTGGGTCAATCCATCGTGAGCTCAAATTAAAATTTATTGAGAATAAAGTGCAGTAGTCTTCAGTCAAGTTACTGGACCCATAATTTGGCTTAGTTGTCAGGGTACAATTCAGCTGATGAAGCATCTTGGGCACACACAGCATGGCAGAGGCCCTCCCTCTCCAGGTCCCTAGCACAAATATTGTATTCTGTACTTAAGGAAGGGTAAAGTTAAAGAGTATTTACAGATTATATATCTGTTTTGTCACTAAGGCTTCGCCAATGGTTGGGAAAAAAAAATTATGACAATTACAAGCCAAGTTCAATAGGCTATTTAAACCTGTTTTATTCAATATTTTTGGTAAACTTTATGTCTGCTCAGCCAATAACATACAGCATATTTAGTTTCATTGCTAGTACAAATTTGTCGAGGGTCAGCTACATATTCTTCCAAGGTTTGCCATATCAGAGGCAGTAAGAAAGGATTTTAATGTAATTTGGAAAAATAATTTCTATCAGGTTCAAGAATTCCAACACCTTTAACTCTTGGTTTGTTTTTTTTGGTTTAATGGCATATCAACCCAATATGGGTTATTTAATCCCAAACCCATCTTTGTAGAATAGGAGTTGTACTATTTGACTCATAGCTAGGGGAATAAGGGAGTACATACATTTCCTGAGGGCATTAGACTGAAAGTGAATGAAATAGTGTGACTGGAGTTTGAACTCACTCACAATGGGGTTGCAGTCCAGCACATTAGCCACTACACCAAAGGGATGCCCACACTTTCACCCTTGGATAATAGGGTCTAAAATGACTTACCTTGAAGGAACAACAGACAGTTTTGAGTTCTGACGGTGGTCCCAAGAGTCCCCACACAAGCACAGGGCTAATTTGTTCAGAAATCGAGTAGAAATAGGAGAGAAAACCAGATGGAAACTGAAAAAGGAAAAAAAAAAAGAAATTAAAAAAAAAAAAAAAAAAATCCCTACTTTCTGATACAACCTCTTTGGTTGGTTGAGTTATTCAATGCTAAACTGTATATATATATATATATATATATATGGTTTGGTTTGGTAGCATATCAGCCATTGTAGGTTATTTAATGCCAAATCCATTTTTACTCATATAAACAATTCTATTTCAAACAATTCAGTTTAGCATAAGTACAAATTTTTGTTCTATTTAACTCATTTGATAGGACACTATCAGGTACTACCAATCCGGGTCAGAGTGGACTTCAGAGCGATAACAATAAAGAAGCACTCTGCATTCCTCAAAGTTCCAGCATTACAGGAGACTCACCATCAGATTGTTTTGTGTCATACCAGGACACTCAGAGTGGGAGTCTTACCCCTCAGCAGAGATGCAGTCTGCATATTCTACAGCCCCAGCTGACTGGGCTATATATATATATATATATATGGTTGGTTAGTTGTGATTTTATGGCATATCAACCGTTATGGTTATTTAATGTCAAATCTTCTTCATACATATATATTAAATATACATGATTTGTAAATGTTCTATTGGTAACATTTTTAAATGAGCCTAAGCTCATTTGTTTTGCACTCAGTCAAATGGTTTCAAGTATTTCTATCTAATACAAATAATTCTATTTACTATTAATCATTTGTTTGCTCACAGATACTATCCTCTCTTTCCAATAATAGTGTTTTATATTTGCATATAAATTTCTTACACCGAATACAGGGTGTGACAGAAATACCTACCACATTTTTCAACTGTTACCAACATAGCTTCATCGAGTTAATGTCTTATTTGTTTTTTCCTCTAGATACTATCATGGCTTGGACCAATGCATACCATGTATCTTTAAGACTAGTGAATCTGTAATTGCAACACGGTGGGCTTTTCCTGCTCACTTCATATTATGTCAGAATGATGCTGTTCTGGATAGAAAATCAATACCACTATGGGTTGAAAATTTTAGAACCACAGGTTAGCTAAGATTATTTAGTTTAATGGCATATCAATCATTGATGGTTATTTAATGCTAAATCTGGTTTATATATGATTTTAAAAAGAATAGTTTGCAGGTGACATTATTTTTAAATAAACCAGATTTTATTTGTTTGCACACAGTTAAACAGTTTCAAGCATTGCGATCAATTACTAAATATTCACTTTAATATTAATTATTTGTTTGCACACAGTTAAAATGGTTTCAAGTATTGTAAACAAGCAGTTCTATTTGACCCATAGTTGAGACCCTAACAGGTACTACTACTTCAGGTTAGAGTGGACAAGAGAGTTATGGCAATGATGAGGTACTCTATACTCCTTAAAGCACCAGGACTGGAGCCCCACCATCATATAGTTTAGTGTCCTATTCAGGACACTCATTGAGGGTGAAAGGTCTTACACCTCTACAGAGATGCAGTTGGTATATTCTACAGTCCTAGCTCCTATTTACCCAACCCCTCCGCTCGGGCAGGATATGATACAAGGTCAATTTTTAAGCGGAGTTTAACAGGTTTGAATTCAGAGTTTTCCTTCTCCTAGACTGGTTGCCTCACCAAGGCTGAAGAGCCCAGTCTGTCCTACTATTTACCCATAGCTGGAGGTAGAATAATTGGATTCATACCTTTCCCAAGGGTATTAGTGCTATATGAAATGCAATCAGTCTCGTCCAGGGTTTGAACTTGAGTCGCCGTGTCCATTTCCTACGACGATAACCATTACACCACGGGCACCTCCTATATTCTACAGTCCTAGCTGATTGGGCTTAGAACCACAGGTTAATCAATTGAAACAAAGACACCTCAAAGCTCTTGAACTGCAGATATTGTTAACTCTGTGAGACAATCTTTTGTGTAATCTTCTACAGTGGGTTTTTTTTTGTTAACCTTTAAAACACATGGTTTGTCTAAGTTATGATCATAACTGATCCTGTCTACTAAAAACAAATTTTTTTAAAGGGATAAGACATTTAATAGACAAGTAGCAATGTCTGATTTATCTAAGAAAAGCCCAGTCAGCTGGGGCTGCAGAATACACTGACTGCATCTCTGCAGAAGAGTAACCCCTCACCCACATACACACAAAGTGTGTCCAAGATATGATACTAAACAATCTGATAGTGAGGCTTCAGTAATGCAAGAGCTTTGGGGAATGTGGAGTATCCCTTCATTGCCATCGCTCCTAGGTCTACCGTGGTCCAGTGTGGTAGTACCTGATAGGGTCGTATCTATGGGTTAAATAGAACTGTTTGACCATTTAACTAAGAGCAAACAACTGACTTATGATAAATTGAATTGTTAGAAATAGAACTGTTTGATCATTTAACAGTGTGTAAACAAATGACTGATGTTTAATTGAATTGTTAGTGATAAATAGCAATACTTGAAAACATTTAACTGTGTGCAAACAAATGATTAATAGTTAATAGAATTATTCTTATTAGATAGAAATAAGTGAAACCATTTAACTGTGTGCAAAAAAATTAGCTCAGGCTCATTTAAAAATGTTATCTAAAAATGTGTTTAGAAATCATTTTTAATACATATATGTATAAAAAGGATTTGACATTAAATAACCTAGAATGGTTGTTATGCCATAAAATGAAACCAAATCAAATCATATATATTTAATATATATGTATAAAAAGGATTTGGCATTAAATAACCTACAATGGTTGATATGCCATAAAACAAAATCAAACATCCATCTCAGTACACTTGCACCAAACAGATGATAGTTTAAAATGTGGGAGCAATTTCTGCCACACCCTGACTAAGAATCATTATAGAACGAGGAGTAGCATTTTTTGAGAAATGATTATTTTTTCTTAAGTAAAAATCTGATACTATCTTTGTCTTGTTTTCTCTTTTGAGTTTTTTTCCCCCCTCATTCTGTGGTCTGCTGGGATGGCAAAATCTACTATATGGCAAGTTTTCTTTTTTAATTAGCACAAGGTCTGTTCTTCTGGCTGAGATTAGGCGATCCATTTGTATCTTAAAATCCTGGAGAATTTTATGCATCTCATTCTCTTGGATGGATTTTGGTTTGTGCACATACCATTTGGTTGTATGGTCAAATTTCAATTTCTTCTCTCAGTGGATCACCTTACCCAACAAGTTATATCTAGTCTCATACTACTTTTTATTAATTCTTTTTGCAGCAATTCTAACTGATGGTTTTTCACTGAAGTCTGAGTGGTATCAGATCTTCTCAGGTCTCCAGAAACTCTTCAAAGAGTAGCGCTATGGTCTGAAAGATTTCAATTTTCCTTCTAATTTGTTCATAGAGTCTATTTTCCAAGTTTTTTGAGGATCCTTCCTAGAGCACAGCTACAACTGGTATCACCGTCATCTTCACGCTCCACAACATTTTCAGTTCTCTAGCAAGGATCCAAATATTTGTCTCGCTCTTCATCTTCCCTTACTTACATTTTGAGGTCTGCTGGAATGATAAAATCCTACAGATAACTAGTTTTTTTTTTCTTCTTGTTAGTTTATCATTACTTCTTGTGATCATTGTCATTACTTTGATTGTTATCATTACTTCTTGTTATTACATTATTTATTATCATTACTTCTTGTCATAACTTTAATTGTTATCATTACTTCTTGTGATCATTATCATTACTTTGATTGTTATCATTACTTGTTATTACTTTATTATCATTACTTGTTATTAATTTAATTGTTATCATTACTTCTTGTCATAACTTTAACTGTTATCATTACTTTTTTTATTACTTTAAGCGTTATCATTACTTTAATTATTATCACTACTTCTTGTTATTTGTTATCCTTACTTTAATTATTATCATTACTTGCTATCATTATTTCTTGTTATCAATTTAATTATCATTACTTCTTTTTAATTGTTATCATTACTTCTTGTTATTACTTTAATCATTATCATTACTTCTTGTTATTACTTTAATTATTATCATTACTTCTTGTTATTACTTTAATTATTATCATTACTTCTTGTTATATTTGCATTTAGGTGAAGAGTTATTATCATAGAAAATGAAATCATCAAGCAGAGTTCAAATCCTGGACCAGGTTGATTGTGTTTCCCTTTACACTAATGTCTTTGGGAATCCATCTGTTTTCCCCTTCCCAGTTATGAGTAAACAAGTAGGATAGACTTGGTAAGGCAACCTGTCTAGAAGGAAAACTCAAATCAAACAAGATGTACACTGTTTTAAGATAGAATTTGTGTTGTATCCAGTCTATAATAGAGGGGTTAGGTAAATTCATTTCATACATTAAATGTTAGAGTTGGGCAGTTTGGCAATTTATGTTTCAGTATAGATTTTTTTTTCCCTTGATACCGCAGTTTTTGATTCGGTTTTTCAGTTTTTAATCTAGTGTCTTTGCTTTCTAAGGAAGCCATTGATTTTCTTACGGAATGATAGCATTTCCAGTTGATATCTGATTTTGTTTGAGAATGTCAAATTTGCAACTTAGTTTATTCAACTTATAATTTCTCATGTATTTCTGGTCCAATCTTAAAAATATTTATATGGCTGGAAAGAAAATAAGAACCTTTCTAACATTAAGGCAAAACTGGCAACTATTTTTTTTTATTTCTATTCACTATTTCATTGTTAACTTAATTTTACCACCAAAAGTATTTTTTGAAAACTGAAACAAATAGATTCCAGACATTATGTCATATTTCCCTTTTTTTCTATTTGAAAACATTCAATATGAAAGATTTCCAAGTGTCATATCTGTTGAATTTTCTTCATTTTTTTCTTCTTCATTTCTTTTGTTAACAAATAGATTTCCCATCTATTTCCTAAAACTAGTCAATTAAATGTTTTTATCAGATTTTTGTTCAACCTTTTCCTCTTAAAATGGTATAAATGTTGATAAAATTTAATTTTATTAAAATCTGAAAGTTTTTTCAAAAGTGTTTCCTTGGATATGGTTGCTCAGTAATAACAGCACAATACCAAACGATTTCGGTTTTGTAAAAAATTTCAATACGATTTCGGAGTGTGAAGATGAAACCAAAAAAAGTTGGTTTTTCTGTTAAACCGCCCATCTCTATTAAATGTAACAATTATTATTATAGGACAGAAGTAGTATCAGTTGGTAGAATAGTTAACAAGCGAGGCTAGCAGACCATTGTGAATCCAGTTCTGACTAGGTGCCTTTACTTCTGGTCTTGTGCTAAAATAAGCTCAGATTTATTTTGGTTTGGTTTGGTTTTACGGCATATCAACCATTGTTGGTTATTTAATGCTAAATCCAGTTTATTCATATATAGTATATATATGATTAAGTCAACCAAGTTAACTAGTTCCAAGTATTGTAATGTATCACTAATAATTCAGTTAAATATCAGTCATTTGTTTACATACAGTCAAATGATTAAACAGTTTTATTTGTAACAATTGAATTTATCATAAGTCATTTGTTTGCACTCAGTTTAATGTCAAACAGTTCTACCTGACCCATAGATAGGACCCTTTCAAGTGGTACCATACCCGGCCAGAGTTGACCTGGAAGTATAAGAAATGAAAAGGTACTCTATATTGCCCAGAGGTCCACTGTCTAGAACATCGCCATCAGATTGTTTAGTGTCATATTCAGGACACATGTTGGGGAAGTCTTACCCCTCTGTAGAGATGTTCAGCTTAATAAATGACAATTATTAACATAAGTAGTAATATTTTATCGAAAGAAAGAGATGAGGGGGTCATTCAAAAGATTATTTTTGTTACTGTAAACATTTGAAAATTCTTTTTATATAGAAAAAAAAAAAAAAAAAAAATCTTTCAAACTATTTATATATAAGTAAGCAAGTAAAGTTGACGACCATGGTCAAGGGCAACCAGAAGGCTCCTATTTTAATAGTTACTACACTGAGTTGTAGAGCAGGACTCTACTCCCTGGATTGCTCTACTTACCATTGATCCCTACCATATAATGTGGAGTGTTAAGCAAGGAGGCATCAAGTACCATTTTTGAGTCTTTGATGACTCAACCTGGGATAGAACCATGGTCTCCTGGACCATTGGCGAACACTTTACCCACTAGATCAATTACAAATAAACCCATCTACAGAGCACTTTCTATATATATATATATATATATATATATATATAGATGGTTGTTGTAGGTCCAAAGAAAGAATAAGGATATATTCTAAAATAAGAAGGTCCACGAAGAGATTTGTATTTTTTGAATTTATTCATTTTGTTCAAAATATTTTGAACAAAATAGATAAATTCAAAAAATACAAATCTCTTTGTGGACCTTCTTATTTTAATATATATATATATATATATATATATATATATATATATATATAAAGAAACTAAGTGCTCTGTAGATGGGTTTATTTGTAATTGAATATAATGCCAACATTAAATTCTCTTTTTAAATAAAAATATAATCAGTGCAATGTTAATGTGGTTTAAAATTTAGTAAATCCATAGCAGATACATTAGGCTTTAAAATAAATTTCCAACACTAGATCACATACATTTGAATTTAAATGCTGCTAACAGTAATAGAATGCCAAAAATCTTCTCATTTTTTTTTTTATTTCATTTTTGAAATTGAACATAATTCAGAAGATAAAGTATCATGTATCAACATAGCCCAGATGATGGTTTAATAAAAAAAAACTGATATGTTTAATATTGACTTATGAATAAATTCACCTTATGAATAAAAAAAAAAACCAAATTGGTCTAATGAGTAGAGTGTTTGCCAATGGTCCAGGAGACCGGGGTTCAATCCCAGGTTGAGTCATACCAAAAACTCAAAAAATGGTACTTGATGCTGCCTTGCTTAGCACTCAGCATTATAAGGTAAGGGTAATCAAAGGTAAAGTGGAGCAATCAAGGGAATGGAGTAGTTCCCTCCCCAACACCTTGGTGTGGTAGCTATTGAAAAGGGAGCCAACTTTACTTACTTGTGTCTGTGACCCTGGGTTTCATGCTTTACACATTTTACACATTCATCAGACAAACTGAAAGGTTAAAAAAAAAACAAACAAAAAACCCAAAAAAACCATTGATTAATATGGTTAATTTTTTGTTTGAAGTGGGATTTTGTTCATGTGTGTATGTGCCTAAGTTTCTGTGCTTTTGAATTTCAGTATGTTTTTGTATGTGCTGTCACTTGCGCATATATATATATATATATATATATATATATAAAAGTAAAGTTGGCGACCTTAGTTGAGGGTAACCTGAAGGCTCCCCTTTCAATAGCTATTACACTTAGGTGTTGGAGAGGGCATTTCTCCATTCCCTGTATTGCTCCACTTCACCCTTGATCTGTACCTTATAATGCTGAGTGTTAAGCAAGGCGGCATTAAGTACCGTTTTTTAGTTTTTGCTATGACTCAACCTGGGATTGAACCCGGTTTCCTGGACCATTGTCAAACACTCAAACCATTATGCTAATGGCCCAGTTATATATATATATATATATAAAATGTAATGAATGAATGGTTGATTTTAAGGCTTGTCAACCCTTGTCGGGTAATTTAATGCTGAAGTGTCTTGTTTCTTCAATCACATGATTTCAAATATCTAATAAGAATAATTATCATTTGATCTTTCTCACCAAAGAACTGTAGCATATAGCTTTTTATAGTCTTTGAAGAAATTGAAATTATTTTCATTGAAAATATTTAGATAAACATTGGAATGAATAGCATTCCAAAGAGGCAATATCAGGTGAATATAGCAGATTAGTGAAAACTACTTTGCCAATCTTTAACGATTTTTATCAGGTCACAAATGAAACATGTTTTGTGTGCGCGCGCATGTATGTGTGTGTGTAAAACAATGTGTACATATGCATAAGCATACGTAATAACATTTTTAAAGAGTATTAGTGAGCATATCTAAAAATTGAGCCAAGTTAGATCTGTCAGACTGTTCTCAAGTTATATTCCCAACCACAGTCTTAATAACAGCCACAAATAAAAGACTTCTTTACCTTGAGCATTTTCCTTTTTGCTTTCAACACTGACCAGACAGCTGTAGACAAGGCCTTGAAAAAAAAAAAAAAAAAAAAAAAAAAAAAAAAAAAAAATTAAAGATTTTCTATACTAAAAATTATTAGCAATGCATTTCTATACTAAAATCTACATTTTCTTTTTTAAGTAGAGGAATTATATTGTGAATTGAATTACCATGACCAGAAAATCCGACGAACGCCTACGCACGACATATGGAAACACTGGACAGCTGCTTTGACCTTATTAGGTCTCATCAGCAGTGTATACCGTGATCTCCACCACTGGAGATCGAACCAACAACCACAGATTGCAGAACTGAAACTCTACAACTGAGCCACCAGTCCATATCGCACACAAGTGATGCCGAATTGACGTTGTAGACTCTTGAAAATTCAGTATGATATTGCTATACATCTTATGAGCTGACTGACCAATTTTTATGATTTCAAGTTCAAATCAACAGCTACAGCAGCAATTGGAATACACCCTACTAAAACCTGATTGTTACAGCTGGCGAATTACAAAAATGCAATCTGGATGTGAGGACACTTTAGAAGAACAATATGCAATAAAATTCTGTTTTAAACTTGGAAAAAATGCCACAGAAACATATGCAATGCTTCAGACTGCTTTTCAACCATCTTGCAAGAATCGAGCATCAGTTTTTGAGTGGCATAAGAGATTTAAGGAAGGCAGGGAGTCTGGGAGGGATGATGAGGTGTGGGAGGAGTAAGGAAGTCAATACACCACAGTTGATTGGCCAAAGGGTTAGGGTTAGGGTTACTATGTTGAGGTTTTAAGGGAGTTCAGGAAGAGATTCCATCGGAAGAGGCCAGCACTCTTCAAATCAGGTCAGTAGCATTTCCACCAGAACAATACACAAGTCCATAACTCCATCCTTGTCACAGACTATTTGACCAAGGTGGGCATCAAGACAGTTCTTCCGCCTCCCTATAGTCCAGACTTTTTTCCCTGTGACTTTTGGTTATTCCCTAAGCTCAGAGGCTGTTGTTATGAGACAATTGAGGAGATGAAAGAGGCTGTGAAGAAGGTCATTGACATGCTCACACAAGAGGACTTCCATGAGGCCTTCCAGAAGTTGCTGGAACAGTACAACAAGTGCATTGCAGCCGGAGGAGATTACTTCGAAGGGGACTAGAGTTTCATGTGTGTACTATCAATAAAAGTGCCCATACAAAAAAAGTCTGGAAACTTATCGTATGCACCTTGTACAACTATAGCAGATAGAGAAAAAACTGATTTGGGGACAGTTAAAATTACTTTTTGGGACAATGGCAAAAAAAAAAAAGTCTGGAGCCCTGATACTAAAAATAATGGTTATTATTATAAAAAATAAAATCAGATACCAGAGTTCAAATCCTAACAAAGCTTTGTTTCATTTTGCACAAATCCCCTTGGGAAATACATACATCCATCTCTTTCTCAACTACCCAGCTATGAGTAAATAGTAGGGCAGTCTGGGTTCTTTAACTAGACAACCAGTCTAGAAGAAAAGACTGAATTCAAACCAGCTGTGCTCTTAAAAATTGACCTAGTGTCAAATCCTGTACACGGCAGGAAAAGTTGGGTAAAAACATGTATGTATTTACCAACCCCTCCGCACAAGCAGGATGTGACATTGGGTCAATTTTAAACATAGTTTACCAGGTCTGAATTCAGAGTTTTCCTTCTCCTAGACTGGTTAACAAGGTTAAAGAGCCCAGCCTGCCCTACTATTTATCTATAGCTGGAGGAAGAATAATTGGATTCATACTTTTCCTAAGAGTATTAGTGCTTTGTGAAATGCAAACAGCCTACAATCAAAACCATTACACGATGGACACCTCTAAATACATGTAGGAATATTAAAACTGTCCAAAGGTCTGACTCTGGATGTTGGAAGGTAGTAAAAAAGAGATTTGGGCAAAAGGTAGGTTTTCCATAATGAGTGCTGGCAGAAAATCTATCACATCTTCTGACTCAACAAAATGCCAAATGAGGAGCCGTACTGCAGAAGAGGATTGAAATAGGGCGTTTCTAGAAATAAAACATCAACAGCCAAAATGGTTAGGTCATGCAGTCAGAATTGAACCAAGACATGATATTAAGGGTTGCATTAAGATGGTCACCAAAAGCCTGTGTCGTGTAGCCATAATGAAGGAGGGAACCACAACACTTGGTTATAAAAATATAAAACTCACATTTTTATTTCTTGTAAGGGTCATAACTGGTGTAAGTATGTGAGAGACAGAAACAAGGAGGAGAAGACAGACTGCCATATTGACCCATAATTACTTCTTCTCTTGACCATACCATGCTGGGTTATCTTCAAGACCCCACTTAGTTCTTCTTCTGCTTCTTGGCTGGGGGTTACTCAACTGGAGAATTACTGTAGGCCCTTGGCCCCAGTGAGGCACCCAGCCACTTGCTGGCACTCCCATGATTGACCGAATCTCTTCTGGCCGCAAGCCAAGACTGACTCTCTGTATCTCACGTGGGCATCTGCATATATCATTTAATAACACCCACACATTTCTGTTCAATCATGTGACTGCTTCCTGTGTAGAGAATCTCTGATTGATGGCTCAGTCAAGGGTCACTATGCAATACCTGTAGAGCCAAAGAGCATCCAACGTAGAACAGCTGAAGGTGAATAGAGAGAGAGATGAATCTTCTTATACAGTGCAAGGCAAAAAGAACAGATGAATGGCAGTGAATCCAGTGAATCCTTTATTCCACACTCGACTCTAAAACCCCCACCCCACCCCATTGGGAAGGAGATCATTAGTAAATTGAGACTCACAGTTTCTTTAAAGCCATTTGAGAGCCACTGGTTCTGCACAACAGCCACAACGGATTTGGGAGGATTTTCCAAATCATCAAAGGCATCCAGCAGTATGAAGTCCAATAATACGTCATAGAATGTAAACTTTTTCACCTAAAAACACATTAAAGAAAAAAAAAATTAAATAATGATAAAATCAATTCGACTCATTGGTACTTTTTTTTTCACAGACACACATCATAGCTCTGGTTTTCTAGTACAGAGGTCAAACTCAAATAGCAGAGGGTAAATTCTAGTACAGAGGTCAAACTCAAATAGCAGAGGGTAAATTTAAACTCAAGAGCTCAGGGATCAAAGCGTTATCTACACAAAAAAATCAAGTTAAAAAAGTTAACTATAAAAAAAATTGTGTTTTTCATGTAATGACAAAACTAACAAAAAAAAAAAAAAAAAAAAAAGAATCAAAAAGTCATTAAATTTATAAGTATTCAAAATTTTAAATCTATAATCATAAAATCAATTCATATTTATTCATATTCAATTTATAATTTTCAAAATCATTTCATATCTACATTTATAATTATAAAATTTTTTGAATTTATAATTATAAAATTTTTTGAATTTATAATTATAAAATTAAGCCCAAAAAGTGGAGAGCAAGATCAAAATTTGGGACTTAAAATTTTACAGGTCTTATCAAATTTGAAAAATTTTAAGCAAAATCCCAGCTGTTCAAGTCCATCATAATCCCATCTACAGATCTTGTTTGACGCCCTGAAAATGAGATACATATTTACCCAACCCCCCTGCTCGGGCAGAATATGACACAAGGTCAATTTTTAAGTGGAGTTTAACAGGTTTGAATTCAGAGTTTTCCTTCTCCTAGACTAGTTGCCTCACCAAGGCTGAAGAACCTAGTCTGCCCTACTATTTACCCATAGCTGGAGGGAGAATAATTGGATTCATACCTTTTCCAAGGGTATTAGTGTTATGTGAAATGCAATCAGTCGCGTTCAGGATTTGAACTCGTGTCACCGTGTCCATTTCCTACGATGATAACCATTACACCATGGGCACAGAAAAATGAGATAGCCATTCCATCCTGGTCTAGCATTTTCCTATTCCCAGATCCTGTCTAAATTCTCTCAAACAACAAAGCTCTCTTTTTCTGCCAACATTAGAAAACAACTGCCAACATTTGACAGTATAAGGAAGGCGATATGTAACCATCTTTATCCAGGATTTGAACTCGCCTCACCGGATCCATTTTCTAATTTACAGGTTACAGTACAATGAAAATTTCAAAGCAAGAAATCCAATTTTGGATCCAGCAGATCCTTCAAGTGATGAGAATCCATCAATCACTTGGATCTTTACAATATGGACAGAAAACTGCTTTACGCATGTATGAGAACAAGAGAACATTGTGAAGCAGGAGAAAACGCATGATCATAGGAACAGAACTACTTGTGGCAGAAGAATAGAAAGCAGTCTTGAAGAGAATGGATGAAAACATGTCTGGAAGGCATGATAACTCTCAACAAAAGCACAATATCAATGTTCAGATGCAATGTAACAAAACAATTTTAAAGAGAAAAAAAAACAAATGTTAAGCAGAATGTGTTACTAAGAAAAAGAAAAGAGAAGAAAAAAAAGCTACTTGAGCATCATGGGTATAAAAAAAAAAGAAATACATATATTAAGAAAATATGGACACATTCATGGCAGAATGGTTATAATCATAGGAAACAGATACAGCAACCTGCGTTCAAACCCTGCCTGAGGCTATTCGTATTTCACATAATGCTAATACCCATGAGAAAGATTATGCATTCAACTATTCTCCCTCCAGCTATGGGTAAATAGTAGGGCAGACTGTGCTCTTTAATCTTAGTATGGCAACTGGTCAAGGAGAAAGAAAACTAAATTCAAATCTGTTTAACTCCACTGAGAATTGACATTGTGTCACATCCTACTAGTACAGAGGGGTTGGGTAAATACATATATTCGAAAAATATTCATTATGTTTGTAAACCCAGCAAAAATGGCACATTATAGCAAGATTTCTATTAGTTTCACTTGGTTTTAAGGCAAATCAACCATTGTAGGTTATCTAATGCCAAATCCTCTTTATACATATATATATATATTAAATATATGTGATTTGGTTTGGTTGGGTTTTATGGCACATCAACCATTGTAGGTTATCTAATGCCAAATCATTTTTATACATATATATTGAATATATGTGATTTGGTTTGGTTGGGTTTTATGGCACATCAACCATTGTAGGTTATCTAATGCCAAATCATTTTTATTCATATATCAAGAATGATTTCTAACACATTTTGCAGATAACATTTTTAAACAAACTGAAGCTCAGTTTTTTTTGCACACAGTTAAATGGTTTCACTCATTTCTATCTAATATGAATAATTCTATTTACTTCAAACAGTTCTATTTCAAACAATTCAGTTTAGCATGTAAACAAAGTTAAATGGTTCCAAGTATTGATATCTATCTCTAACAATTCAATCATTTGTTTCCCCAATGATCAAACAGTTCTATTTCAAACAATTCGGTTTAGCATAAGCACACAGTTTAAATGTCAGTTTTATTTGACCTATAGATAGGACCCTATCAGGTGTTACCATTCCAGGCCAGAGTGGACCTGGGAGCAATGGCAATGAAGGGGTACATGACATTCTCCAAAGCTCCAGCATTACTGAAACCTCACCATAAGATTGTTGAATGTCATATCAGGACACTTGTTGGGGGAGTCTTACTCCTTTGAAGAAATGCAGTCGATGTATTTTGCAGCCGCAGCCAACTAGGCCAATTTTTATTAGAACAATACACTTAAAATGCTGTCAGAGAATAAAATAATTTATAGTCCAATTTGTAACCAAATGATAATTCTGTGGGATCTATATTTGGTGTGGTTTCTTTGTTTAATGGCATATCAACCTTTACAGGTTATTTAATGCCAAAGACATTCTCTAAGTAGAACAGTGGAGGTACTATTTAACCCATAGCTGGGAGGATAAGGGGGTTTATACCTTTCCCAAGGGTATTTGCCCGAAAGTGAATGTAATAGCGCAACTGGAGTACAAACTCGCTTACTACGATTCCGCAGTCCATCGCTTTAACCATTACACCACAAGGACACCCCCAGGATCTATATTTGTTCTGAACATTAATTTTTAAATGATCCAAACCCTTGATATTATACAAATAACTATGAAGAACTAATTATTATCCTTCACTTCATCCTAAATAGAAGAATCAGTATCATTAGGGACAGCTGTTATACTCAGAAAAGTTGAGTTTTTCTTATAATTATTAGAGTGAAGGATAGTTGACAATTTAAAGTTTTAGCATATTTATTAAATGAATCCAATAGTATTTTATATAAAGAGCCATAATATATTAACAAAGGGTTCAGTTTGTCATTTTTTACCAATGTAAATATAAGCTAAATGCTTAAAATTCAATCATACAATTCTTTTGATAATCTAATATTAGAATCATTTGTAATGCATTTCTATAGTAAAATCATTTGTAGTTTACTTCTGTAGTAAATTCCTATATATACTTTTAGCATTTGCTATGTAATGATTAGAGTGAATGATAATTCACAATTTAAAGTTTTAATATATTTGTTAAATAAATCCTAGCTATCAGATAATGTATTATATCAAGAGTCATTATATATTACTGAAGGGTTTAGCTAGTCATTTTCCACCAATGTTTAAATATTTTCTATTTTTTTCTCTGATAGAAATAAGCAAGTAAATATAAGTTGAATACATAAAATTTCAACTCATTCAATTATACATATATATCTTTTATATTGATAATTAATATTAAAATAATTTCTAATAGATTTCTATAGTAAAATGATTTGTAATGAATTTCTATAGTAAAATTATTTCCAATGAATATTTACATAGACTCCTAGAAGTTAATTATTTAATAAGTAATTGATACTCACCATAAAGTGAGCGGACAGACAGATGCTTCTCTTGCCATTGACATTCCACAGAGTGACTCTACATAACAGGATTGTCTTCGTTGAATGAAAGTTTTAGCCTTAGTCTGTAGCAGAAGGAATTATGTATTTTTGTTTGGCGCGTAATTTAATTCGACTGTTAGGGTTGACGCATAATTTCACCCAATCAGGATGACTTATCCTATTCATCCCAAACCACCTTTCTGGGCAGCACAAATTGGGGAAACCGTCAAACACTCTCTTTGGCTGAACAACTTTGTTCAATGCAGATGTCTCACTGGCTGCTCTTCAATAGCAGCAGCAGCATGGGCACAATGAGGTAAGCTATCTAATTTATGGATCCCTTGCGTCTATTTCTCTTAGACCAAGGGTTCCTAGTTGAATATGAATTAGATAAATTCAATACGCCGCACACAGGAACAACTTTACGTCACCCCCAAAATTGGCTATGTCGACTGCGATGCCGAATTCTGCTCTGACACCTAGCAACTTCACCTCTGGGCAACATTTTCTGGAGACATTCACACTTCTCCCCGAAACAACCAGAACCACAAACTCACCGTGACTTCACCGTTTCTCTCCTCAAACAGCAAACAGGACTTTTGCTATACAATGGCGAAAATATCTCCCTTGCACGTTTAACAACACGCGCTGCTTTCTCCACTCTCTCATAACTTCAAATCGTTCACTTACTTCTTTCCTTACTACGAGACTTGCAGCATAAATGTAAACTCTTTATTCCATGCTGCCATTAAAAACCTTAAAAGTTAAAGCTAATGGCATCTTCGTCTTCTTACTTCTTCATCCTCCTTTATTTTACAACAACACTTAGCGAGGGAATAACACACATGCACGTAAGAATACACCTCTTTGCCAAAAACAAACATTCTACTCGCTAAAAGTCCTTTTCTTTTTGAAAAATTGTATTAGGGTCATCAGGAGAGAATGTGCACTGTTTCAGGGCCTTCCTCTTAACGGTTTTATTTGCACAATCCTCCCGCCTCATTGAATATAAATGTATATATCAATGAGGCCCAATTAGTTATTTACAAAGCTTAGCTTAAATGTTGACTCAGAAGTGTAACGTATTAAAATAAACCCAATGCATTCTCATGGTAAAAATCACTTGCTGTGAATTACTTTATATGCTTTAAGTATTTGCTGTCATTAAGTATATAATCTTTACAATGAAGGGAAGTTTTAATATTTGTTTAATAAAAATCCTGTAAAGTTACAGAAATACTTATGCAAAAACACATGATCCAATAAATGAATATGAAAATTCTTTTAAGTCTTATGACGAACATAGAATAAAGTCCAGTTCTATATACAATAGAGATTCACATTGCATCTTACCTTTTGGTCTAGTTATTCAATGATAAGCAAAGGTTCCTTTGGCACCAGACTTTCTAGTCTGGTGAGCACCTGGTCTCCAGGCAATACCTGCTTGCAAGGCTAAATTTATTGCTTAGCATCTGAGGTGCCCCTAAAGAGGAATGCGGATTGACCAAGCATTTTTTTTTTTTACACCAGCTGTGCATGAGTCTCAATTTAAAATGACCTTGTGTCAAATCCTATCTGGTAGGAGGTACAGATAAATATTCTCCAGTTCTATATATAAATATATAAACCTTACCCCTCTGTCTCTAATTTCTTCTTCCATTTGAGTCCAGTGAGCATCATCGTTAATATAATCCATCATCTCTTGATAAGCTTGATAGAACTCTTCAGTGTCCTAGAAAAAGCAACAGAAAAATGTTTCTTATCACTGATAAACAGAATATCAAACATAGACACCACTCAGATAGTTTTTGTTTGTTTAGTTTTATGGCATATCAACCATTGTAGGTTATTTTATGCCAAATCCATTTTTAAACATATAAAGAGTCCTTTTTCAAACAATTCAGCTTAGCATACAAAAACAGTTCTTTTTCAAACAATTCAGTTTAGCATAAATACACAGTTTGAATGTCAAAAACAGTTCTATTGCAAACAATTCAGTTTGGAATAAGTACACTGTTTAGTTCTATTTAACCCATAGATAGGACCCTATCAGGTCCTACCACTCCGGGCCACAGTGGACCTGAGAGTGATGGCAATGAAGGGGTACTACGCATTTTCTAAAGCTCCAGCATTATTGGAGACTCACCATTAGGTTTTTTAATGTCATATCTAGGACACTTGTTGGGGGAGTTTTAGCACTCTGCAGAGATGCTGTCGACTGGGCCAGACAGTTTTTGAAGACTTTTTTGAAAAAGAATAATTCACATTGGCAACAGTCAACTGAATAAATAGGTGACTGATAAAACAAATATAAAATGTTGAAAAAAGAAAATTAATAAAGTAATTTTAAATAGTTGTTAAAAAAAATAGGGTATCAAACATATACGATTGGTAAACTCATTTTGAAGATACATTTTTAAATGAGAGTGAGCTCATTCTTTTGTACATGGTTTCAAGTATTTTTATCTAACATGAATATTTTATTTACTATTAATCATTTGTTTGTACAGTTAAATGTTTTCAAGTATTACAATGTAATATCAGTCATGTGCTTGCACACATGAAGTGGTTACAAGTATTGCTATTTAACACTAATTATTCTATTCAACACCATTCATTTGCACACAGTTAAATGATTCCATGTATTGCTATATATCACTAACAATTCAATTAAACATCAGTCATTAGTTTATACACAGTTAAATGAACAAACAGTTCTATTTTAAACAATTCAATTAAACATAAGTCATTTGTTTGCACACAGCCAAACAGTTCTATTTGATTCATAGATAGGAATCTATCAGGTGCTACCACTCCAGGTCAAAGTGGATCTGGGATCAATGGTAATGAAGGGGTACTTTGCATTCTCAAAAGCACCAGCATTACTGGAGCCTCACCATCAGATGTTTTAATGTCATATCCAGGACACTCGTTGGGTAGGGGTCTTACTTCTCTGCAGAGATACAGTTAGCGTATTCTACAGCCCCAGCTGACCGGATCATCAAATCACAAATGGAATGAAGCAATGCACAATGAATCAGCATACCATCTACCATGATACTACCAACCACAGCAGGTACCTTCCATAGCATGAACTGCAAAACCAGCAGGTAACAAAATACTGAAAAACTTTTGACTCAACCAAGTCAAAAACACTTATTGTAAAAAATAAATAAAATAAACTTAAATTTTTGTAAAATTTTCAGTAGATTTATAATTCTCTATATTTTCTTTGCCTATTACCCAAATTTACCTTATACTTCCTAAAATATTTTGAAGAGTTATGGAGATGTGCAGTACCACCCTGCCTGACCCAACCTCTAATCTGCCTCAAATGAAGTCTGTGTATTCTAAAATGTAGCCGACAAGGCCCAGGGCTCTATTGATCAAAAATAAATGAGATAGAATTTAGGTAATCATACTCGGTCAGCCTTCAGCAAAATTCCAGCCATTACCGATTTCCCCAAGTCTTGCAGCCATTTCCGTGTTTCTGCATCACGAAAAACGATCTGAAAAAGAATATAAAAATGAATAGAGGCATTTATGGTGTAATCATAGAACATGGACATGACGATCTGAGTTCAAATCCAATATAGGGTAGTTTACATTTCACATAGCACTAATACACTTGGAAAAGGTATGCATCCGATTATTCTCTCTCCAGCTATAGGCAAATAGTAGGGCAGACGGGGCTCTTTAACCTTGGTATGGCAACAAGTTTAAGAGAAGGAAAAATCTGAATTCAAACCTGTAAAGTCTGCTTTAAAACAGTTGTCCTCGTGTCAGATTCTGCATGTGTGAAAGAGTTGGTAAAATATGTATGTAAACAATTGATTGTAATCCAATAATATGTAGAGAAAAATTGATAGCAAGCCAATCCAAGTGGAGGGAGAGATTTATTAAGAGGTCGACACTATAGCGTTTCGGTTCTACTGAACCATCATCAGGACCATAAGGGGTGATATAGTGTCGACCTCTCAATAAATCTCTCCTTCCACTTGGATTGGCTTGCTATCAATTTTTTAAAATATGTATATAAAAATGAGTAGACTTTGTTGAGGTTATGTTAGATCATTTGGTTTAATGGCATATCAACCCCTGATGGTTATTTAATGCCAAATCCTGTTTACACATTGTTGTATAGTGACTTGTAACATGTGACTTCCGGTATCTCGGAGGAATAAAAAATGTTGTGTTTCTTAAGCACATCGGTACTGAATGATCTTGGTCAGTATTAAGACCAACTTCGAACTTAACACCAACCGTGCAAGACTTATAATATTTGTTGGACTGTACCACTTCAGTTAATAAATAGTTAACTATTTCACTGTGTATCTCTTCCTTACCACGATATAACACAAATATATCAAATATACATGATTTGTAAACACATATTCTTAATCACATTCTTTCCACACACAGTTAAATGGTTTCAAGTATTGCTATGCATCACTAACAATTCAATTAAGCATCAGTCATTTGTTTGAATGATCAAACAGTTCTATTTTAAACAATTCAATTAAGCATAAGTCATTTGTTTACACTCAGTTTAAATGTCAAATCGTTTTATTTGACCCATAGATAGGACCCTATCAGGTGCTATCACTCTGCATTCCCCAAAGCTCCAGCACTACTGAAGCCACACCATCACATTGTTTAGTGTTATATCTAAGACACATGCTGGACGGGATGTGTCTTACTGTTAACCATAACTGGGTACAAATGTTAAGAATTCCTGTATTGTTACTCGCCTGCAGTCAGGATTGAACCTGCAACCTCCAGATAATTGTCTCCTGAGAAGGTTAGGGAACCAATGCCTATAACCATTATGCTATGTGTCCTACTGGACACATAGTGACACGGTTAATGGAATCAGAACAGGTGACCCCTGTTGATTCAATAAAGGATGTAGTTCGAAGTTCCGTGTAGGTTCCTGAGTTCGACAAACACCTGAAGAAGGCCAGAGTATATATCTGCCAAAATGTTGTGGAAATAACAATAAAGATAAAGACAATAGTCTGAAAACCCTTCATGACAAAAAATCATCAAGCTTCATCTCAGAAATTCAGACAACTAATAGTGGTATTAGTTAAACCATAGTGGGGACGGGGATAAAGGGGTTCAAACTGTTCCCAAGGGTATTAGTCCAAAAGTGAATTTAATAGCACAACTAATGAAAAGTTTATCAACCCAATGTTGGGACAATACACCACAACGATGATATGTAATAAAATAATAGTAATAATGAAAAGCGTATCAAATCAGTGCGGTCATAAAGAGAAACAAAAGTAAAGAGAATATTGAAAACCAATAATAAGATTGGACATAACTAGCCATGAAATTAGGTTTAACATCAGTCATTTGTTTACACACAGTTAAATGTCAAACAGTTCTATTTGACTCATAGATAGGACTCTATCATGTGCTACCACTCCGGGTAAGAGTGAACCTGGGAGCAATGGCAATGAAGGGGTATATATTTCCCAAAGCTCCAGGACTGGAGCCTCATCATGAAATTGTTTTGTGTCATATCCATAACACTTGTTGGTTGTGGTGGGTTTGATGCAATTGGCATATTCTACAGCCCCAGCCAAGTGGGCAGTTTATACAGTTCTATGGTTCAAAGTAACTATTTCTTTTTAATAAAAATGATTTGTTTGAACAATTATGTTTTCAAGTATTCCTATCCAACACCAATATCTAATAATTTCAAGTATTCCTATCTAACACCAATATCTAATAATTTCAAGTATTCCTATCTAACACCAATATCTAATAATTTCAAGTATTCCTATCTAACACCAATATCTAATAATTTCCTAGCAACTATATAGTTTTAAGTAACTAATAATGATAATAATCCTTTGTAAATAATTCTTAATACAAATAACTAGCAAATTGTCATATAGTTTCAAGTATTCACGCTAATTCAAATAATTTTCAAACAAATGTATATGAACCATAAATAGGACTGACAGGTACTACCACTTTGGGTTAGAGTGGATCTAGGAGTTATGACAACGAAGGAGCGACTCAGCAGTTCCCAGAACTTCAAAACTAGAGTGATACTACAAAATGCAGTTTTAATATCCAGGAACCACCTTTTGGAGGAGGGTCTCACCCACCTTGGCAAAGGATATAGCCAGCATATTCTAAGGTCTGCTAGCAGGGTTACAGAGAATTTTGTCACAAGATAGTTGAAAAAAAAAAAAAAAAAAAAAAATCAGGAAAATATCCAGTTTCTTAACTATTAACTGGTTGTTTTCTTTTTTATTGAGACTGGCAAACAGCAAAAAAAAAAAAAAAGGACACATACAGAAATTCTTACCCACAAAATAGCACAAACTACTAGAGTTCATTCCAAAATTTCAGGCTTATAGTGTATCATAAAATAATAAGTAAAGTTGGTGACCGTAGTCGAGGGCGACCAGAAGGCTCCCTTTTCAATAGCTACTACACTGAGGTGTAGGGGAGGGTGCTACTCCTTTCCCTGGATTGCTCCACTTAACCCTCGATACGTACCTTATATTGCTGAGTTTTAAGCAAGGAGGTATCAAGTACCATTTTTAAAGTCTTTGGTATGACACGGTCATTAGCGAACACTTTACCCACTGGGGCATAGTGCTCAGCCCAAAATATCAGGCTTATAGTGTATCATAAATTAGTGCTCAGCCCAAAATATCAGGCTTATCATAAATAGGGCTCAGTCCAAAATATTGGTCTTACAGTGGATCGTGATAAAATGCTGACCCCAAAATTTCAGTCTTACAGTGGATTGTAAAATAGTGCAGAGCCCATAATATTGGGCTTACAGTGGATCATAAAATAATGAACAACCCAAAATATTGGGCTTACAGTGCTTTGTAAAATAGCTCACAGCCCAAAATTAACATCTTTTTTTTTTCTTTTCTTAAAATACTTACATCAAATCCTTCTCGAAGACAATGAAGCTTTGCAAGAAATTCGGCATCTTTCAAACAACCAACCATGGTTGTTCTGAAATTAAAAGCAAACATTTTTTTTTAAATCAATTTAAATGATGATACCTAGTGGTTAAAAAAAAAAAAAAAAAAAAAAAAAAAAAAATTTTTTTTTTTCCAAGAAATTTTTTTTCTTAATACCATCCAAAAATCTACAATTAGTCTATTGACAATTATGTAATTATTTTTTACCCTTTAGTCTGAATTCTTAGAATTCTGTTGAACTCCTTACAGACACAAATGAAAGAAAACATTCATCAATTTAATTAAAAAAAAAAAGTGGGGGGGATTTATATCAAGTCCATTTTTCATTGAATAAACAGGAATTTCATCACAGGTTCTGACACTATAAGCTCTTCTATCTCTAGGTGAACATATTTAGTTTGATTTGCTTTGGTTTTATGGCATATCAAACATTGTTGGTTATTTAATGCCAAATCCTGTTTTGACATATATATATATTAAATACATACAATTAGTAAACACATTTTGTAGATACACACAGTTAAATGATCAAACACTTTTTTTTCTAACAATTAAGCATAAGTCAGTTGTTTGCACTCAGTTTAAATGTCAAATAGTTCTATATGACTTATGGATCAGATGCTACCACTCTGCATAAGAGTGGACCTGGGAGCAATGGCAGTTAAGGTATACTCCGCATTTCCCAAAGCTCCAGCAATACTGGAGCCTCACCATCAGATGGTTTAATGTTATATCTAGGACACTTGTTGGTGGGCCCTTACTCCTTAGCAGAGATACAGTTGATGTATTTTACAGCCCCAGCTGAAGAAGCTTCTCAGGGTCAGAGTGAACCCGAGAGGAAAGGCAATGAAGAGGTACTCTATATTCCCCAAAGCTCCAGGGCTGGAGCCCCACTATCAGATGCAATTCAGTGTCATATCTAAGAAACTTATTGAGGGGGGGGTCTTACCCCTCTGCAGAGATGCAGTTGGCGTATTGTACATATCCTGTGGAACGTTTTCCTGTACCAGTAGAAATAGTCGCTCACACAGACAAGGAGTTGAAATATTTTAGAGAGTCATTTTAGGTGATTTACAAGTTTGAGGTTTCATGAGTCAGGTCAGTAGGTTCAGCACAAGCTGCTACTGGCAGTAAAGCCAGCATACTACTAAGCCAAGACTCAACAGACACGTGCTCTTCCCACCTGCAGTAGAGAGGAATTTGTCCTTTCAGTTGAAGAAGTCATTGCTTATGGAAAAAAAATTTTCTCTTTGGTACCAGGAAGCCCCCTTTTTTTGGCATGTGCCATTCTTGCTTCTTATCAGAGAGCTTGTAGGAAATTGCTACTTTTGAATTTATTTATTTTTTTTATTTATTTATTTTTCTTCAATCCCCAAAAATTACCTGGCCAAAAGAAGTAGGAAATTATACTTTTTAAGCAATTTTTCCAGTATTCGAAAAGGGATACAAAAACAGAAAAAGGCTTACTTGTGATTGTTGGTCAGTAAAATGGACATGTTGACTTTATTATTCAATGGGAAGGCAAGAGTCCTGTTCTTTTTTACTATTCAAAGAAAAGAGGCATAAGAGACCAAAGCATAGGCTTTTGAGATTGTCATGTGACACTCCACAAATTGCCCAAGAGATACCACTCCACTATTAGTCTCTGTTAGTGGGGACTCTACAAGCTATTTCCATTAACCCCAAATGTACCAACATCTGTTTTACCAAAAAAAACATTACTGACATATAATAACCTTTTCACTACTTGTACTTCTGGCCATCAATTAAGAAATCAACTTACCTCATAGTTCGACATGTGATACCGTTATACTTGTGTTCCTGTAAAGCACCTTCATACAATGGGAGTCTTTTGAATAATTCCCGGTAAGTTTCAAGATCTGACAAATCTGCCATCTGAAAAATATTGTATTAGATTGTAATACATCTACACGTATATGAAAAATGAATAGATTTGAAAATGAATTTGAATATAGTTCTTTCAAAATATATATATCATAAAATGAATAGGTCCACAAGAGGACTTCCATGGGGCCTTCCAGAAGTTGTTGGAACGGTACAACAAGTGCATTGCAGCCGGAGGAGATTACTTCGAAGGGGACTTAGAGTTTCATGTGTGTACTATCAAGAAAGTAAAGTTAGCGACCATAGTCGAGGGTGACCCAAAGGATCCCTTTTCGATAGCTACTACACCAAGGTGTAGGGGAGGGCGCTACTCCATTCCCAGGATTGCTCCACTTTACCCTTGAACCGTACCTTATAATGCTGAGTGTTAACCAAGGTGGTATCAAGTTCCATTTTTAAAGTCTTTGGTATGACTCGACCTGGGATTGAACCCAAGTCTCCCGGGCCATTGGCGAACACTCTAACCGCTGGGGGTTCAATCCCAGGTCGAGTCATACCAAAGACTTTAAAAATGGTACTTGATACCACCTTGCTTAACACTCAGCATTATAAGGTACGGTTCAAGGGTAAAGTGGAGCAATCCTGGGAATGGAGTAGCGCCCTCCCCTACACCTTGGTGTAGTAGCTATCGAAAAGGGAGCCTTCTGGTCACCCTCGACTATGGTCGCTAACTTTTTTACTATCAAGAAAAGTGCCCATATGAAAAAAATCTGTAAACTTATTTAATGATCCTCGTATATTAAATATATATGATTTGGTTTGGTTGTTTTTTTATGGCATATCAACCATTGTAGGTTATTTAATGCCAAATCCTCTTTATACATCTATATTAAATATATATGATTTGGTTTGGTTGGGTTTTATGCTATATCAACTGTTTTAGGTTATTTAATGCCAAACCCTCTTTATACATATATATTAAATATATATGATTTGGTTTGGTTTTATGGCATATCAACCATTGTTGGTTATTTAATGCCAAATCCTCTTTATACATATATATATTAAATAGATACATAACTTTTAAACACATTTTGTAGGTAACATTTTGAAATGAGCCCGAGATCTTTTTTACACACTGTTAAATGGTTTCAAGTATTGCTATATAACAGTCGCAATTTAACATCAGTCATTTATTTGCACACCATTTGTTCTGTTTCACACAGGTGACGGGTGTGTGTGTGTGTGTGTGTGTGTATATATATGCCCACACACCAATAATCATCATCAGTAGCAGTGCGGATTTCCCTATCATCCCTTGGGCCTGGTAGATCATTCAGACTGCATCTTATGTTTGCCCAGAGCTGAATTAAGTCCTTACTTTTTGCCCAGTACTGATTGCAACAATCCATTTCCCACCCATTCCTCACACTCTCTTCCTTCGTCTCACCCCTTCCCCAACAACAGACAGCGGGAATATGTGTATATATGTAAGGATGCATGCCAAATACATGTAAATATGTACGCGCGAGCAACAGCACAAACGAAAAACATACTAACATTCAATAGCACATATGCACACAAACTTATGCACACAAATACACCCCTCTCCCCCGTTTCAAACAAAAAATTAACCCTATTAATCAGTCTTTTTTGAAAACCTTCACGCTGTCAAACAAATGTGGAAAGCATGAAATCCAGGGCCACAGACACTACCATATTATATGTATGTATAAAGCTCTATCATTGATATTGAGTACTATTTAATAACAGTGCAACATTTGGTCCTCTATTAACTCACTAAGTGTGCTAGTAAGAACAATAAACCTCTTTTATACATATATATATATATATATATATATATATATATATAAATAAAAAACAACAGTGTATGGTTGTCATTATCTCACTTGGTGGGTTTGTGGCAAATCAAATGCAGTATAATTTGGAGAGTGATAAATGTCTGTGATAGAGCTATTATATAATAATAATTAAATATATACTAGTTTTTTTATATATATTTAATACTATGGATGCTTATCTGTGACTGCTGGTTTCATGCCATCTTTTTACGACAATTCATCAGGCAGAGAAAGAAAGATATTAGAGAAATTTGAAAAAAAAAAAAAATCGGAAAATACAGTCAAAAGAATGTTTACCTTAGTATTGCATATGACTATTTATTTTTTTTTTTGTGCGTAGATTATATTTGCGTATTATTGTGTGTGGTCATATATATATATGCACACACATATGCACACACACATACACACACACATATATATATATGCACACACACACACACACATATATATATGCACACACACACACATATATATATGCACACACACACACACACACACACACACACACATATATATATATGCACACACACACACACATATATATGCACACACACACACACACACACACATATATGCACACACACACATACACACACACATATATATATATATACACACACACACACGCACAAACACATATATACATAAACATACACACACTGGTAGCTCCAAAGTTTAGTTTGTTACTTATGCTTCCACTAACCAACTGACTGACCCTTTTCACAATTGACTTTTTGTTGTCAGTCACACAGCTAAACACCTTAGTCATTAGTAGTCAGAGACAATCATTATCTTACACTTTCCCCATTGGGCATTAGCACAAAATGAAATGCACACAGCCCCAGGATTTGAACTTGGCTCACAAAGTCCATTTCCTATGATAATAACCTTTATGCCATTACACGTCTTCTGAAAGTTTGATATAACAATCTTCCTATATATGTAATATAAAGGGATTACGTTTTATGCCTTTGGGTTTAGTTAGGCTGAGAACCTTTCGGCTCAGCACATGGGTTACTTAGGTGCAGCATTAACGCAGGTGTTCACACGTGTGCGCGCGGGCGGGCGGAGCAGACGTGTCACTCAGAGATGTCACAATAGCCCAGATGGGAAACAGAGCTAGCAAGTGCAAATGACGTCACACACCGGAAGTGCGCGGAAGATTTTGGGATTTTTGAAAAAGTCAGTTAATTGAGTTGAGGACTGCCTCAGGAGAAGACGGTTGACTTTCGCTTGCTCGCGGAGGCCTTGGGCATATGTTGCATGAGATGGGGAGCAGATGAAAAAGCCAGAATAGAAAGAATGTGTATCTCTCTCCTTATGTCGAAGAACCTTTAAATTCAAAGGTAATAAAAGGTTTTGTACCCGAACTGAAAAGTTGTGTTTTTCGTGTTTCGAGATCCTATGTTCTATGTTATATATATATATATATATATATATATAT
The DNA here is from genome assembly GCA_963585895.1 of Sepioteuthis lessoniana. Classification (NCBI taxonomy): domain Eukaryota; kingdom Metazoa; phylum Mollusca; class Cephalopoda; order Myopsida; family Loliginidae; genus Sepioteuthis; species Sepioteuthis lessoniana. The sequence goes on from OY757947.1 coordinate 16,426,646, forward strand.
GAACATTATATGTCCATTTCACACACAGCCGTATCAGGCAATGGTACATATATATATATATTTTATTAATTTCTTGTAAACAGAACAAAGCGTTTCAACTTACGTCTGTGGCAGACACAAAGGACTCTTGGTCTTCTGATGACTCCACATCCGTGCTGTGCTGTTTTTCCATCCGCATACGATCAATCTCGGCAAAGGCAGCCAGTGCAGAGTCAAGTGCTGCCTGATCAGCTTGGCGCTCGCAAGATCTCTCAAAGTCATCCTGCATACGGTAGGCCAGCTCCAACAAGTGTTCCAGTTGGTGTTGTAAAGCGCTCGTCTCTGAATCCTTGAAGGCGAGGAAAAAAAAAAAAGAGTAAATTAAGATAACAGACATTTACAAATCAGTCAATTGTAGGCTAAAATAAATATAGCTTCATGATATAACAAACTCCCTTGTGATAAACACTTTACATTTCTAAGTAAGTAGGGACTGAGTGAGAGGGGTGCATAAAATCATACAGAGGACAGGGCATCAAGTGGGGAATGCAGAGGATCCTTCTTTCCACTCCTATAAATATATAAATACCATTCTTCCCTTTCCCTGTAATGTGACACACACCTTGGACTTGTAGGTAAATTGGTAAATACAATATGAATATCTAAAAGATTATTACAGTATAGATTTAATAAAAATTGTGGTTTGGTTTGGTTTGGTTTGGTTTGGTTTTATGGCACATCAACCGTTGCAGGTTATTAATGCCAAATCCATTTTTATACACGTAAACAGTTCTATTTCAAACAATTCAGTTTAGCATAAGTACACTGCAAAGTTCTATTTGACCAATAGATAGGACACTATCAGGTGCTACTACTCCGGGCCAAAGTATCCCCCAAAACTCCAGCCTCACCATCATATTGTTTAGTGTCATATCAGGACACTCGTTGGGAGAGTCTTACCCCATTGTAGAAAAGCAGTCAGTGTATTCTACAGCTCTAGCTGATTGAACAATAGAAATTGTGATAATAGGATAACTGAGCTATATTTGTCTCCAAAGAGGTAATTATCTTAATATATAGTACTAAAATTTTTGATATTTGGGTGTGTGTGTATGCATGTAACTGGGACTTAGCAAAAATGGCACATTATAGCAAGATTTTTATTAGAGCAATACACATGAAATGTGTGACATGACGTGCAGTTGAGTACTTAATTGATAGGTAAAAATTAGAATTTATGAAATATATTCTAATCCTATATGTATATATATATATATATATATATATATATATATATATGTATGTGTGTGTGTGTATCTCAAAAACAAAAAAGATCCCTAAAATAAGTATCTTTTTGTTCAAGGTTTATATTGACCTAAAAAGCTCGTTGATCATTCCTAAAGGTCAGTTAAGTGCGAGACAATCGTTTTTGATTTTGAAAGTTAGCAAATTTATTTAATTTTTTGGTTGTCAACTAACTTCATCAATCACAATGATGAAATGGGTCATTTCGTAAAATATATTTTTTTAGTCCTTATCTTGAAGGTCAATGTCAAAAGGGAGATTTCATTTTGCTGGGCATGGTTCATCCATCAGGTGAGACTGAGAATTTTTTTGTTCAACCCCATTGCTCTAAACCTGTTCCCATTGGTCAGAGCATCTAAAAAGGGTCTTCCCTATATCTGTAAAATAAAATCCTGAACTAGGATTGGCTGACCAATGGGAATATGACTCTTAATTGTCTCTTATTGGACAACTAATCAAAAACCATTTTTAGTCCAGATATTGATCTATAAAAATTGGGATAATTAAACGAATCCTCAGAGAGGATGAGAAAAAGGGCCAAGAAGAAACTCAAGACTGCCAAAGAAGCATCTCTTCCATTCTAGACCCAAAGTACTCCGAACAACCTTCAGACGTTACAAAATTTCAAAGTCCCAGACTTTAGAAACGTTAGTGTCACTCTAACCACACCTCGTCACTCTCCCTCTCTCGATATTCTTTCTTCTTCTGTTTGTCAGGAAAGCAAACATTGTATGTTTGTTATCTATTGTCTCACAAACATGTTTCAATAAAAACGATTTTTTTTTGTTGTTAAACAATGGGTTTTTTCTGTTCCTTGAGTTGCTAGACAATCTAGCCACTCATATTACCTGACCGTCAGAAGAAGATCCGGCTGAACTGTGTCAACCCACCTCCGTGGATCTTTCAAACACAGCGTGGGTACGGAAGGATTTGACAGAGCAAACAGTCAGAAGCTAATGTGGTAGTCATGAACAAAATAGCCACAACAAGTACTGTGACTAATAGTCACACCACGTTGGGCTCTGTGACTAGCATAGGACCACAAATGTTTTAACTTAAATACATTGTAATTTTTAAAAATCCAATATACACTAGAGTCATTCAATAAATAAGGTGAATTTTGCCTAAGGAGTTCATAATAGAAACCAGTTTACAGTTTCAACTTTTTCAATGAAATTAACAGTGAGTGGTCTTTTCATGTTCCAGAAAGGACTGTCAGCATGACCTTCTTTAAACACTCTGCCCAGAACTTTTTCTTTACTGGAGAGTCAATGTGTTTCTACTCCATGGACTGAGTGATTCCATGTCAAATCAACAAATCTTTTAGGCAAAAATACCTTGACTGACACGGATTTTTTTCAAATTTGCTACACTTATAGATCTTCATGACACGAATTGAATGGCACCAATCTTACCTCTCAAAGTTGAGCGGTTCTTAAGTTATGATCTTGTGACCTTTGCCAAAAATATGAATTTTCGATGATACTGACAAAGTTTAAAATCTAATATCTCCAGTGTTTTTGCACCAAAAAAGCTTATTCATATATCATTTTAAAGTACTTTGATGAATCTAAAATGTACCATATGTATTTTTATCTTAGAGCTCAAATAAGGCAAGCTGACTTTGAGCTTCATTATCTCTGGGTTTTTTTTTTTTTAAATTAGCCAAATAATTTGTCTGTCTTATGTCACGATATATACAAAAAATTAATGGTGGGAAACTGTGAATTTTGCAATAATTGTTTCACTAAAATGACCTAATTCAAAATGGTGGATTTGGGCATCTGCCACTATATGTCCAAATTTTGATATCTCACAATATGGTTAAGTTGTACATCTTTAGAAAGCTCTTTGTAGCATTTTTTATTTACAAAAAAAAAAAAAAAAAAAAAAAAAAAAAAAGCGGGGTCGACTCATTGACCTTCCAAAGCTGAAGAGGATGAAAAAGAAATATTTGTAGAGAGAAAAGACTTTGGTCACTTAAAATTTGAGATCATTAAAACAAGAAGGGGTCAAGCTATTAGAATGATATTATTTTTTCTGAAACATACTGTATTTTTTTTATTTACAAAATAAAAAAGGAAAAAAAAAAAAGAGGCATGGGGGTCAACTTATTCACCTTCTAAAACTGAAGAAGATGAAAAGGAAATATTCAAAAAAAAGAAAGGTTTCAGTCACTTACTGGAATGGCTAACAAGTCTGCTGGATCATCATCCTCATCTAAATAAGTTAATTTATTTAAACCATCTTCCCAGTGTGAAATGGCCATATCCAAACTTTCGAGGCCTGCCATAAAGAAAAAAGAAAAAAGTTTTTTAAAAAATTTTATTGATGATGGTGGCAATGAACACAGAAATATCAATGTCTTACCAACTAATCCTTGCCTTCACACTTCTTAAATTCTGCCAATACCAATCTGGAGTTTGTATTTACCCAATTTTGGAGTTTGTATTTACCCAATTTTGGAGTTTGTATTTACCCAATTTTTTTAATGGGTTAAATATGATACAAGATCAATTTTTAAGTAGAGTAAAGTTGGTTTGAGTTTTTCCTTCTCCTAGACTGGTTAGCTCACCCATATTAAAGAGCTCAGTCTACTCTACGATTTCCCCATAGCTGAAGGTGAGAGAAGTGATAGATTCATGCTTTTCGTGGCATTACAGGGTATCAAAGAAAGTCGGCAGAAAAAGCGATAAGGGCAAGATGAAAGGAAAAGTCAGACATGTGGTCACAAAAAACCCTACTCAATTTATAGCTGATGCTACAACTTCTCTCTGGACCAGTCTCAAAAATGAAAAGACGTACAGTAGCATTTGCAATTTGATCAAGGAAAGACATATTCTTTGACAAATTGTAGCTGCTTTGAATTCAGAGTTTTCCCTTCTCAACTGGGCAGCATACTAAAGCTAAAAGAACCCAGTATGCCAGACTATTTATCCATAACTAGAGAAGACTGAAATTTGAAAACATGAGACATGCACAAAAAGCAACATTTTTTTCATAAACTACTCCAAGTAACTCTATATTTCTGAGGTGAGGTATTATTTACATTTTTTGGACTATTGTCCTCATCTTTGTTGCCATGTTTATCACAACGTTTCGGCTGTTGTACACTCCAGCCTTCTTCAGGTGGTTGGAATGTCGAACTTAACTTTTTATTTTGCTTATCGGGGTAGACTATTCTCCCAAGTAAGACCACCATAGTGGAGAATATGACTAAAGACTGTGTGTACACGATCCTGTGAAGCTGCGGAAGGAAATATAAAGGAGAAACAGGATGCCCCCTTAAGGTGAGGCTTCAAGAACACCAGAAGGTTGTAACATGTGGGGAAGTGGAAAAATCACAGCATGGCTGACCACATATAGAGTGAGAAGGGAGATCACAGTCCTCTGGAACCAGGTTGAGATCATAGACAAGGAACACCATTGGAAAATTTGTAAACTTAAAGAATCAGCACATATGCTAGGCCACAAAAATCTCATGAGCCGACCAAGCATAGAAATTAATACAATATGGAAGGAAATATAAAGGAGAAACAGGATGCCCCCTTAAGGTGAGGCTTCAAGAACACCAGAAGGTTGTAACATGTGGGGAAGTGGAAAAATCACAGCATGGCTGACCACATATAGAGTGAGAAGGGAGATCACAGTCCTCTGGAACCAGGTTGAGATCATAGACAAGGAACACCATTGGAAAATTTGTAAACTTAAAGAATCAGCACATATGCTAGGCCACAAAAATCTCATGAGCCGACCAAGCATAGAAATTAATACAATATGGAAACCAGTAATAAGGAGTGCCAGAGGAAAGCAATAATAACAACAAAGTTGCAATATGAGCTCTGGTAAAAATGATTGCTGAAGGTTTATAATACCCAGAAATTCATACACAGATGTCCTCAAGGACACATGGTACAGTGGATAAAGGTGTTGGTTGGATCTTAAGAGTGTGAAGGCAATGGAGAACTTTCAGAGGGGAAATTAACAGGACATAAATGACAACTGACATCCATTAAACATGGCTCGGGGAACTAGAACAGTCTACCCTGGTGAGCGAAATAAAGGGTTAAGTTTGACATTCCAACCATCTGAAGAAGGCTGGAGCATACAACGCCCGAAATGTTGTGATAAACATGGGGACAAAGATGAGGACAATAGTAAAAAAAAAAAGAATGTAAAAATTATGGAATTAGTATATTTAGTGGATCACCTTTAATGAGTTTCATTTGACGGTTCTTTTGATAGAACCAGGTTTCCTTTTAATCAAGCATGCTCAAATGCTTTTTAAACCCAACTGCATCTCTGCAGAGGAGTAAGACCCTCCTACCAACGAGTGTCCTGGATATGACAAACAATCTATTAGTGAAGCTTCAGTAATACTGGAGCTTTGGGGAACACAAAGCACCCCTCCATTGCCATTGCTCCCTGGTCCACCTTGACCTCTCTCTGGGTCAAATACAAATGTTTGATATTTAAACAGTGTTAAATTGACTTGTTTAAAATAGAACTGTTTGATCCTTTAACTATGTGTAAACAAATGACTGATGTTTAATTGAATTGTTAAATTTAGTTAATAATAGTTGAAAACATTTCACTGAGTGCAGACAAATAGTTAATAGATAGAATTATTCACATGAGAGAAAAATAAGTGAAACCATTTAACTGTGAGCAAAATGAAATGATCTCAGGCTCATTTAAAAATGTTATCTATAAAGTGTGTTTACAAATCATATATTTAATATATATATACATCAAATAACCTACAATATACAGTATAAAGAGGACTTGTCATTAAATAACCTACAATGGTTGATATGCCATAAAACTCAACCAAACCATATTATATATATTTAATATATATGTATAAGGAGGGCTTGGTATTAAATAACCAACAATAGTTGATATGCCATAAAACCTATCCAAACCAAATCCTATATATCTAATATACAAGGAGCACACAATAAGTTTACAGACTTTTTTGTATGGGCACTTTTATTGATAGTATACACATGAAACTCTAGTTCCCTTCGAAGTAATCTCCTATGGTTGCAATGCACTTGTACTGTTCCAACAACTTCTTGAAGGCCCCATGGAAGTCCTCTAGTGTGAGTGTGTCAATGACCTTTGTCACAGCCTCTTTCATCTCAATTGTCTCATAACAACAGCCTCTGAGCTTAGGGAATAATCAAAAGTCACAGGGTGCAAGGTCTGGACTATAGGGTGGCTGAGGCTGAGCTTGATGCCCATCTTGGTCAAATAGTCTGTGACAAGGATGGAGTTGTGGACTGATGCATTGTCTTGGTGGAAATGCCACTGACCTGATTTGAAGAGTGCTGGCCTCTTCCGACACAATCCCTTCCTGAACTCCCTTAAAACCTCAACATAGTATTCCTTGTTGACTGTCTGTCCAGTGAGGACCCAGTGCATGTAGATCATGCCAGTGCTGTCAAAAAAAAGGGATCATCAAAGGTTTGTGGGTGTATTTGCTCTGTCTGGCCTTCTTGGGTCTGGGAGAGCCACCGTGCTTCCACTGGGAACTCTGTTTCTTGATCTCTGGGTCATAGCAGTAGATCCAGCTTTCATCGCAGGTCACCAGAGCATCAAGAACTGTGGGATCTGAATTGATCAGCTCGACCATCTCCCTGCTGTCATGACAACGTCCTTCTTTCTGATTTTCTCTGAGCACCCTTGGGACAAACTTCGCACAAATCTTCTACATCTTCAGTTTCTTGCAAATAATTGTGTGTACAGTCCCTACACTTACATCAAACTGTGCACTTATTGTCTCTCTAGACACACAACGGTCCTTATCCATGAAATTCTTTATTTGGCCAATCAACTCTGGTGTATTGACTTCCTTACTCTTCCCACACCTCTCATCATCTCTCATAGATTCCCTGCCTTCCTTGAATCTCTTATGCCACTCAAAAACTGATGCTCAATTCATGCAAGATGCTCCAAAAGCAGTGTGAAGCATTCCATACGTTTCTGTGGCATTTTTTCCAAGTTTAAAACAGAATTTTATTGTATATCATTCTTCTAAAGTGTCCTCACGTCCAGATTGCATTTTTGAAATTGACCAGCTGTGACAATCAGGCTGCTGTAGCTGTTCATTTGAACCTAAAATCATAAAAATTGGACAGTCATCTCATAAGATGCATAGCAATAACATACTGAACTTTCAAGAGTCTATGGAAACTTATTGAATGCACCTTATATATGTATAAAGAGGATTTGGCATTAAATAACCTACAACGGTTGATATGCCATAAAACACAACCAAACCAAATCCTATATTTAATATATATGTATAAAGAGGATTTGGTATTAAATAGCCTACAATGGTGGATATACCATTAAACCAAACCATCAAATACTCCTTGAGATCTGCAAAAAATGTCTAAATTACAGTCCAGTTTGTATATCAAGGCTTCTGCCGGTACTTGTTTTAAGAATGCAAATCCATAATTTCTTCCTCAACATTGGGTTATTTCTGAATAGCCCTCTGCATTGTTTAGAAAAAAAATATACCATTTTATCTATGTTGTTTAAAGAATGTTTCATGAAAAACATTAAAAAAAAGTGTTTTGCATCTTATCTCTTATTAGTTTATCTACTGCTAAATAAAAATACAAACCTAAATGAGCAGCTTCTAAGGGTGCTAATTCCTTTATTTCTACCAGGGTGAATAGAATTTAACATTAAGTAATTATTAATTTAATGAAAGGAATGAGAAATAAAAATCCAGTTAATTACCAAGGATTTATAGAAAAGTGGATTTTCTATACAAAACTGTCTTTTCAGAAGGGCAGTTAAATTTTAAAATCAAGCATTCAAATACTTAATATAAATTATTATGTTTCTCCCCCTTTAATGTAGATGACTTTTGGTGATAAAATCATTGGCATTCTGATTTTAAGATAAAGACAGAAAGAAATGAAGACACAGATATAGACACACACAGAGCTAAAGACAGATAAAAAGTAGAAAGAGAGAGAGAGATTGTTTGGGTTTTATGGTATATCAACCATTGTAGGTTATTCAATGCCAAATCCATTTTTATACAAATAATCAGTTCTATTTCAAACAATTCAATTTAGGATGGGTACACAGTTTAATTGTCAAGAACATTTCTATTTCAAGCTATTCATTTTAGTGAAACAGTTCTAATCCAAACAATTCAGTTTAGTATAAGTAGTAGAGATTTTGTTTACACACAGTTAAATGGAAGAAAATAACGGATAGTAATCTGACAATTTGTGAAGAAAAATTGACAACAAGTAATCCAAATAGAAAGTGGGGATTTATAGAGAAACAAAGTCAGTCGACACTATAGCGTTTCGGTTCTGCTGAACCATCATCAGGACTGTGAGGAGTTTTATTAGTGATGTTAAGTGTACATGGATGTATAAAAAGTGTAAAAATATATAAATAAAATATACAAAAAATATATACAACTTTTCCAAATTTTTATATATTTTTACACTTTTTATACATCCATGTACACTTAACATCACTAATAAAACCCCTCACACTCCTGATGATGGTTCAGCAGAACCGAAACGCTATAGTGTCGACTGACTTTGTTTCTCTATAAATCCCCACTTTCTATTTGGATTACTTGTTGTCAATTTTTCTTCACACAGTTAAATGTCAAAACAGTTATATTTTAAACATTTCAGTTTAGCATAGTTAAAGTTTCAATACCAAAAACAGTTCCATTTCAAACAATTCAGTTTAGCATAAGTGCGCAGTTTAGTTCTATTTGACCCATAGATAGGGCCCAATTAGGTATTACCACTCCAAGCCAGAGTGGACCTGGAAGCAATGGCAATGAAGGGGTGCTTGACATCCCCCAAGCTCCATTACTGGAATCTCACCATCAGATTGCTTAGTGTCATAACCAGGTCATTCATTGGGGGTGGGGTTACTCCTTTGCAGAGTTGCAGTCGATGTATTCTACAGCCCCAGCCAACTGGGTGAAAGAGAGAGAGCCAACGACATATATATATATATATATATATATATATATATATAAAGATAGTGATATAAAAACAGAAAGAGTGAGATAGATATAGAGACATGCAAAATATTTAAAAATGAAAACGAAGATTAGGTAGGAATTATGCAGGCTTTTTGAAGGTGATATTTTAAAAAGTACTTCTAAACCTACCATTTTTCACAAAGAAAAATGATTTGGTGTTGTTGTTTCATTTAAGAGTCTTTGTTTTGTTTCTTTTGTTTTACCCAAAAAAATTCGAAATATTTAAAAATGAAAACGAAGATTAGGTAGGAATTATGCAGGCTTTTTGAAGGTGATAAAAAAAAAAAAAAGAAAATTCTAAACCCACCATTTTTCACAAAGAAACATATATAAGTAAGTAAAGTTGGCGACCAGAAGGCTCCTTTTTCAATAGCTACTACACTGAGGTGTAGGGGAGGGCACTACTCCTTTCCCTGGATTCCCCATTTTACCTTCGATACGTACCTTATATTGCTGAGTGTTAAGCAAGGAGGTATCAAGTACTATTTTAAAAATCTTTGGTATGACTCAACCTGGGATTGAACTCAGGTCTCGTGGACCATTGGTGAACACTAGTCTCACTATGTTTACCATCCTAGAGACATCAACAAATGAACAGCAGTTATCCATTCGAGATGTATGATTTATTTTTAAAAAAATACAAACCAGCATTATGTATCCAAAAGCAATCCTATACTCCATTGCTTTTTAATAACCTTTTAAGACCATAAGAAAATATCAACCATACCGACTCTGCTGCTTTACAGTAATATATTTTTTTCCAATATGTTTTTCTTCACTTCTCCTGGATTCTTCTTTGGTTACAACCCCATGCTTAATTCCTCTAGTACAAAAATCGATTGTCACTGAAAGTTTTCTGAAGAGAAGTGACCAAAAGAAAGGGTCCCCTTTTAATTTTTGTTTGTTTGGGTTGGGTTTTATGGCATGGCATATCAACCATTGTAGGTTATTTAATGCCAAATCCATTTTTATGTAAATAATCTGTTCTATTTAAAACAAATCAGTTTAGCACAAGTACACAGTTTAATTGTCAAAAACATTTCCATTTCAAACTATTCAAGCAGTTATATGTAACAATTCAGTTAAGTGTAAATAGTTTTAATGTCAAAAACAGTTCCATTTCAAATAATTCAGTTAAGCATAAGCACGCAGTTTAAATGTAAGTATGGTTTAATTGTCAAAAGCATTTCTATTTCAAGCTATTCAGTTTACTCAAATAATTCATTTTAGCAAAAGTTTGCTGTTAGTTCTATTTAACCCATAGATAGGGCCCTATCAGGTGCTACCACTCCGGGCCAGAGTTGACCTGGGAGCGATGGCAATGAAGGGGTACTCCACATTCCCCAAAGCTCCAGCACTGCTGGAACCTTACCATCAGATTGTTTAGTGTCATATCCAGGACACTCGTTGGGGGGGGTCTTACCCCTCTGCAGAGAAGCAGTCGGTGTATTCTACAGCCCCAGCTGACTGGGCAAGTCCCCTTTTGAAGGATTTTATTTCTTTTTTATGATTTTAAAACGTTCTCAATACCATGCACTTGCTTTTTAAAGCAATATTTAAATTCTGTAGATACCACAAGATTTTTATATATAGAAACAAAGAGATATCAATATAAAGAGATACATAAAGATTGAGAGAAAGAGGGGCCAAGTCTTTAATGTAGGTTAATTTTTGGTTATAAAATCATTTGTATTCTGACTTAGGGAGAAAGACAGATAGACAGAAAGAGATGAAGACAGAGGAAGATTGGTTGGTTGTGTTGTATGACATATCAAACCTTGTAGGTTATATGTCAAATTCTGTTTATACGAAAATCATTAAATAAGTTTCCAGACTTTTTTCGTATGGGCACTTTTATTGATAGTACACACATGAAAATCTAGTTCTCTTCAAGGTAATCTCCTATGGCTGCAATGCACTTGTTGTACCGTTCCAACAACTTCTGGAAGGCCCCATGGAAGTCCTCTTGTATGAGTGTGTCAATGACCTTCGTCACAGCCTCTTTCATCACTTCAATTGTCTCATAACGACAGCCTCTGAGCTTAAGGAATAACGAAAAGTCACAGGGTGCAAGGTCTGGACTATAAGGAGGGTGAGGAACAGTCTTGATGCCCATCTTGGTCAAATAGTCTGTGACAAGGATGGAGTTGTGGACTGATGCATTGTCTTGGTAGAAATGCCACTGACCCAATTTGAAGAGTGCTGGCCTCTTCTCAAGGAATCTCTTCCTGAACTTCCTTAAAACCTCAACATAGTATTCCTTGTTGACTGTCTGTCCAGTGGGAACCCAGTGCATGTATCAAAAAAAAGGGATCATCAAAAGTTTGTGGGTGGATTTGTTCTGTCTGGCCTTCTTGGGTCTGGGAGAGCCAGCGTGCTCCCACTGGGAACTGTCTCTTGGTCTCTGGGTCATAGTAGTAAATCCAGCTTTCATCACATGGCATTTTTTCCAAGTTTAAAACAGAATTTTATTGCATATCATTCTTCTAAAGTCCAGATTGCATTTTTGAAATTCACCAGCTGTGACAATCAGGCTTTAGTCGGGTGTATTCCAATTGCTGCTGTAGCTGTTCATTTGAACCAGAAATCATAAAATTGGTCAGTCATCTCATAAGATGTATAGCAATAACATAGTTATAGACTCTTGAAAATTCACTATGTTAAATGCCTGTACAAAAAAGTCTGGAAACTTATTGAATGCACTACATACATATATAAGATTTGTAAACGTATAATGTGTAAGTAAAATTTTCAAACAAGCCAGAGCTCATTTCTTTGTATACAGTTAAATGTTTTCAAGTATAGATGTTGTATATTGACCTTCAACCCGGCCAAACATGCCATTCCAAAGTGATGCACTGGAAGGAAGTGACACATTCTGATGGCAATTATGTGAAGAAATCGCGTAGGCGGGCTTGGCTGACGAAATGGGACAAGGTAAAATCCCATGATACACTCATAGACTGATGCACCGGAAGAGAGTGACCTCTGAACCGCATGACAGTTATTTCCACTTGATGATGATCAAACATGCCAGTCCAAAGACGCCGGAAGTGGCATATTCCGGCCTGGCTAGCCATGAGAATAGATATTGAGTGGGCGATTGAACTATTATATAACTCAGTGAAGACAGGAAGTCAGTGAGTTGGAGATCAGTGAAGTTAGAGCCAAGATGTGGTAGAGAAAGCCACCACCCAGCAGAAGGGACCCTCAGGACCTCCCAGTGAGTTTGGAGACCAGTTGGTGAGAAGATGCTGGAATGAGAACATGTCCCAGAGAGGCTGGGCCCCCAGGCCCCCGGTTGAGCAGCCCAGGAAAACGAGAACAACACACGGCGATGTCTGGAGGGGCTGGGGAGGTCAATATGTTGCATTCTTTGTTCAGACTCCACCTCACACACAAAATCTTTCAAATAAAGTGAGAGGTACATATTTTTCTAAGGAAGTCTTCGCTCGTCCTTTATCATTGTGTCGTTGTGAATTAAACATGCCATTCCAAAGATTGAGTGGGCGATTGAGTGGGCGATTGAACTATTATATAACTCGGTGAAGACAGGAAGTCAGTGAGTTGGAGATTAGATGAGTTGGAGAGAAGATGTAGTAGGGAAAGCCACCACCCAGCAGAAGGGGCCCTCGGGACCCCCGATTGAGTTGGAGATCAGATGAGTTAGAGACAAGATGTGGTAGAGAAAGCCAGCAGAAAGCTGAGTCCCTGGGCCTCCGGTTGAGCATCAGGAGAACGAGAAAGACACGACGCTGAGTGGAGGTCAATATGTTGCAATTCTGTTCGGTCTCCAACTCCCTTTCACACACAAACCTTTCAAATAAAGTGAGAGGTATATTTTTTTAAAGAAGTCTTCGCTCGTCTTTATTATTGAGTCAAAATGTAGACTGCATGTATATGTGCATAGTTGCATATGTATTGTGTGACAATACAACATAGAAAATGACTGAATAGTTCTATTTGTCCCATAGTTAGGACTAACAAGTATTACCATTTTGGGTCAGAATAGACCTGGGAGTAATGGCAATGAAAGAGTATTCTACATTGCTCAAAGCTCCAAGACTGGAGCCTCACCATCAGATAGTTTAATTGCTATATCTAAGACACTCATTGTAGAGGGTCTTACTCCTCTGTAAAGATGCTGTCGGCATATTCTACAGCTCCAGCTAAGAGAGAGCAAGAGAGAGATAGAGGTATAAAGACATTTTATATATATATATATATATATATATATATATATATATATATATATATGTGTGTGTGTGAGACAGAGAAAAACTGAATCAACCCAAAAATACAGACATACTGACAACTGGGCCTTAGGAAAGAGACCTATACACACACAGTTGACCCCAAAAAGTAAGAGACAAACAGACACAAAAAAAAGTAAAAAAAAGAAGAGGCAGACAAAGAGAGAGAGCAGGAAAATTCCAGAATTTTGTTTCAAAGACTTGATAAGACCATGACTGAGTAAGAAGTACAGATATTAAACTTTAATCTCAGCCTAAAGTCCAAAAAGGTTAACAGAATGCTTGAAGAAAACAGTTAAACAATAAAAATAGAGACAGAAGGAAAAAAAATATCTGTATCGGACAAAAGCCAAAGTCTTTGTACTTACCCAATTGACAGAGCTGGGCTGCCGTTAGACTTGATGTATCTATTGCAGAATGTGTTAGAGTGGAGGTTGTGGATGCTAGACTTGTGTTTGAAGTGGATGCTGAAAGAGACTTGTTTCTTGCAAGGGATCTGATAGACGCAGGGCTGGTACTACCCTTGGGCCAACAAACATCTGCAAAAGAAAAAACATAAGAGAAGAACATAAAAGATTCAAATGTCCCCAAGAGGATGGAAGAACGGTAACGTTAAGAAAAGAATGTTATCATTATTCATTTTGAACACTCATACACAAACTGATCAAAAAGTAGCGAAACTGAATCTATAGGATTTTTAAAATTTTAAATAAGACTTTATTTTACAACCTTGTCAGCAAAGCTGACTTTTACCTGCTGAGTCCCAAAAGCTATAGAAAACTTGAGGCTCTTCTTTATTAGAATTTTTTTATTAAGGTTAGGTTATTTGGCTTAATGGTATATCAAACCTTGAGGGTTATTTAATGCCAAATCCTGTTTACACTCACACACACATATAATTTTTAAGTGAATAATTTCAAAATAATTTTAATTTTAAATGAGAGCTTATTTGTTTGCACAGTTAAATGGTTTCAAGTATTGTTATTTAACATTGTTTGACCTATAGATGGGACCCTAACAGGCCAGAGTGAGCCAAAGAAGGAGTACTCCACATTCCCCAAACTCCAAGACTGGAGCCTCACCAGCAGATGCAGTTTAATGCCATACCCAGGATACGAATTGGTTTCAAGTATTGTTATTTAACATTGTTTGACCTATAGATGGGACCCTAACAGGTACTACCACTCCAGGCCAGAGTGGGCCAAAGAAGGAGTACTCCACATTCCCCAAACTCCAAGACTGGAGCCTCACCATCAAATGCAGTTTAATGTCATACCCAGGACACATTTTTTACTAAGAACCTATAATTGTTTACTAAGGATTATTACGAAGGTGTGTGAGAAGAAACGGAATAGAAGATAGAGGGGGGGGGAAAGAAACGGAATGAAAGATAGAGGGGGGGAGAAACGGAATGGAAGATAGAGGGGGAGGAAGAAACGGAATGGAAGATAGAGGGGGAGGAAGAAACGGAATGGACATTTCAAATAAATCTTTTTAATGAATGAGATATACAAAATGGTGCCACATTCTGCTTTAATGGAATGAAAGAAAAGAAAGATAGACGGGAGATGTCGTACACCCATAGTACAACTACACGTGTACATATACAAATATACACTTATATGCAGAAACATCATTAACAGGTAATGAACAACTTCAATAACAAATGAATACACTTCTTTACAAAAATATAAATCTCTCACACTTTATTTTCGAAAGGGTGATGTTCTGTTGTGAGATGAGTGGAGACAGGGACAGACTGCTATATTGACCCAAGTTCTTCTCGCGACCATAGCAGCACTTCTTCCTCATCTTGGTTGGGGTTGCTCAACTGTGGGTCACTGACGGCCCAGCCCTCTGCAAGCTGGTTCTCACTTTTGCATTCTTGTCTCAACTGCCCGACGGCCACGGACACCCTGTCTATATTCTTTCTTAACGCCCACCTGCTTCCGCTTTTCTTTGGCTTATTTACACAGGTGCATCTCTTGATTGACAGCTCGGTCGGGGGTCAATATATAACAGGGAGAAATGAAGGAAAGATGGGGGGGGGGTAAAGAAACAGAAGATAGAAGCAAGGGAGAAATTGGAATGGTAGATAGAGGGGGGAGAAACAGAATGGAAGATAGAGGGAGAGAAGAAACAGAATACAAGATAGAGGGAGAGAAAGAAATGGTTGGATAGTTGTTTGGGTTTTATGGCACATCAACTTTTGTGGGTTATTTAACACCAAATCTATTTTTATACAAATAATCAGTTCTATTTCAAACAGTTCAGTTTAGCATGAGTACAGTTTGTCAAAAACATTCCTATTTCAAGCTATTCAGTTTAGACAAACAGTTCTAATTCAAATAATTCAGTTTAGTATGAGTATAGATTTTGTTTACACACAGTTAAATGTCAAAACGGTCCTATATTAAACAATTCAGTTTAGTGTAAGTACAGTTCCATTTCAAACAATTTAGTTTAGCATAAGTACGCAGTTTAAATATAAGAACACTTTAATTGTCAAAAACATTTCTATCTCAAGCTATTCAGTTTAGTCAAACAGTTCTATTTCAAACAATTCAGTTTAGCATAAATATGCAGTTAATTAGGGGAAGAAATGGTAGATAGAAAGGGGGAAAAAAATGGAACGAAAGATAGAGAGAGGGAAAAGAAATGGAATGAAAGAGAGAGAGAGGGAAAAAAGAAATGGAACAAAAGATAAAGAGGGGGAAAAAGAAACGAAAGATAGAGAGGGAAATAAGCAGAAAAAGAAACAGACAGGCAAGCCTCAAAATGGGACACATAGCTTCAAAGCAGGACACACACACACACAGGCTGTCCTAAAAGTGAGTGAGAGATAAATAATTTATTCTAGAAGAGAAAGAGAAACACACAAATCAAATACTGAGACAATCTGTAAGTAAGACAACAGAATGACTAATAAAAGGTTATACAAAAGAAGGTTATACAAAAATGACTAATAGAAAAATTAAAAAATACAAATTAATTATTGGAGATGATTCTTAAAATGAAAAACTCTCATCCATTTCTTACCTCCATTAGAACTGTCATGAGTTAACCTGGATTTTGACAGCTTACTAGGAGGATTAGTCTTTCTGTCTCCGGATTTTTTCTTCTTTCCTTTCTTCCGAAAGATAATTGAGAGCAGTCCAACTAATGCAATTCCCAGGGACACTCCGAACACAGTTGCTTTCACAGGTTGGTTAAATTGCATCTGTCGGATCACCGACATCCGCGCAACAAGCTGGTTGACGAGTTCTGAATTCATCTTTCATAACCTGAATGAACGAAAGAATATTTATTAATCAAAAGTTGCAGCTTTTCTTGGTTTTGATTTACAGGTAAACGACATGCAAAACTACGATTGTTGAGTTGAAAGACGCAGCATTAACCAGTAATAAAAAATACAAAAATAAAACTTGTGAAAAAGGTTTAGTTCTAGTTAGCTCAAAAATGATTGGTTTCGTTTGTTTGGGGTTTAAGGCACATCAACTATTGTTGATTATTTACTGCCAAATCCTGTTTTTACATATATATTCAATATATGATTTGTAAACTCATTTTTTAGATACACACAGTTAACTGATCAAACAGTTCTATTTCTAACAATCCTATTCAACATAAATCAACAAAGTTAAATGGTTCCAAGTATTGCTACATATAATTAACAATCTAATTAAACGTCAGTCATTTATTTACACAGTTAAATGATCAAACAGTTCTATTTCAAGCAATTCAATTTAGCATAACTCATTTGTTTGCACAGTTTAAATGTCAAACAGTTCTATCTGACCAGGTGCTACTACTCTGGGCCAGAATGGGCCTGGGAGCAATGGCAATGAAGAGGTACTCTGTGACAGAGAGAGCGCCCCCTCCAGGTGGGTTTATTAATTAATGGTTCTAAGGGATTGGAATGGATTTACAAATTAAATGGATAGAAGGGTAATTCCAGAAATAAGTTTGTTTTTTTTTTTACTGAGAAAAAAAAAAGGAATTTCCTATTATTTTTTTCCATTTGGAATAACGTTTCTGGGGTTGAGTTTGTTAATTAAGTGAGGTGATGGTTCGGGGTGGTTGATGGATAGATTCATTAATTAAAGCTTATGATAAATGGTGAATGGGATTTTGGGTGGTCTGAGAATGAAATCCAGACCCAAGGTCCGAGACAAGATAAGTAGGTTTAGCAGACTTAAGTGGAGGATGGCTGTGGAAAACTCAGCAGAGAATCCAAATTCATTTTTAGTACCACTTGAGAAGCAGCCTCCTGCAGAAATTCAGAGATTATGCGAAAATGCATGGTGGTCAAAGTATTTTACATATTATAATTCATGGGCAGGGCCAAAAATTGCCTCTACTCTGCCTTACTCCATTTAAGCAGTCGGCAGAGGAGACCAGGGGCAGTCAACAGGGAAAACAGACATTTTTCCGCGGTCAGACAAAGACACCGAACACTGCGAAAACGACTCGTGGATTCTTGCTGGTCTGATCAGAACCAAGAGATGGAAATAGAATCTTTGTGAATCCAGATAATTTTGTAAAAAAAGCCGAGAAAGCAAACCGCTAAGTCAATGCGTCTATAACAAATATCCATAGTTGTCTCCCATATATCGTCTGAATAGATCAGATGGATTCTGCCTTTCTCTCTCTCTCTGACTCTCGATCAAACGAGTGAATCTTGTGTGACTTTTCTTTGTGTCCTTGTGGTTGCAGCAAGAAGTATTTTTCTTCATAAATAGCGATTCCTTCAGACGAGGAACCCAGCCTAATCAACTCCCACAATTGGACCGTTCTGAGGGAACAAAGCACCGGTGTTTGGATAAAAAAATGCATGTGGCAAATAGTGGTGGTTCCTTCAGCTCAACAAAGAGAGCCCGTGTGATTTTATTTCAGCCAAAACTGCCACAGAGAGATGAGAAACAGCGGCTGGTGGCTGAGTTCTACGTCAAACTCTGCATTCCCCAAAGCTCCAGCATTACTGGAGCTTTGCCATCAGACTGTTTAGTATCATATCCAGGACAATCATTGGTGAAGTCTTACCCTTCTGCAGACATGCAGTCAGTATTCTACAGCCCGAGCCAAGTAGGCTACAAACAATTGGGATCAAGCCATATGTCAATAAAGATTATATAATCCAGTTGAGTATTAAATCCAGAAATTCCCACATTGGCAAGCTGTTCTTTTCCTTGCAGGACATGTCACATTAAATGGCTTACATGAATTAGGATTTTTACATCAATTAGAAGATTCGTCTTCCACAGAATGCAATGTTGATGATTATTTACTTCTGACAGGAAATTGCTTATGGCTTATATCTAAGACAAAAATCCAACAGGTATATAGTGTGGATTGTAATTACTACATTAAGGAGGGTTCTCAAGATTAACTTCCTGACTAAAAGAAGGGTGTCATACTACTATGGGAAAAAATTACAGAAGTAGAACGCTTAAAGGGTATTCATGTTGTTTTTTTAGAAGTAAATAAACTAACATAAAATAAAACATTTTTTCTTTAATATTCTGACTTCATAAAAAATTCATAATGAATATATATATATATATATATATATATATATATATATATATATATATATATATATAAAATACATGCATAATAAATATATATATATATATATATATATGGTACTTGATACCTCCTTGCTTAACACTCAGCAATATAAGATATGTATCAAGGGTAAAGTGGAGCAATCCAGCGAAAGGAATAGCGCCTTCCCCTACACCTCTGAAAAGAGAGTCTTCAGGTCACTCTCGACTATGTTCACCAACTTTACTTATATATGTGATTCCTAAGTGTTTAGTTTGTAGGTAACTTTATTTTTAGGTGTGTTTTTTTTTGTTTAATGGCATATAAACTCATGATGGTTATTCAATGCCAAATCCAGTTAATGCATCTATCAAGAGAGTAGTTTATCAGTAACATTTTTTAAATAAGTAAGAGCTCATTTTTAGCAGACCATTAAATTGTTTCAAGTAGTTATTTATTGTTTGCACACAGTTAAATGGCTTCAAGTATTCTTATCTAATACTGATAGTTCTATTTGCAATCAGTTGAATAGTTTCAAGTATTGCTATCTAATATGAATAATTCAATTTAATATTAATCCTTCATGAACACACAGTTAAATGGTTTCAAGTATTGTTATCAAACACTAATAGTTCTATTTGCACACAGTTGAATGGTTTTAAGTATACTAAATGATTAAACAGCTCTATTCAACCCATAGCTGACTGGGCAATGAAAGATTGGTTTGGTTTGGTTTTGACATATCAACCATTGTTGGTTATTTAATGCCAAATCCTCTTTATACATATATATTAAATATATATGATTTGGTTTGGTTGGGTTTTATGGCATATCAACCATTGTAGGTTATTCAATGCCAAATCCTCTTTATACATATATATTAAATATATATGATTTGGTTGGGTTTTATGGCATATCAACCATTGTAGGTTATTCAATGCCAAATCCTCTGTATACATATATATTAAATATATATGATTTGGTTTGGTTGGGTTTTATGGCATATCAACCATTGTAGATTATTCAATGCCAAATCCTCTGTATACTTAGATATATATATGATTTTGTAGATAACATTCTTAAACGAGTCTGAGCTTTTTTTTGGCCACAGTTAAATGGTTTCAAGTATTTCTATATAACAATTTAACATGTTATTTGTTTGCAAACAGTTTTTTCTATTAGATCCATAGATAGGATC
>OY757947.1:16451971-16456971 GCA_963585895.1 Sepioteuthis lessoniana
CCACAGGCTAACTGCTTTCTTCATTGCTGACTCATCACTCATCAACATCTTCACTGACTAACATCCTGACTCACTGATTAACATGCTTGGTCCTTCCACTCTCATACTGCCATCTCTCAACTTCAAGCCAAGACCATACATGAGTAATCTACACAAAGAACCTCCTCAGACAATTTGACATGTGTTCCAAGATACTGAAGATAAAATCTTTTTGACTCAGATAGCTATCAAAAAACTCAAAGAGACACACACACACACATTATTGTGCCACATTATAGCCCGGCCAACTGGGCTGCTCCTGCAGAGGTATAAGACACCCACAAAAGTGCTGTCCTGGGTATGATACTAAACTGCATTTGATGGCAAGGATCCTGTTCTGAGATCTGGGGAGTGTGAATTACTCCTTTATTGTTATTACTCTCATGTCCACTCTGACTCAGAGTAATAGCACCTGTTAGGGTCCCCATCTATGTATCAGATCTTCTTGAAAAATATTTGTATTAGATATGAATACTTGATACCATATAACTGTATGCAAATTATTTATATTAAGAATAATTATTTGAAGCCATAATTATTTTCTAAGGATTATTATTATTATTTGTTGGATTGTTTGGTGGGGACCTTGATATGTATCAGCCATCTACAAATTGCTAACAAATATTCATAGACTTGCCCATCAGCAACAGCAGTAGATTGGTCAACCAGAGATGACTAAAGCATAGTTGAACAACAGCAAGCTACAAGCCTAGACTTAACACGTTCCAGCCTTGTTACTAAGAAGGCATACTTTTTGTATCACACAACTGAAAACAAGATGGCTATCCAAATTTCAACATTATTACTCAAAACCATATAATCGTTTGAAAATTGTTGGTATTAGATAGGAATACTAGAAAACATGTAACTGTGTGCAAACAAATGACTTATTGAATACCGTAAATAGCAGCAGATAAAATCTCAGCAAAACTAGGGGGTCGACTCACATAGTAAGGCTAAAATCCAAATCTTTACCACAGAGGAGTCAATCAGTGGTAAAGGTTTCAATTTTAGCCCTGCTGTATAAGTTGACCTCTT
Organism: Sepioteuthis lessoniana; assembly: GCA_963585895.1. NCBI lineage: Eukaryota > Metazoa > Mollusca > Cephalopoda > Myopsida > Loliginidae > Sepioteuthis > Sepioteuthis lessoniana. The sequence goes on from OY757947.1 coordinate 16,453,049, forward strand.
GTTTTGCAGAGAATTTTTTCAGGCTTTAAAAGGTTAATTTATATGCCACAATTTCCAGTAAAATATACAAAGGTGAGACATGCTGCCCACTAAAAGTAAGTGAAATGGAACATCAAAAGGCAGTATGTTGGGGAGAGGTTGAAAAGTCGATTATGACTGAAAATATTTGCAAAGAAAAGGGAAACCATCTGCCCTCGTAGGATGAAGTTAAAATAATAGATAGAGATGAATATTGGAAAATAAGACATCTTAAAAAAGTAGTGCGTAAGTTGGGCTACAGTAAACAAGTAGAGAGATGAATACGATTTAGGAACTATTAATCAAAAAGGCTTAATGAAACAAAAAAAATTGGTAAGATAAGAAATTCACATATGATTTTCTCCAATGGTCCGGGAGACTGGGGTTCAATCCCAGGTCACGTCATGCCAAAGACTTAAAAAATGGTACTTGATACCTCCTTGCTTAACACTCAGCATTATAAGGTACATATCAAGGGTAAAGTGGAGTAATCCAGGGAAAGGAGTAGCACCCTCCCCGACACCTTGGTGTAGTCGCTACTGAAAAGGAAGCTTTTGGGTCACCCTCGACTACAGTTGCCAACTTAATGTCTCAGTCAACCTATGAGAAACTAAGTTTATAAGTCCCCAAAATTCACTGAACTGTCCATCAAGGACATATGGCTTCTTCACTGCCTCAGCAGTGTGTCCACCATAATTTTTCATGGGCTGATTTTAAACAGCATGTCAACAAATACAGGATTATTTTAAACTTGCAAGTGTTTTACAGTTTTCTTTACAATTACCAAAGTATTATAAAAATGAACCAATAAGTCCATCGTCTGAGACAGCTGAATTTTAATATTAAATTTTTACCGATTAATGTTTGACCTATGTGATTGATGGATAAGTCTTGGAATAAGTGCATTAACAATTGAGATTAGGTGGAAAAAAATATTAGTGTAAAAAGAAAAGAAAAAAGAATTTTCATCTTTCAACATCATCTCAATTGTTAATGCACTAATCCATCAATCACATAGGTCAAACATTATACAGTAAAAATTTAATATTAAAATTCAGCTGTCTCAGGCTATGGACTTACTGATTCACTTTTATAGTATGCATAGAAAACACTAATGCCAATGTTGACCTAGAAATGGTAGCAGCATTCATCAGTCAGAAAACAAACAAACAAACTCAATAACCAAAGACTGAAGATGCTTTGCTATCAGATATCACTTAAAACTTTTCAAAGAGAACAATGACCTAATCTCTTGATAACAGCTCTACAGATATTTGACCAACAAAGGCTAATGAATAGAAACAGTATGATAGACAAGGCTTTTGTTCAGAACAAATAGATGGAGAAATTCTGGCTGCTCTTTCCAAACAAGTAATCACCTCAAGATACTGTTAAGAAAATTCATCAAACTCCTCTCTGTGCATGTACACACACACACACACAACAATATTTTCAACTTGAAAATAAAATATCTTAGAAGTGAAAATATTTTGATATTGCTCTGCATTTTCATTCATAGAGCACTATAAAGATAAACACAAATTGCAGGATTTTAAATGCATAAATAACATGGGCAGTCTTGTGGCAAATCTAACACAGCTAATCTTTAACACAGACATCATTAATAAATAAAATGCTAATAAAAATAAAATAATGATTATTTAATAATCATTTAAGAATATAATGTAAATAACTAAAGGAATTATGACATTAGTGGCGACGTAGTTTCAGTGATAGACATTATGTGAGTGAATGCGTGTGTATATATATATATGATAAAAAAAAAAAATTATATATATATATATATTACACACACAAAAGATAAAAATATATATCAGATAAAAATAAATATATTTTTTATATATATATATATATATATATATATATATATATATATATATATATATATATATATATATATATATATATATATATACACACACACATACACACACACACAAGATAAAAATATATATATATATATATATATATATATATATATAATCCATGGAAGATATTCTGCAACCCCGAGTTTCATGAAGTTTTTTGCAAAACAACAATGATCAGGCAGTTAAGAAGATTCATTCCATCGTTTTAAATGTTGTTTTGCAAAAAAATTCATGAAATCCAGGGTTGCAGAATATTTTCCATGGATTATATATATATATATATATATATATATATATTCATTATTATTATATAATAGCTCTATCCTAGATATTGAGCACTGTCCATATTATATTGCACTTGGTTCGACACATACCCACAAAGTGATTTAGTGACAACCAACACTCTTATAATGTAATATATAATGGTGATTCAAAAACATGTTAACATTTTGATGGAAATGCTTTTATGAGTTTAAATAGCCTCCATCTGTTCACCAACCCTGTTAACACATTCCTTGAATCTCCATGAGGTGATTAAAAATATGTTCACACTTCTCTGAGTGTCTTTTTATTAGAAAAGCAGAACTGATATTATGGAGACCACCAGGAGAAGATTCCAACAATGTGTTGACAATAATTCTTTCTTCATAATTTATTCTTTTACTTTATAGTTTGGTTTGGTTTTATGGCGTATCAACCATTGTAGGTTATTTAATGCCAAATTCTCTTTATACATATATATTAAATATATATGATTTGGTTGGGTTTGATGGCATATTAACCATTGTAGGTCATTTAATGCCAAATCCTCTTTATACATATATATTAAATATATAGGAATTGTAAACATTTTAGAGATAACATTCTTCAAATGGATTCAATTACTGCTCACTAACAGAGAATTCTATTCAATATCAATCATTTGCTTGCAGACTGTGAAATGTTTACAAGTATTGCAAATAATGCTAATTATTCAATTCAATAATATTTATTCATTAAATGGTTCTGTTAAATGGTTCTAAGTATTGCTATGTAATACCAATAATTCAATTTAGGCACACAGTTAAAGAGTTTCAAGTACTGCTATTTAATACTAATAATTCTATTCAACATTAATTATTCACTTGTACACACTTAATTGGTTCCAAGTATTGCTATGTATCACTAAAAATTCTATTAAACAGTCATTTGTTTACTCACAGTTAAATGGTCAAACAGTTTTATTTCTAAGAATTTAATTTAGTATTAATTGTTTGTTTGTACATAGTTTAAATATCAAACTTTAATTTGACCCATAAATTGACCCTATCACGTGCTACCACTCTGGGTGAGAGTGAACCTAGGAGCAATGGCAATGATGGGGTACTCCACATCCCCCAAATCTCCAAGGCTGGAGCCTTGCCATCAGATGGTTTAATGCCATATTTCGGACACTTGTGGTGGTGGTGGTGGTAGTGGTGGGGGTTTACCCCTCTGCAGAGATGCTGTCGGCATATTCTACAGCTCTAGCCAACTAAGCCATCTACTTTATGTTAAAATCTCAATTATTAATTTTAAAAAATTAATTTAATTAATTTGAGGTATGTTCCAGGAAGCTAGAAATTTCGGCTATCGAATAAAATAGATTTGGTCTTAGACTTCTACTAACTTGATTTTCCATGAATTAAAAGTAACAAAGAAATGTTTTCTAAGAGTGTTGAGTCCATATTTTTCAAAGAGGCAATCATAAATATATATAGTAATCAGTTGACCATAGTCGAGGGCGACCCAAAGGCTCCCTTTTCAATAACTGTAGTGGCGGTGGGGGGGGGGGGATACACCTTTCCCTGAATTGCTCCACTTACCTTTGACCAATACCTTATAATGCTGAGTATTAAGCAAGGAAGCACCAAGTATCATTTTGTGAGGCTTTGGTATGACTCAACCAGGGATTGAACTCCACTCTCCAGGAGCATTAGTGAATACTCTTACCATTATACCAATGAGCAATACTAGTCATCTTGGTTTTTTTCTGGC
>OY757947.1:16461971-16469471 GCA_963585895.1 Sepioteuthis lessoniana
AAGTGACACAATGTTCAACGAGCGAGGTCAGAGATGCGCCGCTGCACAACTCATGCTCTCTACCGATCCAAGTTATGACAACAGGACCATGGCCAGCACCCTCAAAATGCAAATCTGGATTGCCACGAATAACAGGGACGTGCCCAGGGGGATGAAAAAAAAGTTTCCGGTTACGGTTATGGTCTTTGGTGTGCTTTCAAGTGAGGGCCACATCATACCACCTCACATCTTCAAAGTCAGCTTGAAAGTCAACACCAAAGCGTACCTGGATGTGCTGAAGAGTGTAGTGATCCCCTGGTGCAATCAGATAGCCGGTAGCAGACCCTGGGTGTGGCAGCAGGACTTAGCACAGGCCCACAAGTCCAAAGAGACCCAGGCTAGGCTTCAGAAGGAGCGCTATGACTCTGTACCCTTCTCTCACTGGTCCCCCTCCTTCCCCAACCTGAATCCACTGGACTACTTCGTTTGGTCATATGTCGAGAACATCACCAACATGACCTCCAACAACACCAAAGCCAGCCTGATTGTCGCCATCTGCCGAGTATTCGCTGAGCTCCCGCCGGCACTTGTGGAAAAGGCAGGCTCCCAGTTCCAGATCCGTATCGAGGTGGTGATTGAGGTTGAAGGTGGCTACATTGAATAGATGTCAGCTCTACTACATAATCAAGTTACCTGAATTGATTTTTTCAATAAGAGTTTTGAAATAAAGCTGTAGTGTTGTTTTCTTTAGGATGACAATTTTATCGTTCCACCCTGTAGAATTACAAAACAATACTTGAAACGATTTAACTATGTGCATACGAAAAATAATGCTGAATGGAATTACTAGTGTTAAATAGCAATACACATATACTGTTTATACACATATTGAATATGTATAATTTGTTAACAAATAGTTTGTAGGTAAAAATTTTAAAATGAGCCAGAGTTCATTTGTTTGCATACAGTGAAATAGTTTCAAGTATTGCTATTTGACAGTAATATTTGCACACAGTTAAATGGTTTAAAGTATTGCTATTTGACAGCAATAGTTTTATTTGCATACATTTAAATGATTTCAAATATCATTATGTAACATTAATAGTTTTATTTGCAAACAGTCAAATGGTTTCAAGTACTAATATGTAACACTAATAATTCTATTCAACATTATTTGCTGGTTTGCACACAGTTAAATGGTTCAAGAATAGAAAATTATAATAAAGTTTGAATTGACCTATGGATGAGACCCAAACAGGTACTACTACTCTGAGTCAGTGGACCTGGGAGTAATAGCAATGAAAGAGTACTCCACTTTCTCCAATATTCCCTGCCTTACTATCAGATGGTTTAGTGTCCTATCCAGGACACTTGTTTGGATGAGGAAGAGAGTCTAACCCCTCTTCTGAGATGCAGTTGGCATCTTCTATAGCCCCAGCTGACTGAGCTGAAGAAGAGAGAATAAAAAAAAGGTGGGGTTCTACACTTTATACAGTTTTGCCCAAAACCTGCAGCTGAATAATCTTTCTTAAAAACAAATATACAAGATTAACATTGTTTAGCACGTGAAACCGAGACAGCTGTAGTTGATAACACATGGTCAACACCAGAAATAACCAATTCATAATCATTATTTCCGTTTCTTTGTTTAATGGCATAGAACCTTCATGGATTATTTAAGGCCAAAGCCATCCTTGTAGAACTATAGTAGTACTATTTAACTCATAACTGAGGAGTAAGGGGGTTTATAGCTTTCTCAAGGGTATTAGTCCGAAAGTGAATGGAATAATGCGACTGGAGTTTGAACTCGCTTCCTTTGACGCCGCAGTCAAGCCATTACACCACAGACTCTTTCCTTTTATTATTATTTATTTTATGAACATATTTTTTTTCTGAAGAATGGGTACATGACTTTCTCAAAGGGCATTAGTACAAATTGAAATGCATCCAAAATTTGAAAGGTAAAAGTTGCTAAACAACATGGTATAAGAAGTTGTCAGAATTAAGCTGAATACAACTGCTTTAGAAATAACAAGGTTCTGCGAGTAGCCCCCTGGAAAAGTGGCTAACGTGTGACATTGTGGTAAGAGAGTTTGAACAAAAGTCATGCTATTAAAGTTGGACATATGATTCACGGGATTGCTTTGGTTGGATTTTATGACATATCAACCATTTTGGGTTATTTAATTCCAAATCCTCTTTACACTTATATATTGAAAATATGATTTGGTTTGGTTGGGTTTTATGGCATATCAACCATTGTGGGTTATTTAATGCAAAATCTTCTTTATACATATATATTAAATATATAAAATTTGTTTTTTTTTTATTTTATAGTATATCAACCAATGTGGGTTATTTAATGCCAAATCCTCTTTAACCATATATTAAATATTTATGATTTGGTTTGGTTGGGTTTTATGGCATATCAAATATTGTAGGTTATTTAATGCCAACTCTTCTTAATACATATTATAAATGATTTGTAAACGCATAATTTGTAGATAACATTTTAAAGCGAGTCAGAGCTCATTTGTTTGCATATAGTTAAATAGTTATACATATGATTTGTAAGTCAATAGTTTGTTTGGTTTGGTTTGGTTTGATTTTATGGCATATCAACCTTTGTAGGTTATTTAACGCCAAATCCATTTTTATGTAAATAATCAGTTCTATTTAAAACAATTCAGTTTAGCATGAGTACACAGTTCAATTGTCAAAAACATCTTTATTTCAAACTATTTAGTTGTATATAACAATTCAGTTTAGGGTAAGTACAGTTTCAGTGTCAAAAATAGTTCAATTTAAAACAATTCAGTTTAGCATAAGCACGGTTTTAAATGTAAGTACAGTTTAATTGTAAAAAAAACATTTTTATTTCGAGCTATTCAGTTTAGTCAAGCAATTCTACTTCAGCCAATTCAGTTTTGTAAAAGTACAGATTTTGTTTACACACAGTTATATGTCAGAACAGTTCTATGTTAAACAATTTAGTTTAGTGTAAATACAGTTTCAATGTCAAAAAGCAGTTGCAGTTATATGTAACAATTCAGTTAAATGTAAATACAGTTTTAATGTCGAAAAAACAGTTTTATTTCAAACAATGCAGTTAAGCACAAGCACGCAGTTCAAATGTAAGTACGGTTTAATTGTCAAAAACATTTCTATTTCAACCTATTCAGTTTACTCAAACAATTCAGTTTAACATAAGTATGCCGTTAGTTCTATTTAACCCATAGATAGGGCCCTATCAGGTGCTACCACTCCGGGCCAGAGTGGACCTGGGAGTGATGACAATAAAGGGGTACTCCGCATTCCCTAAAGCTCCAGCATTGCTGGAACCTCACCATCAGATTGTTTAGTGTCATATCCAGGACACTCGTTGGGGGGTTCTTACCCCTCTGCAGAGGTGCAGTCAGTGTATTCTACAGCCCCAGCCGACTCGGCAATCAATAATTTGTAGGTAATCTTATTTTGAAATGAGTCAAAACTAATTTGTTTACACACAAGTTTTACTATTGTTTGCACACAGCTAAATATTATAACACGAATAGTTCTATTTAGTATTAATCATTTGTTTGCACTCACTTAAATGGTTCCAAATATTGCTATATAACATACATAGTTTTATTTGCACACAGTTAAATGGTTTCAAGCATCATAACGTAATATTAACAATTTAGGTACATAATTAAAGAGTTTCAAGTATTACTAATCAACACTAATAATTCTACTCAACATTACTTTCATTAGCACACCATTAAATGGTTTCAAGTATTGCTATTTAACACTAACAATTCAATTAAATATCAGTCATTTGTTTACACACAGTTAAATGTGAAGACAGTTCTATTTTAAACAATTCAATTGAACGGAAGTTATTTGTTTAAATGTCAAACAGTTCTATTTGACCCATAGATAGGAGCCTATCAGGTACTACCACTCCAGCTCAGAGTGGACCTGATAGTAATGGCAATGAAAGGGTACTCATATTCTTGAAAGCTCTAGTGGCTGAAGCTTTACCATTAGATACAGTTTAGTATCATATCAAGGACACTTATTGAGGCATACCCTTCTGCAGAATTGCAATCGGTGTATTATCTAAGCCCCAGCTGATTAGACTGAGGTTATTATGTTCACTTTCAGATGAATACCTTTAGAAAAGGTATGAACGCCTTTATCTGAAATCACCAGCTATGCATTAAATAATACCATGATTTGGTTTGGTTTTATAGCATATCAACCATTGTAGGTTACTTAATGCTAAATCCTCTTTATACATATATATTAAATATATATGATTTGGTTTGGTTTGGTTTTATGGCATATCAACCATTGTAGGTTATTTAATGCCAAATCTTCTTCAGAATTTGTCCTTGAGAACAAGATGCACAAAATTATCTGGGATTTTGAGATACAAACAAATAACCTAATCCAGACCAGAAGACCAGAACTAGGAGTTAATTAACAAAAAGAGAGAACTTACCATATAAAGAACTTTGCTGTCAAAGTGGACAACAGAGTGAAAATCAAAGAAAGTGTAAAGAGAGGCAAGTAATCCGACCTTGCTAGAGAACTAAGAAAGCTGTGGTATATGAAGGTGATGGTGATACCAATTGTAATTGGTGCATTTGGAACAATCCAAAAAGGCTTGGAAAGGGAACTGGACAAGTTGGAAATTCGAGGACAAATCAAAACCATCCAAACTACAGCATTGTTGAGATCGGCCAGAATACTGAGAAGAGTCCTGGGGACCTGAGGAAACTTGCTGTTACTCAGACTTGCAAAGAATAAAATAATCCATGAGACAATAAAGAGACAATACGTCAAGAAAAAAAAGGGGAGGGGAAAGAACTCACCTGCATTGAGCACTGTAACTGCATTAATACAAGGACTTAAGGAATACATCAAAAAGAGCAAAGAAAGATTACCATATTTAACAGGGTATAAGACGCACCCCAATTTCAGCAAAGCAAATCCAAAAAGTTTTAGTAAAAGCAAAGTACTAATATTAAATATGATGAAATTAATATAATGAATATTATCAATGATAACACTTTTAATCTGCATGATAGCCTTTTGAATAACGATAATAGGTATACGAAAGTTACTCTAAAGTCTAAGCTAATAGGAGTTGCTAAAAAGCTAATTTCAACCAATTATTGCAAATTTTAAACCTATATATGGCATATAAGACACAGGGGAATTTTGAAAGATAATTTTTTAGTTAAAAAAAAAAAAAAGAAAAAAGTGCAACTTATATGCCGTCAAATATGGTAGTTACTTAAAACGATAATTGTTTACTAAGGATTACCATTAGTTACTTGAAACCATATAATTGTATATATATTGCCATCACTCCCAGGTCCACTCTGGGCCGGAGTGGTAGCACCAGATAGGGTCCTATCTATAGGGCAAATAGAACTAAACTGTATACTTATGCTAAACTGAATTGTTTGACATTGAACTGTTTGTAAACAAAAACTATACTTATACTAAACAGAATTGTTTAATTTGGCATTAAATGACCAGCAAACAAAACAACCAACCAACCAACCAATCCTTAAAAAGAAAATAAAAAAATTTTTAAAATTGGTAAATCGCTTTTTTGGATAACACAGGCCTGATAATAGTTAATGTTGTAGGAAATAAACTCATGCTAGGTTCAAACCGTGGACAAGGTTGTTTTTATTTCACTTCTTACTAATGCTCTAGTGAAAGGCATGAATCCAATCTCCTCCCCCACCTCATAGTTGAATAATAGGGCATATTGTGCTTTCTAACCTAATAGGTAAAAAAAACTAGTCTAGTCAAAGAAAAAGCTCTAAATTCAAACTGCCCTGTTATATAATTGTGAGAGGAATATGATTATTTCAATATATATTTAAATTTCTATTTAATCCTATTAAATTTTCTAAGGAGGTGCCCGTGGTGTAATTGTTATCGTCGCAGGAATTGGACACGGCGACACGAGTTCAAATCCTGGACGAGACTGATTGCATTTCACATAGCACTAATACCCTTGGGAAAGGTATGAATCCAATTATTCGCCCTCCAGTTATGGGTAAATAGTAGGGCAGACTAGGTTCTTCAGCCTTGGGGAGGCAACTAGTCTAGGGGAAGGAAAACTCTGAATTCAAACCTGTTAAACTCCGCTTAAAAAAAAAATTGACCTTGTGTCATATCCTGCCCGAGCGGAGGGGTTGGGTAAATATGATATTTAAATTTCTATGGGTACAGATACTGTACATTGATTAAAAAAAAAAAAAAAAAAAAAAATGGTAATAATTTTAACCTATATCTTAAAAAAAAAATTTTTTTTAATTCAAATTAATTTAGTAGAATCAGGAAGATGAAGGATAATAATAATGAAAATTGAGGTGGCCATGGTGTAATGGTTATCGTCCTAGAAAATGGACACGGCGACACGAGTTCAAATCCTGGACGAGACTGATTGCATTTCACATAGCACTAATACCCTTGGGAAAGGTATGAATCCAATTATTCTCCCTCCAGCTATAGGTAAATAGTAGGACAGACTGGTTTCTTCAGCCTTGGTGAGGCAACTAGTGTAGGAGAAGGAAAACTCTGAATTCAAACCTGTTAAACTCCGCTCAAAAATTGACCTTGTGTCATATCCTGCCCGAGCAGAGGGGTTGGGTAAATATGATAATAATAAAAATTATTCAAAATTTATATCAGGATTTATATCTCTCTTTTCTCTATAATCTACTCTTTTAGTTTTTCGTGTCATTTCTGTATTTATTCTATTAAGTTTGCTCCGGCAATAAACTTGTTAATTCACTGTAAATCGGTTTACATTGTTTAGCACTAGAAAATATTAAACCATATATATTTACCAACCCCTCCACTCTTGCAAGAGAGTGGAAAAAGCTGTGGAATATGAAAGTGTTGGTAATCCTATTTACCAACCTCTCTGCTCGGGCAGGATATGACACAAGGTCAATTTTTAAGCAGTTTAACAGGTTTGACTTCAGAGTTTTCCTTCTCCTAGACTAGTTGCCTCAGTCTGTCCTACTATTTACTCATAGCTGGAGGGAGAATAATTGGATTCATACCTTTCCCAAGGGTATTAGTGCTATGTGAAATGCAATCAGTCTCGTCCAGGATTTGAACTCGTGTTGCCGTGTCCATTTCCTACGATGATAACCATTACACCACGGCCACCTCATTTCCTCTATTACAAATAATTGTGATGGTGTGTTATCGTACTCAGATACAACAAATAAAGCAAAGGCAACTCTCAGGTCATAAATACCACAGTCCATTCAACCACTACAACATCTAAAATAATCTTTGTATAAGTTCTATTTATTAAATAAAAAATTTGAAAGAAATAAAATAAATTTAAAAAAAAAAAAAATCACAGTTACTTATAGACAGATTTTCAAAATAAACCAATATATATCAATATCAAAATGTGATGTAGACTTTTTAACAGGTTATTAAAAAAATTGAACAAGTGAATCAACATTAAATTCAGGTTCCATGTATTTTTTT
>OY757947.1:16476971-16724471 GCA_963585895.1 Sepioteuthis lessoniana
TCAAAGATGCAGTTGGTGTATTCTGCAGCACCATTTGACTGAGGCAGGTACACCTGGGTGGGAAAGACGATCCATTGGCAATTGTGCAAGAGATTAAAATCTGACGATGCTAACAAATGGTATATGCATAAATCTGTATCTATTTCAAACAATTCAGTTGAGCATTAGTATAGTTTTTTTCGTTTACACACAGCTAAATATAAAAAAGTTCCTTTTTAAACAATTCAGTTTAGATGTCAAAAACAGTTCTATTTCAAGCTATTCAGTTTAGTCAACTAAGTTAAATAGTTCCAAGTATTGCTATGTACCACGAACCATCCAATTAAACATCAGTCATTTATTTATACAGTCAAATGTCAAAACAGTTCTATTTCAAGCAAATCAGTTTAGTATGGCTAATAAGACAAAATTCTTTGGGACTTTGAAATACCATCAGATCACTCAATCCGAACAAGAAGACCAGTGTTGATTAACAAGGAAAAAAGAACATGTCACCTAGTGGATTTTGCAGAGTGAAAATGAAAGAAAGTAAAAAGATAGATAAATACTTGGATCTTGCCAGAGAGCTGAAAAAACGGCAGAACAGGAGAGTGACAGTGATACTACTTGTAGTTGGTATACTTGGAACAATCTCGAAAAGTTTGGAAAAAAACTGGAAGGCTTAGAAATAAGAGGAAGAATCAAGACCCTTCAGACCACAGATCAGCGAGAATACTCAGAAGAGTCCAAGAGACTTGAGATTTGCTATCACTTTGGATGCAATGAAAAACTCACAAGAAGTGATACAATAATAAAAAAAGAAAAAGAACTGTTCGGTTCATTGAACTTTTTTGTCTGTGGTAAGGAGTTTATATCAAGAGGAATAAATGGTTACACTGAATAATGCAAAGCCATCACTCAGATTCCAGTCAGAGAGCACCAGTTAAAACTGACATGAAAGGCTGATTGTGTTTTATGGCATATCAACACTTGTAGGTAATTTAATGCCAAATCCTTATATATATATATATATATATATATATATATATATATATATATATATATATATATATATATATGATTTGTTTGGGTTGGGTTTTATGGCATATCAACCATTGTAGGTTATTTAATGCCAAATCCTCTTTATACATATATACGAGAATTTGGTTGGGTTGGGTTTTAATGGCATATAAACCATTGTTGATTACTTGATGCCAAATCCTCTTTATACATATATATTAAATATATATGATTTGGATTGGTTGGGTTTTATGGCATATCAACCATTGTAGGTTATTTAATGTGAAATCCTATTTATACATATATATTAAATATATAGGATTTGGTTGTGTTGGGTTTTATGGCATATCAACCATTGTAGGTCATTTAATGCCAAATCCTCTTAATACATACATATTAAATATATAGTATTTGTAAGCACATTTTTGTAGGTAACATTTGTAAATGAGTCAGAGCTCATTTGTTTGCATACATTTAAATGATTTTAAGGATTGCTATATAACAGTCACAATTTAACATAAGTCATTTTTTTGTACACATAATTTATAGGTGATTTCATTTTCAAATAAATTAAAACTAATTTGTTTGCATACTTATGTTGCTATTGTTTCTATTAAATTCTTTCAATTATAGCTATAATTCTGTACAATGTTAATCCTTTGTTTGTACACAGTGAAATGATTATAGACATTGTTATTTAACACTAATTATTCTATTCAACTTGTTTCATTCCTTTTGCACACAATCAAATGGTTCCAAGCTGTTTTATGTCATACCAATAATTCAATTTAGATACACAGAGTTTCAATCATTGCTATTTAACACTAATAATTCTATTCAACATTATTCATTCAACTTCACATATATGGTTCCAAATATTGCTATGTATCACAAACAATTCAAAGACATCAGTTTACACACAGTCAAATGATGAAACAGTTCTAATTTAAACAATCCAGTTTAGCATAAGCCAAATCTGGTTTATACATATATATATGATTTGTAAACATACATATTTCCAAATATTGCTATATATCACTAACAATTCAATTAAACATCAGTTATTTGTTTACCTACAGTTAAATGATCAAACAGTTCTATTTCTAACAAAGCTCAATCGTCTGGGGCTGTAGAATACACAGACTGCAGTGTCCTGGATATGACAGTAAACCCTCTGATAGTGAGGTTCCAGTCTTGGAGATTTAGAGAAATAGGGAGTACCCTTTCATTGCCATTGCCTTACTTACCATTGCTGTTATGGCCATAAGAGTGGGGGTCAATATGTTGCAGTTCTCTTCAGCCTCCAACTCACCTCTCACACAGTAAAACCTTTAGTAACCCTTTTGAACCCTTTCAAATAAAGTGAGAGGTATACTTTTCTAAAGAACTGTGTCACTCGTCTTCATTGCGTTGTTATGATTCTGCATGCATCTGCATATGAGTATACAACAATATGAAGTATTCCTATCTAATACAAATAATTTGTACCAAGTTGTATGATTTCAATTTTTCCTACCTAACACCAATAATCTGCAAGCAATTATATGGTTTCAAGTCTTCCTTACTCTGTTGGCTGGGGGCTGTAGAATTGCCGACTGCATCTCTGCAGAGTGGTAAGATTGTCCCCCAACATAAACAAGTGTCCTGGAGCTTTCAAGAATGTGGAGTACCTCTTTATATATATCAATAGGTCAAATAGAACTTTATATATATCAATAGGTCAAATAGAACTGTGCAAACAAATGATTGCTATAAATTACATAGGAAAACTTGATAAATAGAATTACTAATGTTAAATAGCAATACTTGAAATTATTTAACTGTGTGCAAATAAATGAGTTCTGGCTTGTTTAAAGATAATGTTACCTACATTACATATCATATATATGTATACCTACATTACATATCATATATGTTACCTACATTACATATCATTACATATATGTATACCTACATTACATATCATTACATATATGTATACCAACATTACATATCATTACATATATGTATACCAACATTACATATCATTACATATATGTATACCTTCATTACATATCATTACATATATGTATACCTACATTACATATCATTACATATATGTATACCAACATTACATATCATTACATATATGTATTCCTACATTACACTGGCCCAGCGGTTAGAGTGTTCGCCAATGGCCCGGGAGACCTGGGTTCAATCCCAGGTCGAGTCATACCAAAGACTTTAAAAATGGAACTTGATACCACCTTGCTTAACACTCAGCATTATAAGGTACGGTTCAAGGGTAAAGTGGAGCAATCCAGGGAATGGAGTTGCGCCCTCCCCTACACCTTGGTGTAGTAGCTATCGAAAAGGGAGCCTTCGGGTCACCCTCGACTATGGTCGCTAACTTTACTTACTTTTACTACATATATATATTCCTACATTACACATCATTACATATATATATTCCTACATTACATATCATATATATGTATACCAACATTACATATCATTACATATATGTATACCTACATTACATATCATTACATATATGTATACCTACATTACATATCATTACATATATGTATACCTACATTACATATATGTATACCTACATTACATATCATATATATGTATAAACTAATGTTAAATAGCAATACTTGAAATTATTTAACTGTGTGCAAACAAATGAGCTCTGGCTTGTTTAAAGATAATGTTACCTACATTACATATCATATATATGTATAAACAAGATATGACATTAAATAACCCACAAGAGTTGATATGCCATAAAACATAACCAAACCAAGTCTTCCTAACATTAATAATTCTATTTAATAGTCATTTGCTTGCACAGTTAAATGATTTAAAGTATTCTTATCTAATACTAATAATTTTCAAACGATCACTCCAGGTCAGTGGAACTGGAAGTAATGGTAATGAAGGGGTAATACACATTCCAGCAGAGCTCCAGAACAGGAGCTTCACCACCAGATAAAATTTAGTGTCATACTTAGATACCCCTTTTTGAGAGAAGCAGGGGATCTTACTCCATTGCAGGGGTTAGTCAGCATAAAATTGCATAAAATACCTGGTCATCATTAGACTGTACGTTGGAGTTAGGATTAGTTATAAGTTCAGGGAATTTTATCATATTGATCAGACTATCATTCAGCATTTCCAGAATCTTGCCAGATAATTCACACATGCCTCAAAATTCCTCCACATTGTCGGTGAGGCTTAGAATAAACCATATCTCTGCAGAGTGGTTAGACGCCCACTCCCAAAAGAAAGGGTGTGTCTTGAGTATCTAGATCTGGCGAGTGTGGAGTACACCTTCATTGTCATTACTCCCAGGTCCACTCTGACTAATAGTAGTAGTACCTGCTAGGGTCCCCATTTATGGGTCAAATAAACCTACTTGAAAATCATTACTTGATAGTATATAACTAAATTATATTTAGAATAGTCACTTGAAACTATAATTGCTTATTTTAGTCATGATAAGACAAACAAGACATACAAGAGACTGCTGGAGAAGCAAGGACAAACTCATAAGTGACCTTCTCCTATGAACCCCTTCATAGGCATGTGCGAATGTCAGCTGACCAACAAGAACTTAGCTACAACTGTTCTCTACATACAGTTGTTGGCGACAGCAGTTGAGGCTCCCTTTTCAGTAGCTACTACACTGAGGCGTAAGGAAGGGTGCTACTCCTTTCCCTGGATTACTACACTTTACCCTTGATATATACCTTATAATGCTGAGTGTTAAGCAAGGTGGCATCAAGTACCATTTTTTGAGTCTTTGGTATGACTCAACCTGGGATTGAACCCTGGTCTTCTGGACCATTAGCGAACACTCTACTCATTAGGCCAATAGCCCAGTCTCTCTGCATACACAGGATGTCATCTAGAGAACCTGCCAGGAGTGATGGATGATAGGGTTCAATAGAAAGAGATAGTCAGGGAAATCCGTGCTAGTGTGTGACTTCATGAGGATGATGATGATTGTTTATGATAAATATTATTAGTTACTTGAAACCATATAACTGTATGTAAACAAATTATTTCTATCATTAAATAGAAAAATTACTTCAAACCATAGAATTATCAGTATTAGATAGGAATACTTCAAACCATACTGTATGTAAATTACATAAAGCTGTTTGGTAACATAACTGTGACAGCCCAGTCAACTGGGGCTATACAATATACCAACTTCATCTCTGCAGTGGGTAAGACCCACCACCCACCCACAAAAAGTGTCTTGCATATGACACTAAACAATCTAATGGCAAGGCTTCAGTACTGGGGCTTTGGGAAATGTGGAGTTCCCCTTCATTGCCATTGCTCCCAGGTCCACTCTGACCCAGAATGGTAGCACCTGATAGGGTTCTATCTACGGGTCATATAGAACTGCTTGACATAAACTGTATGCAAACAAATGAGTTACATTTAATTGAATTGATAGAAACTGAGATGTTTCACCATTTAACTGTGTATAAACAATTGACTGATGTTTAATTGAATTGTTGGTGATACATAGCAATACTAGGAACCATTTAATTGTGTGCAAACGAATGAGTAATGTTGAATAAAATTATTAGTGTTAGATAGCAATACGTTAAACTTTTTAACTGTGTGCCTAAATTGAAATATTGGTGTTACATAGCAATACTTGTCACCACTTCACTGTGTGCAAACAAGTAATTAATATTGAATGGAATTATAAATGTTAAATAGCAATGATTGAAACCATTTAACTGTGTAGAAACAATAGCAATACTAGTAACCATTTTACTGTGAACAAACAAATGAATAATATTGAATTGAATAATAAGTGTTTGATAACAATAATTGAAACTATTCAACAATTTAGAAACAATAGCAATACTAAGGTACAAACAAATGAGTTCTAACTCATTTAAAAATTAAATTACCTACAAACTATATACTTACAAATCATATGTAAGTAAAGTTAGCGACCTTAGTCGAGGGTGACCCGAAGACTCCCTTTTCAATAGCTACAAAACCAAGGTGTAGGGGGGGCACTACTCCATTCCCAGGATTTTTCCACTTTGCCCTTGATCCTCACCTTATAGTGCTGAGTGCTAAGCAAGGTGGCATCAAGTATCATTTTTTGAGTCTTTGGTATGACTTGACCTGGGATTGAACCCTGGTCTTCTGGACCATTGGCAAACATTCTACTCATTAGGCCAATGGCCCGATGTATGTATATTTAAATGTGGGCAAATAAATGACCGATGTTAATTGTTACTATTACATAGCATTACTTGAAACCATTTAACTATGTACAATTAAAAATGAACTCAGGTTCATTTAAAAATGTTATCAACCAAACATGTATACAAATCAAATATATCTAATATATATGTATAAACAGGATTTGGCATTAAATAACCCAGAATGATTGATATGCCATAAAGCTCAACCAAAGCAAATGACTAATACACAGTGGAACGATAAAATTGTCACCCTAGAAAAGACGACATGATTCCATTTCTGTTTAATGAAAACCGGTTTTCTTTTTTGTTGCAGACCATCTATTAGTTGGCCAGTTGTGTACAAATCCCAAAGTGATAGGAGCCTTCTATCATGTCTGAAAGTGACACAATGTTCAACGAGCGAGATTGGAGATGTGCCACTGTACAACTCATGCCCTCTACCAATCCAAGTTATGACAACAGGACCATGGCCAGCACCCTCAAATCTGGATTGCCATGAATAACAGGGACGTGCCCAGGGTGATGAAAACAAAGTTTCCGGTTACGGTTATGGTCTTTGGTGTGCTTTCAAGTGAGGGCCACATCATGCCACCTCACATCTTCAAAGTCAGCTTGAAAGTCAACACCAAAGCGTACCTGGATGTGCTGAAGAGTGTGGTGATCCCCTGATGCAATCAGGTGGCTGGTGGCAGACCCTGGCTGTGGCAGCAGGACTCTGTGCCGGCCCACAAGTCCAAAGAGACCAAGGGTTGGCTTCAGAAGGAGTGCTACGACTTTGTACCCTTCTCTCACTGCCCCCCCTTCTCCCCCGACTTGAACCCGCTGGACTACTTCATTTGGTCATACATCAAGAACATCACCAACATGACCTCCCACAACACCAAAGCCAGCCTGATCGCCGCCATCCAACGAATATTCGCCGAGCTCCCACCAGTGCTTGTGGAAAAGGCATGCTCCCAGTTCCGGATCCGTATCGATGCGGTGATTGAGGCTGGAGGCAGCTACATTGAATAGATGTCAGCTCTACTACATAATCAAGTTAGCTGAATTGATTTTTTCAATAAAATTTTTAAAATAAAGCTGTAGTGTTGTTTTCTTTAGGACGACAATTTTATCGTTCCACCCTGTAGATGTCAGCTCTACTACATAATCAAGTTACCAGAATTGATTTTTTCAATAAAAATTTTAGAATAAAGTTATAGTGTTGTTTTCTTTAGGATGACAATTTTATCGTTCCACACTGTATTGAATATAATTATTAGTGTTAGGCTGCAATAACTGAAACTATTTTACCGTGCAGAAACTAGTGAGCAAACAAATAAGTTCTCATTTAAAAATGAAATTATCTACAAACTATTCACTTAGAAATTTCATATGCATATCCATTTAAATGTGTGCTAACAAATGAGAGATGTTAAATTATTACTGTTACATAGTAATACTTGAAACCATTTAACTGGGTAAAAAAAAAAAAAAAGCTTTGGCTTATCTAAAAATAACTTCACCTACAGACTATTTGCTTGCAAATCCTATATATGATATATATATGTATAAACCGGATTTGGCATTAAATAACCTATAAGGGATGATAGGCCATAAAACCCAACCAACCATTTAACAGTGTACAAATAGAAATCAACTCAGGCTTGTTTAAAAATGTTATCGACAAAATGTGTTGACAAATAATCATACATTTAGAATATATGTATAAACAGGATTTGACATCAAATAACCTACAAGGGTTGATTGGCCGTAAAACACAACCAACCAACCCAACGTAAATGAAAAAAAAAAAACCTCTTAAGAAACAATCACATGAAAAATGGAAATATAAACGTATAGAATATTCAATTAACTGGCAGACCCAGATTATAAAATAATCCCAAACAGGTTGACATGCCATTAAAAATCAATCAGTTGAACAATCCTACCGGCAGGAAATATAGACTCATGATATTTATTTTTTTAATTTTTTTCAAAGAAAGGAACAAAGCTATTTCAACGCATATTAGGTGTGTGTATAATAATTTTACTAATACCCTTGGGAAAGGTATGAATCCCATTATTCTCCCTCCAGCTATGGGTAAATAGTAGGGCAGACTAGGTTCTTCAACCTTGGTAAGGCAACTAGTCTAGGAGAAGGACAACTCTTAATTCAAACCTGTTAAACTCCGCTTAAAAATTGACCTTGTGTCATATCTTGCCCGAGCGGTGGGGTTGGTAAATTTGCTTTTATCTAAATTAACCATGTGTTTTTCAGTACAACTTAAAATCGATGGTCCGCTTTTGTAAAGGACCACTTGGTCAGAGTTGTGTTTTTATTTTTACAAATTTATTTTTATATTTACACTCACGCATATCAATACTACTGCTTATGTCTCTTAAAAATGTGTGTTGTAACGGCTGTTCGTCAAGGGTTGTGAATGCACCCACGCAAAACAAGAACCGCCTTCAAAAAAAGCAAGATTTTAATTTTAAAATTAAAAAAAAACGATTCATTGGATTTCTATTTGAAAAGGAATGAAGAACTAATAAATATTTTACCTGTTATATCAAAATTTTGGATGATTTAAAAATGACATTCAGCGTGAATGAAGATTATCACAAAATTATTCAGTTGCAAATTGGACTGGAAATTGCTTTACTCTTGAATTTTAAGTGTATTGCCCAACTAAATCTCGCTGTTTTGCGGGGCTAAGGTTACATACACAAAGAAAATTTTAGTAGCAATGTACCGGATGACCCATTTATTTAGCTTACCATTAAAACGCCCAACAGTCCATGATGATGCTGATGCTTCTATTAAGGAAGGAATGAAGGATTCTAATTAATATTATTCATGGTTATTTCCGTTATATCAACTATTTGACAGCCGTTCAATGCAAATTAAACTGGAAAATAATTTATTCCTTGATTTACACCTTTAAGCGTATTGCTCTGATAATAATCTCGTTGCGATGTGACATTTTTGCTAGGTTAACGTTACACATACACACGAAATATATGACCGAGTGTAAATATAAAAAATAAATTTGTAAAAAAAAAAAAAAAAAAAAAAAACATAACTTGCCAAGTACCAATATTTTGGTATTCAGTACGCGTATTTTTGTTATGTTTGGAATGTAATAGAGTGAACCATCGATTTTAAGTTGAACTTCTGTTTTTATTGGAATTATCTATTGATCTATTTGTCTTCGGTAAAAAAAATTTATTAACTTAGTCTTGCAAAAATTTAAAATTTGAAGCAAATACTAAAAAAATTAGAAAACTGTACTGTTGTTAAACGGATACTTAAAGTTCTATACTCAGCATGAAAATAGCAATAAAAAAGTTTTAAAATAAACTTAAAACACATACACACACACACACACTATATATATATTCATGACACTAGCAAACTAGACTAGCAAGCCTTCACGAGTGATTTAGAGTCTCATTGGGTGCCCCATTCACCTAGCCTTGTGCTACTTCTAAGCAAAAAGCTTGGTAAATTACTATATCTATGACGTACTAATAATCCCTTGTTCACGTTGAATGAACAAGAAGACAAATGTGAGATCGGGCGCATACCATTAAGTAGTCAGAATGAATAACTATTCAAGAATCATAAATATTGGTGCGGCTTGGTTTCTTTGTTTAATGGCATATCAACCTTCATAGGTTATGTAATGCCAAAGGCATCGTTGTAGAACAGCAATGATATTATTTAACCCATAGCTGGGAAGATAAGAGAGTTAATACATTTCCTAAAGGCATTAGTCCAAAAGTGAAAATAATAACGAATCTGAGATTCGAACCCGCCTACTTCGAGCTAGCAGTCCAACACTTTAGCCATTACCCCACCGGAAATCATCTCTACAAAATATCTAGAGATCCATTGCCTTCACATTGATGACCATATGCCAGACTAAGCAAAAGTTTATTTCTGTAAATTCTCTTTGATATCAACACAGATCGCCTATCATAAAAACAGATAAATAAAATAAGAACTTATCTTGCAGACCATTGACTTAAATCTACTCACATACTCCCCCCCCACACACACACACACTTAAAGAAAAGCAATTCTTTCTAATAGAGTTGTATAATATAAAATTACATTTAAAAAGTGTTTTTGTGACACTAATTACTTGAATGAATGAGACTAAGGGAGAAAAGGATATCGGGCGCATGCCGTAGAGTAGTTAAAATGAATAACTAATCTTCTGGAATCCTTAATATTTGGTAACCCAGTACCCCTATAATTATGGCCATGTACCAGACTAAGCTAAAGTTTCTTTCGGTAAATTCTCTTCGATATTAATACAGGTTGTCTACCGTAATAATACGAAAGCTCATCTCACAGACCATTGATTTAAAATAATGGTGTACTTCGTTACTACTACATTAACCGAACTTGAAATATATATATATATATATATATATATATATATATATATGTGTGTGTGTGTGTGTGTGCGTGCGTGTGTGTTTCTAAAGAAAATCAATTCTTTCCAGTCAATTTCTAATTCACAAATATTAAACAATAAAATGCCTTAAGAAAAAGCAACAGTTCGTATTATTCTTAATAATAAACTTTCCAAATTGTTTCTAGAGTTCAGCTTAAAATGTTTTGTTTTTACATCTAATATTAATTTAAAAGTTTAAAAACAAACTGGAATGTAAACAACATAATAAAAAATGTGGAAAACTCACAGAGTAATTTAAATTATACTCCAATAAAATATATTTTTCCTTATATGAAGCAACGACGTTAAATGTCAAATAAATAAAAATGGATTGGGGGTAATCAAACTTAGAAAATGTTCACAAAAAAGTTCACTCTTCTCTTCAATATTCTAATTTTTTTTTTTTTTTTTTTTTTTTTTAAATCGAGATTTTATTCATATTTTTGGATTGAAAAACTTTTCTTTTTAAGTAAAAAAAAAAGAAAAAACGAAAAAGAAAATGGGTTACATGTCACGTACACAGGTGAAAGTTGAATTTAAAAAGGTGGGACTAATATTAAATTGTTTTGAAATAAAAATATATAAGCCAGGTTTTTTTTCTTTTTTAAGATAATTTTTAAAGACAAGGAAGGTCTAAAGAGAAAGGTATCAAAGTTAATTCATTATTTAAAATAAAGAAACAATGTTTATATTTTAAAATAAAACATCTATATAAAGAAGTTGACATTAAATTTTCATACATCTTACACACATTTTTGAAATTTAATATCTGAAAATAGAAATGATAAAAACATTTCACTTTAAAAACATCAGACATTTTAAGTAAAAAAAAAAAAAAAAAAACTCGTACATACGTGCTAGTTAGTTTGTTGTTGTTTTCTTTTCCTTTTTACATCACAACGAAATTTTTAATGAATTTTTTTCTTCCGCTTCTAATTAAGCAATTAAGATAACTGGTAATTAATATTGTTTAGTGGGAGGTTTTTTTTTTTTTGTTTTTTTTTTTGGTTTGTTTGTTTGTTTGTTTAGTTATTGTTGTTTTTTCTGATTTTTGTGTTTTAAACCGATGAAGAAAATAACATCAGTATTTTTTTCTTTTTGTTTAGTTTCACTTTCAAAGCCGAAGAAAAGAAAGGTCACTCTTCTCCTCATCTGGGAGAAGATGCCGAGTGATGTCGTGTAGAGTACTTAAAAGCAACACTTCTCCTTTACGATTTTCCCCCTGGTCTATCATCTTTGCTCATTGAGGGGATTAACAGAATAAATAAATAAATAAATATTTAACCGCCGGACATATATTCAAAATATTCACTGAAAGAGAAGAAGAAAAAGCACCTGCTTCCTTTTGGTGGGTTATATTTGAGGGTCATACCAAAAGAAAAGCAGTTAATAAATCCTTACAGGATCTTTCTTAATATGGTGTAAAAACAATAACAAAGTACACCTGAAGGTCACAATGGACAAGAAAACAGTTTAAAAAGGATGATTCTGTTTCTTTACTCTTTTTCTTTCAGGTCTGAGAGAGGAGAATAATCACATTCACCTGCAAACCCATGGATGAAACCACAAAGACCCCTGCTTCCTATTTTTAAGCACAGTCAACGCAAGATAGTAAGTCTTCCTTAACACGGATTTTCATCGTCGCCCTGGGGGGCTAGTGTTTGCTGCAGATCTACCCGCGGGATGCCAGTTGGTTGCAATATTAACTAAAATAAGTAAATGTTAAATTCGTAAAGTTGTAGTCGTCGTTATGGTATAAAACTATCAAGCCGACAGCCAACATGGTGGCAATAATCAGAAGCGCCGCCTGTTGGCAGAACGATATTTCACCGGGCAAACATGCGGCTAACGAAGATAATAAACAAATATTCATTCAATAATCTACTTGAACTTACAGATTTACATGTATGATTAACTTGTACTTAATTTTCTTGTTTTTATGGGATGTGCTTTTGTTCGTTTTTTTTTTAAATAATTTTTTTGGTACAATGTTCATGTAATGGTAGTCTCGAATGAAATACAACCGGCTCTAAGCAATGCCCGTTGAAAATGTCATTATTTGAGTTGGAATTAAATTGTTTTGTTTGTAAATTAGATAAAGTGTTTCGCATCACTTCTTTTCTGACACTTTTCGCCATTTTTTTTTTTTTAATCGACATGAAAAAAGAAAAACAGGTCAACTTCATTCTATGGCATTTCGGGACCACTATTCGTACAGTGTACAAAGACTTAGAACAAATGATTAACTTGGACTGCGATTTATCTGATATCCCACCGTGTCAGAATATGTCACAAGGCCGTTTTATGGTGGGAGCCGGGCACGAATCGAGGCTCATGCGCAGCAGGTGCAAAAATACTTGACCCTGTCGGCAGTCCACAAATGGGGCGCCTCAGGCACCAAGCAATTAATTCGTTCCTCCAAGAAGGGAAAGACCTGGAGAGACGGCCAAGGTATCATAGTACACAAACAACCGCCTAGTGTGAATGCTAGGCAGCAGCCTGAAAGGGCGTAGTCACAGATTGGATTTGATAATAAAGTTGTTTTTGTCGTTATTTATTTATTCATTTATTGATGGAGGGGGATAATAAAAACTCTTTTGTACATTACACAGAAAAATCGTCGTCCTGAATGTAATACAACTGGTTTTAAGTACTATCAAAATGTCATTATTTCTTTTGGGTTTGATTTAAATTGTTTTGTTTGTAAGTTAAAAAGATAGTTTCTCTTCATTTTTTTCCTACACTTGTCACCATTTAAAATTTTTTTTAATTGGCATTTTGAAAATTAAAAAAACATCAACTTCATTCTATGGCATTGGAGTCACTTTCTGTACATGTACAGTTGACACCTACATTCAACAAACTATTTTCAAAATATTCAATTATTTTACACTTAGAGACATAACAATAGGCTATGGAACACATGTCCCAACACAATGATTTTATTGAATGTGCATCTATTAGACTCCCCACAAGGACAAAATATAACACAAAGGTTGGTTAAATGTGAGGCGCTGCTCAGGAAACAAATCTCCCATAAACCAATTTTAAAGATTACTTAGATTTTGTCGGCATTCCTCTCATGCAGTAGACAAAGAATTCAACCCTTGACACTTTTAGACGAGGGGTCAGGTGCTGCCTGGTGGGAGGAAAGGCTTCCTGGAACAAAGTTGTAATTAATTTTCACCAACCTGGCTCAAACACCAGATAAGGTCCAATGATTTTTGAAAATTCATTTTAAAAAACAAACAAACAAAAAAATTATTCCTTTCTTGATTTTAATAAACTGTCATTCTTGCTGGTTGTGTTTTGTACATGTTTCAGTCTTTTTTTTTTGGAAGAAAATAATGAATATAGGCTGTGAATTGGGATTGTAGGGAATAAATAAAATTTAAAAAATAAAGAATTTAAATTAAATTAAAATAATTATTAAAATATGCAGAAACTCCCAGAGGAGTGTCACCCCTCTTCTTTGACAGGAAGAGGGGTGACGCATGTGCAAAAAAAGGGACTGTCCCAACAAAAGGAGGAATCTCACTCTCTTTCAGCAGTCACCAGTGGAGGGCTAACACCTTGCTAACTGGTGGGAGATGCCATGCATTCGTCTTTAGACAACCTATTGGCTGACCCTTCCACTGGCAGTAGTCATCTCTTTCACCACTAACCTATGACTAAAATACTGGATTTAGACAAACTTCCTATATAGCAAACATGTTGTTAAAGTTATAAATACCGAATATGGACACATATATACCCAAGAAACAACTAACGTATTTTTAACACCTTGACTGGGAGATTCAACCATTTCATTTGTATTCAGGAAGAATTTCCTCACCCATTGATTGGTTGTTGAACCCAGAAATAAAGGAAAAATATAAAAGATATCTTCACCTCCTATCTGTTACTATCTTCTTCTTTCATATAATTCTTTTACAGCCTTCTTTCAACTCTCTGGCAAGATATTTGTTGGTCTTTACACTTTCTTTTATTTTCACTCTGTGGTCTGTTGGAACGACAAAATCCACTAGACGGCAAATTCTTTTTTTCTTGTTAATCAACACTTGGTCTGGTCTCCTGACCTTCCTCATCATCATCATCATTATTAGCCCTCTGACATTTGAACAAACATTCATTCATGCTTGAGACTCTCCGCACCAGACACTCTCACAGTCAAGACAAATGTTTTACGAGGATCATTAAATAAGTTTCCAAACTTTTTTCGTATGGGCACTTTTATTGATAGTACACACATGAAAATCTAGTCCCCTTCAAAGTAATCTCCTTTGTCTGCAATGCACTTGTTGTACCGTTCCAACAACTTCTGGAATGCCCTATGGAAGTCCTCTTGTATGAGCGTGTCAATGACCCTCGTCATAGCCTCTTTCATCTCCTCAATTGTCTCATAACGACAGCCTCTGAGCTTAGGGAATAACCAAAAGTCACAGGGTGCAAGGTCGGGACTATAAGGAGGGTGAGAAACTGTCTTGATGCCTATCTTGCTCAAATAGTCTGTGACAAGGATGGAGTTGTGTATTGTCCTGGTGGAAATGCCACTGACCCGATTTCAAGAGTGTTGGCCTCTTCCGACAGAATCTCTTCCTGAACTCCCTTAAAACCCCAACATAGTAACCCTAACCCTAACCCTTTGGCCAATCAACTGTGGTGTATTGACTTCCTTACTTCTCCAACACCTCTCACCATTCCTCACAGACTCCCTGCCTTCCTTGAATCTCTTATGCCACTCAAAAACTCATGCTCGATTCATGCAAGATGGTTGAAAAGCAGTCTGAAGCATTCCATACGTTTCTGTGGCATTTTTTCCAAGTTTAAAACAGAATTGTTTTGCATATCATTCTTCTAAAGTGTCCTCACATCCAGATTGCATTTTTGAAATTCACCAGCTGTGATAATCAGGCTTTAGTAGGGTGTATTCTAATCGCTGCTGTAGCTGTTCATTTGAAGCTGAAATCATAAAAATTGGTCAGTCATCTCATAAGGTGTATAGCAATAACATACAGAATGTTCAAGAGTCTACGACAATTTTAAATGCCTGTACAAAAAAGTCTGGAAACTTATTGAATGTACCACGTACCTTGTCTCTTGATAAAAGAAAAAAAGTAACTTTTCTCGTTGTAGATGTAATATAAAGCGTAGACTGCATACCAAGTAAGTAAAGTAAAGTTGTCTCCCTTTAGTCGAGGGAGACCTTAAGGCACCTTTTTTGATAGCTACTACACCAAGGTGTAGGGGAGGGCACTACTCCTTTCCCTGGATTGCTCCACTTTACCCTTGATCTGCACCATATAATACTGAGTGTTAAGCTAGGAGGCATCAAGCAGCATTTTTTGAGTCTTTGGTATGACTCAACCTAGGATTGAACCCAGGTCTCCTGGCGAACACTCTAACCATTATTGCCAATGTCCAGTTATTAATATAGTAAATTGGTGACCGTAGTCAAGGGCGACCAGAAGGCTCCCTTTTCAATAGCTAATACACTGAGACTGCATACTAAAATAGTACCCAATTATTTTATATTACCAATTTAAAAATCTACCAAGAGAACTAGTCTGTAATTTTTAATCAAAAATGTTTATTATTCTAGTAAGGCAAAATAATTTTTTTTTTGAAGATGGAAAATTAAAATTTTGTAAGATTAGTTCATCTTGAAGCAACATGGCTTCCTACTGAATACCTTTTATTCTTAGAGACTTCTCAAATGTTGAGTGCTTTTTCCTTACTGACATTATCAAGGCCTTTTCCTTAAATCAGTTGTCTGAGAGAAACGCATGGTCTCAAACTGTAACACTAATATTCAGTGCTTCGGTGACATTTACATCAAGCTTAGAATTAAATCAAATATAGCCTACGTGTTTAAAACCATCTGTTTTGGAATCTCCTCAGAAATGGTCAGGTGAATCTTTCAACAATGCCATATAGTAAGTTGGTGACCGTAGTCAAGGGCGACCAGAAGGCTCCCTTTTCAATAGCTAATCCACTGCGGCCGCATACTAAAATAGTACCCAATTATTTTATATTACCAATTTAAAAATCTACCAAGAGAACTAGTCTGTAATTTTTAATCAAAAATGTTTATTATTCTAGTAAGGCAAAATAATTTTTTTTTGAAGATGGAAAATTAAAATTTTGTAAGATTAGTTCATCTTGACATTTACATCAAGCTTAGAATTAAATCAAATATAGCCTACGCGTTTAAAACCATCTGTTTTGGAATTTCCTCAGAAATGATCAGGTGAATCTTTCAACAATGCCATTTCTTTCTGTCTAGGAACCTGAATCAGTTGCAGCCAATAAAAAAATTAATGCATTTTGCTTTTCTTTTTAAAGTTCTCAGGCAAGAACTGAGTATTTGTCTTTTGTTTTCTTTCATTTTCACTCAAGAGTCTGCTGGAACAGCAAAATCCACCAGATGACAAGTTCTTTTCTTGATAATTAACACAAGGTCTGATCATCTGACTAAGTTTGTATGATCCATTTGTATAGCAAAATCACAGAGAATTTTATTCATCTCATTTTCTAGGATAGATTTTTGGTTCTACCATTTATGGTCAAATTTTAATCTCTGGTACAAACACTAATAGGGGGTGTCCTTGTGGTGTAATGGGGAAAGCGATGGACTGCGGAATTGTAGTAAGCAAGTTCATACTCCAGTCATTCTATCACATTCACTTTCTGGCAAATACCCTTGGGAAAGGTATTGTCCCACTTATTCTCCCAGCTATGGGTTAAATAGTACCACTACTATTCTTCTAGGACAATGGCTTTGGCATTAAATAATCTACAAAAATTGATATGCCATAAAACAAAGAAACCAAACCAAACCAAACACTAATAGTTCTATTTGCACACAGTTAAACTGTTTCAAGCATTGCTATCTAATATCAATAATTCAATCAAATATTAATCATTTATTTACACACAGTTAAATGGTTTCAAGTATTGCTATCTAATATCAATAATTTTATTTAATATTAATCATTTGTTTGCACACAGTTAAATGGTTTCAAGTATTGCTATCTAACCCTATTAGCCACAGTCAAATGGTTTCAAATTTTGCTATCTAACACTAATAGTTTTATTTGTATACAGTTAAATTGTTTCAAGTATTGCTATCTGATATTAATAATTCAATTAAATATTAATCATTTATTTATACACAGTTTAATGGTTTCATATTTTGCTATCTAACCCTAATAGTTCTATTTGCCACAGTTAAATAGTTTCAAATTTTGCTATCAAACACTAATAGTTCTATTAGCCACAATTAAATAGTTTTAAATTTTGCTATCTAAAAACTAATAGTTCTATTAGCCACAGTTAAATGGTTTCAAATTTAACACTAACACTAATAGTTTAATTACTAA
Organism: Sepioteuthis lessoniana; assembly: GCA_963585895.1. Taxonomy (NCBI): domain Eukaryota; kingdom Metazoa; phylum Mollusca; class Cephalopoda; order Myopsida; family Loliginidae; genus Sepioteuthis; species Sepioteuthis lessoniana. The sequence continues at coordinate 16,495,032 of OY757947.1, forward strand.
TAATTCAATTATCTAACACTAATAGTTTAATTACACACAGTTAAATGGTTTCAAGTATTGCTATCTGATATTAATAATTCTATTGAATATTAATCATTTATTTACACAGTTAAATGATTTCAAGAATTACTATTTAACACTGATAGTTCTATTTGCAGACAGTTTAATAGGTTTAAGCATTACTATCAAATACTGATAATTCAGTTTCATATTAATCATTTGTTTGGGCAAAGTTAAATAGTTTCTAGTATACTAAATGATTACAAAGTTCTATTTGACCCCTTAATGGAATCCTTACTGGTATTACCACTACGAGTCAGAGTAAACCTGGGACTAATGAAGGGGTACTTTATATTCCACCAGAGCTCCAGGACTGGAGCCTCGCCCATTGTTGGGTTGGCTCAGATCAGCAGTATTAACTGAAGTCAGACTAGAACGTTGGTGGTGCAACATCTACTCAACAACTGGACTTTCACAAATACAACGACTGGCGGGTGACTATACTGCTAAGTGACTGTACTGTTATTGGTTGCCTCTTATGTATCTTCTATATGTGTGCTGTATGGCCATATTTGCATCGCATATGTGTGTACATGCAAATATGTATATTCATAAGCTGGCAGTGCTACTTCATCAAAATGTCCCCAAATATTCTTCCACTATCATCATATGCAGTTTAGTGCCATGTCCAGGACACTGGTTGGGGCTGAGGTCTTACCTCAGTTGGTATATTCTTCAGCCCTAAGCAACTAGGCTGTCATTTGTTTGTAATGATAACAATTTCTATAAGATATGCACACTGGAAGTATGAGCAATATTCAGCACTTTCAATATCTTAGCCTGTCCAGGTATGTATTCATCTAACCTCTCTACTAAAGAAATTTGAGAGAGATAATAAAATTTGGTGTGAAGTGAATGACACGAAAAGCCAAATTTAGTATTTAACTGGGTAATGTTTTTAGGGGGCTTTAGTGTACAATATTAAACAGTAAGTTCAAACAGTAAGTTTAAACAGTAAGTTTTGCAGCTTTCTAGTTTGGATACTGATTCAAAAAGATAATACAGACAATAAAGTTTTTAAAAAGGAATTTTATACAAAAGAAACAAGAAAGAAAGGGATAGAAAAGATAAAGTGTTGCAAATTTTAGTGCAATTTGCTGGAACTTATCTGAGAGGGAGTCGGGAAACAAAGTTCTTTGAATTTGAATATTTTTCTTTTCTTTTATTGTTTTTAAGGGGGTGTCTTCGCAGTGTAATGGTTAAAGCGATGGATTGTGGAATTGTAGTAAGCAAATTCATACTCCAGTCGTGCTATAACGTTCACTTTCAGGCAAATACCCTTGGGAAAGGTATGAACCCCCTTATCCTCCCAGCTATGGGTTAAATAGTACCACTACTGTTCTAGGATGGTTTGGTTTCTTTGTTTAATGGCATATCAACCTAAGTAGGTCATTTAATGCCAAACCCATTCTCCTAGAAGAACAGTAGTGGTACTATTTCACCCATAGCTGGGAGGATAAGGGGGTTCATACCTTTCCCAAGGGTATTTGCCCAAAAGTGAATGTAGTAGCACGACTGGAGTATGAACTAGCTTACTACGATTCTGCAGTCCATCACTTTAATCATTACACCATGAGGACACCCCCACCTGTTATTCTAGGAGAATGACTTTGGCATTAAATAACCTACAAAGGCTGATATGCCATTAAACAAAGAAACCAAACCAAAGCTTGATATGCCATTAAACAATACCCTTAAGAAAGGTAGGCACCTATTTATCCTCTCAGCTATGGGTTAAATCGAATTTCTACTGTTCTTCTAAAAGAATGGCTTTGACATTAAATAACCCACAAAGGTTGATATGCCATTAATCAAAGAAACCAAATCTTTTATTGCTTTATTGAAACATTTCAGAGTTCATTAAATTGCAAATCTCTTTAAAGTTCTTTGCTGTAGATTTCTCAATTGAATTTTCTTTCAGTTGTTTAACTTGGTAGAATTTTAGCAGTCGACTTTCGTTTAATTGAACTTTTATTTCTTGGGAAGCTCCATTCAAGAAGCAAGTGACGAAAACCATCTGCTGGCTAATTTTTCCTGCCTTTACAGTTAGGTCCCCGAATTCATACTGAGGGTCAAATAGTAGTTCTCGACAAAAGGAAGCGGTAGGTTTTTGGTGCCATATTGTCTAGGATTCCTTCTCTCTTTTCCACTCTGGCCAAATCAAGAGCCTCACATGGTCGGCAAAATTTTTTTCTTCGAAATAAACCTTCATACTACCACAGCCAGGATGTGAAACAAGGCCAACTTTTAAGCAAAGTAAAACTTGTTTGAATTCAGAGTTTTCCTTCTCCAAGACTGGTTGCATAACCAAGGCTAAAAAAAAAAAAGCAATCAACCCAACTATCTTCCCATATGGGGTTTATGAAGAAGGGTTTATTGAAATGCTTATGGGGTTTATGAAGAAGGGTTTATTGAGATGTTTATGGGGTTTAGGAAGAAGGGTTTATTGAGATGCTTATGGGGTTTATGAAGAAGGGTTTATTGAGATGTTTATGGGGTTTATGAAGAAGGGTTTATTGAAATGCTTATGGGGTTTATGAAGAAGGGTTTATTGAGATGCTTATGGGGTTTATGAAGAAGGGTTTATTGAGATGCTTATGGGGTTTATGAAGAAGGGTTTATTGAGATGCTTATGGGGTTTAGAAAGAAGGGTTTATTGAGATGCTTATGGGGTTTATGAAGAAGGGTTTATTGAGATGCTTATGGGGTTTATGAAGAAGGGTTTATTGAGATGCTTATGGGGTTTAGAAAGAAGGGTTTATTGAGATGCTTATGGGGTTTATGAAGAAGGGTTTATTGAAATGCTTATGGGGTTTATGAAGAAGGGTTTATTGAGATGCTTATGGGGTTTAGAAAGAAGGGTTTATTGAGATGCTTATGGGGTTTATGAAGAAGGGTTTATTGAGATGCTTATGGGGTTTATGAAGAAGGGTTTATTGAGATGCTTATGGGGTTTAGAAAGAAGGGTTTATTGAGATGCTTATGGGGTTTATGAAGAAGGGTTTATTGAGATGCTTATGGGGTTTATGAAGAAGGGTTTATTGAAATGCTTATGGGGTTTATGAAGAAGGGTTTATTGAGATGCTTATGGGGTTTAGGAAGAAGGGTTTATTGAGATGCTTATGGGGTTTATGAAGAAGGGTTTATTGAGATGCTTATGGGGTTTATGAAGAAGGGTTTATTGAGATGCTTATGGGGTTTAGAAAGAAGGGTTTATTGAGATGCTTATGGGGTTTATGACGAAGGGTTTATTGAGATGCTTATGGGGTTTATGAAGAAGGGTTTATTGAGATGCTTATGGGGTTTATGAAGAAGGGTTTATTGAAATGCTTATGGGGTTTATGAAGAAGGGTTTATTGAAATGCTTATGGGGTTTATGAAGAAGGGTTTATTGAGATGCTTATGGGGTTTAGGAAGAAGGGTTTATTGAGATGCTTATGGGGTTTATGAAGAAGGGTTTATTGAGATGCTTATGGGGTTTATGAAGAAGGGTTTATTGAGATGCTTATGGGGTTTATGAAGAAGGGTTTATTGAGATGCTTATGGGGTTTAGAAAGAAGGGTTTATTGAGATGCTTATGGGGTTTAGAAAGAAGGGTTTATTGAGATGCTTATGGGGTTTAGAAAGAAGGGTTTATTGAGATGCTTATGGGGTTTATGAAGAAGGGTTTATTGAGATGCTTATGGGGTTTAGAAAGAAGGGTTTATTGAGATGCTTATGGGGTTTATGAAGAAGGGTTTATTGACATGCTTATGGGGTTTAGGAAGAAGGGTTTATTATTCTAAGTGTAGGTTGTCAAGGAATTGTTAGGTTGTGTTAGGATGATTAAGATTTATGTATGTGACTCCTTTTTCTTTTCCTTACCCTATTTACCAATTGTCTTCTTTTGTCTGTTGAAAGCTGCAAGAGAATTAAAGATGGAAAGAAAGAGACAAGGATACATTTAAACTTAAAACTTTATTTTGGGGTTTATTCTCTGGTGGAATCGTTTTCCTGAAATAGTAGAAATAGTCGCATCAGCCAGACAAGGCATTGAAATATATTAGAGTAATTTTTGATGACTTATATATTTGATGTCAATTGTGTGTCCAGTAGGTGTGTTCAGTGGGGTACGTTTAACATAGGCAACTAATAACAGAAGAAAAAAACAGCCCCAAAGCCCAGGACTTGGTGAGCATGGGCGCTGCTTTGCTTGCAGAGAAATATTCCAGTCAACTTGAACCAACATAGCAATTGGAAATTATTAATACTTAATTCTTAATTATTATTAACTAATTAATCATTAATTATTAATAGTGAATCTTGCTGTTCTGGTGGGTCATAAAGGGAAAAAGAAAGATCACAAAAAGATATATAAATACCAAAATCTTGACAGGTTGCTGAAAAAGATTCGGAATGGAAAGGTGATAGTGATATCAATTGTAGTTGTTGCCCTTGGAATGATCTCCTAAAACCTGTTGCCCAGTCAGCTGGGGCTGTACAATACGCTGACTGTACCTCTGCAGAAGGGTAAGACCCCTCCCCCATGAGTGTCTTGTCCTTGGAATGATCTCCAAATACCTGTTGCCAAGTCACCTGGAGCTGTAGAATACACTGACTGCACCTCTGCAGAGGGGTAAGACACCCCACCACCACCACCATGAGTGTCCAGGATATGACACTAAACAATCTAAAGGTGTGGTTCCAGTAATGTTGAAGCTTTGGGGAATGCAGAGCACCCCTTCATTGCCATTACTCCCTGGTCCACTTGGCCCAGAGTGATAGCACCTGATAGGGTCCTATCAATTGGTTAAATAGAACAAAACTACATACTTATGCTAAACAGAATTGTTTGAATTGAAACTGTTTTTGACATTGAAACTGTATTTATACTCAAGTGAATTGTTTAATATAGAACTGTTTTGACATTTAACCATGTCTAAACAAAATCTATACTTATACTAAACTGAATGTTTTGACATATGGAGAAAGATCAACTGAATTGTTTGAAATAGAACTGATTATTTGTATGAAAATGGATTTAGCATTAAAAAACCTATAAAGTTTGATATGCCATAAAATCCAATCAGGTGCCCGTGGTGTAATGGTTATCATCGTAGGAAATGGACACGGCGACACGAGTTCAAATCCTGGACGAGACTGATTGCATTTCACATAGCACTAATAACCTTGGGAAAGGTATGAATCCAATTATTCCTCCTCCAGCTATGGGTAGATAGTAGGGCAGACTATGTTCTTCAGCCTTGGCAAGGCAACTAGTCTAGGAGAAGGAAAACTCTGAATTCAAACCTGTTAAACTCCGCTTAAAAACTGACCTTGTGTCATATCCTGCCCGAGCGGAGGGGTTGGTAAATAGGATAAATCAAACAACCAACCAAATACCTGGAAGAGAGATGGGGGAAACTGCAGATCATAGGAAAACTCATCATTATCCAAACCACTGAACTGATATATGGTTAGGGTTGTAATCTTAAATCACTAACATCGCACCATTAGGAATATGAATGAAGGGACAACATTACAGGACCCAATATGAATGTCATCACATTCGGCAAGTACAAGACAGACCAAGTTGTTTCAATTCAAAAATTTATTTTTGGTCTGCAACATTCACCAACAGTTGCAAAACGAGAGAAATAGAATAAGTTACACATCATATCAATTAGAAATGCTGAGGGTTTAATTCATGGCAGATGAACAAATACCGACTTTATTTCTTCTTCATCAACCAAGCCCGACCCTCAAAATGGCTGCTCATCTCAACTCTCAACAGGACTCGAAACTAGAAACTACCCAATGCCAATTCACAGACTGCTAACCTCCTTACTCAGCATCTTAGAAAGAAAAAGGAAAGAAAGAGTATGGAGAAATAAAGAAAGATTGAAAGAAAGAGGATAAAAAAAGAAAGGAAGAGTATTAAGAAATAAAGAAAGTGAATGAAAAACCAAAAGAAAGAATATGGAGAAAGAAAGGCAGTATGAAATAGTATAAGAAAGAAAGAAAGAAAAAGGAAAGAAAGGATATGGAGAAATAAAGAAAGTGAATGAAAAATTAAAAGAAAGGGCATGTAGAAAGAAAAAAAGTTCAAAATAATATGATGAAAGAAAGAAGATGAAAAAGGAAAGAAAGATTATGGAGAAATAAAGAAAGAGAATGAAAAATTAAAAGAAAGGGCATGTAGAAAGAAAAAAAGTTCAAAATAATATGATGAAAGAAAGAAGATGAAAAAGGAAAGAAAGATTATGGAGAAATAAAGAAAGAGAATGAAAAACAAGCAGAAAGAGTACTAATGAAAGAGTTTGAATAAACAAAGAAAGAAAGAAAGAGTATGAAGAAAGAAAGAGTATGAAGAAAGAAAGAGTATGAAGAAAGAAAGAAAGAAAGAAAGAAAGAAAGAAAGAAAGAAAGAAAGAGTATGAAGAAAGAAAGAAAGAAAGAAAGAAAGAAAGAAAGAAAGAAAGAAAGAAAGAAAGAAAGAGTATGAAGAAAGAAAGAAAGAAAGAAAGAGTATGAAGAAAGAAAGAAAGAAAGAAAGAAAGAGTATGAAGAAAGAAAGAAAGAAAGAAAGAAAGAAAGAGTATAAAGAAAGAAAGAAAGAAAGAAAGAGTATGAAGAAAGAAAGAAAGAAAGAAAGAAAGAAAGAAAGAGTATGAAGAAAGAAAGAAAGAAAGAAAGAAAGAAAGAGTATGAAGAAAGAAAGAAAGAAAGAAAGAAAGAAAGAAAGATTGGTTTGGTTTCTTTAATTAATCGCTTATCAACTTTCATGTGTCATTTAATGTCAAAGCGACCCTTGCAGAAGAACAGTAGTGATACTATTTAGGTTTTCTTTATTTAATGGCATATCTACCTTTGTGGATTATTTAATGCCAAAGCCATCCTTGTAAAAGAACAGTAGTGGTACTATTTAACGCTTCTTTGTTCAATGGCATATTATCTTTTGTGGGTTATTTAATGCCAAAGCCACCTTTCTAGAAGAATGGCAGTGGTATTATTTAACCCATAGTGGAGGGAAAGGAAGATAAAAAGGTTCTTACCTTTCCCAAGGGTATTAGTCCAAAAGTGAATGTAATTGTATGACTTGATTTTGAACCCACTTCCTATGATGTTGTAGTTCAGCATGTTAGCTTCTATACCCCAGAAACTCCCACAGAAAGAAAGAGTATAAAAAAGAAACGAAGAAAGAATGAGTACAAAGTAAAAGAAAGAAAGAAAGGAAGAAAGAAAAAAGAAAGAAAAAGAAAGTATGATGAAAGAAAGCGAAAGAAATTCAAAGAAATTAATATGGTAGAAAGAAGATAATGTTACATCAGTCTTGCATGTGGAAAAATGTTCTGAGCATAATGCTCAACTATAAGGTAGCTGATATTTGTCATTGCCTCCCACCAGACTAGACTTGACATAATGTCAATGACCCAAAGATCAATTAAACTGGGGATTAGGAGAGGGGGAGGTCAGGCATGAACCAAGGCTCAAGCCTTGCTGACTATGATGCATCTCGCCCACCAAAATGTGGCCCAGTCGAAGCTGGGGACTTTACAGTCTCAAATCTGCCTTTCTTGGACAGAGTCCGCCAGCGAACCAGCAGGGCAAGCCCAAAAAACCTAAAAGGTTTGAAAAAGTCATCACTTTTTTCTTTTCTTTTTTTTTTCTTGTTTTTCTTGTTATATGATATCCCTTGGAAATTAAAATGGCTATGTATGATGTCTAGCAATAAGTAAAACTCCATAAGTTTTTCTATTCCAGTGGAAGATTGGTCCAGTCAGTTCAGGCTGTAGAATACACCGACTGCATCTCTGCAGTGGGGTAAGACTCCCCCAACAAGTGTCCTGGATATAACACTAAACAATCTGATAGTGAGGCCTCAGTAAAATTGGAGCTTTGGGAAATGTGGAGTATTCCTTTATTGCCATCACTCCCAGGTCCACTGTGGCCTGGAGTGGGCCTGGAGTGGTAGCATTGGATAAAGTCCTATCTATGGGTCAAATAGAACTAAAGTGTGTACTTATGTTGAACTGAATTGTTTGAAAAAGAACTATTTATATGTATAAAAATGGATTCGACATTAAATAATTTACAATAGTTGATATGCCATAAAAACAAACCAAACCAAATTATATATATTCAATATATAAGTATAAAAAGGATTTGGCATTAAGTAACCTACAATGGTTGATATGCCATAAAACCCAACCCAACCAAATCATATATATTTAATATATATGTATAAAGAGGATTTTGCCTTAAATAACTGACAATGGTTGAGGACACTGCTGGAGAAGCAGGGACGAACTCATAAGTGATGTACTCTTATGGACCTCCACACATGGCTGTGCAAAAGCAGGACGACCAGCACGAACATACATTCAGCAGCTATGTAAGGATATGGGATGTTGTCCTGAAGACCTGCCTGGGGCGATGAACGATAGGGAGGAGTGGCGAGAGAGGGTCAGGGATATCTGTGCTACCAGCGTGACATGATGATGATGATGAAAACCCAACCAAACCAAATCATATATATATATATATATATATAAAGAGGATTTGGCATTAAATAACCTACAATGGTTGATATGCCATAAAACCCAACCCAACCAAATCATATTATATTTAATATATATGTATAAAGAGGATTTGGCATTAAATAACCTACAATGGTTGATATGCCATAAAACCCAACCCAACCAAATCATATATATTCAATATATATGTATAAAGAGGATTTGGCATTAAATAACCTACAATGGTTGATATGCCATAAAACCCAACCAAACCAAATCATATATATTTAATATATATGTATAAAGAGGATTTGGCATTAAATAACCAACAATGGTTGATATGCCATAAAACCCAACCAAACCAAATCATATATATTTAATATATATGTATAAAGAGGATTTGGCATTAAATAACCAACAATGGTTGATATGCCATAAAACCCAACCAAACCAAATCATATATATTTAATATATATGTATAAAGAGGATTTGGCATTAAATAACCAACAATGGTTGGTATGCCATAAAACCCAACCAAACCAATCCATATATATTTAATATATATGTATAAAGAGGATTTGGCATTAAATAACCTACAAGGTTTGATATACCATAAAACCCAACCAACCAACAACCAGTGAAAGATCAATTATTCAAACTCAGAGAAAATACAGACAGCAATTTTAATATCAGAGTATCTCCTAGCGATAATATGATTCGAAACCTAATCATCTGGTTTGAAAGAAATGGATCAGTTGACGATCTACTGGGAAGAGGTCTTAAGTGTTTGCAAAAGTTATTTTCGGTTTTATATAATCCAGTCTTTCAGCGGCTACCCAATACATGTAATGATTAAAGGGAGGTAACTCTCAGTTTTACTTGGCTAAAAGAAACTCCTGATAATCTCACGGGCCACAGTGAACACAAGATTAGTTACAAGAACACAAGATTTCAGTGGTGGATTACAGTAAATGATTATCACATTTACGGATAAATGGGAGCCCAGGTTCCTAAATAAGAGGTGAATATCCAGTACGCAGATCCCATGGATATATCAGTGGCGTGTCCCGAAAAATGCTTACTCTGTAAGCAAATAACACTATCTTGATGTATTGGTTTAGTTTATTTGTTTAACGGCATATCAACTCCTTATGGGTTATTGAATGCCGAAATTTGTTTAATTTCTAAATGTTTAATTATCGTATAGAAGAAGAGAAAGTGAGAGAAATAGAAGAGAATTAGGCTGAATTTTAATTTTAAAAAGTGCTTGAATTATAGAGCTAATCATGAAAATTTAGATTGATCGTGTTTTTTTTTCTAAAATTGCACCAATCAGACTAAAATAAAATGTTTTAAAATTACTCCATATTTTGCTTCAGTTTGGTTTGGTTTGGTTTTATGGCATATCAACCATTGTAGGTTATTTAATGCCAAATCCTTTATACATATATATCAAATATATATGGATTGGTTGGGTTGGGTTTAATGGCATATCAACCATTATAGGTTATTTAATGCCAAATCCTCTTTATACATATATATTAAATATATATGGATTGGTTTGGTTGGGTTTTATGGCATATCAACCATTGTTGTTTATTTAATTCCAAATCCTTTATACATATATATTAAATATATATGATTTGGTTGGGTTGGGTTTTATGGCATATCAACCATTGTAGGTTATTTAATGCCAAATCCTCTTTATACATATATATTAAATATATATGATTTAGTTTGGTTGGGTTTTATGGCATATCAACCATTGTAGGTTATTTAATGCCAAATCCTCTTTATACATATATATTAAATATATATGATTTGGTTGGGTTGGGTTTTATGGCATATCAACCATTGTAGGGTATTTAATGCCAATTCCTCTTTATACATATATATTAAATATATATGATTTGGTTGGGTTGGGTTTTATGGCATATCAACCATTGTAGGTTATTTAATGCCAAATCCTCTTTGTACATATATATTAAATATATATGATTTGGTTTGGTTTAATTTTATGGCACATCAACCACTCTTGGTTATTTAATGCCAAATCCATTTTTATATATATAAAATAAGTAAAGTTGGTGACTTTAGTCAAGGGTGACCTGAAGGCTCCCTTTTCAATAGCTACCACACCGATGTATAGAGTAGGGTGTTACTCCATTCCCCTGGATTGCTATTCTTTACCCTTGATCCTTACCTTATAATGCTGAATGTTAAGCAAGGTGGCATCAAGTACCATTTTTGAATCTTGGGTATGACTCGATGTTGGATTGAATGGGTTGCATCTATTTTCAGACACCATACACATATATATATATATATATATATATATATATATATATATATATATATATATATTGTAGGAAGATATCACTGCAACCTGAATTTTCAGTCTACGAGTTACAAATTATCAAAAGCAAATATCAGTTTTGTAGTAAGTGTAGGTGCAAATGACAATGTGAAATTGATCCTTGTATTCACTTTCAAAGCAGCCTCTGTTAGTTCAGCGAAACTCCTTTCTGTTCTCTGTACGTCACACTAACAGAAACAACAACAACCGAATCCAATGATCCTTGTATCGACACACCACGTATCCTCAAAGCGATCTGCTTTTATCAAGTCAGAGATCATCTCATTTGCATCGGAGCAGTGATAATTTGCATGACTTTACAAGATCAGATGGTTATAAAAAGTCGCGGGCGCCATCTTGAATTTCTTTGTTTCCCGGCCTGTTTGAACAATGCACACGCGAGGTTGCTTAAAAGGTAAGCCCCCCTCTCCATTTTCATGATTTCTGCCACACATATATATATACATATATATATAAATAATAGATAATATGTAGCAGAATAGCAAGCGTAGGTTATATGGAGACAGAAATGAAACAGTCAATCACGTAATAATCAAATGCAGCTAACAGGCACAAAAGGAGTACAAAATTAGACATGACTGGGTGGAAAGATGATCTACTGGGAATTGTACAAAAGATTAAAATTTAATCATGTCCACAAATGATATTGCACAAACCAGAATTTGTTTAAGAGAATAAGGCACCAAATATTTTCTTGGACTTTCAGATACAAACAAATCACCCAATCCTCGCCAGAATTTTTAGACTGATAAAAACAGATTTTTTGTAATGATTTTGGACAGTGGTTGTATTTAAATTTTATATGGCCGATCGGATAGATATATAGTAATACAACGAGGGAAAAAAAGGAGATTAAAAAAATGGAGAACATTCAACAACAAATTTGAAACTAAATAACTGACTTGGTAACATATTTTTTGTTGTTTTCTCAGCAATGCTGCAAAGATCAAAACAACTAAGATAAAGATATTTTATTTGAAAAAAAATGTTTGTTTTGAATGTGACAAGCCGGACTATATGAAGTCAATTGTACCAATAATTATTTCAAACAATATCTTTATCTTAGTTGTTTTGATCTTTGCAGCATTGCTGAGAAAACAACAAAAAATATGTTACCGAGTCAGTTATTTAGTTTCAAATTTGTTGTTGAATGTTCTCCATTTTTTTAATCTCCTTTTTTCCCTTCGTTGTATTACTATATATCTATCTGATTCTGCCATATAAAATTTAAATACAACCACTGTCCAAAATCATTACAAAAAATTTGTTTTTATTTGTCTAAAAATGCCATGATGAAGTACATCTGAGATGTGACAAAAAAGTATTGCCATTCTGTGTAAAAATATAAATTTTTTTAAAAATACCCCCCCCCCCATAAATAAAGATCGTTGGTTGAAGATCAGTTAAGATGAGGAAGCCAGGTTGATGAACTAATTTTTAATAAAAACAGAGTTATCTCCCTTACGCCAACATTTCTTGAGTCAATATGTCCTACATCATTAAGTTTCGACACATCCTGTTAATAAGCTTGACTAGCCAACTATTACCGGCAAGTTCGAATCTCACAGAGTGCCCATACATCCAGCAATGTGCCATAACTAAGCAAAACTTAGTAAATGATAATTATTTGGATTAATCTGTTGAAGAACCAAAACGGAGGTAGGGAACATGGCCAACCCAAAGTACTGAAAAACATTTGTTGCCCAGAAAGCCAAAATTAGAGAAGTGCCTGTCATATGGTTTGTTTTGTTTTGGTTTGGTTTAGTTTCTTTATTTAATGGCACAATAACCGTCGTGGGTTATTCAATGCCAAAGGCATTCTTGCAAAAGAACTGTAAAAAAGTAAGTAAATTTGGCGACCATAATCGAGGGCGACCAGAAGGCTACCTTTTCAATAGCTACTACACTGAAGTGTAGGGGAGGGCGCTACCCCTCTCCCTGGATCACTCCACTTTACCTTTGATACATACCTTATATTGCTGAGTGTTAAGCAAGGAGGTATCAAGTACCATTTTTTAAGTCTTTGGTATGACTCGAACTAGGATTGAACCCCAGTCTCCAGGACCATTGGTGAACACTCTACCCGCTAGGCCAATGAAAGTGAACATAATAGCATGACTAAATTTCAAACTCACTAACTAAGATGTTACAGTCCAGCACTCATCCACATGGTAGATATATCAGTCCTTTATATAATCTGTTTAATTTCCCTAGTTGCATTTTGCCCAGTTGGCCGGGGCTGTAGAATACACTGACTGCACCTCTGCAGAGGGGTAAAGACCCCTCTCCCAATGAGTGTCCTGGATATGACGCTAAACAATCTGATGGTGAGGTTCCAGTAATGCTTGAACTTTGGGGAATGTGGAGCATCTCTTCATTGCCATTGCTCCCAGGTCCACTCTGGCCCAGAATGGTAGCACCTGATAGGGTCTTATCTATGGGTTAAATAAAACTAAACTGTGTTTATGCTAAACTGAATTGTTTGAATTCGAACTGTTTGACTAAACTGAGTAGCTTGAGAAAGAAATATTTTTCCCAATTAAACTGTGTGCTTATGCTAAATTGAATTGTTTGAAATGGAACTGTTTTTGACATTGAAACTGTACTTACACTAAACTGAACTGTTTAATATAGAACTGTTTTTGACATTTAACTATGTGTAAACAAAATCTGTACTTATACTAAACTGAATTAGTGGAATTAGAATTGTTTCAATAAACTGAATAACTTGAAATAGAATTGTCTTTGACATATAAACTGTGTACTCGTACTAAACTGAATTGTTTGAAATAGAAGTGACTATTTGCATAAAAAAGGATTTGGTGTTAAATAACCTACAAAGGTTGATAGGCCATAAAAACCAACCAACCAACCTAGTTGCATTACTCTATATCTATCCGATTTTGCTATATGAAATTTAAATACAACCACTGTCTAAAATCATTACAAAAAATCTGTCTGTTTTTATCTGTCTAAAAATGCCATGACAAAGTACATCCGAGATGTGACAAAAAAATATTGCCATTCTGTGTAAAAATATAAATAAATAGATATATTAGTCCTTTATATAAGGACTATGTTGGCTCATTGGCCCAGTGGGTAGAGCGTCCGCCAATGGCCCAGGAGACTGGGGTTTGATCCCAGGTTGAGTCATACCAAATACTCAAAAAATGGTACTTGATACCTCGTTGTTTAACCCTCAGCATTATAAAGTATGCATCAAGGGTAAAGTGGAGCAATCCAGGGAAAGGAGTAGCACCCTCCCCTACACATCGGTGTAGTAGCTATTTACCAACCCCTCAGTTTTTAAGTAGAGTTTAACAGATTTGAATTCAGAGTTTTCCTTCTCTTAGACTGGTTGCCTAACTCTAACCTTAACCCTAACCCTGTCCTACTATTTACTCATAGCTGGAGGGAGAATAATTGGATTCATATCTTTCCCAAGGGTATTAGTGCTATGTGAAATGCAATCTGTAAGTTACTATTGAAACGTGAGCATTTAGGTTGCCCTCAACAACTATCACCAACTTTACTAACTTTTATATATATAGTAGCCGGCTCATGGGCCCAGTGTTCACCAATGGTTCAGGAGACTGGAGTTCAATCCCAGGTTGAGTCATACCAAAGACTTAAAAAATGGTATTTGATACCTCCTTGTTTAACACTCAGCATTATAAGGTATGTATCAAGGGTAAAGTAAAGCAATCCAGGGAAAGGAGTAGCGCCCTCCTCTACACCTCAGTGTAGCAGCTATGGAAAAGGGAGCTATCGGGTCGCCCTTGACTACAGTCACTAACTTGACTTGATATATCTAGTCCATTATATAAGGTCTACATATATTCATATACCACGTGGATGAGTTTTTTTCCCAACACATCATTGCACACACATTTTGCTTAAACCCCATATTTCCTTCTTTCTTAATTCTTAATAAAGTTGTTGTTAAATAAATTGACCCTGTGGTCTTTTAACTATGAATATTCTTTTAGGAATAAGCCCACAAGATTTATTTTATGCATTAAACTGACCTGCAAAGTCAAATGACTTTCACACCCATTTCCTAAACAGTTACAGACCAGTTAAAATGACATACCTTCACTAAAGAACTTCATATCCCATCAGGCTGTATATTTAACATCAGGGATCTTAAATATACTGCCTGTGAGTTGAAGTCAGGCTTCTAGCTATGTTTAATCTTTCATTTATTTTCAATAAAGTTGTTATGATGAATATTGACTGTTTTTGTTTATTTACTTTGACCTACACTGTGAATAGATTATTATTCTTTTTTCAGGAATAATTGTTCTTATCTTACCCACAAGATCTAATGCATGCTTCAATCTGGTTTTGCACAGATAAAAAAATTGATGACACCTAGCTTAGAGTTTATTTGTGGAGTGGGGCACTATCTTCTTGGGAAAGGTATGAATCCAATTATTGTCCCTCCAGCCAGGGGTAAATAGTAGAGCAGACTGGGTTCTTTAGTTTTGCTTAGGCAACTAGTCAATGGGTAAATAGTAGGCCAGACTGTGGTCTTCAAACTTGATATGGCAACTGGCCTAGGAGAATGAAAACTCTAGATTCAAACTTCTTGAACTCTGCTTAAAAATTGACCTTGTGTCACTTCCTGTCTATGCAAAGGGGTTGGTCAATACATATATATTCAACTAAAAGCAATTAAGTACACACCTTCTTACTATCGCTTCATGACTATAAGTTTCATTTATATCATATAAACTAGAGGACAATCATCTGGCACATTCATACAAGCTCATCTGAAGATCAGGCCAATGAAACTCAGTCATGAGTTTTACTCTGTTTTTTAAAAATCTTATTGTTGATATATATATATATATATATATATATATATATATATATAGATATTTCATTCTACTAATCTCTATCCCATAGAGCTGATGTGACCAAGGTCAATTTTTAAGCAAAGTTTAACAGGTCTAAAATCAGTATTTTGCTTCTCCTAGACAGGTTGCCAAACCAAGGCTGAAGAACCCAGTCTGTCCTACTATTTACCCATAGCTAGAGGGAGAATAATTGGATTCATACTTTTTCCAAGGGTGTTAGTGCTATGAGAAATGTTATCAGCCTCATCACAGAAGTGCCCGTGGTGTTTATGGAGGTGCCCGTGGTGTAATGGTTATCGTCGTAGGAAATAGACATGGCAACACGAGTTCAAATCCTGGACGAGGCTGATTGCATTTCACATTGCACTAATACCCTTGGGAAAGGTATGAATCCAATTATTCTCCCTCCAGCTATGGGTAAATAGTTGGGCAGACTGGGTTCTTCAGCCTTGGTGAGGCAACTAGTCTACGAGAAGGAAAACTCTGAATTAAAACCTGTTAAACTCCACTTAAAAATTTGACCTTGTGTCATATCCTGCCCGAGGGGAGGGGTTGGTAAATAGGATCACAGAGCTGATGTATATAAGCTTTTACAGGTGTGCAGACACTGGATGCAGTCTAGAAGACCTATCGAGAGCAATGGATAATGGGGATGGATGGTAAAAAAGAGTCAGGTAACTGTGCTGTCAATGCCACTTGATAATGATATCTATCTATCTATCAATTTCAGTCTGTCTATTTATCTATGTATCTATTGATTTCAGTCTATCTATTGATCTATCTATCTATATATCAATTTCAGTTTGTTCATCTATCTATCTATCTAGCTAGCTAGCTAGCTATCAATTTCAGTCTGTCCATTTATCTATCTATCTCGCAACTGATTTCAGTTTTTCTATTTATCTATCAATCAATTTCAGTCTGTCTATTTATCAATGTATCTATTGATTTCAGTCTATCTATCTATCTATCTATCTATCTATCTATTTCAGTTTTTTTATCTATCTATCTATCTATCTATCTATTTCAATCTATCTATCTATCTATCTATCTATCTATCAATTTCAGTCTATCTATCTATCTATCTATCTATCTATCTATCTATCTATCTATCTCAGTCTATCTATCTATCTATCTATCTATCTATTTCAGTTTTTTTTATCTATCTATCTATCTATCTATCTATTTATCAATTTCAGTCTATCTATCTATCTATCTATCTATCTATCTATCAATTTCAGTCTATCTATCTATCTATCTATCTATCTATCTATCTATCTATCTATTAATCAATTTCAATCTATCTATCTATCTATCTATCTATCTATCTATCTATTTCAGTCTGTCCATTTCTCTATCTATCTCTCTACTGATTTCAGTTTTTCTATTTATCTATCTATCTATTGATTCCAATCTATCTATCTATCTATCTATCTATCTACTCCCTCTTTTCCTCTGGATCTTCCTCTTATAAGATTATTTTATCAGTTTCCTTGTCTTTCTCTTTCTCTTTCATTATATCCCTCAAATTTTTACCCAAATCTGAATTTTCACTCCCCACCCACCCAATAACTTTGCAATTTGATTAATTTTTTACTTTCACAAACGCTTTTTTCTTCCGTGCTTCACACTAAATGCAAAAGACTATTCCTATCTCTGTCTCTCGATCTCTCTATCTTCTCTCTATTTTATATTTTCATTACCAAACTCTCTTTTCTGTTTCTATACTCTCTATTTCTTTTCTTCTCTCTTTGTCTCTTAGAATATCTGATGATCTCTCTCTGCTAAACATCAAATGCAACAGATTACATCTCTCTCTCTCTCTCTCTCTTTCTTAATCACTCACACACACTATCTCTCTCTCTCTCTTTCTTTCTCTCAGGTTTCACTATCTATTCTTTCTGACTGTTTTCTCTGTTTTTCTATTCTCTCTCTTTCACTCTTTCTTTTTCTCTCACTCTCTTATTCGATGTCTCACACTCTCTCTCTCTTTTCTTTTAATATGACCGCCAATCTCTCCCCCTTTCTCTCTTAGATCACACAATCTCTTCTCTTTCCCTCCTACTTTTATTCTCTGTTCTCTCTCTCTCTCTCTCTCTCTCTCTCTCTTACTCTCTCTTTCTTACTCTCTCTCTCTCACACAATTGCACTCTCTCTCACACATTCTCTCTCACCCACACTCTCTCTCATGCTCACTTTCTCTCACTCTCTCTTTCATTCTCTCTCACTCTCTCACACACTTTCTCTCACTCACTCTCACTCTAACCCACTCTCTCACCCTCTCTCTCGCATGCTCACTCTCCCACCTTCCCTCACCCATTCTTTTACTCTCACTCTTTCTCTCTTTTACACTCACTCTCACTTTCTATCACCCACTCTCTCTCACCTACTTACTCAACCTCTCTCTCATACTCAAACTCTTTCACCCTCTCTCACCCATTCTTTCACTCTCGCTCTCTTTTTCTCTCTCTCTTTCTTTTTCACTCACTCTCACTCTCTCTCACCCACTCTTACCCTCCCTCTCTCACTCTCTCCCATTCATTCTTTCTCACTCTCTCACACACTCTCTTTCACTTACTCTCACTCTAACCCACTCTCTCACCTTCTCTGTCTCATGGTCACACTCTCTCACTCTCTCTCACCCATTCTTTCACTCTCACTGTTTTTTTCTCTCTTTTTCACTCACTCTCACTCTCTCTCATCCAGTCTCTCTCCCCCAGTCTCTCTCCCTCTCTCTCATCGTAGACTAACCCATACTAACCCCATTTCTCTCTCTCAACATACTTTCTAGGTAACAGATGGTGTTAACATTTACAAAAACAAATTTTTAGTAACAATTAGTATTTTTATGTAGACGTTGCAACGCAGGGAGGAAAATACTTTTCTCATCCCTTCCAAAAAACCTCCCCAAAAAAACAGAATTATGGCAAAGGTAAGATTTTATTTATCTCTGAAAACCTGTACATCTACCATAACACAGATTTCTCTTATCTTAGTCTAATATATCAATATTATTTTCAGTATGTTATAAAATCAGTGTAAACAAACACTTTTTAAAACTTTTTCGAAAAACGAAACGATGAAAATTGATGTTAGATTCATTAAACACGAAAATTGATTTCTAAATTTATTAAACATGAAAATTGATGTGAGATTCATGAAACACAAAAATTGATTTCAAATTCATTAAACACAAAAATTGATGAGATTCATGAACAACAAAAATTGAAGAGAGATTCTATAAAACATGAAAATTGATGTTAGTTTCATTAAACACAAAAATTGATTTGAGAATTCTTAAAACATGAAAATTCAGGTGAGATTTACTGAACACAAAAATTGATGTTAGATCCATTAAACATGAAAATTCAGGTGAGATTCACATCTAGTGGGTAGAGTGTTCGCCAATGGCCCAGAAGACCAGGGTTCAAACCCTGGGCGAGTTATACCAAAGACTCAAAAAATGGTACTTGATGCCTCTTTGCTAAATACTCAGCATTATAAAATATGGATCAAGAGTAAAGTGGAGCAATCTGGAGAAGGAGTTGCATCTGCCCCTACACCTTGGGGTAGTACCTTATGAAAAGAAAGCCTTTGGTCGCCAACTTTACTTACTTTATTTTACAGAAAATAGAGCTATTATCGGCATGATGATCAGAGAATTTACCAATGGCCCGGGAGAGCTGGGTTCAATCCCAGGTCAAGTTATATCAAAGACTCAAAAAGTGGTATTTAATTCTGCCTTGCTTAACACTCAGTATTATGAGGTATGGATCAAGGGTAAAGTGGAGCAATCCATGGAAAGGAGTAGCACCCTACCCAATACCTTGGTGTAGTAGTTATGGAAAAGGGAGCCTTTGGGTCACCCTCGACTAAGGTCGCCAACTTTACTTATTTATATACTCATACGGAAAATAAAAAATGGCAAAACACTTGGTTTGGTTTGGTTTGGTTTGGTTTCTTTGTTTAATGGCATATCAACCTTCCAGGGTTATTTAATGTCAAAATTATCCTTGTGGAAGAACAGCAGTAATATTATTTGACGCCTAGCTGAGGGATAAGGGGGTTCATGCCTTTCCTGAGAGTACTGGTTTGAAAGTGAACATAATAACGCAGCTGGAGATCGAATTCTCATTGAAGCCACTGTCCAGCACTATAACCAATGGAATGGCTTTACTAAACACAGAATGAGTTTTAACTAACTCAAAATTAATTGTGCAGTTAATCTTGCTGGATTACAATAAATGACCAAATGTACCGACTAATATTCATACAGATAGGAAACATACTTAGTGTAATGGTTATCGTCGCAGGAAATGGAATTGCCAATCTGAGTTCAAACCTGGACAGGGCTGTCTGTGTTTCACTTCATTCTAATGCCCTCAGGGAAGATACGAATCCATCTCTTCTCCTACCAGCTACGGGTAAACAGTAAGGCAAGCTGGGTTCTTTAGCCTTGGTTAGGCAACCAGTCTAGGAGAAGGAAAACTATGAATTTTAAACCATTTTTACTCTGTTTAAAAACTGTCCTAGTGTCACATCCGGTGGCAGAAGATTTGGCTAAATATATACATGCTGTTAACACATATCTATGTAAATTTAATTGGTTTGGTTTGGTTGGGTTGGGTTTTATGACATATCAACCATTGTAGGTTATTTAATGCCAAATTCTCTTTATACATATATATTAGATATTTATGATTTGGTTTGGTTGGGTTTTAAGGCATATCAACCATTGTAGGTTATTTAATGCCAAATCCTCTTTATACATATATATTAAATATATAGGATTTAGTTTGGTTGGGTTTTATGGCATATCAACCATTGTAGGTTATTTTATGCCAAATCTATCTATCTATCTATATATATATATATATATATATATATGATTTGTAAACACATTTTGTAGATCACATTCTTAATGAACCTAAGCTCTTTTTTGCTCACAACTAAACGGTTTTAAGTATTGCTACATAACAGTCACAATCCCACATCCGTCATTTGTTTACACACAATAAAATGATTGGACAGTTCTATTTCAAACAATTCAATTTAGCATGTCATTTGTTTGCACTCAGTTTAAATGTCAAACAGTTTTATTTGACCCATAGTTAGGTCCCTATCAGGTGCCATTAGTCCAGGTCCGAATGGACCTGGGAGCAATGGCAGTGAAAGGGTACTCAACATTCCCCAAATCTTCTAGGCTGGAGCCACACCAACAGATTGTTTAAAGTCATATCTAGGATGCTCGTTGGGGTGGGAGGTTACTCCTCTTCAGAGTTACAGTCAGTGTATTCAACAATTCCAGCCAACTGGACTCTGTAAATTTAAGTGTATCTCTGTATTATTTATTCAATGCAGTTTTTTATACCAGTACAAGCAAGTGGCCTTTATTAGATGTGGGTGATTACATTTCAGTTCATACTTATATCATTGGAAAGGGCCTGAATCCAACTGTACTCCAACCACAGCTATGGATAAATAGTTTGGCAGACGAGGATGGGTTTGGTAAATACGTACAGATCAATATTTTCAGAGGTTTCTAAAATAAGGAGTACATCAAAAAGATACATATACCACAACTATATTGTACTCAGTCTATTCAACATCCCACCATGTTGAAATATAGTACAAGGCTATTTTAATATGGAGGGCCCAGGCACGAGCCAAAACTCAAATGTGCAGTTTGTTCCAAAAATACCTACAGCCCCATCAGCATTCTCCTAGAAATGATTGCCTAGTTGGATGGGGCTGTAGAATACACTGACGGCACCTATGCAGAGGGGTATAACCCCCCTCCCTTTGAGAATATGATATGAGACTAAACAATCTGATGGTGAGATTCCAGTAATGCTGGAGCTTTGGGAAATGCAGAGTACCCCTTCATTACCATTGCTCCCAAGTCCACTCTGGCCCGGCGCGTTAGCACCTGATAGGGCCCTATCTATGGGCTAAATAGAACTAACGGCATACTTATGCTAAACTGAACTGTTTAACTAAACTGAATAGCTTGAGATAGAAATGTTTTTCATAATTAAACCGTGCTTACATTCAAACTCCATGCTTATTCTAAACTGAATTATTTGAAATGGAACTATTTTTGACATTGAAACTGTACTTACACTAAACTGAATTGTTCTATATAGAACTGTCTTGACATTTTATTGTGCAAACAAAATCTGTACTTATACTAAACTGAATTAGCTGAATTAGAACTGTTTCAATAAACTCAAGAGTTTGAAATACAAATGTTTTTGACGATTAAACTGTGTACTCATGCTAAACCAAATTGTTTGAAATAGAACTGACAATTTGTATAAAAATAGATTTGGCATAAAATAACCTACAAAGGTTGATATGCTATAAAACCCAACCAACCTAAAAACAAGTGCTTCAGGTGCCAGGCAATAAACCTGACCCCGCCAAAGCAGGTGAAACCCTAGAAAGACAGCTCCCAAAGGCCAAGGGAGCCACTCAAAATGAATGCTAAGCTCAGCTGGCGCACATGCTTGGCAACCTTGACCAATATGAGCAAAACCACATGAGCAAGCCACATGGATGATCTGCACAGCAAGAAACATAGCCAGTGTGAGACTCAAATCATGAGGTTCACTTTCGTCAAGCTGGCTCACAGCTTATTATACTGTACTCAGGTCAACATTATCCTTTAGGATATGTAAGCTTATTTTCCAGTCTAGGACAAGGAAAACTCTTCATTTAAACCAACTGTACTCTTCTTAGAGAAATTGACCTTGTGTCACATCTTGTTTGTGGTGGAAGGGTTGGGTAAATATATACAATAGTTTTTAACAATTTAATCAAATTTCTTGTGTGAGCTGTTAACACTGGAACTTTTTAGTACCCAGCCCAGTCAACTGGAGCAGTAGAATACACTGACTGCTTCTCTGTAGAGGGGTAAGACACTTTAATGAGTGTCCTGGATATGACACTGAACAATCTGATGGTGAGGTTCCAGTAATGCATGAGCTTTAGGGAATGCAAAGTACTCTTCAATACCATAGCTCCCAGGTCCACTCTAGACTGGGATGGTAGCACCTGATAAGGTCCTATCAATGGGTTAAATAGAACTGTTTGATATTTAAACTGAGTGCAAACAAATGACTTATACTAAATTGATTTGTTTGAAATAGAACTGTTTGTACATTTAATTGTGTGTAGACAAATGACTGATTTTTAATTAAATTGTTAGTTATACGTAACAATACTTGGAAGCATTTATCTTTGCTGACTAATGCTAACTTAAATTGTTAGAAATAGAACTGTTTAATCATTTAACTGTGTGTATCTAAAAAGTGTGTTTACAAATCATATTGATATAAAGAGGATTTGGCATTAAATAACCTACAATGGTTGATATGCCATAAAACACAACCAAACCAAATCATATATATTTAATATATATGTATAAAGAGGATTTGGCAATAAATAACCTACAATGGTTAATATGCCATAAAACCCAACCAAACCAAATCCTATATATTTGATATATACGTATAAAGAGGATTTGGCATTAAATAACCAACAATGGTTGATATGCCATAAAACCCAAACAAACCAAATCATATATATTTAATATATATGTATAAAGAGGATTTGGCATTAAATAACCAACAATGGTTGATATGCCATAAAACCAAACCTAACCAACTTTTAGCACTCAAATGTTGTGTGTGGGGAAGATCTCTAACTTCGTTGTGTATTTACCCAACCCCTTCTGTACAAGCAGATTGTGACGCAAGATCAATTCTTAATTAAAGTTTAGCTGGTTGGAATTCAGTGTTTTCCTTCTCCTTGACCAGTTGTCTAACCAAAGCAAAAGAAAACAGTCTGCCCTACTATTTGCCAATAGCTGATGAAAGAACAGTTGGATTCATGCCTTTCCCAGTTGGATTCCTGCCTTGTCTAGGATTTGAACTTGTCTATTTGCAATGACAGCAACCATAACTTCTCTAGGATTTTGAGATACGAACGGATCACCTAATCTTAGCCAGACAACAAGACCTTGTAATAATCAACAAAAAGGAGAACTTGCAAAATTGTCGACTTTGCTGTCCCAGGTAACCACTGAGTAAAATTGAAAGAAAGTGAAAAGAAGGATAAGTACCAGGACCTTGCTAGAGAATTGAAAAAACTGTGGAATATGAAAGTGATGATTATACCAATTGTTATCGGTGCTCCTGGTACAGTCACCAAAGGATTGGTACAGGAACTGGAAGACTTGGAAATAAGAGGAGGAGTGAAGTTTATTATTTAATGACTTAATTATCATTTTGTTATGAGTAAAGATGAAGACTAGTATATTATATTTTCTTTTGAACAAAAGGCAGTGTACAAGCTATGGATAAATAGTAGGGCAGACTCTGTTCTTTAGCCTTGGTTAGTGTTGTGATGCTGACAAAAGAAAGACACGGAAAACACAAAAAGGTTGATAGAAAAACATATATATTCAAGTAACAGAAAAGATACAAGTGAACCTGGTTAAACAGTAATTAGTTGATAGGAAGCCGAGAGTCCAGTGGGGTAGTAACAATCTATCCACTACACAAATGGTATTACACGTGATTGTGTCACGCTGATTTCGTAAACTCTGTCTAATGCTCTCGTTGACGTGTATTTATGGAGGAGGGCGAGTCCATTATGTAGGGAGTACAACAATTAGGCAACCAGTCTAAGAGAAGGAAAATTCTGAATTCAAATCAGCTTTACTCCACTCAAAAATAGACCTTGTGTCACATCCTACCTGTGGGTTAGGGGTTTGGTAAATACTTACAGATCAATATTTGCATCGGTTTCCAAAATAAGGAGGAGTATACCTCGGATACTCAGGTACCGCAGACATACAGTACTCAGTTCAACATCATCCTTTGGGGTATTATGAGTTTGTTTTTGAGCAATACGTTTATGTATTTATGAATACAAATTGAGAAAGAAAGAAAGAAAGAAAGAAAGAAAGAAAGAAAGAAAAGTGTGTTTGAGAGGGATAGAGATATCAGAAGTAAGGAAGAGAGAAAAAAAGAAAAGAAAAAAAAGAAGGACATCCCGTGGGAAGAAAGAAAGGAAGGATGAAAAACCCAGAGAATAAAAAGGAAAAAGAAATGCAAGGCAAAGAAAGAAAGAAAGAAAGAAAGAAAGAAAGAAAGAAAGAAAGAAAGAAAGAAAAGTGTGTGTGAGAGAAATAGAGATATTAGAAGTAAGAAAGAGAGAAAAAAGGAAAAGAAAAAAGGAAAACATCCTGAGGGAAGAAAGAAAGGAAGGATGAAAAACTCAGAGAATAAAAAGGAAAAAGAAATGCAAGGCAAAGAAAGAAAGAAAGAAAGAAAGAAAGAACTTGAAAAAGAAAGAAAGAAAGAAAGAAAGAACTTGAAAAGAAAGAAAGAAAAAAGAAAGAAAGGCTTAAAAACTCAGAGAATAAAAAGGAAAAAGAAATGCAAGGCAAAGAAAGAAAGAAAGAAAGAAAGAAAGAAAGAAAGAAAGAAAGAACTTGAAAAGAAAGAAAAAAGAAAGAAAGGCTGAAAAACTCAGAGAATAAAAAGGAAAAAGAAATGTAAAGCAAAGAAAGAAAGAAAGAAAGAAAGAAAGAAAGAAAGAAAGAAAGAAAGAAAGAAAGAACTTGAAAAGAAAGAAGGAACTTGAAAAGAAAGAAAGAAAAAAGAAAG
The DNA here is from genome assembly GCA_963585895.1 of Sepioteuthis lessoniana. Classification (NCBI taxonomy): domain Eukaryota; kingdom Metazoa; phylum Mollusca; class Cephalopoda; order Myopsida; family Loliginidae; genus Sepioteuthis; species Sepioteuthis lessoniana. Next base: position 16,520,506 of record OY757947.1, read on the forward strand.
AAAGAACTTGAAAAAAAAGAATTGAGAAAGAAAGAAAGAAAGAAAGAAAGAAAGAATGAGAAAGAATGAGAAAGAGAAAAGAAAGTAGAAGATAAAGAAAATAGTAAAAAGACAAAGAGAAGGAAAGAAAGGCTAACAGGAAGTATGTACATGTGTGTGAGTGTGTATGTGTGTGTGTGTGTGTAAAAGACAGACAGACAGACAGACAGACAAAAAGTAGAAAAAACAAGTAGTGTCAATGGATCACTTTAGGGGTGAAGAGCTTTCATAGTCTAGGGGTCAAACCAAAGTATTCAAAAGGGTAGTAACTTTTTGGTGAAGTTGGGGGAGCAGGAAGTAAGAAGTGGTTAGTACACCAATGCTGCGTCTTCTATTTCCTCTATGAAAGAAAAGATGTTATTAGAAATATTATTAAATGTGGCAATAACTTAATACACACACACACACACACACACACACACACACACACACACACACACACACACACACACACACAGAAAACTTCAAGGCTTAATAGAATTTCAAGGGTCTAATTAAGATAAAGAGATTCCTCCTTCATAGCAAGGTTTAACAACAGAGATATTACCGTGGAGCCTCAATTAAAATTATTTGTTTTTATTGTTTTTTTCCCTTAAAAAATGATTCTATCAATTGATATGAAACATTATATGAAAATGCCCCCCCTCCTGTGAATTTGAAGTGAACTAATTTTTGTGTGCTAATTCTTACAACAAACCATTTCTATGCATGCCCCCACCTATTTGTAATCACAGCCCCCCAGAAATAAAAGATACCCCTCCACAACTTGCAATGGCAACATGTCTCATTGTATAGAGTAACCTGGTAGAAACAATAAAGAAAAATCCCTGATCTGACCGATTATTTTACCCAAAGCAAGAGAGAAATTATTACATGACTTTCTCAAGGGAGCTGGTGCAGAGTGAAAATGTATTTTTCCAATTCCAGTAAGACTGTGGATGAGATTAAGGAGAATGTGACAAGAAGGTTGCATGCTCTAATGGTAATCATTACTGGAAATGGACTCAGCAAGCCAAGTTCAAATCTTGAGTGAAGCTGTTTTTACATCATGGGAAAGGCATGAACCCATCTCATTTTCACTCCCCAGCTATAGGTAAGTAGTAGGGCAGACTGACTCTTCAGTTTTGGTACTGATCAAGCAGAAGGAAAATCCTGAGTTGAAACCAGCTGTACTCTGCTTAAAAAATTGACCTTGTGTTGCATCCTGTTCAGGGTGGAAGGGTTGGGTAAATACATACATGAAACCACTTAACTGCGTGCCAACAGATGATTATTATCAAACAGAATTATTGGTTTGGTTTGGTTTGGTTTGGTTTGGCTTTATGGCATCTCAACCCTTGTAGGTTATTTAATGCTAAATTCATTTTTATACATATAAATAGTTCTATTGCAAACAATTCAGTTTAGCATAAGTACACAGTTTAAATGTCAAAATAGTTCTATTTCAAACAATTCAGTTTAGCATAAGTACACAGCCTAGTTCTATTTGACCCTTAAATAGGACCCTATCAGGTACTGATATTCTGGGCCAGAGTGGACCTGGGAGCAATAGCAATTAAGAGGTGCTCTGCATTCCCCAAAGCCCCAGCATTACTGGAGCCTCACCATCAGATTGTTTCATGTCATATCCAGGACACTAATTGGGGAAGTCTTACTCCCCAGTAGAGAAGCAGTCAGTGTATTCTACAGCCCCAGCTGACTGAGCCAAGAATTATTAGTGTTAGATCGGATTACTTCAAACAAATGATTAACATTAAATAGAATTATTAGTGTTAGATTGGAATACTTGAAACCATTTAACTGTGTGAAATTTGTGTTAAAAATAGTTACTTGAGGCTACCATTGGTTTAGTCAGGTTTTGTTTCTTTGTTTAATGGCATATTGACTTTAATGGATAGGTATTTATAGGCTAAAGCCATCTTCATAGAACAGTAGTGGTACGATTTGAACCATAGCTGGTGGGATAAATGGGTTCATGCCTTTTCGGAAGGTATTAGTTCCAAACTCTACTTAATAATGTGACAGGAGTTCAAACTCACTTATCATGATGTCGCAGTCCAGCATGTTGGCAACTAGATTATGGATATTTAGTTACATGAAATAGCCCTATTTGTGGGGCTTAGAACATACTGACTGTATCCTCTTTCAGAGGGATAAGACACTCTCCCTAAGAGGGATATTCTTTAATTTTTTGGTTTGTTTAAGTTTTCTGGCATATCAGCCATTCTTGGTTATTTAATGCCAAATCCTCTCTCTATATATATATATATTAAATATTGTCATCCACTGACAGTGTGTTTCGTTGTATCACAACTCTTCAGTGTGGTTAGAGACATAGGATGCTTGAAGCTGGGATCGAAACCTGCTCAACTATATGTTAGACTTAGTATCAGACCACTCGGCCAACAAGTGTACCACGTCGGCAAGGGAATTATAAGGTATTACATAGCAACAGCAGCAGCAGTGTTCGTTTGTTTACATTTTATACCTTACAGGATACCAGAGTGCTCAATTTGTTCGAAGAGCTTTGCATTATGCGAGCGGCAGCCGAAAATTCCTTTGCCAGTGTGCTCAACCCTCATGGGGGAGCGTATATATTGTCATCCACAAACAGACTGTTTCGTTGTATCACAACTCTTCAGTGTGGCTAGACACATAGGATGCTTGAAGCTGGGATCAAAAGCCGCCCAATTATTTGGTTTGATTGGCTTTTATAGCATATCAACCCTCGTAGGTTATTTAATGCCAAATCCTCTTTTTATATATATATTAGGTATATGAGTTGTAAACACATTTTTTAGATACACACAGTTAAATGATCAAACAATTCTATTTTAAACAATTCAATTTAGCATATGTCATTTGTTTGCACTCAGTTTAAATGTCAAACAGTTCTATTTGACCCATAAATAGGACCTTATCAGGTGCTACCACTCTGGGCCAGAGTAGATCATGAGCAATGGCAATGAAGAGGTACTTCACATTGCCACACCATCAGTTTGTTTAGTGTCATATTCAGGACACTGATTGGCGGGGGGGGTTTACTCCTCTGCAATGATGCTGTCTGTGTATTCTACAGCCCCAGCCAACTGGGCTAGGTATGTTTTGGGTATGACACTAAACTGCATCTGGTGGTGTGACGTGAGTTTTGGAGCTCTGGCAAGTGTGTTTTTAAAAAAATTATTGTCATTATTTCCAGGTCCACTCAGACCTGGAATGGTAGTACCTTTCTAATGAAACAACTACATGAGAAATGTAAATTTGAACTTACAATATACAGTTCTCTCTGTGCATAAATTACCCTAGACAGACTGACATGCCATTAAGATCAATCAATCAATCAATCAATTAAAAATTGACCTTGTATTGCTGTGGTACAATAATGGACATTCATGTGTGTATAAGTGTATATATATATATATATATAAATATACACACATATATATATACATATATATATATACACACACACACATATATATATATATATATATATGGATGTGTGTGTATGGGTTTATGTGTGTGTTTGTGGATGAGTGGCCAAGGTAGGGATCTTACTTGAGCATGTTTGACCTAAGTCAGATTGTCTTGAGGGGCTCCTTTGTTCGTCAATTTTGGCATGAAGACCACATAAAGTAATGTGCCCATGTGAACATGCAAGACCGGAAGTAAGGATGATGGATGTTTGTCAGTTAGGAGTAAGACTCTGGCAGAGAGAGTCACACATCCAGAGCCCAGATGTGGGGCCGGTGAAGGTAAAGGTAGTCAGAAATGGGATGTTGAGCAGTGAAGACGATGACCAGATGAATCAGCATTTTTGGTGGCTGTTTAGGATTTTCATCAAGTTTTCGCGAGAGCCATAAATATGCACAGAATGCCAAAAAATGCCAGACTTTGCCTTATTACATTTTGCAGTCCTTTAATTCTTGTTTTGTCTTTTCTTCTTTCTATCATCTCTTTGTTGTTTTTTATCGTTATTTTTTGTTTAACTTATGAAATGGCCACTTGGCTGGGTGTGAGAAGAAATAATGGGATCCATACCACGCAATGATAGAACAGCCAACAAACCACACCTGCCGGTTGGGTTATTTCATATTGCTTCCTACCTGTGGTTGAGGGGCTGTGTAATACATCAACAGCTAATTGCATTTCTGAAAAAGAACTTTGCTGTTTTGAAAAAAAAGAACACCGGTATAATTATGTGAGGTTCTTTAAAGAGCATTAAGGTACCACATTAGCATAAGGGTTAGAGTGCTCGCCAATATCCCAGGAGACCTGAGTTCAATCCTAGGTTGAGTCGTACCGAAGACTCAAAAAATGGTACTTGATGCTACATAGCTTAACACTCGGCATTATAAGGTAAGGATCAAGGGTAAAGTGGAGCAATCCTGGGAAAGGAGTCGCGCCCTCTCCTACACCTTGGTGTAGTAGCTGTCAAAAAGGGAGCCTTTGGGTCGCCCTCGACTATGATCGCCAACTTTACTTTACACTGGCTCATTGGCCTATTGGGTAAAGTGTTTGCCATTGGTCTGGGAGACCTGGGTTCAATCCCAGATAACGTCTTACCAAAGACTTTAAAAATGGTACTTGATACCTCCTTGCTTAAAACTCAGCAATATAAGGTTCATATCAAGGGTAAAGTGGAGCAATCTAGGGAAAGGAGTAGCACCCTTCCCTACACCTCGATGTAGAAGCTATTGAAAAGGGAGCCTTCTGGTCGCCCTCGACTACGGTCGCCTACTTTACTTACTTATCCAAGGTAGACTACTTTTCCGACAGACCCTGTATGTAGAAAATCTTATTTCCCACACATTTGTGAATCTGATTTTAAAAAAAACAAAAAACAAGCAACCTAACAAACAAAAACCAGTCGGCACACCCATTTTCTTAGAGTTCTATTTAAAAGAATTGTTGTACCATTATTTATCTATTGAGTTCCTGAATTTCCATTCTGTTAACCAGTTCCTGGCTTTCTTCATTGTCTGTTTAGTCTGAAGAATTGGCAAGGAAGAAAGAAAAAAAGAAAATAAACTATAGAAAGTGGCAACAATTACTTTATGTTGGGAATTACAAAGCTGAAAAACTGTTTGCTTTTTTAAAAAAATTATTTGTTCTTTCCACCTTTTTTTTATTTAATTTTTATTTAAAGTTCTTTTTATTTTGTCAAGTCTGCATATAAACATCTTTTTTCTCAAAGGCATCAATGTTTCTTAATCAAGTGCTTACTTTATGTTTGGTATTGGAGAGAATAAAAGCAGATCTATACAACTTAGCAGTAAAAAAAGAGCTATGAAAAATTTAAAAAGTATGGAATTGAAATTGAAAAACCTATACAGAATAGGAATAAAAAAATATGGAATTGGGATAAAGAAATGTATATTGTATAGGAATGAAAAATATATGGAATTGGGATAAAGAAATGTATATTGTATAGGAAAGAAAAATATAGGAAACTGGGATAAAGAAATATTTATTGTATAGGAATGAAAAATATATGGAATTGGGATAAGGAAATGTATATTGTATAGGAATGAAAAATATATGGAATTGGGATTAAGAAATGTATATTGTATAGGAATGAAACATATATGGAATTGGGATAAAGAAATGTATATTGTATAGGAATGAAAAATATATGGAATTGGGATAAAGTAATGTGTATTGTATAGGAATAAAAAATATATGAAACTGGGATAAAGAAATGTATATTATATAGGAATGAAAAAAAATATGGAATTGGGATAAAGAAATGTATATTGTATAGGAATGAAAAATATATGGAATTGGGATAAAGTAATGTGTATTGTATAGGAATAAAAAATATATGAAACTGGGATAAAGAAATGTATATTATATAGGAATGAAAAAAAATATGGAATTGGGATAAAGAAATGTATATTGTATAGGAATGAAAAATATATGGAATTGGGATAAAGAAATGTATATTACATAGGAATGAAAAATATATGGAATTGGGATAAAGTAATGTGTATTGTATAGGATTAAAAAATATATGAAACTGGGATAAAGAAAAGTATATTGTATAGGAATGAAAAATATATGGAATTGGGATAAAGAAATGTATATTGTATAGGAATGAAAAATATATGGAATTGGGATAAAGAAATGTATATTGTATAGGAATGAAAAATATATGGAATTGGGATAATGAAATGTATATTGTATAGTAATGAAAAATATATGGAATTAGGATAAAGTAATGTGTATTGTATAGGAATGAAAAATATATGGAATTGGGGTAAAGAAATGTATATTGTATAGGAATAAAAAATATAGGAAACTGGGATGAAGAAATATTTATTGTATAGGAATGAAAAATATATGGAATGGGGATAAAGAAATGTATATTGTATAGGAATGAAAAATATATGGAATCGGGATAAAGAAATGTATATTGTATAGGAATGAAAAAAATATATGGAATTAGGATAAAGAAATGTATATTGTATAGGAATGTAAAATATATGGAATCGGGATAAAGAAATGTATATTGTATAGGAATGAAAAAATATATGGAATTGGGATAAAGAAATGTATATTGTATAGGAATGTAAAATATATGGAATTGGGATAAAGAAATGTATATTGTATAGGAATGAAAAAAATATATGGAATTGGGATAAAGAAATGTATATTGGATAGGAATGTAAAATATATGGAATTGGGATAAAGAAATGTATATTGTATAGGAATGTAAAATATATGGAATGGGGATAAAGAAATGTATATTGTATAGGAATGAAAAAAATATATGGAATTGGGATAAAGAAATGTATATTGTATAGGAATGAAAAATATATGGAATTGGGATAAAGTAATGTGTATTGTATAGGAATGTAAAATATATGGAATCGGGATAAAGAAATGTATATTGTATAGGAATGAAAAAATATATGGAATTCGGATAAAGAAATGTATATTGTATAGGAATGTAAAATATATGGAATCGGGATAAAGAAATGTATATTGTATAGGAATGAAAAAATATATGGAATTGGGATAAAGAAATGTATATTGTATAGGAATGTAAAATATATGGAATTGGGATAAAGAAATGTATATTGTATAGGAATGAAAAAAATATATGGAATTGGGATAAAGAAATGTATATTGTATAGGAATGTAAAATATATGGAATTGGGATAAAGAAATGTATATTGTATAGGAATGAAAAAAATATATGGAATTGGGATAAAGAAATGTATATTGTATAGGAATGTAAAATATATGGAATGGGGATAAAGAAATGTATATTGTATAGGAATGAAAAAAATATATGGAATTGGGATAAAGAAATGTATATTGTATAGGAATGAAAAATATATGGAATTGGGATAAAGTAATGTGTATTGTATAGGAATGTAAAATATATGGAATCGGGATAAAGAAATGTATATTGTATAGGAATGAAAAAAATATATGGAATTGGGATAAAGAAATGTATATTGTATAGGAATGTAAAATATATGGAATCGGGATAAAGAAATGTATATTGTATGGGAATGAAAAATATATGGAATTGGGATAAAGAAATGTATATTGTATAGGAATGAAAAATATATGGAATTGGGATAAAGTAATGTGTATTGTATAGGAATAAAAAATATATGAAACTGGGATAAAGAAATGTATATTATATAGGAATGAAAAAAAATATGGAATTGGGATAAAGAAATGTATATTGTATAGGAATGAAAAATATATGGAATTGGGATAAAGTAATGTGTATTGTATAGGAATAAAAAATATATGAAACTGGGATAAAGAAATGTATATTATATAGGAATGAAAAATATATGGAATTGGGATAAAGTAATGTGTATTGTATAGGATTAAAAAATATATGAAACTGGGATAAAGAAAAGTATATTGTATAGGAATGAAAAATATATGGAATTGGGATAAAGAAATGTATATTGTATAGGAATGAAAAATATATGGAATTGGGATGAAGAAATGTATATTGTATAGGAATGAAAAATATATTGAATTGGGATAATGAAATGTATATTTTATAGTAATGAAAAATATATGGAATTAGGATAAAGTAATGTGTATTGTATAGGAATGAAAAATATATGGAATTGGGGTAAAGAAATGTATATTGTATAGGAATAAAAAATATAGAAAACTGGGATAAAGAAATATTATTGTATAGGAATGAAAAATATATGGAATTGGGATAAAGAAATGTATATTGTATAGGAATGAAAAAAATATATGGAATTGGGATAAAGAAATGTATATTGTATAGGAATGTAAAATATATGGAATTGGGATAAAGAAATGTATATTGTATAGGAATGAAAAAAATATATGGAATTGGGATAAAGAAATGTATATTGTATAGGAATGTAAAATATATGGAATGGGGATAAAAAAATGTATATTGTATAGGAATGAAAAAAATATATGGAATTGGGATAAAGAAATGTATATTGTATAGGAATGAAAAATATATGGAATTGGGATAAAGTAATGTGTATTGTATAGGAATGTAAAATATATGGAATCGGGATGAAGAAATGTATATTGTATAGGAATGAAAAAAATATATGGAATTGGGATAAAGAAATGCATATTGTATAGGAATGTAAAATATATGGAATCGGGATAAAGAAATGTATATTGTATAGGAATGAAAAAATATATGGAATTGGGATAAAGAAATGTATATTGTATAGGAATGTAAAATATATGGAATCGGGATAAAGAAATGTATATTGTATAGGAATGAAAAAAATATATGGAATTGGGATAAAGAAATGTATATTGTATAGGAATGTAAAATATATGGAATTGGGATAAAGAAATGTATATTGTATAGGAATGAAAAAAATATATGGAATTGGGATAAAGAAATGTATATTGTATAGGAATGTAAAATATATGGAATGGGGATAAAGAAATGTATATTGTATAGGAATGAAAAAAATATATGGAATTGGGATAAAGAAATGTATATTGTATAGGAATGAAAAATATATGGAATTGGGATAAAGTAATGTGTATTGTATAGGAATGTAAAATATATGGAATCGGGATAAAGAAATGTATATTGTATAGGAATGAAAAAAATATATGGAATTGGGATAAAGAAAAGTATATTGTATAGGAATGTAAAATATATGGAATCGGGATAAAGAAATGTATATTGTATGGGAATGAAAAATATATGGAATTGGGATAAAGAAATGTATATTGTATAGGAATGAAAAATATATGGAATTGGGATGAAGTAATGTGTATTGTATAGGAATAAAAAATATATAAAACTGGGATAAAGAAATGTATATTATATAGGAATGAAAAAAAATATGGAATTGGGATAAAGAAATGTATATTGTATAGGAATGAAAAATATATGGAATTGGGATAAAGTAATGTGTATTGTATAGGAATAAAAAATATATGAAACTGGGATAAAGAAATCTATATTATATAGGAATGAAAAATATATGGAATTGGGATAAAGAAATGTATATTATATAGGAATGAAAAATATATGGAATTGGGATAAAGTAATGTGTATTGTATAGGATTAAAAAATATATGAAACTGGGATAAAGAAAAGTATATTGTATAGGAATGAAAAATATATGGAATTGGGATAAAGAAATGTATATTGTATAGGAATGAAAAATATATGGAATTGGGATAAAGAAATGTATATTGTATAGGATTGAAAAATATATGGAATTGGGATAATGAAATGTATATTGTATAGTAATGAAAAATATATGGAATTAGGATAAAGTAATGTGTATTGTATAGGAATGAAAAATATATGGAATTGGGGTAAAGAAATGTATATTGTATAGGAATAAAAAATATAGGAAACTGGGATAAAGAAATATTTATTGTATAGGAATGAAAAATATATGGAATTGGGATAAAGAAATGTATATTGTATAGGAATGAAAAATATAGGAAACTGGGATAAAGAAATATTTATTGTATAGGAATGAAAAATATATGGAATCGGGATAAAGAAATGTATATTGTATAGGAATGAAAAAAATATATGGAATTAGGATAAAGAAATGTATATTGTATAGGAATGTAAAATATATGGAATCGGGATAAAGAAATGTATATTGTATAGGAATGAAAAAATATATGGAATTGGGATAAAGAAATGTATATTGTATAGGAATGTAAAATATATGGAATCGGGATAAAGAAATGTATATTGTATAGGAATAAAAAATATAGGAAACTGGGATAAAGAAATATTTATTGTATAGGAATGAAAAATATATGGAATCGGGATAAAGAAATGTATATTGTATAGGAATGAAAAAAATATATGGAATTAGGATAAAGAAATGTATATTGTATAGGAATGTAAAATATATGGAATCGGGATAAAGAAATGTATATTGTATAGGAATGAAAAAATATATGGAATTGGGATAAAGAAATGTATATTGTATAGGAATGTAAAATATATGGAATTGGGATAAAGAAATGTATATTGTATAGGAATGAAAAAAATATATGGAATTGGGATAAAGAAATGTATATTGTATAGGAATGTAAAATATATTGAATTGGGATAAAGAAATGTATATTGTATAGGAATGAAAAAAATATATGGAATTGGGATAAAGAAATGTATATTGTATAGGAATGTAAAATATTTGGAATTGGGATAAAGAAATGTATATTGTAAAGGAATGAAAAAAATATATGGAATTGGGATAAAGAAATGTATATTGTATAGGAATGAAAAAAATATATGGAATTGGGATAAAGAAATGTATATTGTATAGGAATGTAAAATATATGGAATGGGGATAAAGAAATGTATATTGTATAGGAATGAAAAAAATATATGGAATTGGGATAAAGAAATGTATATTGTATAGGAATGAAAAATATATGGAATTGGGATAAAGTAATGTGTATTGTATAGGAATGTAAAATATATGGAATCGGGATAAAGAAATGTATATTGTATAGGAATGAAAAAAATATATGGAATTGGGATAAAGAAAGGTATATTGTATAGGAATGTAAAATATATGGAATCGGGATAAAGAAATGTATATTGTATAGGAATGAAAAAAATATATGGAATTTGGATAAAGAAATGTATATTGTATAGGAATGTAAAATATATGGAATTGGGATAAAGAAATGTATATTGTATAGGAATGAAAAAAATATATGGAATTGGGATAAAGAAATGTATATTGTATAGGAATGTAAAATATATGGAATGGGGATAAAGAAATGTATATTGTATAGGAATGAAAAAAATATATGGAATTGGGATAAAGAAATGTATATTGTATAGGAATGAAAAATATATGGAATTGGGATAAAGTAATGTGTATTGTATAGGAATGTAAAATATATGGAAGCGGGATAAAGAAATGTATATTGTATAGGAATGAAAAAAATATATGGAATTGGGATAAAGAAAGGTATATTGTATAGGAATGTAAAATATATGGAATCGGGATAAAGAAATGTATATTGTATAGGAATGAAAAAAATATATGGAATTTGGATAAAGAAATGTATATTGTATAGGAATGTAAAATATATGGAATTGGGATAAAGAAATGTATATTGTATAGGAATGAAAAAAATATATGGAATTGGGATAAAGAAATGTATATTGTATAGGAATGTAAAATATATGGAATGGGGATAAAGAAATGTATATTGTATAGGAATGAAAAAAATATATGGAATTGGGATAAAGAAATGTATATTGTATAGGAATGAAAAATATATGGAATTGGGATAAAGTAATGTGTATTGTATAGGAATGTAAAATATATGGAAGCGGGATAAAGAAATGTATATTGTATAGGAATGAAAAAAATATATGGAATTGGGATAAAGAAATGTATATTGTATAGGAATGTAAAATATATGGAATCGGGATAAAGAAATGTATATTGTATGGGAATGAAAAATATATGGAATTGGGATAAAGAAATGTATATTGTATAGGAATGAAAAATATATGGAATTGGGATAAAGTAATGTGTATTGTATAGGAATAAAAAATATATGAAACTGGGATAAAGAAATGTATATTATATAGGAATGAAAAAAAATATGGAATTGGGATAAAGAAATGTATATTGTATAGGAATGAAAAATATATGGAATTGGGATAAAGTAATGTGTATTGTATAGGAATAAAAAATATATGAAACTGGGATAAAGAAATCTATATTATATAGGAATGAAAAATATATGGAATTGGGATAAAGAAATGTATATTATATAGGAATGAAAAATATATGGAATTGGGATAAAGTAATGTGTATTGTATAGGATTAAAAAATATATGAAACTGGGATAAAGAAAAGTATATTGTATAGGAATGAAAAATATATGGAATTGGGATAAAGAAATGTATATTGTATAGGAATGAAAAATATATGGAATTGGGATAAAGAAATGTATATTGTATAGGAATGAAAAATATATGGAATTGGGATAATGAAATGTATATTGTATAGTAATGAAAAATATATGGAATTAGGATAAAGTAATGTGTATTGTATAGGAATGAAAAATATATGGAATTGGGGTAAAGAAATGTATATTGTATAGGAATAAAAAATATAGGAAACTGGGATAAAGAAATATTTATTGTATAGGAATGAAAAATATATGGAATTGGGATAAAGAAATGTATATTGTATAGGAATGAAAAATATATGGAATTGGGATAAAGTAATGTGTATTGTATAGGAATAAAAAATATATGAAACTGGGATAAAGAAATCTATATTATATAGGAATGAAAAATATATGGAATTGGGATAAAGAAATGTATATTATATAGGAATGAAAAATATATGGAATTGGGATAAAGTAATGTGTATTGTATAGGATTAAAAAATATATGAAACTGGGATAAAGAAAAGTATATTGTATAGGAATGAAAAATATATGGAATTGGGATGAAGAAATGTATATTGTATAGGAATGAAAAATATATGGAATCGGGATAAAGAAATGTATATTGTATACGAATGAAAAAAATATATGGAATTAGGATAAAGAAATGTATATTGTATAGGAATGTAAAATATATGGAATCGGGATAAAGAAATGTATATTGTATAGGAATGAAAAAATATATGGAATTGGGATAAAGAAATGTATATTGTATAGGAATGTAAAATATATGGAATTGGGATAAAGAAATGTATATTGTATAGGAATGAAGAAAATATATGGAATTGGGATAAAGAAATGTATATTGTATAGGAATGTAAAATATATGGAATTGGGATAAAGAAATGTATATTGTATAGGAATGAAAAAAATATATGGAATTGGGATAAAGAAATGTAATTGTATAGGAATGTAAAATATATGGAATGGGGATAAAGAAATGTATATTGTATAGGAATGAAAAAAATATATGGAATTGGGATAAAGAAATGTGTATTGTATAGGAATGTAAAATATATGGAATTGGGATAAAGAAATGTATATTGTATAGGAATGAAAAATATATGGAATTGGGATAAATAATGTATATTGTATAGGAATGTAAAATATATGGAATTGGGATAAAGAAATGTATATTGTATAGGAATGAAAAAAATATATGGAATTGGGATGAAGAAATGTATATTGTATAGGAATGAAAAAAATATATGGAATTGGGATAAAGTAATGTGTATTGTAGAGGAATGAAAAAAATATATGTAATTGGGATAAAGAAATGTATATTGTATAGGAATGTAAAATATATGGAATTGGGATAAAGTAATATGTATTGTATAGGAATAAAAAATATATGAAACTGGGATAAAGAAATGTATATTGTATAGGAATGAAAAATATATGGAATTGGGATAAAGAAATGTATATTGTATAGGAATGAAAAATATATGGAATCGGGAGAAAGAAATGTATATTGTATAGGAATGTAAAATATATGGAATTGGGATAAAGAAATGTATATTGTATAGGAATGAAAAATATATGGAATTGGGATAAAGAAATGTATATTGTATAGGAATATAAAATATATGGAATTGGGATAAAGAAATGTATATTGTATAGGAATGAAAAATATATGGAATTGGGATAAAGAAATGTATATTGTATAGGAATGAAAAAAATATATGGAATTGGGATGAAGAAATGTATATTGTATAGGAATGTAAAATATATGGAATTGAGATAAAGAAATGTATATTGTATAGGAATAAAAAATATATGGAATTGGGATAAAGAAATATATATTGTATAGGAATGAAAAATATATGGAATTGGGATAAAGAAATGTATATTGTATAGGAATGAAAAATATATGGAATTGGGATAAAGAAATGTATATTGTATAGGAATGAAAAAAATATATGGGATTGGGATAAAGGAATGTATATTGTGTAGGAATGTAAAATATATGGAATTGGGATAAAGAAATGTATATTGTATAGGAATGTAAAATATATGGAATTGGGATAAAGTAATATGTATTGTATAGGAATAAAAAATATATGAATCTGGGATAAAGAAATGTATATTGTATAGGAATGAAAAATATATGGAATTGGGATAAAGAAATGTATATTGTATAGGAATGAAAAATATATGGAATTGGGATGAAGAAATGTATATTGTATTGGAATAAAAAAAATATATGGGATTGGGATAAAGGAATGTATATTGTATAGGAATGAAAAATATATGGAATTGGGATAAAGAAATGTATATTGTATAGGAATGTAAAATATATGGAATTGGGATAAAGAAATGTATATTGTATAGGAATGTAAAATATATGGAATTGGGATAAAGAAATGTATATTGTATAGGAATGAAAAAAATATGGAATTGGGATAAAGAAATGTATATTGTACAGGAATAAAAAATTTATGGAATTGGGATAAAGAAATGTATATTGTATAGGAATGAAAAATATATGGAATTGGGATAAAGAAATGTATATTGTATAGGAATGAAAAATATATAGAATTGGGATAAAGGAATGTATATTGTATAGGAATGTAAAATATATGGAATTGGGATAAAGAAAGGTATATTGTATAGGAATGTAAAATATATGGAATTGGGATAAAGAAATGTATATTGTATAGGAATGAAAAATATATGGAATTGGGATAAAGAAATGTATATTGTATAGGAATGAAAAATATATGGAATTGGGATAAAGTAATGTGTATTGTATAGGAATAAAAAATATATGAAACTGGGATAAAGAAATGTATATTGTATAGGAATGTAAAATATATGGAATTGGGATAAAGAAATGTATATTGTATAGGAATGTAAAATATATGGAATTGGGATAAAGAAATGTATATTGTATAGGAATGAAAAATATATGGAATTGGGATAAAGAAATGTATATTGTATAGGAATGAAAAATATATGGAATTGGGATAAAGTAATGTGTATTGTATAGGAATAAAAAATATATGAAACTGGGATAAAGAAATGTATATTGTATGGGAATGAAAAATATATGGAATTGGGATGAAGTAATGTATATTGTATAGGAATGAAAAATATATGGAATTGGGATAAAGAAATGTATATTGTATAGGAATGAAAAATATATGGAATTGGGATAAAGAAATGTATATTGTATAGGAATGAAAATATATATGGAATTAGGATAAAGAAATATATATTGTATAGGAATGAAAAAAATATGGAATTGGGATAAAGAAATGTATATTGTATAGGAATGAAAAATATATGGAATTGGGATAATGAAATATATATTGTATAGGAATGTAAAATATATGGAATTGGGATAGAGAAATGTATATTGTATAGAAATGAAAAATCTATGGAATTGGGATAAAGTAATGTATATTGTATAGGAATGTAAAATATATGGAATTGGGATAAAGTAATGGATATTGTATAGGAATGTAAAATATATGAAACTGGGATAAAGAAATGTATATTGTATGGGAATGAAAAATATATGGAATTGGGATAAAGAAATGTATATTGTATAGGAATGTAAAATATATGGAATTGGGATAATGAAATATATATTGCATAGGAATGTAAAATATATGGAATTGGGATAAAGAAATGTATATTGTATAGGAATGAAAAATATATGGAATTGGGATAAAGAAATGTATATTGTATAGGAATGAAAAATATATGGAATTGGGATAAAGAAATTTATATTGTATAGGAATGAAAAATATATGGAATTGGGATAAAGAAATATATATTGTATAGGAATGAAAAATATATGGAATTGGGATAAAGAAATGTATATTGTATAGGAATGAAAAATATATGGAATTGGGATAATGAAATATATATTGTATAGGAATGTAAAATATATGGAATTGAGATAGAGAAATGTATATTGTATAGGAATGAAAAATATATGGAATTGGGATAAAGTAATGTGTATTGTATAGGAATAAAAAATATATGAAACTGGGATAAAGAAATGTATATTGTATAGGAATAAAAAATATATGAAATTGGGATAAAGAAATGTATATTATATAGGAATAAAAAATATATGGAATTGGGATAAAGAGATGTATATTGTATAGGAATGTAAAATATATGGAATTGGGATAAAGAAATGTCTATTGTATAGGAATGAAAAATATATGAAACTGGGATAAAGAAATGTATATTGTATAGGAATGAAAAATATATGGAATTGGGATAAAGTAATGTGTATTGTATAGGAATAAAAAATATATGGAATTGGGATAAAGAAATGTATATTGTATAGGAATGAAAAATATATGGAATTGGGATAAAGTAATGTGTATTGTATAGGAATAAAAAATATATGGGATTGGGATAAAGGAATGTATATTGTATAGGAATGAAAAATATATGGAATTGGGATAAAGAAATGTATATTGTATAGGAATGAAAAATATATGGAATTGGGATAAAGAAATGTATATTGTATAGGAATGAAAAATATATGGAATTGGGATAAAGAAATGTATATTGTATAGGAATGAAAAATATATGGAATTGGGATAAAGAAATGTATATTGTATAGGAATGAAAAATATATGGAATTGGGATAAAGTAATGTGTATTGTATAGGAATAAAAAATATATGAAACTGGGATAAAGAAATGTATATTGTATAGGAATGTAAAATATATGGAATTGGGATAAAGAAATGTATATTGTATAGGAATGTAAAATATATGGAATTGGGATAAAGAAATATATATTGTATAGGAATGAAAAATATATGGAATTGGGATAAAGAAATGTATATTGTATAGGAATGAAAAATATATGGAATTGGGATAATGAAATATATATTGTATAGGAATGTAAAATATATGGAATTGAGATAGAGAAATGTATATTGTATAGGAATGAAAAATATATGGAATTGGGATAAAGTAATGTGTATTGTATAGGAATAAAATATATATGAAACTGGGATAAAGAAATGTATATTGTATAGGAATAAAAAATATATGAAATTGGGATAAAGAAATGTATATTGTATAGGAATAAAAAATATATGGAATTGGGATAAAGAGATGTATATTGTATAGGAATGTAAAATATATGGAATTGGGATAAAGAAATGTCTATTGTATAGGAATGAAAAATATATGAAACTGGGATAAAGAAATGTATATTGTATAGGAATGAAAAATATATGGAATTGGGATAAAGTAATGTGTATTGTATAGGAATAAAAAATATATGGGATTGGGATAAAGGAATGTATATTGTATAGGAATGAAAAAAATATATGGAATTGGGATGAAGAAATGTATATTGTATAGGAATAAAAAATATATGGAATTGGGATAAAGAAATGTATATTGTATAGGAATGAAAAATATATGGAATTGGGATAAAGTAATGTGTATTGTATAGGAATAAAAAATATATGGGATTGGGATAAAGGAATGTATATTGTATAGGAATGAAAAATATATGGAATTGGGATAAAGAAATGTATATTGTATAGGAATGAAAAATATATGGAATTGGGATAAAGAAATGTATATTGTATAGGAATGAAAAATATATGGAATTGGGATAAAGAAATGTATATTGTATAGGAATGAAAAATATATGGAATTGGGATAAAGAAATGTATATTGTATAGGAATGAAAAATATATGGAATTGGGATAAAGTAATGTATATTGTATAGGAATAAAAAATATATGAAACTGGGATAAAGAAATGTATATTGTATAGGAATGTAAAATATATGGAATTGGGATAAAGAAATGTATAATGTATAGGAATGTAAAATATATGGAATTGGGATAAAGTAATGTGTATTGTATAGGAATATATATATTCGTAATATGGATAAAGAAATGTATATTTTATTGGAATAAGAAGATATTGAATTGGGATAAAGCACTAGCTGTACGGTCATCTACCTCCCATTATGAAACTATCAAAGTTAGACGAACCAGACATGCAGGACACTGTTGGAGAAGCAGGGACGTACTCATAAGTAATGTTCTCTTATGGACCCCCTCACATGGCCGAGCACAAGCAGGGCGACCAGCTTGAGCCTACATACAGCAGCTCTGTGAGGATACAGGATGTAGCCCTGAGGACCTGATAGAAGTGATGAGCGATATGGAGGAGTGGCGAGAGAGAGCCCTGGATACCCGTGCTGGTGGCATGACAAGATGATGATGATGATGATATTGTATAGGAATAAAAATATATGGCATATGAATAAAAAATAAGAATTAAAAAAATATAAGGTATAGGATTTACGAATTTATGGGGTAGGAATAAAAATATATGGAATAAAAATAAGAAAGTATATGGTGTACTAATTAAAAAATATATGGGATAGTAATAAAAAATATACAGTTGAGGAATAAAAAATATAGTATAAAAATGGAAAGAATATGATATAGGAATAAAAATATACAAGGCATGGAATAAAAAGTATATAGCACAGTAATAAAAAAAATATATGGTTTAAGAATAGAAATTTATTGCAAAGGGATAAAAAAGTATATAGTATTGGAATAAGAGAAATATATAGCATATGAATTAGAAATATATGGTATTCATATAAAAAATATATGGTATGGGAATAAAAATTATATGGTATAGGAATAAGAATATGTGGTATAAAAATAAAAAAAAGATATATAGAATAGGAATAAAAAATATATGGAATTGTAAAAAAACTATATGGCAAAGGAATAACAAAAATATTGAATAGGAATAAAAAAAATGTATGGATAAGACATAAAAATATGTGGTATTGGAATAAGAAAAACATATTGCACAGGAAAAGAAAAATAAATAAATGGTATAGGAATAAAAAAAAAAATATATATGGCATAGGAATAGAAATATATATGGTATAGGAATAAATATATATATAGCACAGGAATAAAAAATATATGGTATAGGAATAAAAATATATATAGCACAGGAATAAAAAATATATGGTATAGGAATAAAATATATATATAAATATTTACCAACGGGCTGGATATGACACAAGGTCAATTTTTAAGCGGAGTTTAACAGATTTGAATTCAGAGTTTTCCTTCTCCTAGACTAGTTGCCTCATCAAGGCTGAAGAACCCAGCCTGCCCTACTATTTACCCATAGCTGAAGGGAGAATAATAGGATTCATACCTTTCCCAAGGGTATTAGTGCTATGTGAAATGCTGTCAGTCACATCCAGGATTTGAACTTGTGCTACCATGTCCATTTCCTATGACAATAACCATTACACCATATAAAATATATATATATGGCAGGGAATAAAAAATGTATAGCACAGGAATAAAAAATGTATGGTATAGGAATCAAAATGTATATGGCATAGCAATAAAAAAAATGGTATAGGAATAAAAAATATATATATGGTATGGGAATAAAAAATATATCACATCAGAAAAAAAGAATGGTAAAGGGATAAAAAATATATAGCATAAGAATAAAAAATATATGGTATAGAAATAAAAAATATATATGGCATGGAATAAAAATATATAGCACAGGAATAAAAAAATATATATAGCATAAGAATCAAAACATATATAGCACATGGGATTTCTCTGTTTATATTTAGAGATAAATATCATACAATATTATTTGTTTGATAATTCATTCAAACAGCAAATCTGAAACAACTAAAGGAAAAGTTTGTAAAAAATATATATCTAAACATATCATCATCATCATCATCATGTCGTGCTGCTAGCACGGATAGCTCTTACCATCTCTCGCCATTTCTCTCTATCGTTCATCGCCTCGGGCAGGTCTTCAGGGCTACATCCTGTATTCTCACATAGCTGCTGTATGTATGTTCAAGCTGGTCATCCTGCTTTTGCTCGACCATATGTGGGGGTCCATAGAAGTATATCACTTATGAGCTCATCCCTGCTTCTACAGCAGTGTCCTGCATGTCTGGTTCGTCTAACTTAGTTTTCCAGGCGGCAACACCCCCCAAAGCACTAACTATACTGCCACCTGCCTCCCATCATGAAAACTATCCAAGTTAGACGAACCAAACACGCAGGACACTGCTGGAGAAGCAGAGGCGAGGTCATAAGTGGACCCCCACATATGGCCGAGCAAAAGCAGGATGACCAGCTAGAACATACATACAGCAGGTATGTGAGGATACGGGATTTAGCCCTGAAGACCTGCCAGAGGCGATGAACGATAGGGAGAAGTGGTGAGAGAGGGTCAGGGATATCCGTGCTAGCAGCATGACATGATGATGATGATGATGATGAAAGTTGCCAGAGCATTGTTTTTTTCCCACATGAATTATATTAAAATAATTTTCCAGACATTGCTTTACTTATCAAATTAATATCATTATACTCTGACCTGGTCTGGTTTTCTTTGGTTTCTTTATTTAATGGCATATCAACCTTTATGGGTTATTTAATGTCAAATCCACCTCTGTAGAAGAACAATAGTGGCACTATTTAACCCATCATCCTCATCATCAAGTTGTGCTACCAGCATGGATTTCCCTGACTCTTTCCCCATCTGTCTCTATTGTCCATTACTCCTAGCAGGTCTTCCAGACTACATTTTGTGTCTGCACAGAGCTGATCTAGATAAGTTCTTGCTGGTTGGCCAGCAATGGCGCATCCATATGTTGGGGTCCATTGAAGAACGTCTATTTTAAGTTCATCCTTGCTTCTCTACCAGCGTCCTTCATATCTTGTTTTTCTTACTGGGATGGTTTTTGAGATGGGAGGTAAGTGGTCGTACAGCTGTTGCTTTGTGGGGTGTTGCTTTCAGGATTTGCTTGAAATAGCTCATAGCATTCTTGTGTAGTTCCCATCTAGCTTTCTCTTTATGCATTTTGTTAGCATCCCTGTGGTGCATCCATACAGTAGTAATGACACAGCTATGACTTGGAAGAAATCCAATTTTATTTTATCAGATAGATCAAACTTCCATCTGGTGGGATAATGGGTTCATGCCTTTCTGAAGAGTTTAACAGATTTGAATTCAGAGTTTTCCTTCTCCTAGACTAGTTGCCTCATCAAGGCTGAAGAACCCAGCCTGCCCTACTATTTACCTCTGAGAGTGAATATAATAGTGTGACTAGTGTTTGAACTTGCAATGGTTTTGTCGTCCAGTTTGTCTACCACTTTGTCATGGGACCTCCACTCTGCCCTGGAGTGATGATACCTATTAATGGGTCAAATTGATTTTTTTGAGATAATTAATTATTTATCTGTGTTTTATAGCAGAAAAAGACAACAATGCTGATTTTTTAAAATATAATTTTGTTGTAGTAAAATATATCAAATCTCTTTTGATTCACCCACTTAACTCTTCACACATCTAACTACTAAAGTAAGTAAAGTTGGCGACTGTAGTTGAGGGCGACCAGAAGGCTCCTTTTTCAATAGCTACTACACTGAGATGTTGGGGAGGGTGCTACTCCTTTCCCAGGATTGCTTCACTTTACCCTTGATACGTATCTTATATTGCCAAGTGTTAAGTAAGGAAGTATCAAGTACCATTTTTAAAGTCTTTGGTAAGATGTGACCTAGGATTGAACCCAGGTCTCCCGGACCATTGGCAAACACTCTACCCACTAGACAAACTGCACAAAATACAGACCAACAGATGTTGACATTGCTGAAGAAAATAACATCTACTGGATGTTGACCCAACAATGGCCAGTGTCCAACTGAGAAAATCATGGCTTCTGTGCATAGGCTCCATGCATAGTCTATTCAAAATTCCCAGAAAATTCTCAGTTATGAAATTAGGTCTATTTTTCAACCAATCATTTTTTTTTCCACAAATAGTGTTTTCAGGAGCTGGTGTTTGAAGTCAGGAATATATAAATTAGGCAAGCAGAGGTCACAGGAGCATTGGAATCCCTGGCCGTCGCTGAGAGCGTCACTCGACAACATCGTCAGACCAGATTAAAGCAACCACTTGCCGTCAACTAGATAAATGCCCATTAGCCAGCTAGATATTCCATTCGCTTGTTTATTTTATTTATTCAATAAATGAAATAAACTAAATCTTCTTGTCAGTCTTATTTTTCTTGCAACCACACGCTTATATATAACAATCTGCTTCTTTTCTTTTCCTTTAATTATCCAAAATGTACAGATAGGAAGGGTGACTGAGAGTCAAAGATAGCTGAATTGTACACACACAGGGGCTGACAGTACAGATCTTCAGTGAACCACTTTCTTCTTTGTTTTTCTTTTCAGGTAAAAATCTCCCAAGTGATATTCCGGACACCCAGGCAAATTCTTGTTGCCACATCTTTTTCAATTTACTGCTTACACATTGCATGTGGACATGCCTCTGTCTGTCTGTCATGGTACCCACACAAAGCACATGATCACACCTCCTTCTAGCGTGCAACCCACAAAATTTACATGGTATTTCCAGCGGGGACAACTATGTCCTGTTTACTTTAGGTACTAGGTGCATTTCCCGTTATTTTTGCTCCAAGTATCTGATGAGTAGAGTGTTCACCAATGGTCCAGGAGACCAGGATTCAATCCCAGGTTGAGTCATACTCAAAAAATGGTACTTGATGCCACCTTGCTTAGCACTCAGCATTATAAGGTAGGGATCAAGGGTAAAGTGGAGCAATCCGAGGAATGGAGTCGTTCCCTCCCATACATCTTGGTGTAGTAGCTATTGAAAAGAGAGCCTTTGGGTCACCCTCGACTAAGGTTGCCAACTTTACTTTTCTCTGACTTCGGTATGTCAAAGGGGGTCTTCAAGCCACTATCCAAAATCTTTTTAAAAGGACTTTGAAACTATTTTTTTCTATTGCATATACTTGGAGACCAAAATTATTCTACAAACTTAAACAAAGAATAACTCAGCAAGGCAGTAAAAGCAACAAACTAACAAAGTCTGTGTACCAAGCTGGCAACACAGGTATGTGTTAAATAATAGCAATGCTGTTCTTCAACAAGGATGGCTTTGGGGTGGTGTTGCAGGATTTGTTTGAAAGTATTTGTTTGTGAAGGTCTATAGTTTTGTTACAGCATTCTTGTGTAGGTCTATAGTTTTGTTATAGAATTCTTGTTTAGTTCTATAATTTTGTTATAGCATTCTTGTGTAGGTTTATAGTTTTGTTATAGAATTCTTGTTTAGTTCTATAATTTTGTTATAGCATTCTTGTTTATTTCTATACTTTTGATATAGCATTCTTGTGTAAGTTTATAGTTTATAGTTATGCTGGAGTTTTGGGAAATGCAGAGTAACCCTTCATTGCCATTGCTCCTAGGTCCACTCTAGCCTGGAGTAGTAGCACCTGATAAGGTCTTATCTATGGGTCAAATAGAACTAAACTTCGTACCTCAGCTAAACTGAATTGTTTGAAATGGAACTGTTTTTGTAAGCTAAACTGAATTGTTTGAAATAGAACTGTTTTTATATTGAAAGTATACTTATGCTAGACTCAACTGTTTGAAATAGAACTGTCAGACTAAACTGAATTGCTTGAAATAGAAATGGTTTTAAAAATAAAACTATGTACTGATGCTAAACTGAATTGTTTGAAATAGAACTGTTTATTTGTATGAAATTGATTTGGCATTAAATAAAATTCAAAGGTTGATATGCCATAAAACCCAAACAAACAAACAAACCATATAAATGATGTTATCACTCAACTGAAACTGACCCAGTTGGCTTGGTCAGCAGAATACACTGACTGCATCTCTGCAGAGAGGTAAGATTCCCCCAATGAGTGTCCTAGATATGACACTAAACAATCTGATTGTGAGAGACCAGTAATTTTAGAGCTTTGGGGAATGCAGAGTACCCCTTTACTGACATCACTCCCAGGTCTTCTTAGGCCCAGAGTGGAAGTACCTGATAGGGTGCTATCTATGGGTCAAACAGAACTAAACTGTGTGTTTATGCTAAACTGAATTGTTTGAAATAGAACTGTTTTGACATTTAACTGTATGTAAACAAATGACTGAAGTTTAATTGAATTGTTCATGATACATAATACTTGCAACATTTAACTTTGTTGACTAATCTGAATTGTTTGAAATAGAACTGCTTGATTGCTTACCTATGTGTAAGCAAGACCTGTACTTATGCTAAACTGAATTGTTTGAAATAGAACAGTTTTTGACATTTAAACTGTGTACTTATGCTAAAGTGAACTGTTTGAAATAAAACTGTTCTTATGTATAAAAATGGATTTGGCATTAAATAACCAACAATGGTTGATATGCGATAAGACCAAACTAAACAAACAATCTAGTGAAACAAGACACTCAGTTTCACAATACTGTCTTCCTTGTTTCTCATACCACTCAATATCATTGTAAATCTTGCCCGATATATATATAAATATAAAATATATATATATATATATATATATATTGGGCAAGGTTTACAATATATATCATCATCATGTCGTGCCGCTAGCACAGATATCCCTGACCCTCTCTCGCCACTTTTTCCTATCGTTCATCGCTTCTGGCAAGTCTTCAGGACAACATCCCATATCCTGACATAGCTGCTGTATGTATGTTCTAGCTGGTCATCCTGCTTTTGCTCGGCCATATGTGGGAGTCCATAGGAGTACATCACTTATGAGCTCGTCTCTGCTTCTCCAGCAGTGTCCTGCGTGTCTGGTTCGTCTAACTTGGATAGTTTTCATGATGGGAGGCAGATGGCCATATAGTTGGTGCTTTGTGGGGTGTTGCCCGAAATGTATGAGGCAGGCGCTATACCCCTCCCTAGAGTACCCCACTTACCCTTGATTCGTACCTTACAATGCTGAATATTAAGCAAGGAAGCAACAAGTACCATTTTTTGAGTCTTTGGTATAACTCAACCAGGGATTGAACCCTGATTTCCCAGACCATTGGTGAACACTCTAACCAATGGGCCAGTCATATCTACATATGTATTTGTGTGTGTGTGTGTGTGTGTGTGTGTGTGTGTGTGTGTGTTCGTTTATAAATCTACTTAACTCTTTTGTGTGACCAGGATGTGATACTTGGTCAATTTTTTCACCAGTTTAAGAGATTTGAATTCAGAGTTTTCCTTCTCCTTGACTAGTTGCCACACCATGGTTAAAGAGCCTAGCCTGTCCTACCATTCCCCCATAGCTGGTAAGAGAATAATTGGATTCATGCCTTTTACAAGGGTATTAGCTCCATGTGAAATGCAAACAGACTTATCCTGGATTTGAACTCAAGTCACCATGTCCATTTTTTATGACAAAAATCCATTACATCACGAGTGCCTCACCCAAGTGTGAATGTGTGTGTGTGTATGTATGTGAAAAAATATATATATCTATATATACATGTAGATGATGATATCCCTATAGCTAAACACATCATCTGATTTTCAATGTTTTTCCTTTTTTCTTATAGTATCAGATTTTATTGAAAACTTACCTGTAAACATCATACTAATAAGTATCATTCTAAAATTTCTAAGCCGCACCCAGAAAGAAAAGCCCTAGCTGAAAAGTTTTGTTGTGGCAAGACACTATCACTTCCAATAAAACTTGGTGTTTCTACAACAAAAATGTTCAGCTATGGCTCTTCTTTCTGGGTGAGGTTTTTAAACGACTCTTCTATGTATACCTAGATAACATTATCTCCAAAGTGAAACGTTTTAACATGATAACCATACTATCTTCCTAGTATAAATATTTTTGAAAATTGCTCAAATAATATACATATCTATATAAATACATACATATATATATATATATTTATACGTAGTGCATTCAATAGGTTTCCAGACTTTTTTGTACAGATATTTAGAATTATCGTAGACTCTTGAAAATTCAGTATGTTTTTGCTATACATCTTATGAGATGACTGACCAATTTTTATGATTTCAGGTTCAAATGAACAGCTACAGCAGCCAATTGGAATATACCCTACTAAAGCCTGATTGTCACAGTTGGCGATTTCAAAAATGCAATGAGGACAATTAGAAGAATGATATGCCAGAAAATTCTGTTTTAAACTTGGAAAAAAAGCTACAGAAATGTATGGAATACTTCAGACTGCTTTTTGACCATCTTGCATGAATCGAGCATCAGTTTTTGAGTGGCATGAGATTTTCAAGGAAGGCAGAGAGTCTGTGAGGGATGATGAGTGGTGTGGGAGGAGTAAGGAAGTCAATACACCAGAGTTGATTGGCCAAAGGGTTTGGGTAAGGGTTAGGATTACTATGCTGAGGTTTTAAGGGAGTTCAGGAAGAGATTCTGTCGGAAGAGGCCAGCACTCTTCAAATTAGGTCAGTGCATTTCCACCAGGACAATGCACCAGTCCACAACTCCATCCTTGTCACAGACTATTTGACCAAGATGGCCATCAAGACAGCTCCTCACCCTTGCTATAGTCCAGACCTTGCTCCTTGTGACTTTTGGTTATTCCCTAAGCTCAGAGGCTGTCGTTATGAGACAATTGAAGAGATGAAAGAGGCTGTGATGAAGGTCATTGACACGCTCACACAAGAGTTCTTCCATGGGGCCTTCTAAAAGTTGTTGGAATGGTACAACAAGTGCATTGCAGCCGGAGGAGATTACTTCAAAGGAGACTAGAATTTCATGTGTGTACTATCAATAAAAGTGTCCATACGAAAAAAGTCTGGGAACTTATTTAATGATCCTCGTATGTATTAAGAGGATTTGGCATTAAATAACCTACAATGGTTGATATGCTATAAAACCAAACCAAACCAAACTTGAATATACATACACACAAACGTATATATATATATATATATGTGTGTGTGTGTGTGTGGAAACTTATTAGAAAAAAATTGAAATCTATCCGATGGTATGTAAATGTGAAAATATGAAAAAACAAGATATTCAGAACATGAATCTATATCTACATATATATAGATACGTCTTCTGAATATATATATGTATATATATGTGTGTGTGTGTATAAATATGTATATATGTAAGTTGGCAACCATAGTTAAGGGTGACCCAAAGGCTACCTTTTTCAAATGACATTTGCCTAATGGTTAGACTGTTTGGCAATAGCCCAGGAGACCTGGGTTCAATCCTAGGTCAAGTCATACCAAAGACTCAAAAAATGGTACTTGATGCTTCCTTGCTCAACACTCAGCATTATAAGGTACAGATTAAGGGTAAAGTAGGGCAATCCTGAAAAAGCAGTAGCTATCGTAAAGGGAGCCTTCGGGTCACCCTCGACTACAGTCACCAACTTTACTTACTTACTACACCGAGGTGTAGAGGAGGGTGCTTTCCCTGGATTGCTCTGCTTTACCCTTGATAGATACCTTATAATGCTGAGTATTAAGCAAAGAGGTATCATGTACCATTTTTAGAGTTTTTGGTATGACTCAACCTGGGACTGAAACCTGGTTTCTTGGGCTATTGGCGAACACTCTACCCAATGGGTATAAGCCAATGTTTACACTTTGGTTTTCCTAAGTAGGAGTGTATTTGCATAAACATATATATACTCATAAATGCATACATGCACGCACTTACCCACCCACATACCACATGCGCACACACACACACACACTTTTTATAAGAACGTATTTGGTGAATCAACAAAAGTAATTACTATCCATTAATTTAACTGACACGTCTCATTTATTGAAAAATCTCTTGAAGCAAAAAAAATTGCCTTTTTTTTTAATTAATTTGTTCACTAAATTTGATTCATCTAATTTAAAATTAATAATTTTTTTTCTAAAAAAGTTTCCTTTCCTTAGGAAATAACCTTGAGAAAATTTTTCTCAGAATCTGTGTCTTTACCAGATGAGCAATATTACTTACCCTTTGAAATTACTTGGGTCAGTCAAAAGTTTTGCAATATCTTGGCTACCTGAGGCACAATTCAGCACCTCCAGATGTGTGTCTGTATGTGTGTGTGTGTATATATGTTATGGTCCACTTCAAATTCATAATGTGTATACATATGTATTTATGAATATATATATATATCTATATCTATAGTCATCCACAGACAGATCTGTTTTGTTCTATCAGAACTCATCAGTGTGGCTAGACAGTAGCTTCCCGTAGCTGGGATCGAAACCCGGTTGACTCAAACGCCAAGCCAAAGCTTCTAACCATTCAGCCATGAGGAGACATTAGCTACGAAGTAAATTTTAAATGGTTATGAATCACAATTACTATTGTTTACATACATCCGTTCAATGGTTGCCGAGACCTCAATTCATCTACGAAGAGGCTTGTAATGAGCACTAATGGCAACACGATTACTTCTTCGCCAGAGAACTCAACCCCACGGGGGTATGGGAGTATATATCTATTTATTTATTTATCTATATATTTATATATATACATACATTCATACATGTGTATGTGTGTGTATATATAATAGTCCAATTCAAACTTCTAAAGTGTGTGAATGAGTGTGTGTATGCATGTGTTTATGAATAAATATATATTTATTCACGTGTGCACGTGTGTACGTGTGTGTGTACACTATGTCCCTGTTCAAGCTCATAAAGTGTGTGAGTGAGCGTGCATGTATGTATTTATGAGTATGAATATATTTATACATGTGTGTGTGTAAGTGTGTGTGTATGTGTGTGTGTGTACACATGTGTGTGTGTGTGTGTTATCCTATTTACCCAACCCCTCCGCTCGGGCAGGATATGACACAAGGTCAATTTTTAAGCGGAGTTTAACAGGTTTTGAATTCAGAGTTTTCCTTCTCCTAGACTAGTTGCCTAACCAAGGCTGAAGAACCTAATCTGTCCTACTATTTACCCATAGCTGGAGGGAGAATAATTGGATTCATACCTTTCCCAAGGATATTAGTGCTATGTGAAATGCAGTCAGTCTCGTCCAGGATTTGAACTCGTGTCGCCGTGTGTGTGTGTGTGTTATCGCCCTCAGCTTTCAAATTGCACGCAGAATGAAACAAGGCACAACACACCAACACATCAATTATCATAATACTACCAACTCCATTGGATACCATTCATGGCTTGAACTATTTCAGTTATGTGATATATATACCACAAACCAGCATGACCCCAAATTTTACAAAACTTCCGACTCACCTTTGCATGGCCAGTCAGCTGGGGCTATAGAATACTCTGATTGCATTTGATTATTTAACTGTGTGCAAACAAATGACTGATGTTTAATTGAATTGTCAGTGATAAATAGCAATACTTGGAAACATTTAATTTTGTTGACTGATGCTAAATTGATTTGTTAGAAATAAAACTGTTTGATCTGTTAATTAAGATAAATAAGGTCCAGGCAAGAATAGGATAAATATATATTTTATTTTAGAGTTGACACGTGCGATTTGTCTCGAAGAGATCCCTCTAAAAAGTGGTCAACCCTCCTTTTCCTCCTTCCTCTCCTCACATCTCCCTCTTCCTCCAGATAATTTCTCGTCCCATAAGCCAAGATAGGGTGTTAAACTGTTAGATTTGTTACCCATAGCTGAAGAAAGAAATGATGGGTTCGTGCCTTTCCCAAGAGCATTAGCCTAAAGTGAAATGTAAATTCCTTCAACCAAAAAACGTGGTGCGAGAGACAACAACTATGGAAGGCAGTAATTACTGGGGATACGGTTACAAGACTCAGCATTCCTATCTGAGGTCGCGGTTAATCACCTGAAGAAGGCCAGAGGTGAAATTTGGCCGAAACGTAGTGAAGAAGAAACAACACAAAAACTACCAAGATGAGGACAAAAAGTCCACAATAAATAAAAAAAAAATTTATTGCTTCTCGTTTCTTTTCAAAATTCAAATTTAAATTTTTAAAATTTTAATTTTGGGTTTTGAAATATTTTAAATGCAAATATTATCAGGTTGTGTATCACCATATCAATCAAATGGCATTACAGACGAGAACTGTATATATATATATATATATATATATATATATATCATCATCATCATCATGTCGTGTCGCAGGCATGGATATCCCTGACCCTCTCTCCCTATCGTTCATCGCCTCTGGCAGGTCTTCAGGGCCACATCCCGTATCCTCACATAGCTGCTGGATGTATGTTCTTGCTGGTCGTCCTGCATTTGCCCAGCCATATGTGGGGGCCCATAGTAGTACATCACTTATGAGCTCATCCCTGCTTCTCCAGCAGTGACTTGCATGTCTGGTTTGTCTAACTTGGATAGTTTTCGTAATGGGAGGCAGGTGGCCGTATAGTTGATGCCTTGTGGAGTGTTGCCGCCAAGACTTGTTCAATATTGCTTGCAACATTCTTGTGTAATTGCCGTCTAGCTTCTTCTCCAGCTGTTTAGTTAGCATCCAAGTAGTGCATCCATACAGCAGTATTGATACGACCGCTGCCTGGAAGAAACTGCGTTTCATTTTATCGGTCAGGTCTGATTTCCATATGATCGAATATATATATGTATATATATATATATATATATTATCCAACCCCAGGTCAGCCAATGGTGAGAATGATTCTATTTTCGGATTTTCCATGTAATTCAAAATTCAAAAGAGAGCACAATGCAAAATGACAGTAAAAGTAAGTAAAGTTGTCTCCCTTAGTCAAGTGCAACCAGAGGGCTCCCCTTTCAATAGCTTCTACACCAAGGTGTAGGGGAGGGCGCTACTCCTTTCACTGGATTGCTCCACTTTACCCTTGATAAGTACCTTATATTGCAGAGTGTTAAGCAAGGAGGTATCAAGTACCATTTTTAAAGTCTTTGGTATGACGTGACCTGGGATTGAACCCAGGTCTCCCAGACCATTGGCGAACACTCTACCCACTAAGAAAAACCTTTAGAAATTACTCATATTTCTTGTAATAATATTTATTTCAACAGACCCTATATTTTTAAAATATTAGATCTGCATCTTCAGACAAAGAAATAAGAAATTTATATATATTCTGATAGATAGATCGATAGATAGATAGATCCTATTTACCAACCCCTCTGCTCGGGCAGGATATGACACAAGCGGAGTTTAACAGGTTTGAATTCAGAGTTTTCCTTCTCCTAGACTAGTTGCCTTACCAAGGCTGAAGAACCTAGTCGGCCCTACTATTTACCCATAACTGGAAGGAGAATGATTGGATTCATACCTTTCCCAAGAGTATTAGTGCTATGTGAAATGCAATCAGTCTCGTCCAGGATTTGAACTCGTGTCGCCATGTCCATATCCTGCGACGATAACCATTACACCACGGACACGGATACCTCGATAGATAGATAGATACAAACTGAGATATAGATATATACACCAACGGAAATAGATTGGTTGGTAGATATAAACAGACTGAGATAGATAGATAGATAGATAGATAGATAGAAACTAAAACATAGATAGATAGAAACTAAAACATAGATAGATAGATTGATAGATAGATAGAAACTAAAACATAGATAAATAGATAGATAGACAGAAACTAAAACATAGATAGATAGATAGATAGATAGATAGATAGATAGATAGATAGATAGATAGATTGATAGATAGAAACTAAAATATAGATAGATATATAGATAGATAGATAGATAGATAGATAGAAACTAAAACATAGATTGATAGATAGATAGACAGAAACTAAAACATAGATAGATAGATAGATAGATAGAAACTAAAACATAGATAGATAGATAGATTGATAGATAGATAGAAACTAAAACATAGATAGATAGATAGATTGATAGATAGATAGAAACTAAAACATAGATAGATAGATAGATAGATAGATAGATAGATAGAAACTAAAACATAGATAGATAGATAGATAGATAGATAGATAGAAACTAAAACATAGATAGATTGATATGAACCAATTAAAATGGATAGGTTGATAAACATGAACAGATTGAGATAGATATATCAATAGATAGATATGAACTGACTGAAATGAATAGATTGACAAGACTAAGAAAAATAGAGATAGATAAGACCAGACTGAGATAGACAGACAATTAGCTAAAGTTTAATATATACAAAGATAGATAAGAAGATATTACATTAGACAGACATGAATGGACAGGGGTAAATAAATTAAAATTACGAATCAACCGAAATAGTTAGACTAACTGATAACACAAAATGAGCATTCAGATAGACAAACATATGTAATTGTTTAGCACATGTGGTGCCG
Source organism: Sepioteuthis lessoniana (assembly GCA_963585895.1). Lineage (NCBI taxonomy): Eukaryota > Metazoa > Mollusca > Cephalopoda > Myopsida > Loliginidae > Sepioteuthis > Sepioteuthis lessoniana. The sequence goes on from OY757947.1 coordinate 16,553,129, forward strand.
TTATATAAAGATATACATTTTATTTTTGCTTGCAGTAATAAGACTTATCCTCTCGACCGATAATTTGAAATGTAAACATCATTTGGCTGGCGTATGTACAGAGTGATGGATGTAAATAAGGAATTTTTCTTCTGCCAAATTATCTTCGGAGTAGTCAAGTGGAAGATTTGAGTTTTGTTTTTCTTTCTTCGAAGAACATTTGGTCACCTGGTAAATCTCACTTCCACCCACATATCTGGATATATATGCACACTGAAAGTAAAACATAAGTAATGTGGGATGGATAGATATGAAAAGATTTCAAGAAATAAATAAATAGACTGGTAAATATGAACAGACTGAGATAGATAGATAGATAGATAGATATGAATAGAATAAGATAGATAGATAGATAGATAGATATGAATAAACTAAGAAAGATTAATATGAACAAACAGATAGATAGATAGATATGAACAGAGATAGGTCAATAAGAAATGACTAGGATGGATCAGTAGATAGATACAAAGAGATTGGGATACATAGATAGATAGATAGATAGATAGATAGATAGATATGAACAAACTAAGAAAGATCAATATGAACAAACAGATAGATAGATAGATAGATATGAACAGAGATAGGTCAATAAGAAATGACTAGGATGGATCGGTAGATAGATACGAAGAGATTGGGATAGATAGATAGATAGATATGAGTAAACTAAGAAAGATTAATATGAACAAACAGATAGATAGATAGATAGATATGAACAGAGATAGGTCAATAAGAAATGACTAGGATGGATCAGTAGATAGATACGAAGAGATTGGGATAGATAGATAGATAGATAGATAGATATGAACAAACTAAGAAAGTTTAATATGAACAAACAGATACACAGATAGATATGAACAGAGATAGATCAATATGAAATGACTAGGATGGATCATTAGATAGATACGAAGAGACTGGGATAGATAGATAGATAGATAGATATGAAGAGACAGGGTGAGAAAGATATCTATTTACGCAATCCCTTGACACAAGCAAGATGTGACACAAGATCACTTGATGGATGGATAGATAGATGTGAAGAGATTGAAATATATATATATATAGAGAGATAGATAGATAGATAGATAGATAGATACAGGTTGATATGACCATTATCAGATAGATAGATAGATAGATGTGAACAGACAGAAATAGATAAATACATAGATGTGAACGTATATATATATATATATATATATATTTCAGATAGATTGATAGATATATAGATTTATCTATTTATTTATCCCTCTATCTAAATCAGTGTGTCCATATCTATCTATCTGATACAAACAGACTAATACACAAATACACACACACACACACATATATATTTGTGTGTGTGTGCGTGTGTGTGTGTATATATATATATATATATATATATATAGTGGGACAGAGAGGATGAACAATTTTGAAATGGCTACTATTTTCAAAATTATCATCCTCTCTGCCCCACCCTCTCTCTATATATGCATACAGAAATAGGCCAGCTCTGAAGACAATGGTGACAATGGTTGACATTAGAAAGATAGGGATGAGGGTGCTTGAGATGATGGAATGATGAAGAGTCTGGTAGATTTGGTGCAAGAGGTTTCAATGGTGATGGTATTTAAAGATAAATAGTCAGGGAGATGTTTTGTAAAGAAGGGAAGAGCAGTAAGAGCGGGAAATCATTGAGAAGTAAATGTGCTATATATATATATATATATATATTATCATAATTATTATAATAGCTCTATCATAGATATTGAGCACTCTCCATATTACATTGCACTTGGTTTGACACATAACCACATAGTGATTTACTGACAACCAACACTCTCATAATATATATCATATTTACCAACCCCTCCGCTCGGGCAGGATATGACACAAGGTCAATTTTTAAACAGAGTTTAACAGGTCTGAATTCAGAGTTTTCCTTCTCCTAGACGAGTTGCCTAACCAGGGCTGAAGAACGTAGTCTGCCCTACTATTTACCCATAGCTGGAGGGAGAATAATTGGATTCATACCTTTCCCAAGGATATTAGCGCTATGTGAAATGCAATCAGTTTCGTCCAGGATTTGAACTCATGTCGCCGTGTCCATTTCCTACGACAATAACCATTACACCACGAGCACCTCCACACTCTCATAATATATATATATATATATATATATATATATATATATATATATATATATATATATATATATATATATATATATATATATATATATATATATATATATATATATATATTACACTCACAAGAAAACCAATATTAATCAATTTTTTTTAATAAAATCAACTAAGCAGTTTTGGTCCTCACTGATCACAGTTGAATTGAGGACAACGATTAAGAAGGACAAGGGGCAGGGATTCTGTAATGTAGAGTGGGAAAAAGAAAAACAAAAATATGCAAGTTGACTAGAAAGGGAGGGGTAAATTAAAAAGTAATCAAATTCAAACCCAATAAACATTCCCTCTGTTTACAGAAGGATGTTTTATGAGTGATAATATGAATGGTCTCATGCAACTTCAGATGATCGTCCGAGTGGGACTTGCTTAGAATAGTAAACAAGTCTGCACTGTAGGACAAGGCACAATTATTATTGACTGAATAAACAACACATATGGGTTTTCCATTGCAGAACATCTCAAAAATAAAAGTAATTGTGCCTGTAAACAGAGGAATAGTTGATTTTATTTTTAAAAAATGATTAAAATTGGTCTCCTCGCGAGTGTAATAAAGTTTTGGACGCCCTGTAAAATATTCAAATATATATATATATATATATATATATGTACATATATTTAAACAGTATATGGTTATCACAATACAACTTGATTGGTTAGTGGCAGATAAAATGCGGTATAATTTGAAGAGTGCTCAATATCTGTGATAGAGCTAATAAATGAATATATATTAGTTTTTATATATATCTGATAGCATGAATGCTTATCTGCCACAACTGGTTTTATGCCCTCTTTACACAGCAATCAGCAGGTAGAAAACCAAAAAAAAAAAAAATATATATATATATATATACAAATGTTTATGTTTATATGAGAGTATGTGTGTGTATCAGTGTGTGTGTGTGTGTATAAATCACACACACACACACACACACACATATATATATGTATGTATATTCAAGTTTGGTTTGGTTTCGTTTTATGGCATATCAACCATTGTAGGTTATTTAATGCCAAATCCTCTTAATACATACGAGGATCATTAAATAAGTTTCCAGACTTTTTTCATATGGGCACTTTTATCGATAGTACACACATGAAACTCTAGTCCCCTTCGAAGTAATCTCCTCCGGCTGCAATGCACCTGTTGTACCATTCAAACAACTTCTAGAAGGCCCCATGGAAGTCCTCTTGTGAGAGCATGTCAATGACCTTCATCACAGCCTCTTTCATCTCCTCAATTGTCTCATAACGACAACCTCTGAGCTTAGGGAATAACCAAAAGTCACAAGGAGCAAGGTCTGGACTATAGGGAGGGTAAGGAACTGTCTTGATGGCCATCTTGGTCAAATAGTCTGTGACAAGGATGGAGTTGTGGACTGGTGCATTGTCCTGGTGGAAATGCACTGACCTAATTTGAAGAGTGCTGGCCTCTTCCGACGGAATCTCTTCCTGAACTCCCTTAAAACCTCAACATAGTAACCCTAACCCTCACCCTTTGGTCAGTCAACTCTGGTGTATTGACTTCCTTACTCCTCCCACACCTCTCATCATCCCTTACAGACTCCCTGCCTTCCTTGAATTTCTTATATTACTCAAAAACTGATGCTTGATTCATGCAAGATGGTCGAAAAGCAATTCAATTCTATTTCTAACAATTCAATTTAGCATGTATCATTTGTTTGCACTCAGTCTACATGTCAAACAGTTCTATTTGACCCATTGATCGGATCCTAAAAGGTGGTACCAGTTTGGGCCAGAGTGGACCTGGGAGCAATGGCAATGGCAATGAAGGGGTACTCTGCATTCGCCAAAGCTCCAGCATTGCTGGAGCCTCACCATCAGATTGTTTAATGTCATATCCAGGACACTCATTGTGAGTGGGGTCTTACCCCTTTGCAGAATTGCAGTTAGAGTATTTTACAGCCCGAGCCAAGTAGGCTGCATATATATTTATATATATGGATAACCACATTGATAACCTGATAGAGTCATAATCAAAAATGTTCACTGTTAAATAGTATTACTTTGGCATTAAATAGCCCACAAAGGTTGATATGCCATCAAACAGAGTTGCAGCCGAGTGGGTTGTATATATATTTTAGGACGGATAACCACATTGATAACCTGATAGAGTCATAATCAAAAATTTTCATTGCTAAATAGTATTACTTTGGTATTAAATAGCCCACAAAGGTTGATATACCATAAAAAGCAAAGAAACCGAATAAAAATTCACCAGTGAATTAGGCAACTAGTCAAGGAAAAGGAAAACTCTGAATTCAAACCTGTTAAACTCCGCTTGTGTCATATCCTGCCTGAGCGGAGGGGTTGGTAAACATGATAAACGTATTCTGCACTGTCGGTAGGACTTTTTAGGGAGGGTCTTACCCACTAAAAGAGAGGTAAGACCCTCCCTCAAAAGCTGTGTCCTTGTGATGATACTGAACTGCTTTGGAAGATCTACCTCTTCTATCTATTTATCTATATGTTAGATTAGGTATAGGTTTGGTTTGGTGTCTTTGTTTAATGGCATATCAACCTTTGTCGGTTATTTAATGCCAAAGCCATTTTCCTAGAAGAACAGTAATGGTACCATTTAACCCATAGCTGGGAGGATAAGGGGGTTACTACGATTCCACTGTCCATCGCATTAACCATTACACTATGTGTGTTATATTCTCATATACATGTTCATGCAGCATCATAACAACACCATAATTACGACGCAGTGACAAAGACAGATGTATGAATAAACGACGCAGGAAGACTTCTTTATAAATATATTTACCTCTCACTTTATTGCAAGGGTTCGAAAGGGTTGTTCAAGGGTTGCATGTGAGAGGGAGCTGGAGATCGAATATAAACTGTAATATTTTGACCCCACTGTTATGACCATCATGTTGTATCTTTCTTGTTCTCTTGATGCTCAACCGGAGGCCTAGGGCCCACTGCTGGATGCTGGCTTTCTTTATTGCATCTTATCACCATTTTCTCTGGACCCCAAACTCCATCAGGGTATCCGAGGGCCCCCTCGGTCGGGTGTAGCTTTCCCTACCACATTTGGTCTCTAGCTGTCTGGAATTCTACTGGCAACTGCTTCTTGGACTCGAACTCAACTGAGTTAAATAATAATTCAATGCCCACACGATCACCCACTGGATCTTTGAAATCGAATGTTTAATCGTCATCAAGCAGAAATAAGTGTCATGCAGTTCAGAGGTCACTCTCTTCTGGTGCATCAGTCTGTATTGGCACAGTGGGACCTTCACCTTGTCCCATATTATAAGCCTTAATCCGCCCATGCGATCTCTTTCGATTACTGGCCATTGGAATGTGTCACTTCCTTCCGGTGCATCACCTTTGAATAGCATTTCTTTGGGCCGGGTCGAAGATCAAAACATAACATGTGGACACCCCCAGAGTAGGTATAAATAGAGCATATATATGTCCTGAAAAAAGCCCTTTTTCTTTTCTTAAGAAAAACAAAAGAAAACCTTACAAATCTTTCCAGGTAAACTTTTTTTCTTTTTACCTAGTCATTAACTACTTTATGTTTATTCCTTTACTTTGCTTGCTTTCGTCACGGGGTTCTCTAATGAGAAGTGACCCCCCACAAAAAAGGTTATTTTTTAGAACTTATTATGTATGCTCTATTTAACTATTCTAAAATTTTGTTCATACAATAGGATATATATTTATCTATGTGTATTTACCTAATTCCTCTGTCATAACCAGGATGTGACACAAAGACAAATTTTCTCTCTCCAAGACTGGTTGCCATACCAAGTTTAAAGTCCACCCTACTATTTAGCTGGTGAAAGAATAATCAGAAACATACCTTTCCCAAAGTGGCCCTATTGGCTGGGGCTATGGAATACACCAACTGTATCTCTGCAGAGAGGTAACCCTCCCCCTCCATAATGAGTGTCGTGGATATGACACCAAACAATCTGATGGTGGAGCTTCAGTAATACTGGAGCTTTGGGGAATGTGGAGTACCCCATTCTTGTCATTACTCCCAGGTTCACTCTGGGTAGGTAGCACCTGATAAGTTCCCATCAATGGGTCAAATAGAACTGTTTAAGATTTAAGCTGAGTGCAAACAAATGACTTGAATTGTTTGAAAATTTAATGGTATGTAAACAAATGGTTGATAAATAATTGAATCATTTGTGTTAAATAGAATAACTAGAAAAGATTAAACTGCCTACAAACGAATGATTAATTGTAGATAGAATTATTTGTGTTAGAAAGAAATAAGTGAAACCATTCAACTGTATGCAAAAAAAAATAAAAGAGCTCAGACTCGTTTAAAAATGTTATCAACAAAATGTGTTTAGAAATTATATATTCAATATATTTGTATAAAGAGGAGTTGGCATTGAATAACCAACAATGGTTGGTATGCCATAAAACTCAACCAAATCATATATATTTAATATATATGTATAAAGAGGAATTGGCATTAAATAACCTACCATGGTTAGAATACCATAAAACCAAACCAAAATTTCCCAAAGATATTAATGCTCAGTGAAATGCAATCAGTCTCATCTAAGATTTGAAATGGGGGTCATTGGGATCATCTTCAACTGTTACACCATAAGCTTCACCATATCTATCTATCTATCTATCTATCTATCAATGAGATTTCAGTAACTGTGTTTCTGAATTTTGACATTGTATTTGTTGTTAATGAGTTTGAATTCCTGTTGTGCTACAGGGTGTCTCAAAATAGATGCAACCCATTTATATGATACTGATTTATTTCTGAGACAAGTACAATGGCGGTCATTTGGAACATGTCCTATAAAAAATGCATCCTTTGAGCTAAAGACATCAAATCAATGTTTGCTTGTTTTTGTTTTTTTTGTAATTATATCAGCTTCCAGGACATGCAATCTTTTTTAAGTTTCTTGTCTCAGTAATAAATCATTATCATATTAATGGCTGCATCTATTTTGAGACAGTTTTGAATGAGTTTTGTCTCCAAATTAGTAGTGACGCAAAATACTTTTCCTCTCTTGTCCAAGGAATTGTGATTGAGGAGTAATAGTTGTTATACTATTTTCAAATCTGAAACAAAAAAGAATACAACATTATTATTAATTGAGTTATTAGCAGTCACATGGGTATATTGAGACACCCTATATTACATTCACTTTCAGATTAATGCCTTTGGAAAAGAGTTTGCATTTCTCAGCCAGCAAAAAAATTTAATAACAGGTCCCTGTTCAAGCCTGGTGTACTTTGTTTGATTTTCTACCATTTTGAATAGCCTCAAAACAAATATTCTAGTGAGATTAAAATAATTTTTTGTGATGAACCAATTCCAAACATTGCAGAGTTTAAATATATGGAAAAAATTTATTTTGCTTTTCTTTTTAAAAAAAAATCCAAAAATTTCTTTATTCATTAAATGACTCTAGTGTGTCTGTCTATGTGTTTATATATATATATATATATATATATATATATATATATATATATATATATATATATATATATATATTTATTTATATATTAAGAAATGAATAGGTCCACCAGTGAATTTGGTATTTTATATTTTTATCTTTTATGTCTTTGCTTTGCACTTGTTTCAGACTTCACAGTTGTCTTGAGGAGGCAAATAATGGTTTGGACAGTCTTTTTGGCTTTTAGAGAGGCAATTGTTTTGACAGAACTTGACACAAGGTCAATGACCTGGAGGTCAGCTTAAAGTGGGGATTAGTGGAGGGGAGAAGATCTGGCAAGGCTGGAACCCAGCTAGACTTTGCTGGTCATCAGCTCACTTAGTGCAATGTGAACCTGATGAGCCTATCTGGACATGGACCCAAACATAGGTCCATGCCTGATTATAGTTTAAACTGGACAATGAGGTCCAGTTCTATAATTGCAGGTCAATGGCCCATCCAGCCAAATTTTAATTCTAGGATATGTGTCTGTGAATGTCCTGTTAGAGTTAATTGTCCATAAAAACCTTTGACCTCTGTAGGTGTTTATATATATATATATATATATATATATAGAGAGAGAGAGAGAGAGAGAATTGATAACAAGGTAATCCAAGCAGAAGGAGAGATTTATTGAGAAACAAAATGGAAGCTATCTCTGTTTAGTTCTAATGAACCATCTTCATATATAGATTTTCCCTGTGTTTTTGTATTTTAAACATCCATCTTTGATTCAACATCACTAAATATCATTCCTCCCAGTCCTGATGATGGTTCATTAGAACTGAAGCACTATAGTGTTGACTTTGTTTCTCAGTTAATCTCTCCTTCTACTTGGACTACCTTGTTATCAATTTTTTCTCTCTATTGTCAGATTTTATTCCATTATTTATTTGCATACATATATATATATATATATATATATATATATATATATATATATATATACATATATATATATGGAAGAAAATAATGGATTGTAATCCGACAGTGTGTAAAGAAAAATTGATAACAAGGTAATCCAAGTAGAAGGAGAGAATTATTGAGAAACAAAGTCGACACTATAGCGTTTCGGTTCTGCTGAACCATCATCAGGATTAAGAGGGGTTATATTAGTGATGTTAAGTTTACGATGGATGTATAAAAAGTGTAAATGAATATATAGAATGTATAACATGAAAAAGTTGGCTGTTTATCAATATATATATATATATATATAAGTGTGATGTCTGATCGGATGAAGCTGGTCTTCTTTATAGAGGTGCCAGTTGAAATAAATTCATAAAAGCCAAATGAAGGTTTGCTGAGTTTTTTATTCAATTATATGAAAATTAGCCCTGTTTGAAATTTATAAATTATCATACATTGAGCACTCCTGGAGATTTGTAAGAATCCTCTTATATATTTATAAGTGTGCATCTTGTAGATACCGAGGATTAGAAGGTTTCAAATAGAATTATTCCTCACTCATATTTAACTGGATATTTTCATTTTATATATTTTTATATTTTATATATATATATATATGGAAGAACATAATGGAGTGTAATCAGTTTTATATATATATATATATATATATATATATATATATATATATATATGTGTGTGTGTGTGTGTGTGTGTGTGTGTGTGAATAAATATATATATGCTATATCATTATGTGGTTAAGGTAATTCATTATAAAATGTCTAATATATTTACGTAAGCATATGTATGCATACATATAAACTTACATACTTTTTAGTCAAAAAGAAAAAAATGAAATAAAAAAAAAAGTGATCAAAAATGTTTTCCAGAGAAAAATTCTTGAAATTTTACGAATTACTTAAAAACCAGCTGCATCATCATTTTTTTAAAAAAACATTTCAAAAATATAATTTGGCAAAATCACAGGGAGGTTATTTAATGGTTTGAACCGTATAGCAGCTTTAAAGCTTTTGATTTAATAAATCACATTTAATAAATTAGTATTTCATCAATCTAGTGTATGTGTTTGTATTTGAGTATGGATTTATCCGACCTTTCTGTGGAGTACAGCTGGTTTGAATTCAGTTTTTCCTTTCCTAGACTGGTTGCCTAACCAGGGTTAAAGAACCCAGTCTACCCTACTATTCACCCATAGCTAGGATGTAGAACAAATTAATTCATTAGTGCAAACTGAAAGGCAAACTGCCTTGTCCAGGGCTTGAACTCGGGTCACCAATTCTGTTTTCTACTTTGATAACCTTCGTATTAAAGAGTGCTTCCCCTATATATGTGTATTTGTGTGAATTAAATGTTCATTAATTCATTCTATGTTTGTATATACATGTGTGTGTGTGTGTGTGTGTGTGTGTGTGTGTGTGTGTGTGTGTGTGTGTGTGTGTTTTATTTCTCTGTGTGTATGTGTGCCTGTAAAAGATATTTTCATTGATTTATTGAATGCGTGTACCTGCATGCAGGTGTATATATGTGGGTTTTTTTGTTTGGGTTTTATGGCATATCAACCTTTGTAAGTTATTTAATGCCAAATCCATTTTTATACAAATAATCAATTCTATTTGAAACAATTCAGTTTAATATAAGTACACATTTTAATTGCCAAAAACATTTCTATTTCAAGCCATTCAGTTTATTCAAACACTTCTAATTCAGCTGATTCAGGTTAGTATAAGTATAGATTTTGTTTACACACAGTTAAATGTCAAAGCAGTTCTATATTAAACAATTCAGTTTAGTGTAAGTACAGTTTCAATATCAAAAACAGTTCCATTTCAAACAATTCAGTTTAGCATTAGTATGCAGTTAAAATGTAAGTTCACAGTTTAATTGTCAGAAACATTTCTATTTCAAGCTATTCAGTTTAGTCAAACAGTTTGAATTCAAACAATTCAGTTTAGCCTAAGTGCACAGTTTAGTTCTATTTAACCCATATATAGGGCCCTATCAGGTGTTATCACTTCCAGCCAGAGTGGACCTGAGAGTGATGGCAATGAAGAGGTGCTCCACATTCCCCAAAGCTCCAGCATCACTGGAACCTCATCATCAGATTATTTAGTGTCATATAACAGGACACTCATTGACAGGGTTTTACCTCTCTGCAGAGGTGCAGTCAGTGTATTCTACAGCCCCATCCGACTGAGAAAGTATATATGTGTGTGTATGTGTGTGTGTGTGTGTGTGGAGGGGTCAATATGTTGTTTATTTAGTTACTGAATTGGTTGGTGTTTTATAGCATATCAACCCTTGTGGGTTATTTAATGCAAAATCTTATTATTACATATATACATATTTACCAACCCCTCCGCTCAGGCAGGATATGATACAAGGTCAATTGTTTAAGCGGAGTTTTAACAGGTTGAGAATTCAGAGTTTTCCTTCTCCTAGACTAGTTGCCTCACTAAGGCTGAAGAACCCAGTCTGTCCTGCTATTTACCCATAGCTGGAGGGAGAATAATTGGATTCATACCTTTCCCAAGGGTATTAGGGCTATGATTCAGGATTTGAACTCGTGTCGCCGTGTCCATTTCCTACGACAATAACCATTATACCATGGGCACCTCCTATTATTACATATATATATATTAAATATATATGATTTATAAAGGCTCGTTGGTTGTGTTTCATGGCATATCAACCCTTGTGGGTTATTTAATGCAAAATCCAGTATTTATATACATATATAATTTATAAGTGAATAGTTTGTGAGTGACTTTATTTTAAAGGAGCAGTCAGAGCTCATTTGCTTGTATACTGTGAAATAATTCTATTCAATGGCCAAATGGTTAGAGTGTTCGCCAATGACCCGGGAGACCAGGGTTCAATCCCGGTTTGAGTCATACCAAAGACTCAAAAAATGGTACTTGATGCTACCTTGCTTAACACTCAGCATTATAAAGGTATGGATTAAGGGTAAAGTGGACAAATCCAGGCAAAGGAGTAGCGCCCTCCGCTACATCTTGGTGTAGTAGCTATTGAAAAGGGAGCCTTCAGATCACCCTCGACTACGGTCGCCAACCTTATCCCTTACTTAAATGGCTTCAAGTATTCCTATCTAACACTAATAATTCTGTCTAGTTATAATCATTTGTTTGCCCACAGTTATATGGTTTAAAGTTTTCCTATCTCACACCAATAATTCTATTTAATATGGATCATTTGTTAGTCGAGTTAAATGGTTTAAAGTAATGCCATTTAACATTAGTAATTTTTTTTATCAAGCCTTCCTATGTAATATAAATAATTTGTACCCAGCTGGATGGTTTCAAATAGCTAATAATAATCCTTAGTAAGTGACTGGACAGATTTATTTATCCCCAAGGTGGGACCTTAACAGGTACTACTAATCCTGGTCAGAGTGCATGTGAGAGTTATGGCAATGAAGGAGTACTCTACATTCTCTAAAGCTCCAAGACAGAAGCCTCACCATCAGATGCAGTTTAGTGTCTTATGTAGGTCACTAGTTCTATTTGACCTATAAATAAGACCCTAACCAGTACTACCAATCCAGGTTAGAGTTGACCTGGGAGTAATGGCAATGAAAGTGTACTCCACATTCTCTAAAGCTCCAGGATTGAAGCCTCACCATCAGATGCAGTTTAGTGTCTTATGTAGGTCACTAGTTCTATTTGACCCATAAATAAGACCTTAACCAGTACTACCAATCCAGGTTAGAGTTGACCTGGGAGTAATGGCAATGAAAGTGTACTCCACATTCTCTAAAGCTCCAGGATTGAAGCCTCACCATCAGATGCAGTTTAATGTCATATTTAGGACATGTTCTATTTGACCATAGGCAAGACCCTAAAAGGTACTACCAATCCAGGTTAGAGGTGACCTGGGAGTAATGGCAATGAAGGCGTACTCCACATTCTCCAAAGCTCCAAGACTAAAGCCTCACCATCAGATGCAGTTTAGTGTCTAATGTAGGTCACTAGTTCTATTTGACCCATAGATGAGACCCTAACAGGTACTACCAATCCAGGTTAGAGTTGACCTGGGAGTAATGGCAATGAAGGCATTCTCCACATTCCTCAAACTCCAAGACAGGAGCCTCACCATCAAATAGTTTAATGTCATACCCAGGGTACTCATTGGTGGGGGTGTTTTACCACTCTCCATAGTTGCAGTCGGTAAATTCTATAGCCTCAGCTGCATCACGAAATCTACAACAGCCTAATCTAATTTAAGTTAGAATTGTTTGAGGCAGTCGGTTGGGGTGACAGTAAGTGATGTATATCGATTGTTAGTTCTGTTCCACTGGTTGACAATTTTGTGGTAAATGTTTAGATTTTATCCCTGATTTTTAGTTTTGTAGAGACGTTTCCAGGATTAAAAAGCCAGTTTGGGCCTTGCAGTTTACAGTAATAGAACCCACTTCATAAAACCAACTTCTTAAAACCCACTTAAATTATAAAACAAGCAGATAATATTCAAAATACTCGTATCAAATTCACTAGCAGCATAGAGCTTATATCGACTTATTTCTATTAAAACTCAATTGACCTGATAGGAGCTCAGCAATTCTTAATATATTTATAGCGGTTTCGGGAAATTTGTTATTTTCCCGAACACTATATTTTTTAAGGCAACACAAATGAATTACGAAACTTTGCTTTAACAACACAACAACGAAGGGTTTTTATTTGCAGCTTTGAATATTTGGTTTGCTTTTGGTGCTGCAAGACTCGTGGAGTTTAGGCTTGTTAGTGTTGGAGACGAAATGGCTTGGCGGGATGTTGAGATGGCAGCGTGTTGTTGGACGTGTGAGGGATGTGTTTAAAGTCACCGTGTAGTTTTGTATCTGGTTTTTGGAGGAGAGTCTGCGATATCTCCATTATGTCGAGAGCGGAGTTACGCTCGGATCGACATAGTCAATTTTTGGGGTGACATGAAGTGGTGCCTGTGGAAGGCATGCTGAATGTTTCTAATTTATGTTCAACTGGGATTCCTCGTAAAGAATCCATAAATTAGATGGTTCCCTCGTTGAGTGTCCATGTTGCTGCCGCTAGTGTTAAAGCCACAGTGAGATGTCCACACTGGGTGGCTTGTTTAGCTAAAAAGCATCGCTAAGCAGGGACGACTAGAGGAACGTCTGTTCTGGTCGCCGTCTCACCCGAAGAGACTGGGTTTGGCCGCTCACCCGTTTTGCTAGCCGGAAATGAAGTTCCAGGCTGAATAGGATAAGTCATCCTGATTGGGTGAAATTCAGTGTTGAATTAAATTGCGCGCCAAAACAAAATACGAGATTTTCCTCTTCTCTACATATTCTTTGCGAGAAAGCACTCTTCTGAGGTCAGAATAGTAATTTTTTTCATTTAATCCCTGTACTTACTTCTACGCCCGTGCAAAACAAATAAATAGCTATGACGTTGGCTTCTCGTCCTCTTTTCTTCGGAGTGTCTTTGAGGTCAGACGCTTGTGAATTCTCTCTGCTGGGAGATAAGTGAGATCATATCTTTACCAAAAGTATTTGTCCGAAATTAAAGAATGTAATATTGCAACTGGAATTCGAACTCGCTTACTGCGATGTTACAGTCCAGCACGTTAGCCACTAAATGGGGGGGGACTCCTCTTTATATTTCTTGCACATGGTCCTCTCGAACACAAATAATTCTTAAACAGATCTATTTGACCAATAGATGAGAAACTCAATGGGTGCTACCAGTCCAGGTTAGATAGATTCTTATCTATGGGTCAAATAGAACTAAACAGTGTAATTATGCTAAACTGAATTGTTTGAATTAAAACTGTTTCACTAAACTGAATAGCTTGAAATAGAAATGTATTTTGCAATTTACCGGCTCATTGTCCTAGTGAGTAGAGTGTTCGCCAATGGTCCGGGAGACCTGGGTTCAATCCCAGGTCGCGTCATACCAAAGACTTTAAAAATGGTACTTGATATTTCCTTGCTTAACACTCAGCAATATAAGGTACGTATCAAGGGTAAATTGGAGCAATTCCGGGAAAGGAGTTGCGCCCTCCCCTACAACTTCTTGTAGTAGCTATTGAAAAGGGAGCCTTCTGGTCGCCCTCAACTATGGTCGTCAACTTTACTTACATTTAAACTGCGTACTTATGTTAAACTGAATTATGTGAAATGCAACTGTTTTTGACATTGAAACTGTACTTACGCTAAACTGAATTGTTTAATATAGAACTGTTTTGACATTTAACAGTGGGTAAACAAAATCTATACTTATACTTACCTGAATTAACTGAATTAGAACTGTTTGACCTAACTGAATAGCTTAAAATAGAAATGTTTTTGACAAGTAAACTGTGTACACACGTTAGACTGAATTGTTTCAAATAGAACTGATTATTTGTATAAAAATGGATTTGGCATTAAATGATCTACAAAGGTTGACATGCCATAAAAACCAACCAACCAACCAATTCAATTAAATATCAGTCATTCATTCACATAGTTATATGTCAAAACACTTCTATTTCAAGTGTTACCACTCCAGGCCAGAGTGGACCAGACAATGAAGGAGTGCTCCGCATTCCCCAAAGCTCCAGCATCGCTGGAATCCCACCATTAGATTATTTAGTGTCATATCAAGGACACTCGTTGGGGAAAACGGGCATTCTACAGTCCCAGCCAACTGGGCAATAAACAGAGTTAAATGTCAAAACAGTTTTATTTCAGATAATTCAGTTTAGCATAAGTACACAGTTTAGATGTAAAACAGTTCTATATTGAGCAATTCAGTTTAGCATAAGTACACAGTTTCAATGTCAAAACAGTTCTATTTTAAACAATTCAGTTTAGCATAAATACGCAGTTTAAATGCAAAAAACAGTAAACTCAAGAAACCACGGTTTTGTTCTATTTAACACATAGATAGGACCACTCTGGGCCAAAGTGGACCTGGCAGCGATGGCATTAAAGGGATATTCCCTAAAGCTCCAGTGTTACTGGAACCTCATCATCAGATTGTTTAGTGTCATATCCAGGACACTCGTTGGGGGGTCTTACCCCTCTGCAGAGAAGCAGTCGGTGTATTCTACTGCCCCAGCATACTGGGCAATAATTGAATTGTTAGTGATACATAGCAACACTGGGAACCATTTAGCTTTGTTTACCAAACTGAATAGCTTGAAATATAAATGCTTTGACATTTAAACTGGGAACTCATGCTAAACTGAATTGTTTGAAAGAGAACTGTTTATATGTATAAAAATGGATTTAGCATTAAATAGCCTACAATGGTTGATATGCCATAAAAACAAACCAAACCAAATTTTTTGTGTCTGTCTCTTATCCCTTCTTGTAACAGACTGACTCTATTTGTCTATATCCAAGCGTGAACGTTCTCTTTTCCGGACCTCTGACAACCCACAGGCCGGACATAAATGCATTGGTAGACAACATATCTCTAGGATCCCTAAAAGCTATTATAATAACATTTTTAAGTCGTTTATCTACTTTTATCTGACATCTACGTTTTATACTAGCAGGGGTGAATTAGTGATTACTGTGCAAATATTTCTCGGCTCCTATACGGACACACATATACACAGGCATACGCATACACATACTCATGGTCAATTCCCAACCTTACACATATACTCACCCGCACGTACATACATACATGTCACATATACACAGGCATACGCATACACATACTCATGGTCAATTCCCAACCTTACACATATACTCACCCGCACGTACATACATACATGTAATCACATAGAGATAAGCCCGTATATAGCGTCACATTCGTTCACGTTTATATTTTTCGTGTAGTTGTTTTTAAAGAGTATTTTTGTGTACGTTCGTATTGACAACGAATAATCATTAAACAGATCTATTTAACCCATAGTTAGGACCCTAATTGGTACTACCACTCCGGGTCATAGTGGACCTGGGAGTAATGGCAATAAAGGGGTACTTTACACTCCCCAGGTCGCCAGAACTGTAACATCAACATCAGACGCAGCTTTCTGTCATATCCAGGACATCTATGTTTTGGGTGGGTGAGTAGTGGGCTTACTCCTTTTCAGTGGGTACAGTCAACGTATTTTAAGCCCTGTTGACCAATCGATGCACTTAGGATTAAACTCACTATGCGAGACTAGCACAATGAGATATCAGGTGAAACTAAGGTAGCTTTTCAAGTAGTTGAATTTGTAACCTTTTTGGTGCGTTAGTCTTTCACTACTGTCAGTGGTGATGTCTTGAGCAGCATAATAGTTAATGAGCTAGACTAGCAGACCATTGCTTGATTCTCACTTGATATCCCATACTTCTGGCCTTGTGCCAAACTAAGCTAAGTTTATTAAAGTTAAAAAGTAGCAGTAGAATTTGTAGTAATTTACGAAGCTCTTTGCTTCGATTTGGCACAAGACCGAATGAATGGGGCACCCAATGAGACTCGAACTCACTCGTGTAGGTTTACTTGTCTAGCTTGCGAACCATTACACCACCAGAGGTGCCCATAGTTGTTGTAGTAGTAATTGTAGTAGTAGTTGTCTTGAGCCGAGACAAAAAGCCAGGAACTAAGATGCTAGTTTTCTAAGCAAGCAAACAAGCTTTCTTCATTTGGTAGCTTGGCGCAACAAAATCTTCTAAACCTACTGTCGTTTAAAGCTAAGTTTAAATAACTGACAAACATATTCAAATAAATAATTCAGATCGCTTCGGGGTCAAAAAAAAAAAAAAAGATTTGAATTTACATATTTCCAACCGAGAGCATGAAACCATTTTCCCCTACAATTATGAGTAATTACTACAGCAGTGTGGGCCTTTTTAGCATTGCAGTTTATCGATCTTGGGTGTTCGATAATAATATGTCAGTTTAGGGATTGTTCCTCACGGCTGATACGATTGTAACTTGTTACATATTACTCGGAGAAGGAGGCAGTGGCAGCATAACGGTTAGCATCAGAGGAAATGGACCCGGCAAACGAGTTCAAAATCCTGGACGAGGCTGTTGGCATTTCACATAGCATTAATACTCTCGGAAAATTCATTAATCCAACTATCTTCTTTGCTATGAGTAAATAGTAGGGCAGATTGGGCTCTTTAAGCTTGGTGTAGCAATTGGTCCCAGGAAGGGAACATCTCTTAATTCAAACCAGTTGTACCCTGTTTTGAAACAGATCTTCGGTCACACCCTTCCTGTGGCTGAGAGGTTGAGTAAATACATACTTAGAAAGGAGATGAGCGCCGCTAAGTAATTTCCATTGCCCTGAGTGTGAGATGCCATGAAGTGAAATTATTAGTTTAGGCTTGACACAAGGCCACGAATATGAAGTACTTAGCAAGGTTCGAACTCTCTTGTCGTATTCTCTACTCACTTGCTAACCTGGCCCGGTAGGCTGGGGCTGTATAATACACCAAGTGCATCTCTGCAGAGGAGTAATATCCCACACCCACAACTAGTGTCCTGGATATAACACTAAACAATCTGTTGATGAAGCTTCAGTAATGCTGGAGCTTTGTGGGATGCAGGGCACCCTTTCATTGCCATCGCTCGCAGGTCCACTCTGGTCCGGAGTAGTAGCACCTACTTATGGGTCCTACTTATGGGTCAAATAGAATTGTTATCGACATTTAAACTGTGTACTTATGGCAAACTGAATTGTTTGAAATTGAACTGTTTTATCAACATTTAAGCTGTGTACTTTGATATTTAAATTGAGTGCAAACAAATGACTTACGCTAAACTGAATTGCTTGAAATAGAACTTTTTAATCATTTAACTGGGTGTAAAAAACATGATTGATGTTTAATTGAATTGTTAGTGATACATAGGAATGCTTGAAAACATGAAATTGTGTGCAAACAATGATTTATAGGATGTAGAATCATTCATATTAGAAATAAGTGAAACGCTTTAATAGGATTAAAAAAAAAGCAACAAACTCAGGCTCGTTGAAAATGTGATCTACGAAAGGTGTTTGGATAATCATATATCTTATGAATATGCATAAAAAAGGATTTGGCATTAAATAACCTACAATGGTTGATATGCCATAAAAAAACAACCAAACCAAATCATATATATGATATATATGTGTACAGAGGATTTGGCATTAAATAACCTACAATGGTTGATATGCCATAAAACCCAACCAAACCAAATCATATATATTTAATATATATGTGTACAGTGGATTTGGCATTAAATAACCTACAATGGTTGATATGCCATAAAAACCAACCAAACCAAATCATATATATCTGATATATATGTATAAAGAGGATTTGGCATTAAATAACCTACAATGGTTGATATGCCATAAAACCCAACCAAACCAAATCATATATATTTAATATATATGTGTACAGAGGATTTGGCATTAAATAACCTACAATGGTTGATATGTCATAAAAAACCAACCAAACCAAATCATATATATTTGATATATATGTGTACAGAGGATTTGGCATTAAATAACCTACAATGGTTGATATGTCATAAAAAACCAAACAAACCAAATCATATATATCTGATATATATGTATAAAGAGGATTTGGCATTAAATAACCTACAATGGTTGATATGCCATAAAACCCAACCAAACCAAATCATATATATTTAATATATATGTACAAAGAGGATCTGGCATTAAATAACCTACAATGGTTGATATAAAACAGAACCAAACGAAATCATTTGTTAATTATGAAACTATGGGAGATGAGAATACAAAAACAATTTTCCAACAACAGTTATCAAGCTCAGGTTGGAGTGGAAGAACCCCATGGCACCGTGGCTAAAGTGCTGAGCTGTGAAATTCTAGTAAGTGAGTTCGTACTTCAATCGTTCTATTACGTTCACTTTCAGACTCGTACCTTTGGGAAAGGCAAGAATCCCCTTATTTCTATCCTTCCCGGCTATGGGTTAAATAATTCTTTTCTACAAAGATGACTTTGGCATCAAATATTCCATGAATGTTGATATGCCATTAAACACAGAAGCCAAACCAAAGACGATTGATTTAATTTTGGATTGTTGATTTTTTCCAATTTCGAGAAAAGAGCAAAGTGGATAATTTTTTTTCTTGTGTCACCCTTAAGTTTGGCGTATTACAGTCTTCATACTCTTATTTTTGCTTGTGCCGTTTCATTAAGCCGTCTCATTGATAAAGCTTAGAATTCGTCGACTATCCCCTGAAGAAGGTTAAGACCTTTCCTCACAAAATTGGGCTGACACTAAACAGAATCTGATGGTGATTCATTTCCAAAGTTTTGGGAAGTGCAGAGTGCTCTTTCATTGCCATTTCCCCTAAGTCTAATCTGACCTATAGATATCAAAATCTATGAGTCAAATAGATGTTATAAATTATCATTATTAGATGTGAATACTTGATACTACACAACCAAATTTATTAGTATTATGAATTATTATTCGAAGCTATAATTTTTTACTGAGGATTATTATTATCATTAGTTACTTGAAACGAAATAATTATGTGCAAACAAATGATTATTATTTTAAAAGGTCTATATACTTACTCGAAACTATGTCATTATTTTGTCCAGTTAGCTTGGCTGTAGAATACACAGCTTTTCTGCAGAAGGGATCCCCAACTAGTGTCCTAGATATGGCACTAAACAATCTGATGGTGAGGCTCCAGTAATGCTGGAGCTTTGGGAAATGCAGAGTACCTCTTCATTGCCATCGCTTCCAGGTCCTCTCTGGCCCAGAGTGGTAGCACCTGATAGAGTCCTATCTAAGGGTCAAATAGAACTAAACTGTGTAATTATGCTAAACTGAATTGTTTGAAATAGAACTGTTTTTGACATTGAAATTGTACTTACCCTAGAGTGACTTGTATGAAATAGAACTGTTTTGACATTTAACTGTGAGTAAACAAAAACTATACTTATACTAAACTGAATTGTTCGACTTAGAATTGTTTAAATAAACTGAATAGCTTGAAATAGAAACGTTTTGACGACAAAACTGTGTACTTATGCTAAACTGTGTGGGTCATGGTAATCTTTCGATGGCTGTTTTCATTCTCATCTATAGAAGCCACCCTTATAGATGAGCATCAGTAGTTCTCCGATCAAACTTTTTTTTCCTGGCCGTTGAACTGTTGGATTCATACTCCGTGGGCCTAGTTGGGCATGGTGTTGAACCGTCAGAGGTTTTATCCGCTCGCCTTTACGTCCACCATGCTGCTTCCCATGGCTTTCGAAAACAAATTTTTTTTCTTCTTTCTTTCTTCCTCCTTCTGCCACTATTAAGTTTTAACTTAGTTAAAGTCCACAATTACTTTCTTTTTAAATTTCATTGGAGTCCTTATTTATGGTTCTTTGCATCTTTATAGGTATTCTATTTTACTATAATTTAAGTTTTCAGTTTCTAAAAAATCCAATAGTATTAGGTTCTCTGGACCAGTTTTAACTGTTACTTGGAACTATAGTATTTGTCTTTGCATTTAAAGCACAGATAATATACAGCAGTGATTTTATGAATAAAAAATAAAACCATTCATGCATTTTAAAATGACAATATAGTAAAAGATAATATATAAATGACCGTTATTTGAACTCTACCAGACTTGGATTGGATTTCCTTAGTATTTTTGTAGTATGTTTAACAGTCCGTGTCGCCTAGGATTCTGCATATTTCTTCTTTTATACAGATATACATGTTTTAGCGCTTGGGGGGAACAAATTTGATGCACTACAGGAGAAGACAGAAACACATACTCCGAATGACGAATATGAAAATTTCGTCAAAGCCCACTTAGAAGCAGCAACAGAATGCATACCAACTAAACAAAGAGCTAAACCTAGAGTCCAATGGGAGACATTTGCGGTTAGAAAAAAGCGTGCAAACGTGAAAACTGCTTCCAAATGCAATAGGGAGAACCCAACTAATATCAATGCCCTGAAACTTAAAAAGGCACAAAATGAATTAGCTAACATATACCTAAAAGAACAAACAGAATACATACAAAATCAGATCAATAAGATTAGAGACTCGGTTAAAGTTAGATAATCTAGGATAGCATGGCAAACGATAAACGAAGTGAGCTGAAGGAAGAGCTCTGCGAAAGCTAAACTGTAAGCTACCAGCCAAGAAGAACTAATACGACTATGGAAACAACATTTCGAGAATTTACTCGGAAACCCTCCGAAAGTTACACATCAACCGGTCACGATAATTATTAGTAAACAATTAGACATCTAACTAGGACATTTTATGCAAGAAGAACTCGACTCAGTACTAAGAAAAATCTAAAAGAGAAAAGCAGCAGGGCTTGATGAAATACCCCCAGAAGTATGGAAGACTGCTCCGACACTGTAATGCCGTATATAATCAAAACACAACAGACAGATGGACAAAGGGATGCATCCTCCCCTTCGGATTAGCCAAGAACTACCGAGGTATAACTCTTACATCCATAGCGACCAAGATATACAATGCTCTACTACGCAACCGTATAGAACCCAAAATTGAGAAGATACTTAGGAAGAACCAAAATGGCTTTCGGAGAAATAGATCCATGACGTCACAAATTTTGACTGTCAAATTCTAGAAGGTGTACGCGCAAAAAACCCTGATGCAACAATATTATTTGTCGACTTCTCAAGGCCTTTGACTCCATACACAGAGGGAAGATGGAGCAAATACTACTCGCCTACGTCCTGCCCAAAGAAACCGTCGCAGCCATAATGATTCTCTATAGAAACATGAAAGTAAAAGTCCGCTCCCTGGATGGAGACACAGACTACTTTGACATTGTAGCAGGTGTGCTGCAAGGAGACACATTAACCCCATACCTCTTTATCACCTGTCTAGACTACGTGCTTAGAATGTCTATTGATAAAATGAAAGACGACGGTTTCTAGCTGACAAAGGAAAGAAGCAGAAGATACTCCGCAAAAACAATTACAGACACGGACTACGCCGATGACATCGCACTTCTGGCAAATACACCCGCCCAAGCCAAAATCCTGCTACATAGTCTGGAACGAGCAGCTGCTGGCATAGGCCTCCATGTCAACGCACACAAGACGGAATACGTCTGCTTTAATCAAAGAGGCGACATCTCCACACTAAACGGTAGTTCTCCGAGACTAGTAGACAAAATCACCTACCTAGGAAGCAGTGTCTCATCAACCGAGATAGACATCAACACGTGACTAGCAAAGGCATGGACAGCTATGATAGGCTATCAGTCATATGGAAGTCAGACCTGACCGATAAAATGAAACGCAGTTTTTTTCCAAGCAGCGGTCGTATCGATACTGCTGTATGGATGCACTACATGGACGCTAACTAAACGTATGGAGAAAAAGCTTGACGGCAATTACACAAGAATGCTGCGAGCAATATTGAACAAGTCCTGGAGGTAGCACCCAACAAAGCAGCAGCAGTACGGCCACCTACCACCCATCACGGAAACTATCCAAGTTAGACGAACCAGACATGCGAAACACTGTTGGAGAAGTAGGGACGAACTCATAAGTGACATACTCTAGTGGACCCCCTTCACATGGACGAGCAAAAGCAGGACGACCAGCTAGAACCTATATACAACAGGTCTGTGCCAATACAGGATGTGGGTAATGGTTAAAGCGATGAACTGCGGAATCGTAGTACGCGAGTTCGTACTCCAGTCGTGATATTACGTTCACTTTCGGGCAAATGCCCTTGGGTTAAATAGTACCACTACTGTTCTTCTAAGAGAATGGCCTTGGCATTAAATAACCGGGAGCAATGGACGATAGAGAAGGGTGGTGGGAGAGGGTCAGCCAGATCTGCACTGGCGGCGCGACATGATGATGATGCTAAACTGAATTGTTTGAATTAGAGCTTTTTATTTGTATAAAAATGGATTTGGCATTAAGTAACCTACAGAAGTTGATATGCCATAAAATTATTATTATTAGATAGGAATACTTGATCTCATATAACTGTGCGTAAAAAACATACAAACAAAAGCAAACAAAAGACAAAAAATAACAAAAAAATAAATTAATAAAATAAAAAAAATCCAAAGAAACTGCATAAAAATGTAAAGATACAGTGAAAGCGATTCCCTAACTTCTTAATGTAAAATAGTTTGGAACGAGTTGACACGTCGTTAAAGTCACTCAATTTACAGTATTATCAAGCCAAGCTTAGTAAATATTAAATCCTTGCAGGCATATATTTACTGAGCTTTGCTACAGCATACGGATTGTTTACAGTAACTACCCTGGTTTAATTGGTCACCCATCTAAATATTAAACAGGCTCGTTGCTGCTTAACTTCATTTAACGGGACTTGGTCGCAAGGCTATATTAAATCGTTGCAGTCAAAGAAACGAGAGCGAAGAGTATTTTAAATAAGTCAACTAACAGCCAAGTGGGGGAAAGAGAGAAAAGTGAAAAAAAAGCAGTCGACACAACTAACAGCACATGGTAGATATAAACACACAAACTGATGACGTCACCAATTTATGTGCACATCAGACAATATTTCAGTTTGCAGTTTTTCTTTTGCATTTCCAATTGTCGGCTGGATTCTTTCTGAAAAACTAACTCATAGGATTTTTAAAAATAGCAGAATTTAAAAGACGGGGACCTCTCCTCTGAGGCCTTTTTTTTTTTTCAAAAAAAAAAAAAAAAAAAGGGGGCAAAATACTTTAGATTTACCGACCAAGAAGGATTTCTACAGCTGGATTAAAGAAGGAGGCTGCCAAATTTTCTCCCCGGTTGCATTTCTTCGTAAGTATTAAAATAATATTTTTTTTTCTTTTGAGGGGGGAAAAGGAATTATTGTCAGAGAAAATATAAAAGAAATCCAAGAAGTCAGAATTTTGGTTCCGAAAAGAAAATAGATTTTTTTGAGGAGGTATTTTAAAGATTTGTGTATATTTTCGGGGATGTTTTGGAATATAATTTTTTTTTTTTTTTCAAATTTTACTTTATTTATTTTTAAACCCCCTGAGTAATTATTCTTTCTTTGATTGATTATCACTGTTTTTATTCCATTGTCTTATTTTTAAAGATAAAATGAATAATATATATGTAATCATTGAATTATTTACTTTTATATAAATTATTCTTTTAAAGAAAACTTTACTTAAATGAAATTTTTCAATGAAAGTAAAAGAAAATCGAACTTATATAATTTTAAAGAAGCTTTAATAAAAATTTAAAAAAAATCAAAGGGGGGGGAAACTTATTTATTTAAAAAAAAAAACAAAAAAAACTCATGTTTTAAATTTGAAATATCATTTCTTGGGACCCTCCAAAATATTTTAAATAATCCGTTGTATTTTCTCATTCAACACATTTTAGTCTATATTTTGAAGTTTAAAAGGTTGGGAAAAGTTAAAATAATTAATGTATTTATTGAATAATAAATCAACATTTATTGTTTCAAATACCTTTTTAAAAAAATTGTTTTATCTTGGTTAAAATAAATTCACAAGCAAATTGTTTTCAAATTTTTAAATGGCTTAGAAACGTAAATTTCTTATTAAAATATGAATACATCAAGTCTTTAAAAAATGAAAGAAACGAACAGAATTCATTTAAATAACCGTTTTTAAAATTAATTTTTTTTGTTTTATCTAAAAATATTTTAAAATGATTTATAAATTTATGCTAATATAAATGTAATCTTTTTTTATGTTAAAATATCATTCATTTTTTTTAATGTAAATAAAGTTGTCTACGTGTTGTAAAATCTCTATAATTAAATATTACTAAATTTTAAATGTAGATTTGTTTAATAATTAAACTTTAAATATAATGAAATTAAAATGTTTTTATGAATTTCAAATCATTACGTATTGTGCAGTTACATACATATTATTACACAATTAGTATACATTAAACTTGAACTAAATAATTACAATAGTAATAAATATATGTATAATTCTTAGTATTTACCACCAAATATTAGTCTTTATTTGTACGTTCCAATATTGTAAATATATATGGTTGTACATTTTTTTTATAAAGTTTAAAAAATACACTTAGTTCTACATCACAAGAACATAAAAAAGGTCATTCTTTTTAGATTTTATTAAAATATATATTTAAGGAAAAATCCTTTTGAAACTTTTCAATTTAAATATGTCGACCCAATATTATTTCATTATGACAATAAAATAATCATTAATATTTTTAATAATTTAGTTACATTAATCTTATAAATAGAAATACGATGCTGTGTATACCTCCTTAGGTATTTTAAAGTCTTGTAAAATAAGACTTAAAATAATTCTATAATGCATGCAGAGTAATAGAAAGAGGTGACAAAAAGACAGTCTTATTTACTATATTCTTCTTATCAGCACCAAAGAAACGATGTTCGACATTATATGACCCATGCCATTATTATTATACCATTTAAAAATTCAAGGCTAGTGGAGTGCATGCAAGAATTCTTTCTTGTTCGTAGGTTGGTAATATTTAATAAGCAAAGCAACGAAAGGACAGTATTGTTCGTTAAATTTCTAATCCGTCTCTACACAAAATAATGCGAAAGATAATGTTTTGAATATTCTGAGTCATAAAGTTGTAAATTTACTCGAAAATAATTAACTTTGGTGGATTTTATATCCTTAATTCGTCACGAGATCTTAGACAAAAATTCATGTTGTTATACTCTTTAAAATATATGTCTTGTTTGCTTGGATAAAACATTTTCAACTGCCTGACCCACATACATATCAATGTGCCAAGAAATTCGTTTAGTACTTGAGGATGGGGATATAAGAATTAAGCTCTAATTTATATAAATATACTTATTTTTCTTACATCATTGATTGCACTGTGACCCATACGGATGTCTATTTACCAGAATAAGTAATTTTTTTCATAGCTGAAGTCTGTCAGGAAATTTAGACAAAAGACAGTCGTCCTTTTTTTTTTTCTTTTATTTATTTATTTATTATTACTACTATTACATTTGTGTTAGGTGACCCATAATAATGTCAATGTACAGAATTAACATTAATTTTTCATTTTTGTTATTGTTTTTTGTTTATGATATTTTTAAAAGAATGTTTGGAATGTAGTCGTACATTTAAATAGCCAACAATGCTAAAATAAAATTTGATAAACTTAATTTTTATAAAGGAATTGTATGGAAATAATATTTGATCAGTCGAACTTTAGTCTTTGCACACTCAATATATCATTACTTTTTGATATCACTTAAAGTACATCTGATATATATATATATATATATATATATAGTCGGTAATTTGGAATTTTCCAAGGAGAGCTCAGTTTTATTTATCCATTAGATCTGAAGAAGTCCTGTTATATTTTTCTTCGTGTTTTTGGTTCACACCAGAAACGAAAAACAGGATGGAAATAAACTTATAATCCTAAAATAACCGGTCTTTGGTTTTTTTTTCTTTAAAGAAAGTATATATATATATATATATATATATATATATATATATATATATATATATATATATATAGTATATTTTGTCTTTTTTTTTTTTTTTTTAAGTAATTTTTTATAATTCTATTTTATCTTTTAGATGCGAGTAAAATTTAATCTTTTCACTTTTTTTTAAATTTATTATTTAGGTCATTTAACTGTATTGATTCTATTACGTAAATTAAAGATAGAAGTAAATTGTTATTTATGGGGGGGGGCTGGCCTAACATTTTTAGTTATAATTTTGAATGTACTTGTTTTAAAATAAAAGCTAGTTATTTTATCTTTCGTGTGATTTTATTATTACAATTTCCCTTATTTCTGTTATTTATTCATTTATTAGTAGTGGTGGTGGGTGATATCTTTTTTTTTTTTTTTTTTTATTCATTTTGAGTTTTTCACACCAACTCTAACTGAAGTTGTTTTTTTCCATTGAAGTCTAAGTGACAGCAAGTCTCCTTAATAGTTATTTACTAAGCTTAACTTAGTTGCAGCGTACAGTGAGAATCAAACTCACTAACAATGGTCTGCAAATCCAGCTTGCTAACCATTACACTACTCTTCTAAGTATTCTCGCTGATTTTAACAGTGCTGTGGTCTGGATGGTCTCGATTCTTCCTCGGATTTCTAGTTTACTCTGTCCCTATTACAAGTCTTTGGGGACCATTCCACGGGAATTATTATCATTATTAATGATAATTTGTTATTTCAGTATAATAAGCTATATTTTATATTATAGAAATTTACTGAGTTGAATCCTTTTTTGAATTAAAGTTATAAAAAAAAAACTTAATTAAAAAAAATTTGGCTTATTTTTTTTTTTTTTTTTCGCTTGTTAAATTTTATTTTTAAACTCATTATCATTAAAAAAAGTCATTATTTAATTTAATTTGATGCTTTTAGTTTTAAATCTAAACATTTTTGCCGATTTATATTGTATTAAATTCTAATCTAATTTTTTTTTATAAAAAAAATTAGTTTAAAATTTTTTTTTAAGTGCAGAAAGATAAATGTTTATGAAATGAACAAGTATATTTCCATTAACTTTTCCAACGATATCGAATATAAAATACTTTACGTGAATGGTAGTAATTGTTTAAATTACTACCATTCAATAAAAAGATAGTTAAAAAGTTATAAAATTATCTAAAATTGAATAAACGAGCAGTATTTCCATTTTAGGAAAATTATGTATTATCCCCCCCCCCCAACCTGTCTCAAATTCCGAAAATACCTCAACGGCACCAGGGCCTTGAATAATTTCCCGGCTCGAAAGCGAAAGAAGAATTGGAAAAGTCCCTTCCAATAACATGATTTTTTTTTTCTTTTTTAAGAATGAAATTGACACTTGAACAATGGGGCAGAATGGGTTTTAGGCCACATGACTTGGAAAATTTCCTTTTTTTTTTTTTTTTCTAGGTCACTTTCAGTTTCGTTTTTTTTTTTTTTTTTTTGTTTTGTTATTTTAATTTTTTTTATTAAATTTTGTATTTTCATATTTTATTTTTGTGTATCAATGTATGAGTTAGTCCTATTTTGAATTGTTGACCTCAATGAATTAAAATATTCTTCGGTTTTAAAGAAAATTAAACTCGAATAAGTAATATAAGTAAAGTAGGTGCACGAAATCTGACAAAACTAAATATTACGGAAGGCTTTTTAAAACAAGGCACACTCACCCTATCCGTTTGTATATTGAGGCACCCTGGTACAGTTGAAAAATGCAGAGATGACAAAATTAACAATTTAATTTTACCTTAGCCAATACCAATTGGTATTTTAAAAAAAACAGTTGGATTGTAGTGTGCGTTAAAAAAGAGTCACTGACAGTTAAAGTCACTACTTAAAACACTTATAATTTGTGCCAGAGTAGTTTTTACCTTTTTTTTTTTTTTTTTTTTAATGACCCCCCCAACCCCCTTACCAATGGTTTGATGACACTTGAAAAATAAAATTAATTCATCTAACATTTCGGTCATTTATCTACCTGATTTCATATATTTATACAGAATTTATTAAAAACTAGACGACTCGTAGACCCTGTCGTAACAATAACTTGAATTATATTGATATCATGATACGTTAGAAATTTTAATCTCATACTTGTAAAATACGTTTGTATCGCCAGATCTTAAAATTTTAAAGAAACAACCATGGCTTACCCTATAGAGACGTAGTTGTGTGTCTATATGTGCTTGTGTATAAACAAAAGGAAAATAACTGAGCTTGTCATTGACACATTTTTTTTATCCGACTTCATATTTTTATAAGGAATTTATTGGAAACTAGACGATCCGTAAACTCTTTGGGTTCCTGTTGTAACAGCAGTCCATGATGATATTAATATTTAGGAAGGAATAAAGTTTTGTAATTTTTAAAAATTAGCCTTTAATAGTTATCTTCGTTATGTCGCGAATGCGTATGTATTTACCCTCCACCACGGGCAGGATGTGACATAAGGTCAATTTTTCAGCGAAGTAAAGTTAGTTTGAATTTAGTTGTCTTTCTCCTTGGTTGGTTGCCCAACCAAAGCTAAAGAACCCAGTCTGTTCTACTATTTGCCTTATAGCTTAGAGGGTGAGACAGGTATCTTCATGCTTTTCTTTTCCGGGATTCTATTCTCTGGTCCGCGATTCTATTTTTTTTACATTGAGAATATGTATGGTTTAAATACAGATGACATTCCTTGCGAATGTAGACCCCATCAAAATTATCATTCAGTAGCAAATTGAACTGGAAATTGATTTATTCTATAGTTTAGAGCCCCTTAAGCGTATTACTCTGACAAACATCTCGCTATAATGTTCCTTTTTTTTCTGCTGGGTTACGGTTAGATTACATAGCAATATAGACATAATGAGGATATTAGATGTCAATAATAATTCATAGATTTTAGAGCAAATAAAAAAACAAAACAAAACCAAACCTCTTCAATTGAATGGTAATGCTACAGCTTGTTTCAATATTTGTACAGTGTGCACACACCAGTATGACCATGTGTTATATTTCTGCTATTCTAGGGTATCGAATAAAAATCCCCAGAGAGAAGCGTAATAATCAATATGTTGTGTAGGTAGTTGTAAGTCACAATATCGACTTTATTTTATGTCTCGTTTATATTTTCTCTTATTAGCCAGACACGATCAATCCCTGATTAATTTTTAGTTATTGAAGTTATCTCTACTCTCTCAGCAAAACAATTCATTTTTAAACGACTATTTAAATTTTTAAAATGATTTTTAGACTCTCCTGTGATTTTTTTTTTTTTTTTTTTACAAAAGCGCACTATTTTTTATTTTGTTTTTATTTACGTCATTGTAATCTTTTTCTTTTATTAACTTAGTTACTTTTCCAGTTTTTAATTTTTTTTTTCTTTTTATTTAATAATATATAAAAATTTCAACAAAAATCCTATTAAAAGTTTTAACTAAGCATTGTTTCCCAATTACTGTTTGTATCACCCACTTTATGGCTGTATATTTTTGAAACCATGAAGCATTTTAGCAACACATTTTCTCTAATATGCTTATATATATATATATATATATATATATATATATATATATATATATATATATATACCCTCTTATTTCCTGTGTCTATTCTGAATTATTTTATCCATTAGATCTAAAGAAGTCCTGTTATTTTTGGTGTTTTTGATTAATATCAAAACCCATAACAGGATGGAAATAAATTTATAATCCTAATGTGTTCTGTTTTTGTTTTTTCTTAAAGAAATTATTGCTCTGTAATGTCAGTTACATTGAGCTCTTTACCAGGAAAATTTTAATGTTCACTGTTGAATGTTTTTTGTTTTTTTTTTGTCATGGTGGAATTACTCCCAACTCCGGTTTAACTGGACCGAATAACACACACACACACACACACACACACACACACACACATATATATATATATATATATATATATATATATATATATATATATATATATATATATATAACTGACACTTAACCGCTCTAAACTGTGTCCACACTATCCTAATTTAGATCTTTATGCTCTATCACAACGTAGAAGTAAATAAAAAGATTTCTAATCAAAATTGTCAACTACTCCGTTAAATTTGATAGGTTTGATTAATTCTTTGCTTTTGGTGTGGTCCAAGCAGTATGTTGATCTGACAACGATTCTGAAAATCGTCAGCTGACTATTCATTTTATTCGATCAATCGAATAAAACGTAGTCACATGGTTTTATACTCCCCCTCCTTTTTTTTTTTTTTCGTTCCGGAGCTTTATCTCTAAGAAGTTGTCTAGACTTGTTTTGATATTTTCCCCTCTAAATTGCTTGATTTTCTAAATCTCTAGTTTCACAAAAAATAAAATAAAAAAAAAAAAAAACTGCGGAAAAAAAAAAAAACGAATAAAAGCCCCCGTTTGCTATGTAAATCTAAGTAAAGAAAACGATACTAATTAAACAATTGTCTCAAAGCGAAAATGGTTGTTAAATCAAGGAAATAGATTATAATTTGATTTTGTAAATCATTTTAATACTACTTCATTAAATCTTTTAATCTTCAGATTAAAAAGCTAAGTTACTTTTCCGAAAAATTATCGCGTATGTGTGGAGAAGGAAGAAAAAAGTCTTCACAGGATTTTATTTGTAGAAATTTTACTAAAGTTAAACATTTCGTTTTTTAGAGTAAGTAATTAAATGAAACGAAAAAGATGAGTTAAACTTGGCAACTATTTCTACAAATAAAATCATCGTCTGAAGACCTATTTTCTTTTTATTTTTTCATCTCTATACTGTCGGAGTTATTTTCAGTTCTATCTATCTATCTATCTATCTGCAGTTAAGAAAAAAAAACTCCATGAAACCCAGGGGTCGCAGTCTAAATTCCATGAATAATATATATATATATATATATATATATATATATATATATATATATATATATATATAAGCTCCATCCTAGATATTGAGCACTCTCCATATTATATTGCACAAAGCCACAAAGTGATTTAGTGACAACCAACACTGTTAACGAGCACACACACATACATACATACATACATACATACATATATGTGCGTGTTTGCTCGTTTCGAAGTTTGTGGTATGTTTAGAATTTTTTATCTCATTCTTGTAAAATTACATTTGATATCGTTGGATCTTCAAATTTTAGAGCATTTTAAATGTCCATGGCTCGTTTCGTAGAGACGTCGATATCGTGAAAAAGTAAAACAAAAAACCTAAGAAAAAAAAGGGTCTTTGTCATTGATAGTAAAACCCCCTACTTAAATATTTCAAGGCGCTTGTGGCATAACAGTTAATGAAACCGGTGATCCGAGTTCAAATCCTGGACAAAGCTGTTCATACTTCATATAGTGCTAATAGTCTTCAGAAAGGTATGAATCTAACTACCCTCCGCTTCTTCCACCAGCCATGGATAAATAATAGGGCAGACTGGCTTCTTTAACCTAGGCAAGGCAACTAGTTTAAGAGAAAGAAAAACTCTGCATTCAAACCAGTTATACTCCAATTAAAATTGACCTTGTTCCTGGTTACATAAATAATACAATTAAAACTATTAATTCTTTGTATGAAAGAGGATTTGACTATATAAACAAAAGATATTGTCAATTATTTTAAAATGAATTTCGCTAACATTTTAGTTATTTAAAAAAAAAAAAAAAATTTTTTCCCCCCTTGATTTCAACTTTGATCCTTTTGAGTAAACTGATATTTGTTATAAAATCTCTCGTATTTTTAACGATTTACTATATTGTACTTGTAAAATATAGAATATAAAATCTCAAACTGAACAATATTGGTTGTCTGAATTTCTGAGACAGATCTTCATGATTTTTATCATTAAGAGTTTTCGGACTATTGCCTTCATCTTTATTGTTATTTCTACAACGTTTCGGTCGATATGTCCTCCGGCCTTCTTCAGGTGTTCGTCGAACTCTGAAACCTACACGGAACTTCGAACTACATCCTTTATTGAATCCACAATATTGTTTTTAATGTTTATTATTTTTATTACGATGACACATTTATTTGACCCCTTTTTGACATTTGATTATTTTGGTGTAAGCTCTTTCTCGGTACAGTTGTGGTCTCATTATGATACTCCTTATGAGTTTTTCACACGAGCTCTAGCTGATGAGTTTTCACTAAAGTTTAAGTGACAGCAAATCTCCTCATATCTCCAGGACTCTTCTAAGTATCCTCATTGATTTAAGTAGTGCTGTGGTCTGGATGGGTTCGATTCTTCCTTTAGTTCCTTTGTTCATCGAGTCAATTTTCCAAGTTCTTGGGGACTGCTCCAAGGGCCCCAAATTACGATTGGTATCACCATGACCTTCTCGTCCCACAACTTTTTTTTAGTTCCAGGTATTTGTCGAGCTTTTAGTATTATTATCATTTTGTTCCATGCGGGTTTTTCCATACCTGCTCTAACTGATATTGGTAGCTGCTGCTATATAATAATAGTATTCTTTTGGGAGTTTTCCACATCAGTGTTAGCTGATGGTTTTCCACTGGAGTCTGAGTGACAACAAGTCTCTTCAAGTCTCCAGGAGACTTCTGAATGATCTCCACTCATCCTCTTATTTCCAAGTCCTCCAATTTCCGGTACAAATTCTTTGGTGACTCTACCGAGCGCGCAAATTACGATTGGTATCGCCGCCACCTTCATGTTCCATATATATATTTTTTCAATTCTCTAGCAAGGTCCAGGTATTTATCTCTCTTTTAGTCTTTCCTTCAGTTTTACCCTGTGGTCAGCCGGAACGTCAAAGTCCACCTTTCGGCAGGTTCTCCTTTTTTGTTGACTATCACTAGGTCTGGTCGAGATTATGTGATCCGTTTGTATCTAAAAATCCCTGAGAATTTTGTGCACCTCCATTTTCCAGGTCTGATTCTGGGTTATGCATATACCATTTGTTCGTATGGTCAAATTTTAACTTCTTGCACAATTCCCAGTGGATCACCTTGCCCACCCAGGCGTTTCTTTATTTGTTATTTTTTCTTATTTTTGCGTCACTGATTTCGTGAGGTCCTCTCTATCACCTTTTTCTAGTGCTACCGATTGTTGAGTTTCTGTCTTTCCACCCTTTTTTTTCTCTTTTAATTGGATAGCAAAACACTGCTTGATAACTTTATTTATTGGATTCTGCAGTTTTCTTCCTTTTTCATAACGAAGATCTGTGAAAGCACGTGATTGATAAATAAATTATAAATTAACTTTATTGTTGTAGTAGTGGTATTGTATTATTAACAACAATAATTCGTTTTAAGGAGATGGCGAGACAGCCTCGATTGTTGAAAGGGTGGTGGGGGAGACATCACCAAAAAGAGGGGACCACTGCTGTAGAATTGTACCAAGAGTACTTGTGTGTGGAATTAGTAAGATGTATAAGTGACATTTACAATCACTTGCGTTTGTGGGGGTGAATTTTTTTAAAACTGAAAATTTGTATACTAGGCGTTGGGTAAGCATGTTTTAACATTTTTGGTTTGTACATAACTATATTTCATTATAATGTTAGTGTTCCCGTTAACTGAATAATAATAAGATGCATTCAAAATATGAGGTTTCCTAAAAAAAAAAAAATCTTCCATCTGAGAGAGTGAGAGGTGCAGGTACTGTGAGTTAGTAAAGCAATTACATCATCACAACACATGCTCAAATGACGAAAACTGCTATCAAGGAGGTAACATATGTGGGTAGAAAGAATTGTAGGTAGGTGTCAAAATTTAGTTGCTGGCTTGTTCATCTCGTGCTCCCAGGAAAGTAATCAACTCACCCCTCTTTGGGAAGATTTATACAGCTATTTAAATTTTTTTTGGGGGGGGTCTTAATTCTATTAAGATTTGGCCAGTGTGTCTTATATAGCCATTAGGTCTTTTTTATATCTGGATAAGAATATACTGCTTAAGGCTTTCCATATAATATAAAAACAATCATAGTCTGGCAATAATATGAGAGTCATTCAATAAATAAAGGGAATATTTTTTTTCCTCCAAATTTTGTTCCATAAATGTTAGGAATTGGTTTACAGCATGAATCATTTTAATCTTGTAAAAAGTGTTTGTTTTGAGGCTATTCAAAATGGTGACAGATTAGTGTTCCAGGCTTGAAAAGAGTCCTGTCATCAAATATTTTTGTAGCTGAAAAGTGCAAACCATGTGAAATTTACACAAGAATGTGTGATTTGTATAGAGAAGTATGTTTTAGTAAAAAATAAAAAAAACATTTACAGTTGAGCTAAACATAGGTTTGCCACTATGAGCCTGAGTTAAAAAGGTAAGACAGTAGAAATATATGCAGTGAGTTTCTGGTAAAGAAAAAGTTCTAGGTACAGTTGTCAGTAAAGGTCATGCTGACAATCTTGTGGGATATGAAAGGACTTGTCACAATTAATTTCCTTGAAGAAGCCTTCATTTTAGAACTTTGATAACATTATAAAAGCCAGGAAATGCACCTGTAAAAACATTTAAATGGAAGTAGAAAAGATGAGGATATTCATCAAAATAGGAAGCTTCCTAAAAAAAACAAAAAAAAAACTGAATTAATAAAAGGAAAAAGTCATCTAAGAAATAGTGAGAGAGAGAGAGAGGCTGGTATTTAGAATTGGTTGCTGGCCTGTCCATCCTGTGTTTAGCCCGGTCAGCTGGGGCTGTAGAATACACCAACTGCATCTTTGCAGAGAGTAAGACCATCGCACCTCCAAAAAAAAAAAACAAAAAAAAACAAGAAATGAATGTCCTGGATATGTGACACTAAATTGCATCTGATGGCGAGGCTTCAGTCCTGGAGCTTTGGGGAATGTGGAATATTCCTTAATTGCCATTATGCTTCGGGTAGTGTAATGGTTAGCAAGCTAGACTAACAAACCTTTACAAGTGAGTTCTAGTCTCTTTGGTTGCTCCAATTGGCCTTGTGTCACATAAGTAAATTACTAATTGTCATTACTCTCAGATCCACTCTGACCCTGTTAGGGTCCCATCTAGGGGTCAAATAGAACTATTTCATCACTTACTATACTTGAAAACGTTTAGCTATGTGCCAACAAAGGATAAGGATCAAATTAAATAGGAATACTTGATAAATAGAATTATTAATGTTAAATAGCATTTCTTGAAACTATCTATGTACAAACAAATAATTAATATTAAATAGAATTATTAGTGTTGGATAACAATACTTGAAACCATTCAACTCTGTGTAAACAATTGAGCTTTGGTTTGTTTTAAAAATGTTTTTGTAGAAGCTATTCATTTACAAATCATATTTGATATATGTATAAACAGGACTTGGCTTTAGATAACCTGCTACAGTTGAAATGCCATAAAACACTACCAACCAACAGTCTGTATGTCCGGAAAAATAGTTAAAAAAATTTTTTGTTTTTATTTCAGAATTTTTGGTTTATTTATTCTTTAAAAAAATTTGTTTAGGTTGGTTTGGTTGTTTGGGTTTTATGGCATATCAACCCTTGTGGGTTATGTAATGCCAAATCATTTTTATGCAAATTGTCAGTTCTATTTCAAACAATTTAATTTAGCATGAGTACAGTTTAATTGTCAAAAACATTTCTATTTCAAGTTATTCAGTTTAGTATAAGTAAAGATTTTGTTTAGACACAATTAAATGTCAAAACAGTTCTATATTAAACAATTCAGTTTAGCATAAGCACGCAGTTTAAATGTAAGTACAGTTTGATTGTCAAAAACATTTCTATTTCAAGCTATTCATTTTAGTCAAACATTTCTAATTCAAACAATTCAATTTAGCATAAGTATGCAGTTTAGTTCTATTTAATCCATAGATTGGGCCCTATCAGGTGCTACCATTCTGGGCCAGAGTGGACTCGGGAGCAATGGCTGTGAAGGGGTGCTTCGCATTCCCCAAAGCCCCTGCATCACTGGAACTTTACCATCAGATTTTTTTTTTTTTTTTTTTTTTTTTTTAGTGTCATATCCAGGACACTCATTGGGGAGGGGTCCAACTCCACTGCAGAGGTGCAGTCAGTGTATTCTGCAGCCCCAGCCAATTGGGCCAAATTTTATTTTATATTTTTTTGGTCGATTGATTTTTAATTCTGTGTCATCAGCATAATTTTATGCTTACGACTTAGGGAATTGCATATATACATTTTTTTTGTGTGTTTTTTTTTACCCAGTTGTGATACAAATAATTTGCAAACAGATCTATTTGACCAATATATGGGACCCTGATAGCGACTATCACCTCAGGTCAGGGTGAATCTGTGAGTAATGGAAATGAAGGGCAGACTCCACTTTCTTCAGATCTTGAGCCTCACCATCAGGTGCAGTTTAGTGTCATCCCAGGAGACCCATTCATTTGCAAATGTTTGATTGCAATTATATATATTTTCAGTGTTGTTGTTGTGTTTTTTTTTTTTTTTTTTTTTTTTTTTAATTGTACGTTTTCTTTATTTATCTCAATTTATTAGCACACAGTAATAGTTTTGTGTATTTCTATCCAATACTAATAATTTTTATTAAACTGTGTGCTTATGCTAAACTGAATTGTTTGAAATTGAACTGTTTTTGACATTGAAACTGTACTTACACTAAACTGAATTGTTATATATAACTGTTTGAATAAACTGAATAGTTTGAAATAGAAACGTTTTTGACAATTTTGAAGCAATGGCAATGAAGGGGTACTCTTCTCTCCCCAAAGCTTTTTTTGTGTGAAGGGAGTAATTATTGTATTCAAATACTTGTAGTTCTGAGTACATCTTTCTCTAACCTTTTTATTTTAAGGGTTTCCTAAGATGTAAAATTATTTAAAAAGAAAATTACCTTTTTTTTTTTTTTTTTTATAAAACCATTTATGAACTAATAGACTGGGCAATCTATGAAGAATATACAGTTCATCTGAGAGAAAATTGGAACAAAAATGATTCCAATTTTGTTTGTTAGGTCAACACATGGACTAACATAACAAAAGTTTTCCAAAAAATATTGAGTAGAACGAGTTCAAA
The DNA here is from genome assembly GCA_963585895.1 of Sepioteuthis lessoniana. Classification (NCBI taxonomy): domain Eukaryota; kingdom Metazoa; phylum Mollusca; class Cephalopoda; order Myopsida; family Loliginidae; genus Sepioteuthis; species Sepioteuthis lessoniana. The sequence goes on from OY757947.1 coordinate 16,591,135, forward strand.
AAGCTGTTGAAATTGAGTAATTATTTTTTGAAATTTTAGAATTTTTTATTTATTTAATTTAATCTAATTTTTTTATTTATTTTTTTTTCAGTCAGTCGAGCTGTTGGTAAAACTAATAATAAAATAGACTACCATATATACTGGTATATTAAGCAACTTTTTAAGACTTAAATTTTAGCTTCATATTAAGGGGTGGCATGATACAAACTTTGTGCGCTTAAATAGTCTAGGCCCAGGGCAACTTGTAAGCTTACAATTTTCAGCTGCAAAAGATTTTCATTTAAGTCTCTCTTATATATCTCATTCATTTATCTTTCATATATATATATATATATATATCTCGTTCTAACATATAACATGTTAACACCCTCTGCTCAAACCTATGAACGAAAGAATTTGTAACTTTGTAATTTGATTTCCACTTTGTTTTTTTTATCTTTTTCTTATATTTAATTTCTTATATTTAATTTCTGATATTTAATTTTATTTTTTTTAATTACCTTATTTTATCTTCTGGATACGAACTGTAACTCCTCATTCGCATCTCTGCAACAGGACAGAGCATGTAAAAGAGTCATCTGATGAGACGGAGAATATACCAACAATATTCTCCGCCGAAATAAATTTATTATGATGGCTTAACCGAGTTTGAGTCTCCATTTAATTGTACTAATATATATATATATATATATATATATATATATATATATATATATATATATATATATATATATATATATATATATATTATAATTTTTTTTTTTTTCAGTTATCTGAATTAAACAAAGCAAACATTATTGCAAAATGGCTATATATAAAATGTGAATGATACAATTAGATCAAATTATTGAGCAAAGTTTCATCATTTTGTAACTGGCATAGCCAATATTATTACTGGCTGTCATAATCAGATTCATTATGTGTAACATCTACTAAACATACTATGTTGGTACAAATACTTTTTATCATGTTTACAAACCCCTCCGCTCGCTCGGGCAGGATATGACACAAGGTCAATTTTTAAGCGGAGTTTAACAGGTTTGAATTCAGAGTTTTCCTTCTCCTAGACTAGTTGCCTCACCAAGGCTGAAGAACCTAGTCTGCCCTACTATTTACCCATAGCTGGAGGGAGAATAATTGGATTCATACTTTTCCCAAGGGTATTAGTGCTATGTGAAATGCAATCAGTCTCGTCAGGATTTGAACTCATGTTGCCGTGTCCATTTCCTACGATGATAACCATTACACCACGGGCACCTCCTAAATACTTTTTATAGCCTGAGCAAGCTAGGGAACAAACCAAACCATGCTTTCTACTAGAACAGCTCTGGAATTGCAACCAGATCTGCAGGTGCATTGAGCATCTTCCAGAAATTTTTTGGATTGCAATCTGAAGATTTGTCATGATGGATATTAGCTACTTAAGATCATTTGAAATTGTTCCACTTGATATATTTTGGTCAATTTTTAATGTGTTATGCACCACATGTTGGCCCACCAGAAAAAAAAAAAGATTGATTTTTTTTTTTTTTTTTTTTTTTTTTTTGTTGCTATTTGTCCTGGGTAGATGTAGACATTGTTTGGACAGTAAGCAATGTGAAAAGTCTCTCCTGTTCATTCACAGAATTCCATTTAGATATTAGTATTATTGTAGTTGTTGTCATTTACCCAGCTTAGTTTGGCACAAGGCTTGAAATGCAGAGCTCCTGTGAGAAATATGAATAAACAATAGTCCAAAATAAGATAGACCTTATTGATGCAATTTTTGTTTTTGTTGCAGTTTTAATACTGTAGAGTTTGGTGATAACACCTAATAATATCCATTTTATATAATGTTCCACATGGGTGATATCAATATGGGGTTCATTCAATAAAGTAGTTTTCATTGTTAACGTGCTGGACTGCAACATCATTGTAAGCAAGTTCAAACTCCAGTCATGCCATTATGTCCACTTTCTGACTAATACCCTTGGGAAAGGCATGAACCCTCTTATCTCCCCATCTATGGATTAAATAGCACCACTACTGTTCTTTTTACAAGGATAGCTTTGGCATCAATAACCCATCAATGTTGATATGCCATTAAACAAAGAAACTAAACAATTATTCAATTTAAAAAAAAAAGGTAAATTTTGCTTAAAGAGTTGGCAATAGGAAGCAGTAGAAATAGGAAGAGTTGTATCTTTTTCAAAATAATTATGGGTTCTTTCAGGCTCATCATGGTAGACCCATGTTTAGTTCATTTGTAAACACTTTTTTGGCAAAAACATGCTTTTTTGTAGACATCACACATTCTTATGTAAATTTCATATGGTTTGCACTTCCTAACTACTAAAAATTTGATGACGGAATTCTGTTCAAGCCTGGAGCACTCTAATTTCCTGCAATTTTAGAATAACCTCAAAAGAAAAAAAATTTTTTTTTTCTATAAACCAATTCCAAACATTGCAGAATTTACATTATGTGGACAAAAATTATTTATTTATCTATTTTTTTCTCAAAATTCCCCTTATTCATTGAATGGCCCTTATATGTAGCCAGTGGTGTTTTCTGGATAGCACACCTAAGACCTCATGTATGGAGAAGAGAGGAATACAGAATACACCAGGACACTTTATCGTATTTACCTAGCCCTCCACTCGGGCAGGATATGACACAAGGTCAATTCTTAAGCGGAGTTTAACAGGTTTGAATTCAGAGTTTTCCTTCTCGGAGACTAGTTGCCTCACCAAGGCTGAAGAACCTAATCTGTCCTATTTACCCATAGCTGGAGGGAGAATAATTGGATTCATACCTTTCCCAAGGGTATTAGTGCTATGTGAAATGCAATCGGTCTCGTCCAGGATTTGAACTCGTATCGTCGTGTCCAATTCCTATGACGATAACCATTACACCACGGGCACCTCCAGGACACTTTATTGTTTTGGGAAAAAAAGTGCAGATATTGAATAGAAAAAAAATCTGTATACATACAAATAATTCGTACATGTTTAACTTGATGGAGGTGCTTGTGGTGTAATGTTTATAATTGTGGAGAAATAGACCTGGCTATCTGAGTTCAAATCTTGAACAAGGCTGTTTTGCATTTCACAGATACTCTTGGGAAGGGTGTGAATCCAACTGTTCTCCCTCCAGCTATGGGTAAGTAGGGCAGACTGGGTTCTTTAACCTTGGTATGACAACGGGTCTAGGAAGAGAACTGAATTCAAACCAGCTGTAGACCTGGAGAGAGGTGGGCTTCATCTGCCCAAGAAACACTATGGGAGTAGTGCCCTTGTAACCAAATCAGACTAATGAGTTTAACTTAAAAAAACAGCAAAAGGTTATCTAATAAAACTGTTTTCAACACAAGAGTCACACTGTGACCTTGGAAGAGACATGTATAGAAATCATGTGGTTCTTGTTCATGTTGGCCAATATCCACGGAAAGACTGTTGGCACCAACAGGAAATATGCGGTTATCTTAAACTTACCAAATAGCTCCTTTACACATTAAACTTGAAGAATGTTCCTCTGTCATAGTTAATGATCTCCCTTACACTTTTTGATTTGCATAAATATTGATATATCATAAATTGTTCAGATTACATGTTTAAAATTTGCATATGTGTATAATTTTTGTGAGCCAAAAAATAAAAATAATACTTTGAACTGACAGTGTAGTTAAAGTATAAATATATAGTGTATTTTTCTCTCTTTTTATATATATATATATATATATATATATATATATATATATATATATATATATATATATATATATATATATATATATATATATATATATTATAAAAAATCAGTTTATCTTTTGATAGGAACCAATGATATAGTGACTATGAAATAGTTTCAAAAATTTATTTTAAAAATATATTGATATGTATACAAGTTTATCTATTTATGAGGAACACTTAGTTTATATCTAAGGCTTTCAGCTGCACCATCTGTGAGTCATAGTGCTAAACAGTCTACCACTTATTACTGTCGATGCTTATGTGTCTTCTGATTTCTTTTTTCAAATATATGAATATGTGGAACTCTTGACGAAGACCTCCACTCTTATGTGCACCTCCAAAAACTCAAGTATATATATATAAAAAAAAAAAGTCTTGTTTTCTGATTGTTATGAACATTTAAAAAAACACTCCTTCATCTCCCATCAAGAAATCCAATTTTATTGTCTATTTAAATTTGCCTGCCTCTCCTAACTTGTTTTAGCTCTCTCTCTCTCTCTCTCTCTAATACTACTATATATGCGCACATTTGCATGCATGCACATACACGCACTAACGAACACACACTTGTATAGATGCACTTCTCCACCTACATATGCTGTGCCTATATACATGCATACTTATCTAGGTGTGCTTGCACCTAAATATGTGCACCCCTTGGCATAGTGGCTAATTTGCTGGACTGCAACATTATAATGGGTGAGTTACAACTGAAGTTGCACTATTACATTCACTTTTGGACCAATACTTTTTGGGAAAGGTATGAATCTCCTTATTCCAGTTATGGGTTAAATAGTACCACTAGTGTCTTTCTACAAAAGGTGATTTTGGCATCAAATAACCTACGAAGGTTGATATTCCATTAAACAAAGAAACCAAACCGATGAGCAAAAGAGCTTATTGTATCACTTTTTAGTCATTAGTACCTGCTAGTTCAATTTTACCTGTTCATCATCCCTGTCAACACATTCTTGGAGTCTTCTACAGGTAATTAGAAAAAAAATGTTAACACTTCCATGAAAATACCTTTTTATTATACAGGTTGTGGAAAGAAAATTTGGAATATTTTAGTGTAAAAATAAACAACTCTATTATAAAACAAGATTAATTTTAATGTAAAAAAAACAAACAAAACAAGATACACAAAACAGTAAATTTATTCAATATGGCCACCATTTTTTTTCCTTTTTAAATTATTGTATCAACATGCCTTTGAAATGATTTGCATGCCTTCAAAAAAAATTCTTCAGACATTTTATTCCATTCCTCGTCAATAGCAGTCTTAAGAGTTTCTTTGTCGTTTCTTTTCTTACTCACTCATATTGGGCTGAATTTTAATGAAAAAGTGCTTGAATAATAGAGCTAATCATGAAAATTAAATTTTTTTTTTTTTTTTTTTTTTTTTTTTTTCCAAAAATTGGACTAATCAGACTAAAAAAGAAATGTTTTAAAAATTATTCCATATTTTGCTTCCGCACCCTGTAAGTAGACCTGAGACTGACACTTATGAAAAATTCAAACAATATTGAAACTCATACACATAGATTTGCACTATACCTACATCCATACTTACTCATATAGATATGCTTGCACCTACACACATTTATATTGTGCCTGAATATGTGTGTAACATGTTGACTTTTGACCCAGCCGTCAATTGAGAAACAGGTGAATCCAGTCGAAGATATCAAGATATAACCTTGACCGTGGATGGGTTGAATTCAGTGCAAATGCGACGCTCACAGGAAGCAGGTGGGTGTCAAACAATGATATAACCCGGTGCTATGGAAGGTTGAGTTAGTTGGAGTCGGTTAAGTTCGAGTTGCAGTTCGAGGCAATGAGAACCAGCTCCCAGCAGGGGGCTTGGGCTCTCAAGACCCCAGTTGAGCAGCCCAGCAGAATGAGAAAGAAATGCTGCTGAAGACCGAGGAACTGGGGGTCAATATGTTGCAGTCTGTTCAGTCTCCAACTCACCTCTCACACGTAACCCTTTTGCAACCATTTCGAATGAAGTGTGAGAGGTATATTTTTCTAAAGAAGCGTGTTCATTCGTCATTATTGTTGATTTTGTTTCCGCATGTATATGTGTATAGTTGTATATGTATTATACGGCTATGCAATATGTGCACTTGGTAGAAGAACAACTTATTGCATCACAACTTGAGAACTGAACAAAAAGATTAATCTGTTCAAATTCCCATGACTTTTTGGTTAGGCATTGTTTAGAAAAAAAAATGTTCACCAGGCTGCTTTTTTTTTTTTTTTTTTTTTTTTTTTTTGTTAAGCATAAATGAATGGAACAAAATGTATTGTCGTTGCATGTAGGAAAAAAGAAATTTTTTTTTTATGTCTTTAGAATTACTGGAAAGTGTGTTTGAAAGCAAGTTCCTCTTTCTAATCAACAGTACTCCAACAAAGAAACAAAACAAAAAAAAAAAGCAACAACAAAAAGTCTTTGATAATTGTAACAAGTTGTTGTAATTCAATTTAATTGACTCCTTACTTATTGTAAATTAGCACTTAACACTAAGTTAAAATAATTAAAAAGCAATGAAGTCTGATTGGGAGTTTAATTAAAAACACCATTGACTACTCTTTAAAAAAAACTATTTCACGAATCGGTATCAATTCAATACTGTAGCATGTCGTAACTAACAATAGATATAGTAACCATTTGTTATTGTTACCTCAGCCAGAGAGTTGTGAATACTTTTTTTTTTGTTGTTAATTTTGAATTAGTTTAATTTTGAATTAGTTTTAATTTTAATCAAAAATTTAGAATTTAGCTTGAAGGATTTTTAAAATACTGATAGTGAGACTTCAGTTCTGGAGAATGTGGAGTACCCATAATTACCATTATTCCCAGATTCACTCTCGTCTGGAGTGATAGCACCTGATAGGGTCTTATCTATGGGTCAAATAGATCTGTTTAAAAATCATACTTGATATCATATAACCATAAATTATTTGTATTAAGAATAGTTCATCATCATCATATCGTGCTGGTAGCACGGATATCCCTGACCCTCTCTCGCCACTCCTCCCTATCGTTCATCGCCCTAGGTAGGTCTTCAGGACAACATCCTGTATCCTCACATAGCTGCTGAATGTACGTTCGAGCTGGTCGTCCTGCTTTTGCGCGGCCATGTGTGGGGATCCATAAGAGTACATCTCTTATGAGTTCATCTCTGTTTCCTAGTTACTTGAAACCATATAATTGTGTGCAAACAAATGACTATCATTAAATAGAAATAATTACTTGAAAACTTATAATAATCAATATTAGATATGAATACTTGAAACCACATGACTGTAAATTATTTGTATTTGATAGGAATACTTGATATCATACTTCACATTGGCCATATCCACATTACCCACTTATATCTCCTAAAAAGGGAAGACACCTTGATATGCACAAAGTACCCCTCACAGTTGAACATGTTTTCTTAAACCACTCTGGTCTAGTTTAAGCTATGAACAGGCACATGGGTCGGACTTGTGTAATATCTAGTGAATCAAAGTCCAGCCAGCCCGTTGGCTTGCATTGTGAGCCAATGAGAAGCATAAGTCCAGCAGAGTAAAAGTTTCTGCTAGTGCACAGCCTCCCTCTTCCATAAAACCCTCTCTATAAAAAAGACCTTGTATTAAATCCTGTCTGTTGGGTGACAGAGATAAATATCTTCAACTGACAGTTTCAAACAAACTTACCCAAAATACCACCAAACAAGCAACCTAAAGCACCAAACCAGAAGATGTCTTGAGTTTTCTTGAAGAAACCAACCTTTTCATCAAAATCTGACCCAATCAACCTTTTCACTAAATCTGATATATAACTATGTGCAAAAAAATTCTTAAATGACAACAAGTATTAAAAATGTACAATGAATGCAATTCTATAACCTCTTGGTACATTTGGACCACAGTATCTTCCAACCTGCATCCAGCGTCTTTTGTTGTATGTATTTACTTAACTCCTTAGCCTCAAGCAAGATGTACATTTGGTTTGAATTCAAAACTTTCTTCTATACGAGTTGCTTTACCAAGGCTAAAGAACCCAGTCTGCTCTACTATTTACCCGTAGCTGGGGTGAGAACATACAAATTCATGCTTTTTCTCATGAGGATTAGTGTGAAGTGAAATGCAAACAGCCTCATGCTGGATTTGAACTTGGGTTGCTAATTCCATTTCCTAGGAGGAACCACATTACTGAACATTATTATTATTATTATTAATAATGTTGTATGTTGAAGCTCATGCAAATAAAAATCAATATAGACTAGATTTTGTTATATTTCTAAGTATCTCTGTATATATCATGACCATATGAGTAAAAAAGGAAAAAAAAGCCTTTAAAAAAAATAACTTAAAAAAAAATGTAAATATGAATATACAATGAGTGCAATTCCCTATTTAATCAATGAATCAATCAGACTCTTCTCGGTATTCTCCCGTCCTGTCAACTGTGGCTGTAGAATACACCAACTGAATCTCTGTAGATGGGTAAGACCCCCACCCACAAAGAGTGTCCTAGATATGATGCTAAACAATTTGATAGTCAGTCTCTGGTAATGCTGGAGCTTTGGGGAATGTGGAGTACCCCCTTATTGCTATTGCTTCCAGGTCCACTTGGACACGGTGATAGCACCTGATAGGGTCCTATCTATGGGTCGAAAAGAAGTTTGACATTTAAACGTGTGCAAACAAATGACTTGTGTTAAATTGACTTGTTTGAAATAAAACTGTTTGATCATTTAACTGTGTGTTAACAAATGACTGGTGTTTAATTGAAGTGTTAGTATTAAATAGCAGTACTTGAAAACATTAAACTGTGTGCAAACAAATGATGAATAGTAAATAGTTATTCATATTAGATAGAAATAAGTGAAACCATTTAACTGTTTGGGGGAGGGGAAATGAGCTCAGGCTTGTTTTAAAAATGTTATCTACAAAATGTGTTTACAAATCATGTATTTGATGTTTTAAAGAAGATTTAGCATTAAATTACCTACAATGTTTGATATGTCATAAAACCAAACTAATCGGTATTCTAGCTGTTTTCAACAGTGCTGAGGTCTGGATATTTTCAGTTCTTTTTCCTATCTCTAGTTCCCCCCAATCTCTTCAGGTTCTTTGGGATTGTTCCTAGGGCTCCAGTTAGTATGTTTGTCACCTTTGTTCGATAATTTTTCAGGTTCTCTGGCAAGGTCTAAGTATCTATCTAGTTTTTTGCTTTCTTTTACTTTCATTGTATGGTCTGCTGAAACAGTGAAGTCCACTAGCTGACTAGTTCTTTTTTTTTTTCTTATTTATAGGTCTGTTTTTCTGGCGTAGATTAAGTGATTTCTTTCTATCTAAAAATCTCTGAACTGTGTGTTAAATAAAAAGTTTTAACTACAACACAAAAAATGTAAATATGAACAGAATGAGCTTGATTCCCTAACCTATAGACATGAAATAAGCCTAGACAGGTTGACATGCTTTTTAAAATCACTCAATCAACATAGTTTTAAATGGATTACACTTCTATTCATTGGACCTCAATCTAATGTTTATTAATTCTACTTTTTCTTGGCCACATTTTAACATTTTTAAGTATTTTAGTGTCTGCCATTTGTTTAGAAAATAAACATGATCATCATTGTGAAGGTGTGCCAACAGCAATGGTTTCCTTTGACTCTCTATCAACCATCCTTTTTGGCAAGTCCTATAGACGGCATCCAGTATCCACACATAACTGATGAATGTCAGTTTCATAGGTGAACATTGCTTATGAGTTTGTCTTTACTTATTCCAGTAGTGCTCAGCTCGTGTTGGATGGTTTGTGAGATGAAGATGAGTGGCCGAACAGCTTCTAGAATTCGTTCAAACCATCATGCAGCATCCTTATATAGTTTCCATCTAGATTTTTCTCAAAGCGTTTTGTTAGTTCAAGTGGTACAAACATACAGTAGTACTAATCCAAATACAGCTTGAAATAGTTCTTATTTCATTTTTATCTGAGAGATCAGAATACATTCTAAGTCAAATCAATAAAATCAGAAATTCTGTTGAAGATAAACAATCTCGGTTTGCTTTGCAGATAGTAAATGAAGTAAGTGTAAAGATGAGCTTCTCAAGATCAAAACTAAAAGCTGTCAGCCAAGAAGAAAGACTTTAGAAGTGGAAAGAACATTTCAAGAATCTATATAGAAACTACTGAAATCATAGCCAAACCAAGTAAAAAAAATTGTTCATGACCAACTAGACATTATCATACTGTGCAAACACTCTTTGCTGTCAAGAAGACTTGTCAGGAGCAATAGCCGATAGGGTTTGTCAAATAACTGTGCAAACAAATGACCATTATTGAATAGAAATAATTACTTTATTATTATTCAGGGTAAGAAGTGGCGCCCTCCCCTGCACCTCGGTGTAGTAGCTATTAAAACAACTCTGCTTACAAATTATTAGTAGTAGTATTAGATAGGAATACTTGAAACCATAAAACTGTAAGTAAAAAATCTCTTTGAAGAATTATACAAAAAATATATATGTACAATGAGTGCAATTCTCTAAGCATTAAATAATCCTTGACAAGTTGACATGCTATTAGAAATGAAAGCCACATGAAGCTAGGGAGGTGGTCTGGGGAATTTGGAAGGTACTGCACTTTCACAATAGTGTGTGCTTTTTTTCCCCAAAAAATATCATGTTCAAAGATTATGGAAACTACGTCCATAATTTTTTTTCAAAGTATCACTGACTCATCCAAACGTGTTGCCCAGTCTGCTGAGGTCGTAGAATATACCGACTGCTTCTCTGCAGAGGGTTAAGACTCCCCTTCCTAGTGAGTGTCCTAGATATGACACTAAACAATCTGTTGGTGAGGTTCCAGTAATGCTGGAGTTTTGGGGAATGCGGAGTACCCCTTTATTGCCATCGCTCCGAGGTCCACTGTGGCTCAGAGTGGTAGCACCTGATAGGGTCCTATCTCTGGGTCAAATAGAACTAAACCATAGTTTCTTGAGTTTACTGATTTTTTTTTTTTTTTTTTTTTTTTTTTGCATTTAAACTGCGTATTTATGCTAAACTGAATTGTTTAAAATAGAACTGATTATTTGTTTAAAAATTGATTTGGCATTAGATAACCGACAAAGGTTGATATGCCATAAAACCGAAATAACCAATCTTCATCCAAACATAATCGCTTTATTATATATCTTCGGTTAAATTCTAAAATTGAAAGTTTCAATACATTTTCATCCAACCTTGTATATACACATAAGCAGGTATGACGCTGATTTTCCCGCCTTTGTTGAAGAGGTAGGGGTGCTGGGATCAGAATCCCTAGTGCTAGCTTTTTGCTGTTTTTCTTAAGGAAGAAAATATAGTTGATCTACGAGCAAGAACACCGTACTCTTATCTTGGCTCAGAGTCTACGAGTTGTCATTTAATAAGTTTAAATTAGTTTGGCACAAGTCCAGAAGTATCGAGCACCGATGGTTAGTGAGCTAGACAAACAAGAACGACATATTCATATCTCAGCTCAAAAGCAACGAGTCACATTTAATTTTGGCATAAGGCCAGGAATATGGAGCACTTATGGTTAGCAAGCTAGACATACCATACTCTCAGCCAAAAGTTGTCATTTACTAAGCTTAGTTTGGCACAAGGCCAGAATTATGGAGTACTGATAGTTTGTGAGCTAGACAAACAAGGACATCAGTCTCTTATTTCAGCCCAAAGGGTTTTAGTTGTCATTTACGAAGCTTGGCTTAGTTTGGCACAAGACCGGAAGTATAAATCACCGATAGTGAGCTCGACGAACAAGGACACCATATTCCTATCTCGGTTCAAAGCAATGGTTATCATTTGCTTAGTTTGGTTTGGCACAAGGCCAGAAGTAGTGGCAACATAATTTGGCAAACAAGACAGACACCATACTCTTAACTTAGCCCAAAAGCGGGGAATTGTCACTAAGTTTGGCACTAGGTCAGATTTATGGAGCGCCGATGGTTAATGATCTGAAAAAAGAAAAACCAAGGACACACTCCTATCTCGGCTACGAGTTGAAGTATGGAGCACCGATGGTGAAGGTGTTAGCCTAGCTCACTAACCGTTACAACCATCGGAGGCGACCTTAATGGCTGGGAGTTGTGAATTTATGTTGAGGAGTCAGTTAAATTTGGCAGCATTGAGGCTGAGTTAGGTGAGTGGATATTTTAAACTTGAATAGTATAAAAATAAAATGCAAACTGGACTTTAACTCTTAGATAGGGCGGATTGCAAATGACTTTTGTGTGATAATAGACTTAAAATGAACAAATGCCTGAAAAGGCTCCCATTTGATTAGCACTGTCACATTTGACCATTTCTTTAAATAGAGTTGAATAATCAACATAATCAAAGAGGTGACGACATAAAGTTGGGTGGAGTTTGCAAAGTTTGGATGATATATACTTATGTACATTCTTATATCATTATCTAAGCAAGAATTAGCCAGCATTGCCCAGGATAAAATAGTTTTAAATGATTTGGTTTATTTAACGTCATCAACTCCTGATGGATTATTTATCGTCGAAATTTGATTTGTTTATAAATTATCACAATTATAACTCTATTTTCAGTGTTCCATTGTATTCTTAATTTTTTTTCCATTTGTTTTTAATCGTTTATTAGCACACAATTATATGGGAGTGGTTGATTCCTCGTAGCGTTGTAGCTAACGTGCTCATCTGTGACATTGTGGTAAGCGAGTTCGAACTCCAGTCGAACTATTATATTCAGTTTCTGACTAATACCCTTAAGAAAGGTATGAACTCCCTTACCCAGCTATGGATTAGATAGTATCACTACTATTTTTCTACAAGTATGGCTTTTGCATTAAATAACCCACAAAGGTTGATATGCCATTGAACAAAGAAACCTTAAATAGTATCACTACTATTCTTCTACAAGGATGGCTTTGGCATTATATAACCCACAAAGGTTGATATGTCATTAAACAAAGAAACCTTAGATAGTATCACTGCTGTTCTTCTACTAGTATGGCTTTTGCATTAAATAACCCACAAAGGTTGATATGCCAGTGAACAAAGAAACCTTAAATAGTATCACTACTATTCTTCGACAAAGATGGTTTTGACATTAAATAACCCACGAAAGTTGATATGCCATTAAAAACAAAGAAACCAAACAAATTCAAGGTTTCAAGTATTCCTATTTAATACTAATAATTTATACAACTCCATTAGCCTAGTAGGTAGAGTATTCATCAATGGCCCGGGAGACTGGGGTTTAATCCCAGATCGTGTCATACCAAAGACTCAAAAATGGTACTTGATACCGCCTTACTTAACACTCAGCATTAGAAGGTACGGATCAAGGGTAAAGTGTAGTAGCTAATGAAAAAGGAGCCTTCAGGTCGCCTCCTTTATTTTTATGGTAAAAATAATTTCATATTTGATAATCGTTTGGTTGGTTTCTTTTTTTAAAGGCATATCAACTCTTTTTAGGTTATTTAATGCCAAAGCCATTCTCCTAGAAGAACAGTAGTGGTACTATTTAAGCCATAGCTGGGAGGATAAGGGGGTTCATACATTTCCCAAGGGTATTTGTCCGAAAGTGAACGTAATAGCGCGACTGGAGTACGAACTCGCGTACTACGATTCCGCAGTCCATCGCTTTAACCATTACACCACGAGGACACTCTCTTGATAATCGTTTGTTAACACACAGGAATATTTGATACCTTATAATTATTTCATACAAATGATTTTTAATCAGATCTATTTGACCCAATGATGGGACCTTAACAAGTACTCTCATTTCGGGCGAGTGGACCTGGAAATAATGATAACGAAGTGGTACTTCACACTCTTCAGAACTCTCGAACGGGGGCCCAACCACCGGATACATTTTGGTATCATATCTAGGACAGATGAATTATCATTACGAACAGAACTTGCCCATATCACATAAAGGTTGTAAGATTTATTTTCGTTTTAATTTTAGCATAACTATTTATACTAGCAAAAATATGCGCCCTCCGCTGGGCACAAGTATTTCGGTTTTAATGTTTTAAAATATATTGAATTAGAAAGACTAACAAAACTACGTAAGAAAGTATATAAAAAGATTACTTATTTTTATTTTAATCGATTTCTTTATAAAATTTACATAGGATTGCTTCTGATGGGTTTGAAAATAAAATATTAAAAATAAACAACATAAAGTAAATATTTAAAACCAGTATACAAATTATTCACACCATACACTACGTAAACCTTAATTTCTTAATGATATATAACACTCATTGCTGGACATACATTAATAACATTGGCGCCTCTGTGATAGTGTAATGGTTAGCAAGCTAGACTAGAAAATCTTCACGTTGAGTTCGAGTCTCATTCGGTATCCCATTTATGCGGCCTCGAGCCACATCTAAGCAAAGAGCTTAGTAAATTACAATAACATAAGCTGTTTTGTGGCAATATTAACTCTGTTAGACGTAAGACGCTAATTAAGATTAGATAATAATTGTTTAATAATCATTGAGAATATGATATAAATAACTAAAGGAATAGTGACGTCGGTGGTGACGTAGTTTATAATCTTCATTATAAAAACATTTAAAGGACATTTTGTTTTTATTGTTTATTTACCCCCAGATTGTTTATTCATTTCCAAATGTTGGATATTATTCAATTGTTTTCAACGTTTCGTTGTATTTTTTCAAAATAGCACTTAGAATAAAAAAAAAAATCTGATTTGCTTGTATGCAGTTTTATGGTTTCAAGTATTCCTATCAAATAATAATAATTTTCAAATGTCCATTTGGCCAGTAGTGGGGGTGGGGTCTCTGTGTCATAGTGGTTAACATGCTGGACTGTGAACTAGTCGTGCTGTTCAAACTAATTCACCTTGGGAAAGATATGAACCTCCCATGCCCCCCCAGGTATGGGTTAAATTGTACCACTTTTATTTTTCTAGAAAGGATAGATTTGGCATTAAATAACCCAAGAAAATTGATATGCCATTAAACAAAGAAATTAAACTGAGCCTTTAGATTTGATCCTAACAGGTATTCGGCCTATTGGCTGTGGCTGTCGAATACGCAGACGGAGGTAATAATCCCGCCTCCCACCAACGAAGCCACCTGTTGGCCGTGGGTGGCGACCTGTCATGTTTTAAGATAGGATCCTGGTGGCTGAGCAACCCGTGACCTGGCAGTCAAAGTGGTCACATGACCTGCAACACTTCGATTTGGCTCTTATTGTTGGAGAGGCCCAATCCGATCAGTCGGCTGGTCATTTCAAGCCCTCGCACCTATTTAATTGTTCCAACCGTAATCTTCAAATTGCTCTCGTGGCAAATAAATACCCAACTCTATTTTAGAAGGTGGTGGTCGATTGCACTGAGATAGCAATATTTGAAACCATTTAAACTGTGCGCTAACAAATGATTAATTTAAAATAGAATTATTAGTGTTAGCAATAGCTGAGACCATTTTAACTGGGTATAAACAAATGAACTCTATTTAAAAAAAAGTTACGTACCAACTATTCACTTATATAAATTTGGCATTAAATATCCCACAGTGGTTGATATGGAATTAAACCAAATAACCATGAAACAATTACCACCACTCAAGGTCAGTGGGCCTGGGAGTAACGGTAGGTTTGACTCGACACTACCCAGGACTCAAAGACTGAAGCCTCACCACCAGAAGAGATTAATAATGCTGCAAGAAATGAAATAAAATCATGTTGAAAGTTTACTGCTCTCAAGGGGAGGTTTTGTTTAGTTTCTTTAATGTTATGTAAACCGTCGTAGATTATATAATGCCAATTCCATTCCATTTTGTGGAATGACAATAGGGATACTATAGAACCATAGCTGGGGTTTAAAGAGGTTCAAAATTTTCCCAAAGTTATTGTGCTGTTGAATACGCCGACTACCTCTTTGCAGTGGAGTAAGACCTTCCTCAACCAGTGTCCTGGATATGACACTAAACTGCATCTTATGGTGAGGCTCCAGTCCTGGTGTTTTATAAAATGTGGAGTATCCCTTCATTGCAGTTACTTGCAATTGACTCTGACCCGGAGTAGTAGTACCTGTTAGAGTTCCAACTATGGGTCAAACAACTATTTTATCATTTGCCATACTTGAAACCGTTTAACTGTGTGCAAGAAAATGGTCTCTGAATGTATTTCCTGTAAGCCCCCTCCCCCCAAAAAAAGGTTGTGTCCTGGGTATAAGTCTAAATTGCATCTTATGGTGAGGCTCCAGTTCTGAAGATGTGTGGAGTATCATTCATTGCCATTATCCCCAGGTCTACTCTGATTCGAATTGGTAAATCGTGTTAAAATTCTATTTTTGGGTCAAATAGATCTGGTAAAAAATATTTGTATTAGATTGGAATACTTGATGCCATGTAAATGATTTTGTATTAAGAATAGTTAGTTGAAGATATAATAGTTTACTAAGGATTATTATTAGTTACTTAAAACCATTTGACTATGTGCAAACAAATGAGCTCTGGCTTGTTTAAGAATGTTACCTACAAACTATTCATTTACAAATAACTTTATATATATATATATATATATATATATATATATATATATATATATATATATATATAAACTGGATTTATCATTAAATAGGTTGATCAAGACATATCAAAAGTTGATCTGTCGTTAAACCAAAAACCCTACCTAAGCAAAAGCCCTATTTGAAAAACGAGGTGAAATTTTCCCACCATATATAGAGGTCAGTTTGGTTGAATCCAAATCGCATATTTTAGAGAGAAACCAGGACATTGGTCTGAGTAGAGTGTTCGTCAATGGTCCGGGAGACTAGGGTTCCGTCCCAGGTCGAGTCATACCAAAGACTCAAAAAATGGTACTTGCTGCCTTGTTTAACACTCAGCATTATAACATATGGATCAAGGGTAAAGTGGAGCAATCAAAGGAATGGAATAGCGCCATCTCCTGCACTTCGGTGTAGTAGCTATTGAAAAGGGAGCCTTCGGGTTACCCTCGATTAAGTTCGCCAACTTTACTTTATACTTGGCCCAGGAGCCTTTTCTCCTTGCGGTCAGTCTAGTATTTGTGCAGGAATAATGAAGAAAAACAAACAAAACAAAACAAAAAATCTCACAAAATAAAGGTGTTAGAAGTTTACAGCTGTGAGTCTTTCACTTGTATATTCACCACACCCCACTGAGGTCCATCAGGCTGTCTAGGGATGAGGGCATAGCTGGGGGTAATTAACATGGTGGGTAGGTGGGTGGAGCAATGTCCAGGCAACAAATATGAGTGGAATTCCCTTTGTTCGGTTGTATGGGAAGTGCTTGGTATGAGATATGGCAGGTGCCTCTTCTCTGTTATGTAAACAAACATTTAAAAAAAAAAAAAAAAAAAAAAAAAAAAGCTTGAATGTCTGTGGGACTTTTTTATAGAAAAGAGAAAGGGAGAATAAAGACAGACAAGTGGTCATTAGCTTAGCACTTTATCTGTATTTGAAAATAGAAAACTGAAGGTAGATGGGTCTGGCAGGGTGCTGAGGTGCGAATACCCCCCCTAAAAAGTGTGTGTGTGTGTGTGTGTGTGTGTGTGTGTGAGATTTTAGAATCTTGACAGATGATTAAGAAAAATATTTCTCATCAGATCAAGTGCCTTGACACACTTGTATTATTAAAATGCTATTTTAGAACTTTGGGTTGGTGATAATTATTAATATAATAATAATTCTTTTCGTTCTTTCAAGCTTTTCACATCAGCGTTAGCTGATAGTCTTTCATGGAAGTTCGAGAGACAGCAAGTCTCTTCAGTGCTCTTCTTAATTTTGATGGTCTCAGTTCATCCTCTGATTGCCGCCCCTTCCAGTCTCCTTACCAACCTATTCGGGGGCTGCCCCGAGCGCACTTATTATAAATGGTATCGCTGTCATTTTCATGTTCTCTGACAGACTTGACTCTTTTCGTTTTCATTCTTTGATCCGTCGGGACAGCAAAGTCTTCTATTTGGCAGGTTCTTTTTTTTTTTTTTTTTTTTTTTTTTTACTATTAACCAATTTTGTTTTGCCCTGGTGGGAAGGAATGATTTTCTCCCTGTATCAACTTTTCCTCTATACGTAGTGTCACTCGCAAGGAGTAACATTTTTTTTTTTTTTTTTTTCTAGCATTATTGCTACAAGGCTTCCATATTCAGTTGTCTTAATGTTTTTTATTGAAAGTGGGCGAGCTGCATCATAGTCCGGCAAGACTCTAGCCTCAGCTCGTGCCCGACCTTTCCCTCCCCTAAACCCCCACTATAATCGACTTTCGGGTCACTGACCTTGTGTCAAGTCCTGTCTGGTGGGAGGCAGTGACAAATATCTAGGTTACTTTTAGTAGTTTAATAGTTGTTGGGTGGTGAGCTTGATTCTCACTGAGTGCTTCTATATTTCTGGACCTGTGCAAAACCAAATTTAGCTTATGGTCAAATCACGCTGATAACACTGGTTTCTGCCAGATTACTGGAGTTAAGCATTGGTGAACCTGATAAATATTTAGATGGGTGACCTCAACGGCAAACTGGGGCATGTGCGCTATATCTAAGCAGTTAAGTAAATAATCACGATTCAATATTTACTAAGCTTAGCTTAATAATACCCCCCCCCCTAACAAGTGTGTGTGTGTGATTTTAGAATCTTGACAGATGATTAAGAAAAATATTTCTCATCAGATCAAGTGCCTTTATTTGTCGCTGCCTCCCACCAGACACGACTTGACACAAGGTCAAAAGCCCGAAGGCCAATTAAAGTGGGGATAAAGGGGAGGGGAAGGTCGGGAAGGAGCCGAGACTCGAACCCTGCTTGTCTGTGCTGCTCATCGGCTCACTTAGTGCAATGTGAGCCTGATGAGGCAAGCAGTTTCACGAACCCAAATGTGGGTCCGGGCACGTATGCCAGTTAACGGCTTAAACTAGACGCTTGGTCTAGTGCCGTACAAAGGGGACAAAAGTGCAGCTCGCCCACCCGAAGGTTGCCCAGCCGAAGCTGGGGGCCTATTCGGCCCCGAGTCTGCTCTTGGTTTCGAGCACCCATCCGGCACGAATGCCAGACGGCCCAGCTATTGACACACTTGTATTATTGACTCATTTTAACGGTATGTCATTCCGTCTAGGGTTATTTTACGTCGAGAGCCAAGGGAATTGCGTTAATTATACGTTTATATTTACATTTTTATTGTATTGTTTCTTAAGAGTTTATTTTTGTACACAGTTATGTGGTATTTAGTATTCTTATCTAATATTAATAATTCATATATTGATTTCTGCTAGATCACTCAAGTTAAGCACTGGTAAGCTTGCTAAGTTCTTAGATGGGTGACTACTAAGGAACATTAGGTGCTGTAAACCGGACTAAAAACTTAATTCTAAAAGTGAACCGAAACTAGACTACCCCCTGAATGTGTTGGGCTCTTCTTATAATAGCAGCCATTGATGATATTGGTGCTTCTATTTAGAAAAGACTAAAGGGTTCGGATTAGTTTTTCATATCTTTGTTGTATCTGGAATTAGGATAATTACAAAAAATTTAATTCATTGCGAATGCAAACCCCCACAAAATTATCATTTATTTGCAAATTGAGTTGGAAATTGTTTTATACATTCAGAGTAGTTCCCCTTTGTATGGTTGCATTTTTGTATATTTGTTATTGTTGGGATTTTACCTGTTAATAAGACGAAATCAATATTTGCAGTGTAAGGAAAAATAAGGTTTACTGTAACACGAGACGTGACGAGAGAAAAGGAATACAACAATTTGGTTGAAAGAACAAAGGTTTATATTTAGTGAAAGAGAAAGAAAAGAAGAATTGCAAAAAGAGGTGTCTTCTGCAGACTCAACTATAGCTCTTGTCTTGGTAACAGTTCTTTCAGTTTCATGTAGTTTTGATGGCTGGTCCGTACGAATTAAAAGGTTTGAAGAAGGAAAATTTTGGGCCCCCCCACGGGATGATCATCCTCGTATGTAGTGCGCCACTTGCTGTTGCTAACTCGTAGCCTTGCTTCGTCAGCGGTCAAGATTCCGTCTTACATCGTTGGTGTCAAAAGGGAAAAGGGTCTGTTAGTCTGAAGAACGTGCGCACGTGTGGTGGTACGGCAGATGTGCTGATAGCGGCCCGTGATTGGTTGTTTTTCAGACAATTACGGGTCACGTAAAAGGTGACTCCATAAATAATTTCCAATATTATGCCTCTTTGAGCATCTCCGCTTTTTATTATCTTCTCACAGCAACATTAAAAAAAAAAAAAAAAAAGTATCTTTCCACAGAACATATCATGTTTTGCTGCTGGTACGGATTTCCATGACTCTCTTTCTCTCTCGCTATTCGTTTCTATCATCCATCGCTTTCGGCAAGTCTTTTAGACTACATCCTATGCCCGCACAGAGCTGTTGTAGATAGGTTCTAGTTGGTCGTCCAACACTTGCACGTCCGTGTAAAGAGGCCCATAGGAGAATGTCGCTTATGAGTTCGTCGTCCTTCAGCAGTGTCCTGCATGTCTTGTTCGTCTAATTTGGATGGTTTTAGAGATGGGAGGTAGGTGGCTGTACAACTGTTTTGTTGAATGTTGCTTCCAGGATTTGTTCAATATAGCTCGTAGCATTACGGTGCAATTCCCGTCTAGCTTTTTCTCTGTACACTTAGTCAGCGTCCATGTGGCGCATCCATATAATTAACACGACCCAGTAAAATTAACACGACCCCTGCTTGGAAAAAGATTGCATTTTATTTTATCAGATAAGTTTGACTTCTGTATGATCGATGACCTATCGATAGCAGTCCATGCTTTCGCTAGTTGCTTATTGATATCATTTTCAGTAGATGGGGCGCTGCTTCCGAGGTCGGTGAACTAGTTTCAGCAAACCACCGTTTCATATAATATATAAGTAAAGTAAAGTTAGCGACCATAGTCGAGGGTGACTCGAAGGCTCCCTTTTCGATAGCTACTACACCAAGGTGTAGGGGAGGGCGCTACTCCATTCCCTGGATTGCTCCACTTTACCCTTGAACCGTACCTTATAATGCTGAGCGTTAAGCAAGGTGGTATCAAGTTCCATTTGTAAAGTCTTTGGTATGACTCGACTTGGGATTGAACCCAGGTCTCCCGGGCCATTGGCGAACACTCTAACCGCTGGGCCAATGTCCCGGTTATATCTCAATGAAATTTCCCAGAAATGTCCTTTTTAAATTTTACTATTTTTTTCTGAAATCATCCAATTCAATCTTGATTTTTCTTTTCACACTATTGCTGTTTTTGATCTGATTAGGCAACTTGTTCCAAAAATATTATTTAAAAAATCCAATTGGTTAAGAGGCTTAGTTTTTGAAATCTACCTTCACAGTAAATTTCCAGTTTCAGGAGAAATATTGAAAAAATGTCTACCATAAATAGAAATTCCATTAATTATTTTGAAAGTTTCAATTAGATCACCTCTCAACTTTGATTTTAATAAATGAAGTCAATGGGAGGGGAATAAATAAAAACTTTAATAACTGTAATAAAATAAAAATGATTAAAGTTAGTAGTTCCTTTTTGGGTCGCTGTTTGGTTTTACGGCATGTTGGGTTATTTCATGCTATTTTCACAGATGGTTACAAGTCTACTGATTTTCAAAAATATCTCTTGTCCTATCAGCTAGGGCTGTAGAATACACCGACTGCCCCTCTGCAGAGGGGTAAGTCCCCCCCCACACGAATGTCCTGGATATGACACTAAACGATCTAATGGTGAGGTTCCAGCATTGCTGGAGCTTTAGGGAATGCGGAAAACTCTTTCATTGCCATCGCTCCCAGGTCTATTGTGACCTGGAGTGGTAGCACCTGATAAGGTTCTGTGTACATATGCTAAACTGAATTGTTTGTAATAGAACTGTTTATATGTATAAAAATGAATTTGGCATTAATGACCTACAATGGTTGATGTACCATAAAACCAATCATATCTATTTGATTAAGAGATTAAACCCTAACAAGTACAACCACTCCAGGTCAGAGTGGACCTGGGAGTGTTGGGAATGAAGGGATGACTCAACACTCCCAGAGCTCAAGAAATAGAGCTTTATCATTGTAGACAGCTTAGTCTCATACTCAGGACAATTTCTTTTTTTTTTTCCTAAATTAGTAACAGCAAATTTTATCTTTTACGTATTAATAAAATGTGCTATGGGTTCGCCATCCTGCTGGGTTAAACAAATCAGTTCGTTGAATACAAAGGGAAAAAGAGACCTCCTTTTTAGAAGAGATTGAATGGTCAGTTTAGAACCACCCCAACAAACTTGACCCCCTTCTGACTAGCCAGCCAGCCAGCCAGAAATGAGTTGTCATATACAACGCCACTAAGTGGTCAAGACTTAATGGCAACTGTTTTTGTATTAATGAAGTTGGCTCGAAAGTAAAGAGACAGTTATGTATAAATCAGATTGCAAGATTAGAATTGTATGCTTTTTATAGCGTTGTCCATTTCCATAGCAGGTGTTCAGTCTCTTCACCCTCGTGATTTTCTCGTTCCATCACCTCCTACTGTGGCCCTAGCTTTCTTCTACTCCGTCTCTCTCTCTCCCGTCTCTCTCTCTCCCGTCTCTCTCTCTCCCGTCTCTCTCTCTCCCGTCTCTCTCTCTCTCTCTCTCTCTCTCTCTGTGCATCGTCTTTCTCCCGTCTCTCTCTCTCTCTCTCTCTCTGTGCATCGTCTTTCTCCCGTCTCTCTCTTTCTCTCTCTCTCTCTCTCTGTGCGTCGTCTTTTTCCCGTCTCTCTCTCTCTCTCTGTGTGCGTCGTCTTTCTCCCGTCTCTCTCTCTCTCTCTCTCTCTCTCTCTGTGTGCGTCGTCTTTCTCCCGTCTCTCTCTCTCTCTGTGTGCGCCTTCTTTCTCCCGTCTCTCTGTGCGTCTTCTTTCTCCCGTCTCTCTCTGTGCGTCTTCTTTCTCCCGTCTCTCTCTGTGCGTCTTCTTTCTCCCGTCTCTCTCTGTGCGTCTTCTTTCTCTCTGTCTCTCTCTGTGCGTCTTCTTTCTCTCTGTCTCTCTCTGTGCGTCTTCTTTCTCTCTGTCTCTCTCTGTGCGTCTTCTTTCTCTCTGTCTCTCTCTGTGCGTCTTCTTTCTCTCCGTCTCTCTCTGTGCGTCTTCTTTCTCCCGTCTCTCTCTGTGCGTCTTCTTTCTCATGTCTCTCTCTCTCTCTCTCTGCGTCTTCTTTCTCTCATCTCTCACTCTCTCTGCGTTTTCTTTCTCCCGCCTCTCTCTTTCTCTCTCTCTCTCTGCGTCTTCTTTCTCCCATCTCTCTCTTTCTCCCGTCTCTCTGTGCGTCTTCTTTCTCCCGTCACTCTCCCGTCTCTCTCTCTGCGTCTTTCTCCCGTCTCTCCCGTCTCTCTCTGTGCGTCTTCTTTCTCCCGTCTTTCTGTGCGTCTTCTTTCTCCCGTCTCTCTCTCTCTCTCTCTCTCTCTCTCTCTCTCTCTCTCTGCGTCTTCTTTCTCTCGTCTCTCTCTCTCTCTCTCTGCGTCTTCTTTCTCTCGTCTCTCTCTCTCTGCGTCTTCTTTCTCCCGTCTCTCTCTCTCTCTGCGTCTTCTTTCTCCCGTCTCTCTCTCTCTCTCTCTGCGTCTTCTTTCTCCCGTCTCTCTCTCTCTCTCTCTCTCTGCGTCTTCTTTCTCTCGTCTCTCTCTCTCTGCGTCTTCTTTCTCTCGTCTCTCTCTCTCTCTCTCTGCGTCTTCTTTCTCTCGTCTCTCGTCTCTCTCTCTGTCTCTCTGCGTCTTCTTTCTCTCGTCTCTCGTCTCTCTCTCTCTGCGTCTTCTTTCTCCCGTCTCTCTCTCTCTCTCTCTCTCTGCGTCTTCTTTCTCCCGTCTCTCTCTCTCTCTCTCTCTCTCTCTGCGTCTTCTTTCTCTCGTCTCTCTCTCTCTCTCTGCGTCTTCTTTCTCTCGTCTCTCTCTCTCTCTGCGTCTTCTTTCTCTCGTCTCTCTCTCTCTCTCTGCGTCTTCTTTCTCTCGTCTCTCTCTCTCTCTGCGTCTTCTTTCTCCCGTCTCTCTCTCTCTCTCTCTCTGCGTCTTCTTTCTCCCGTCTCTCTCTCTCTCTCTCTCTCTGCGTCTTCTTTCTCCCGTCTCTCTCTCTCTCTCTCTCTGCGTCTTCCTTCTCCCGTCTCACTCTCTCTCTCTCTCTCTCTCTCTGCGTCTTCCTTCTCCCGTCTCTCTCTCTCTCTCTCTCTCTGCGTCTTCTTTCTCCCGTCTCTCTCTCTCTCTCTCTCTCTCTCTCTCTCTCTCTGTCTACGTCTTCTTTCTCCCGTCTTTTTCTCTCTCTACGTCTCTTTCTCCCCTGTATATTTTTCTGTCTTTTCACTTCCGTGTCTCTTTTTCTTCTCCTTTATCTCTCTCCCAACTCTCTTTCTCTTTTTATTTGAAGTTTCTAAGAGAGACGATTTGTTTTTGAGTGCTTTCTAAATTGTCAATATTTTCTGTTTTCCTGTACTCTTAAAGAAAATGAAATTGCTACATCCTAAATATTTCACTTTATTCAAGATTAAAAGGAGTTGTAATATGGCTTGATTACAGTAAATAGTCCCATACATAGGGTCCAAAATACAAAAGTATCAACAGTACTTGGACCCCATCCTCACAATGTTACATATTCGGCTCACCTCTTCATGTATTCTTTGGCCAATGGTCAATCACTGTTCCATACAGTAGTTCATCTCTTCACTGGGATGTTAGTAACAAAGACATTTTATTGTGTACACATTCTTTATTCATTTCGACATCTTTTCAATCGAACAATTGACTCGCACGGGAATTGAAATATTGAAATATATTATCACACAAGTTTTAACGGCCTGGAAATTTCAGTTTCTTAGGCTAAAGTAATTCAAAATTAAAATCCAATTTCTTGCTTCTAGAATTGACCTTCAATGAAAACCTAGCTTTCACCTGCCCTTAAAGTTGACCCCAGCTAGACACAACAATCACGTTCTTGGGCACAATGGTTTAAATCTTTCAAAATACTCCACAATTCATGTCAAATATAAGATTCGGCTAATCTATTACGTAACAAACATACCCAGTTCAGGATCTTTCATTTTATCTTTTATATCAGTATAGTTTTTAAAAATATAACTTACTTATTAATATTATTTATCTACCAAATTTTAAAATAGAAATCAATATTTTATGTCAGAATGTTATCACACACACACACACACACACACACACACACACACACACACACACACACACACACACACACAGATTTATTGTTTATTTTTGTTTGTTCCATAAAGTGTAAATGTCTGAAATTAGTTTATAGCAAAAAATATTTGTTTTGAGGTTATTTAAAATGGTGGAAAATCAGTGCTCCAGGTTTGAGCAGATGTCTGTTATCCAATTTTTGGTGGCTGAGAAGTGCAAATTACAGAAGAAAATTACAGAAGAATGGGTTTGCCACTTCAAACCCTAGTTGAAAAGACAGTCCATGGAGTGGAAACACATTCTCTAGTTGTTAAAAAAGTTCCTGGTGCAGCAGTCGGGAAAGAAGGTCATCTTGACTGTCTCTTGTGAAGCTGATCACCATTGACTTTCTTAAAAAAGGTGCAACTGTAAACTGTGCTTTTTCTTGCCAACACGTAAGGCAAAATTCACCATATTTATTGAATGACCCTTGTATAACCCCAACATCACAAATACCATGTCAACACTCTCTATTTCAAAAGTATTAAAAATTCTCTCAGAATAAATTGATTTTGGTTGGACTCTTAGCATTTTGAATGGAACCATCATGAACAATGACTTTTATAGCTTTGTATCATGTTCATGCCTTAAAATGTTGATTTACATAAATTTTGCTGTCAGTGTTCATAATGTTTCATAAAGAAAAAAAAATGTGGCTTGTTATTTTGGGCCCATAAAAAAGAAAAAGACAAACAAAATCTGAAATAGATGAAGAGACTTCATGCTGAAATAATAAAAATGACCTTTAAAAATCTCAAACATGTTTTACTCCTTATTTTTCAAAGAATATATTCATGTTTCAACTTAAATAGAAAATTATTTAGTCAAAATTTATTGAAATATTATGAGGGAAATTTTAATTATACGACATTGAGCCTCATCTAAGTTCTGTATATGTATATCTGATATGCTAGTGGATTATGTTTAGTTGTTGGTGGTTTGGGTTTTATGACATATGAACCTTTGTGGGTTATTTAATGCCAAATCCATTTTTATACAAATAATCAATTCTATTTAAAAAAATTCATTTTAGCATGAGTTTAAGTGTCAAAAATATTTCTATTTCAATTTATTCAGTTTAGTCAGACAATTCTAAATATAGTTTTGTCCACACACAGTTCAATGTCAAAATAGTTCTTTCGAGTAATTCAGTTGAGCATAAGTACACTGTTTAGTTCTACTTGACCCATAGATAGGACCCTATCAGGTGCTACCACTCAGGGCCAGAGTGGATCTGGGAGTGATGGCAATAAAGGAGTATTCCACATTCCCTAAAGCACCAGCATTACTGGAACCTCACCATCAGATTGTTTAGTGTCATATACAGGGCACTCGGTGGTGGTGGTGGGGTCTTATCCCTCTGCAGAGGTGCAGTCAGTGTATTCTACAGCCCCGGCTGACTCGGCAAGGATTATATCTAAGAATGTATCAAGACCACTGATTTTAGGGCCCAAAAACCGACTGGCTTTTGTTTTTTTGTTTTGTCACCGTAAGTACACCCCTACCAATTCTTTATAAGATGTCAATTTTCTTTGAAACTGAAAATGTCAGGATTTTATTATTTCTGGTGGAATATTATACAATGAAAAGAGATTAGATATTATTTATGACCAAACTCCACAACATTGAAACTCTGTAATCAAAAATAAAGTTGAATAAATATATACAGGAGGTTGACTTATTTAGACAGCTAAATATTTTTATTTTTGGTTAGTTTCATTGCTGTAAAGTTTGTTAATAAATAGTATTTAATGATTATTGTGTGTTAACTTGGACCTTAAATCCTGATATTCATCCTGTTAGCCAAGGCTGTAGAATATACTTACTGCACCCCTTTGCAGAGGAGTAAGACTACCTCCAATGAATATCCTGGGTATGACGCAAAACTATTTGATGGTGAGGCTCCAGTCCTGGAGTTTTGGAGAATGTGGAGTATCCCTTCATTGCCATTTAACTACTTACTATACTTGAAACCATTTAACTGTGTGCAAACAAATGGCTGATGTTAAATTGAACTGGTCCAGAAGACCAGGGTTCAATCCTGGGTTGAGTCATACCAAAGACTTAAAAAAATGGTACTTGATGTCACCTTGCTTAACACTCGGCATTATAAGGTAGGGATCAAGGGTAAAGTGGAGCCATCCAGGGAATGGAGTAGTGCCCTCCCCTACACCTCGGTGTAGTAGCTATTGAAAAGGGAGCCTTTGGGTCACCCTTGACTAAGGTTGTCAACTTTACTTACTTTTTATTAATATTACATATCAATACTTGAAACCATTTAACTGTGTGTACAAATAAAAATATTAGTGTTTGATACCCATTGTGTGATATAATTAGCATTCCAAAATTTATCATACCCCTTCCCCGAAGAAAAAAAGTTCATATCACATCTATCAAAAACTATTGTATAGATTCTTGTAAGATAGATAGACTGAAAGAGGGTTTTTTTTTTTTAAATACTAATTACATTGCACAAATTTTAAACGGAACACTACCAACAAAAATAGAATGTTTTAAACTTTTATCTTTTTCGTTTCATTTAATAACTTACATGCCCTGATGAAGAGCTAAAAATCAAATCTTGTAACATTGTCAAATAATTCAATAAATAAAATCATCCTTGTTTTTTTTTTTTCCATCTCTATACATTCATTATATATATATATATATATATATATATATATATATATATATATATATATATATATATATATATAATAAATTTTTTCCTAAATACTGTATTTGATGGCAGATCATTAATTTTTTTTTTATCATTCCCAAGATAACTAAAAAAAAGAAATTCACAAATTCTCTATGCAAAGTTGAATTATCTGCTAGGCTGTTTACTCTTATGTAATAGACTGCAATATGGTATCTAACCTAATTTTGTAATACTGTAATATTATATGTAAATGAAGGTCATTTGGATTGTATTATGTCAACAAATATTCTAATCTCTAAAAGGTAGAAAAATCAGAACTTGGCTTCATTTTCTTAATTTTTCTTCCTTATTGCCATTGTTTTTATTTCTATTCTTGTAATCAATTATTTAGCTTTGCTTAGTATGGCACATTGTTTGAAGTATGAGCCACCCAATGAGAATGGAACTCATTAACTATAGTCCGTTAGCCCAGCTTACTAACCATTCCACCATGTTAGGATTATTTATTTTTTAATTTTTCAGATTTTCCTATTTTTTAATTTTTTTTTTTTTTTATGTTCTTTAGTATAATTCAAGGCAGAATCCTTATTTTCACTTGAATTTTTTTTATTTGATTTTTTTTTTTTTTTTTTTTTTTTTTTTTTTTTTGTAATTATATACAGAAAATCCACCTTTTGAATTAATGCATTCTAGTTAATAAGCACATAATTTATATATCAGAGATTTTGCATCATCACCCAGTAGGCTAGTCTCTTGTGGAAATACTTTTTTTTAGATGATATTTCCATCCTTACTGGATGTTTAGTATCCAAAATTGAGTTTGTTATGTTAGAAATAATAATAATGATATCTTTCAAGCAAAAGCAAAATTTGAGATTTTCTTAGCTGCTTAAAAAATGGTTCTTTTATCACTTATCATGCTTGACAACTGATATATATATATATATATATATATATATATATATATATATATATATATATGAAGTTCGTGACCATGGCTGGGGGGGTGTGTGACACAAAGGCTCCCTTTTCAATAGCTACTACACAGTTGTAGAGAGGGTGCTACTCCTTTCCTTGGATTACTCCACTTTACCCTTGATCTGTACTTTATAATACTGAGTGTTAAGCAGTGTGGTATCAAATACCTTTTTTTTTTTTTTTTTTTGAGTCCTTGGTATGACTTGACCTGGGATTGAACCCTGGTCTCCTGGGTCATTGGCAAACACTCTACCCACTAGGCCATTGGGCTGGTATCAACACTCACTTTTTATTAGCAATATTATGATTTATTACTGACAAGCCACACTCCTTTATATCTAAAATTCAATTATCTATGGTGTTTTTATTTTGATAAATTCTCAAGTTTCTCTTAAGTAATGTTCTCCTGTGGGCCTCTAAAGAAAAAAGTATCCAATTAAAAATTGCACTAAAAAAAAAAGACTAAAAAAAGTATCATTCAAGTAAAATACTTATTTTTATCTAGTCAAATTTATTCATTCAGTATTTTTATATCAATAAAATCCTACTCACTGCAGTTGAGTCACTGAATTGACATTCACCAATGTCAATTTTAAACTTGTTTGTTATTTATTTATTTATTTATTTTTTTTAAAAGCAAAGTTTAACCTGATTTTCTTTTCTCATCCTTAGAATATTAAGCTATAATGAAGTGCAAAAATGGGGGGAAAAAAAGTCTTGAGAATTTCAAGGAAAGATGTCTTTTTAAAGAAACCTCATTTTTATTGCTTTAAATGCTGACAATTTTATTAGAATCAGATAATTAGCTGATTTTGAAATTTAAAAAAAAAAATTATACATCCCTATGTGCTTTTATTTATACAGCTGAATAAATGTGCTTGTGTCTATGAACTTCTAAAAGTGTAATTTGTAAAAGATGAGTATATATTTAGAATAAATGAATAAAACATTCAGCATATATATTTTAACAAATAAGTAAAGTATTAAAAAATTCTTTACTTTTTAAAATACTGTCTCATCCATCTACAAATTTCTGTCCAGTTGAAGCAAGTCTAGCAATTTCAAGAATTGTGTATAGAGGTGGACTGGAGAGACTTTTCTGTCTTTTTCCTGTTTGACTATTATTACGATCTGATAATTCTCATTATGGACAGGATTTAAAGTTAGTTCCTACAGAAGGCTTAAACAAGGTCTTTGGTCTAAACGTAGTTGAACTATGTATTTATTTAATTGTACATTGCTTCATCCATCATTCTTGTGAGGCCATTTTTATTCTAAAGAAACTCGTTTTATTGCTTGATTTCTTATTTTCTGCAATATTTTTCCTGTTGAAAACTGGAGGCTTCTAATGGCTTTGAATGGGGTCTTTTGGAGTATGGTGGCTTTGAATGGGGTCTTTTGGAGTATGGTGGCTTTGAATGGGGTCTTTTGCAGTCTGGTGGTTTAGTAAATTCCCTTTTATTACTTTCATTTTTATATTTTTTGTAATGTTCTACCCATAGCCAACTTGTCTGTTGGCTTCTAGTGGCATTTGGTGTCTGGAGACCTTTTGGAGGTTGGTTTAACTTCAAGTCTATAAATAAAAATGTGACTTCTCATGCCTAATGTGGTTGGTTTCTTGATATACAGTAAAACCTTAGTTCCTCAAGGGTTGGGAAAAATGATGTCTCTTAATGTTGGAAAATCTGTAAAATTTAAATATTTTTTAAATGTAAAAAATTAAAAATTGCCCAAAAGCATTAATATAAAAAAACAGTACTGTACAATATAACATAATAAGCTAGCCGACTGTAGTTGAGTCGCAACCCAAAGGCTCCCTTTTCATAGCTACTACACTGAGGTGTAGGAGGAGAGTGCTACTCATTTGCCTGAATTGCTCCACTTACCCTTAATCTGTACCTTATAATGACGAGTGTTAAGCAAGGAGGCATCAAGTACCAATTTGTTGAGTCTTTAGTATGACTCTACCTGATATTGAACCCTAGTCTCTCAAACCATTGGTGAATACTCCTACCATTATGCCAATGTCCCAGTTTTATTATAATAAAGAATGAGATTTACTCACTTTTTAACTTGCCCAGTCAGCTGGGGCTGTAGAATACACTGACTGCACCTCTGCAGAGGGGTAAGACCCCCCTCCTAACGAGTGTCCTGGATATGACACTAAACAATCTGATGGTGAGGTTCCAGCAGTGCTGGAGCTTTGGGGAATGTGGAGTACCCCTTCATTGCCATCACTCCCAGGTCCACTCTGGCCCGGAGTGGTAGCACCTGATAGGGCCTTATATATGGGTTAAATAGAACTAACAGCATACTTATGCTAAAATGAATTGTTTGAGTAAACTGAATAGCTTGAAATAGAAATGTTTTTGACCATTAAATCGTACTTACATTTAAACTGCGTGCTTATGCTTAACTGAATTATTTGAAATAGAACTGTTTTTCAACATTAAAACTGTATTTACACTTAACTGAATTGTTATATATAACTGCTTGAATAGTTTGAAATGGAAATGTTTTTGACAATTAAACTGTGTGCTTATGCTAAACTGAATTGTTTTAAATCGATTATTTACATAAAAATGGATTTGGCGTTAAATAACCTACAAAGGTTGATATGCCATAAAACTGCACAAACCAAACCAATCACTTTTTAACGGTGTACTTCAGTATTTCTTAACCTTTGTATGAGGGTGACTTAAAATCTTGTCTAAATTCTATTGAGGCAATTGATAATCTATGTTCTCATAAAAAAACACTTATTTTAGAGATTAAAAAAAACGTTGGTTGTTATAAAGAAAAAGTATTTCAATAATTATCTTATTCGTGAGTAATACATAGAAATACAAAATATTCAGTTTTATAGTGAAAAATAAATAAAAACCCCAAAAAACGGTTACATTGAGGAAGGTGGTGGTTACTGTGTTTGCAGGATTTTAAGCAGTTATCAAAATATCCATTGGATTTATATATAAACAGAAGACTTATTATTGAATAATGCTGTCAAAATAAAAGTTCAAAAGTTTCAATTCTTTCGTTCACTCCTCTCTTGGAAAGAAGGGACATTGGTTTATATAAACAAACACTACTTATATAATGTTCTTGGTTTCTGGAGTATTTATGATATGATAAACAAGCTTAACAATTTCCATATGTGGAATTTTTTTTAATATAGTGTGTGTGTGTTTATAGAATGTACATAATATGTAATGCTTGAGGTGTAATAGTTATGATTGTGGAAAATTGACATGGCAATCCAAGTTCCAATCCCAGACAAGGCTGTTTGCATTTCACATTGCACTTATAAAGTAAGTAAAGTTGGCGACTGTAGTTCAGTGCGACCAGAAGGCTCCTTTTCAATAGCTACTACACTGAGGCGTAGGGGAGGGCGCTACTGCTTTCACTGGATTGCTCCACATTACCCTTGATACATACCTTTTTTTTATAATGCTGAGTGGTAAACAAGGAAGTATCAAGTACCATTTTTAAAGTCTTTGGTATGATGCGACTTGGGATTGAACCCAGGTCTCCTGGACCATTGGCGAACACTCAACCCATTGGGAAAGGTATGAATCCAACTATTCTCCTTCCAGCTATGAGTAAGTATTAGAGCAGATTGATTCTTTCGTCTTGGTTAGGCAACCAGTCTAGGAGAAGGAAAACCATGATCCTTTTATGAAGGACATTAAAGTGAAATGCAGACAGTCTCATCCAGGATTTGATCTTGGCTTGTTAAGTCCATTTTCTATATGCACCTCACGAGTGTGTCTATTCACATGTATAATAGAGGTCTTTGTGTGTGTGTGTGTGTATATATATAAACTGTATGGGTGTCACTATCTCACTTGGTAGTTTTGTGGCTGACCAAATGCGTTATAATTTGGAGAGTGCTCAATATATGTGATAGCTATTATATAATATATATAATTATTTATTTATTTACTTAATAGCATGGATGTTTATCTGTGACCCAGGGTTTCATGCAGTCTTATTACGACAATCATCAAACAGGAAAAAAGATTTGAGAAATCGAAAAATACAGTCAAACGAATGCGTTGAGATTTGTATGACTTATTTTGTGTGTGCCCTCGTGGTGTAATGGTTAAAGCGATGAACTGCGGAATCGTAGTACGCGAGTTCGTGCGCTATTATGTTCACTTTTGGGCAAATACCCTTGGGAAAGGTATGAACCCCCTTATTCTCCCTCCAGCTATGGGTAAATAGTAGGACGGACCAGGTTCTTCAGCTTTGTTGAGGCAACTAGTCTAGGAGAAGGAAAACTCTGAATTCAAACCTGTTAAACTCCGCTTAAAAATTGACCTTGTGTCATATCCTGCCCGAGCGGAGGGGTTGGTAAATAGTACTTATTTTGTGTGTGTGTGTGTGTGTGTGTGTATAAAATTTGTATGGGAGAGTGTGTGTGATGATGTATGCATCTCGTGGCAGGATTGAGGTTGTCTTCTGGATATTGTTGTAGCAAAGGTTCTTAGTAGACAGGATATGACCGAATAAATCTTTTGTGTGTGTCTGTGTGACGATTTTTAACTAAGGAATGAATTATCATCATTGCATTCCGAAGAAAATTGAATTTTGATTTGTAAGCATAATAGACGAAAATGTATCGTAGGTCTGAAAGATATATTATGGGGTATTATGCAATATTACTATTTTGTGTTTTGTGTTAGATTGCAATAAAATTGTATGAGCTGTATATGCTGTGTTAATGTTATATTACGTAAATGTTATTGTAATCTATGATTGTATGTACGTAAGGAATATGTTGGTATTAAGACGTTGCAATAAGTGTTTGTATTAGCTGTGTTGTGTTAATGTTTTTTTTTTTTTTTTTTTTGTTTTTTTTTTCAAATAAAAAAAAACTTAAGTTTTTTTTCGTATTTTGTTTGAAGCATTGCACAAATTATTTCGTTTTATTTTATTCTATTTTTCATTTAAATCTAAATATACATAACTAGAAAATAAGATGAAATAAGAAAAAAATGAAATTGATTAGGACAACTGAAGTCATGTCTATTCCACATGGTGTTTAAACACCCCACGTGGCACCAACATGGCGTTCTCATGTTTACAACGTTAAAAAAAAAAAATTTAACCTTCAACAAAGTTTATTTATAATAATAAAAAAAAGTCTTTGACAAAGTTTTCCTTTGAAATTAGACTCAAATAATTATAATTTCGCATTGCAATAGCCCTCTAAATTAATTCAGTACTATAAAATTGTGTGTGTGTGTGTGTGTGTGTATATATATATATATATATATATATATATATATATATATATATATATATATATATAAATTTTTTTTAGGAAAAACAAAATATATATATATATATATATATATAAAGCAGCAGTCTTTTATTTAAGCATGTTTGATTAAATAATAAAGACACATTTTGCCTATATAATTTTATTAAAATCCTTTAAAGTTTCCTGATAATGTCTTGAAATGCCTTTAGTTGTTTTATCTATCTATTTATTTTTGTAAATATTCCATATTTTCTTGATAATATACTATTTCCCTTGATAGCGTTCTCTTTTTTTAAAATTCATCAGCATCTCAGTTTTATCCAACTCTGCGTTTGCGTAGTTTTGTTATAAAAACCAAAAAACTTTCAAAACTCTTTAAAAATACTCTTTACACATACAAGCAGCCTCTGATTATGGTCTATGAAAGATTTGAAAGCGCTCGGGACAATTTTGGTAAAGTCATCCACCAATTCGAACCTGAAACCAAGACACTTATCAGGAAACTTGAAAGGATCTTAATAAAATTATATAGACTAGTAAAGTTGTTGGCGACCGTATTCGAGGGTGACCAGAAGGCTTCCTTTACAAAAGGTACTACACCAATGTGTAGGGGAGAGCGCTACTCTTTTCCCTGGATTGCTCCACTTTACCCTTTATACATAATTTATATTGCTGAGTGTTAAGCAAGGAGATATCAAGTACCATTTGGTATGACACGACCTGGGATTGAACCCAAGTTTCCTGGTCCATTGGCGAGCACTCTACTCATTAGGCCTATAATTTTCAACAAAATATGCCAGATGAAAGTGTCCCTCCAATTTGCTTTTTAGTATTTTAATTTATCAATAAATATGATTCCCATACTTGTGGTGTTATATATATATGGCGAAGGAATTGCCGGCCGCCACTAGCGTAATGCAAAGCTCTTCGAAAGAATTGAGCACTCTGGTAGCTGATAGGGTATAAAAAAATGTAAACAAAGGCTGCTGTTGCTGTTTCTAAAAATAAAAATACCTTAAAAAAAAAAAAATTCCCTTAGCCAACGTGGTCTGCTTGGTGGACGAGTGGTCTGAAACACAGTCTAACGTAAAGTTGGACGGGTTTCGATCCCGGCTTCGAGCGTCCTGCGTGTCTAGCCACACTGAATAGTTCTGATAGAACGAAACAGTCTGTCTGTGGATGACTAATATATATATATATATATATATATATATATATCTGCCAAAATGATTCAGTCTGCCCTGTGGTCTCTAGCAATTAGAATTTGTTGTCTGCGATTGTGCGACACCTATTGGACTGTGCAGCTTCTGCCGTTGTATATAACCCTAAATTTTTGAGGCCCTCCTCATCACAAAATTCCAACCTGTGCTGTGCATACAGAAGCAATTGTATAAATCACTTCTATTCAATACTATTGATCTTAACCACACAAGACTTAGTTGGAGAAGAAACAAAATTAACTGCACCAATTCTTCGGATTTATGGTAAAGTGTTTTTAATCCTAGTTTTTTTCCCTCCTCTGCTTTTCATCAGTCACTATCTCTATTTCTAATCACTGCTTGTCTCTCACGAGATATATATATATACACACACACACACTTCTAGCTGTCCATCATGGCTGATCCTGACATCCTGCAGATTTTTCCTTTTTTTTTTTTTTTTTTTTTTTTTTTTTCTCTCTTTTTGGACATATATTACCAATTGTCTTGAGGGATGTTCATGATACCCAGGTTTCTTTTGATGTCTTTATGCCTGAGTTTTGGTCTACATGTTTTATGAGACCCTTAACTTAGTTGAGAATACTAGATCTGTTTTTGCAGGCTGCTGTTCTTAAGTCTTTTCAAGTGGTTAACTCACCTGAGGTTGTATTGGGATACTATATCGTTCATGCCAGGGAGTTTAGATTTCTCCATGATGAATTTATTTTGGATACGCAACTACAACCTGACATTTTGTATTTTGCATAAGTGACACATCATATCGATGTGAAGTCTTTGGGCATATGCTTTGTATATTGTCCAAGTTTCTATGCCATAAAGGAGGGTTGAGAGAACTATGGGAAGGAACTCTGCACATTTAGTTTTTATAGAGAAGACTTTAAGCCAGACTCACTTCCTCAGCTTGCCAAAGGTCTTGGAAGCATTTGACATTCATGTATCTAGTTCCGGATCTAGTCTACTGTTGGCTACTATGGAGCCTAGATATTTGAATTTGTTTACTTGTGTTAATACCTGGCTCTCTATCTGTATGTCTTAGCCAACGTCATAAGATCCCAGTGGGGGTTGGTACATAACTTTTTTTCTTTTTTTGAGGTTAATTTTCAACCCTAATGCCTTTGCAGATTTCAAGAAATTGATGATTATTTTCTGTGTATCTTGTCGTCTGTATGCCACAAAGACAATTTTGTCGGTTAACATGAGTTCATGTATGAGAATGTTTCTAGTCTTTCTTAGAGACTTAAATTGACTGGCTATTGAACAGGTTTGTCCCCAAGTCTACTCGATATACATTGGGGGAACCAGTGAAGGCATCAAACAAGACCATAGAAAGAAAAATTGGGAAGAGTATGGGGGCAAGAAGACAATTGTATTTCACTCTGTTCTCAACCTTAAAAGTTTCTGAGAGTTCTCTAATATCTTCATTCCTGGATGTAAGGCAGATATGAACCTGGCAAAGGGGTCAGGGGACCCTAGTTTCTATAGGATGTCCCATAGCATTTAGTTCATATTGTTGAAGGCTTTTTTG
Source organism: Sepioteuthis lessoniana (assembly GCA_963585895.1). Lineage (NCBI taxonomy): Eukaryota > Metazoa > Mollusca > Cephalopoda > Myopsida > Loliginidae > Sepioteuthis > Sepioteuthis lessoniana. Next base: position 16,627,745 of record OY757947.1, read on the forward strand.
AAATTGACTAATATCATCTCTGGTTTCTTGGTTTGCATGGAATCCCTGTTGTGCCTCAGGTAGAAAATTCTCCATTAAGGGTCGAGAGTCTGTTGAACAGTATGCAGGCACACATTTTCCCTGGTATGGAGAGAAGCAAAATCTTGCTGTGTGTGTATGCATATATATATATATATATATATATATATATATATATATATATATAGTGGGTGTGTATATATGTGTAGTGGGGGTGTGTGGATGTGTAATATGTGTGTCTGATTAAACAGGCCAGACATTTTGTTTCTGCCTATTTTATAGCTGATCTATTGAAGTCTTTGTAAGAGTTGTTTTCCATCTGGATGAAATGAATTCAAGAAGCTGCAGTATTTTTCCCCAGGTACTTTTAACACCCCATGTGTCAAATGGCTCACACAAAAATTTGAATGGTTCATCTACAAAATAGGGAGAAGCAAAGTGTTTGTCCTATTTAATCAGACATGTTTAAAAAAAGAAAATTCTGCTTAAATTCTCTGACACACATGTGCATCTGTATGGAATGTTTCACTAAAAGGATAGTTTTTAAAGAAGCTAAGTTTTTGAAAATACAATCTAAACATGACAAAGAGGAGAAAAGTGTGCCATTTTAAAAAAAATAAAAAATAAATAAAAAAAATAGTATCTGTGGGGAAAGGTATGAATCAAATTATTCTTCCTCCGGCTATGGGTAAATAGTAGGACAGACTTGGTTCTTTAGCCTTGGTGAGGCAACTAGTCTAGAAGAAGGAAACTCTGAATTAAAACCTGTTAAACTCTGCTTTAAAATTGACCTTGTCATATCCTGCCCGAGCGGAGGGGTTGGTAAGTATAGCATCTGCTGTATCAACCAATGTTAGGAAAATTTATTTAGATTATCTAAACCTTACCCATATGTATGTATATATAATTAGTGTATATCATGTACAGGCATATTATGAGATTGATGAAAAAGTTCTAAGCCCCACCCAGAAAGAAGAGACACAGCTGGACAATTTTGTTGGGGCAATACACTACCACTTATAAAACTAGGAAGCTAATTCAAATTTTTTAAATTTTATAAGTGGTAGTGTATTGCCACAACAAGAATGTTCAATTATGGCTTTTCTTTCTGGGTGAAAATTAATTTTTGAATAACCCTTTTTATTTTTATATATATATATATATATATATATATATATATATATATATATATATATATATATATATATATATATATATATATATATATATAGTCATCCACAGACAGATCTGTTTCGTTCTATCAGAACTCATCAGTGTGGCTAGACAGTATCTCCCCGCAGCTGGGATCGAAACCCGGTTGACTCAAACACCAAGCCAAAGCTTCTAACCATTTAGCTACAAGGAGATATTAGCTACGAAGTACATTTTTAAACGGTTATGAATCACAATTACTATTGTTTACATACATCCATTCAAACGGCCGCCGAGATCTCAATTCAAATACGAAGAGACTTGCAAAGGCGCTAATGGCAACACAATTACTTCTTTGCTAGAGAACTCGACCCTAACTAAAGATATTCTTCAGAATACAAAACTTTATTATAGTGACAAAAAGAGCCAAGGATTTATTCATGATATTAAGAGGAAAAGAAAAAAAATGACAAGCTAGTTAACTGGTTTCAGTCCTCACTCAACAGAGCTAAATCAAGGATAATATCGAATATTAATAATGTTGTGGACTTTGCTGTCCTGGCTGACCATAGAGTAAAATTCAAAGAAAGTGAAAAGGACCTGGACCTTGCTAGGGTATTGAAAAAACTGTGAAACATAAAAGTGATTACTATACTATTTGCAATTAGTGCTCTTGGTACAGTCATTGAAGGATTGGTAAAGGGTATGGAGGACTTGAAAATAAGAGGACGAGTGGATGCTATCCAAATTACTGCGTTATTGAGATTGGCCAGAATACTGAGAAGAGTCCTGGAGATTAGAAGAGACTTGCTGTCACTCAAACTCTAGTGAAAGACCATGCTGATGTGAAAAACTTTCGAGGAGTAAAAAATATTTTAAAAAATGTGTAGATTGGAGAGGAAAAAAGTTATATATATTTTGTTTTAAAGGAACATGATATTTTTGTAAACAAGATGTCTGATCTCTGTATTCCACTCACCTAATAGGATTTTGTTTTTAATTTATAACACCAATGACAGAAATAGTTTTTTTTTTTTTTTTCAAAAAATTATTTTTAAACTCACGATTTTGGCCTTGACTTGCAGAAAAGCAGACATTGTTATGAAATTTGAGATTACTGTGAAGGCCAAACCTAGCCTCTTTTTGTTTTTGCGTTATGCTGTTTTTACTAAAAGCCATGCCAACTGTTTAAAACTTGTGTATAACTAGTAGGAACATCTTGGTTAACTATCTCCTCATGAGTGTAGTGTATGATACAGAGTCAGTTTATTGTAAGCAAGGACCAAAATTTCTTTTATAACAAGAATCATGAAGGTATAAGATAGCGATGACCTTAACTTATTGGAGCAATTTGGTTGTCTCAATGATAGGGGTGTAAACAGGGTATTTATAAAGTAAATACTCAAAAATTCAGTTCAAACAATTATCATTTAAGTCATTAACACCCATGATACAGTTTTGTAGAGAAACAGTTGCAAGTTTATTATTAAGGCTTTCAGCAACCCCAGGTCAGTCAGGGTGCCAAAAGCTATCGCTGTTAAGGTTTTTTTTTTTTTTTTTTTTTTTTTGCAATAGCAATATTTGTGTGGTTTTAAAAAAAAAAAAAAAGTTAGAACTCATTTAAAAATAAAATTACTTACAACTCGTATTGAAATGTGTACAAACAAATGACTGATGTAAGATTAAATTGTTAATGTTACATAATGTACTTGAAACTATTTAACTGTGTGCAAAAAAAAAAAAATGAGCTTAGGCTTGTTTAAAAAGGTTATCGACAAAATTTATTTACAAATCATATATATATATATATATATATATATATATATATATATATATATATATATATATATATATATATATATATATATCATCATCATCATTGTCATGCTGGTAGCATGGATATCCCTGACCCTCTCTCACCACTTTTCCCTATCGTTCATCGCCTCTGGCAGGTCTTCTGGACTACATCCCGTAACCTCACATAGTTGCTGAATGTATGTTCGTGCAGGTCGTCCTGCTTTTGCTCAGCCATATGTGAGGGTTCATAAGAGTACATCACTTATGAGTTCGTCCCTGCTTCTCCAGCAGTGTCCTGCATGTCTGGTTCGTCTAGCTTGAATAGTTTTCGTGATAGGAGGCAGGTGGCCGTACAGTTGGTGTCTTGTGGGGTGTTGCCGCCAGGACTTGTTCAAGATAGCTCGCAGCATTCTTGTGTAATTGCCGTCTAGCTTCTTCTCCAGCCGTTTTGTTAGAGTCCATGTAGTGCACCCATATAGCAGTATCGATGTGACCGCTGCCTGAAAGAAACTGCATTTCATTTTATTGGTTAGGTCTGATTTCCATATAATCGATAGCCTATTGATAGCTGTCCATGCCTTCGTTAACCTCGTGTTGATGTCCTTTTCGGTTGATGCGACGCTGCTTCCTAGGTAAGTGAATTCGTCTACTAGTTTGAGGGGTTGTGTGTGTATATATATATATATATATATATATATATATATATATATATATATATATATATATATATATATATATATATATATATATATATATGTATGTATATGATCTATTTTTATAAATTTATTTCAACAATCTTTTAAAGATTTTCATTGGATGGAATACAAGATTTGATAGAGATTTTTTTTTTTTTTTTTTTTTTTTTAAAGCCAAATCCTGTTTATGCACATGTTTAAACAGGATTTGGCATTAAATAATCTACAAGGGTTGATATGCCATAAAATCCAACTCACTCATCCACATTGTTCGTTTATTATGCCAAAATAACACCATGTAGTAAATATATAAATTTGGCTCTCATTACAAATAGGATTACTGTGTGTTTTCATTAGCATAAAGATTGTTTTATTTGTTCAGTTCAAATCTTTAGGATAAACAATGTTCAAGGTTTTACTCTTTGGTGCCAGGATAAAGAGACTATCAGTGTTTCCAACTCTTGAAAAACCAACATAAATCTGACCATGTGAAAAGATAGGCATCTGCCAAGAACTTTGTGATTACTCTGGAGATTTATTGGTCATGGATTTTTTTTCTCTCTTTGTAACACATTGCTTAAAATCACTGACTAGACAATGCATTTCCAGATCGGTACAAGAAATTTGAAAAGAAAACAGGATTTTTGTGTAAAGATAAGTCCTGGGAGACCATTATTCAAAAAACAATTTGAGTATGTCCGTGTTAGTCAGCTATGCTTTGACTCGCCCTTTAGGTGCAGTTTGGTTATGTCTTGATGATGTGGATACAGGCTATCTAGAAGATAAATACTTGAAGTTTATTATTACGGGTTTCAACAGCACCAGGTGTCCCATTATCTGTCTGGGTACTAAAAACTGCAACTGTTCAGGCTTCTTTTTTTTTTTTTTTTTTTTTTTTCTTGATCTAATAAGCAAAATGAGTTTTGTTACTTTTGAGAGACAGCATTTCAGAACGAATTTTTCAAAATCAGAAGAAATTAAAAACCAAAAAGCCCAGGATGTATAGATAAAAGTTGGAGACTATCAGTATTTTAAAAGATTTTTTTTTTTAATGGCATATCAACCTCATCGGTCACTTAATGCCAAATCAAGTTAAAGAAAATAAGTCTGAAAAGAAATTCAAAGGAGAGGTCTTAGGAATTAATGATAAAGTTTAGATAATTATTATTATTTTTTTTTTTTAATTAAAAATTTTTTTTTTTTTTTTTAAAGGAGTTTATTTGTAGGGAATCGTTATCATAAAAAAATAAAAACAAACTGTGAAACAGGTTGGGGAAGAGATTAGTTTGTTAGAATATATCTAGTAAAGAAAGGGTTTATAGAAGTAATTTGGTCTTATTGTAAATTTCTTTAGATTTTTGAGTATAACTTCACTGTTTTTAGAAATGATATCACATTATTTATTTCAGTGTTTTGGAAAAAGCAATTGGAGCTTATCTAGAGGACACAGAAATCCTCAAAGGAAGTAGTGGGACAAGTTAGAAATTCCATGTTAGACGAGACAATTTTGTGGAAACTGTTGGAAAGGATTCCTTCCAAGCTGCAATTATTGCAAATTTTAAGTAAAGCATTGGTGATCTTTTTCGAGAAGCAGGCTGCATGAAACTTGACTCATCAGGTGGGCTGCACGACTAAAAAAAAAAAAAATTCCAAGGTAATTTTACATTGAAGGTACAATCAACCATTTTCACTACAGAAGATCATATGTGTAAGCATGTCTTACAAATAAGAAAAGTTGATTCCCTCCTCTTTCTCTTTGGTAAATAGATCTTTCCTACAAGAGTCCTAATTAGAGATGCCGATTTAAGGCTCTTGAATGTTTAGATCATTGAGGCCTATTGACTTTGAGGCATGTTGGAAATTGCTGATTGATGATGGCTAATAGGCTAATATTCTTTTTCTGACTGTAATATCATAAGCATTAAAAAGTAAGGTAAGTTAGTCGAGCATGTAATAGTTATTCCCCCTTGACATCAGCTTCCACAAACCTTTGAGAGTGTGAGAGAAAACAAATGAGAATGAAACAAGACTAAGTTTTAATAAACATTATTTTCCTTTTGAAATTAAGCAAATCTTTCAGAAAGCACCACAGACTGTTCTAAGTGATCAGGATTAAACAAAATTGGTGTGATTTCTGTATAAAAATTTGAGCATTGTGAAAATAGGTTTATGAAGTAACTATATTTCACATTCAGTAGAAAGTTGAACAAAAAGAACAATTGCATTTTGGGGTTCTAAAAATCTTAGAGAAATATCATGTGTAATATTCTACAAAAGTTAATATTTCCTGTGTTATGTCTGGTTGAAAAAATCTTAAGTGTATAACATTTAAAATTATTATTTTATTTTATTTTATTTTTTTTAATAGAAATTTTTGTTTTTTATTTAATTTTTTAATTTTTTATTTTATTTTATTTATTTATATTTTTTCTTTTTTCAAAAGCACTACCAATAGAACCTTATCTTGAGATGATGCAGAAGTTTTTGATGTCTTGACTGTTTTGAAGACCTGTGGCAGTTGTCACAGATTCCAATGTTCTAGTGCCCCATCCCTTCATGTTGTATTTGTTTCCAAAATGAGATTTATTGGTCATCAGGTTTTGATCAAAACTGTTTAAGCCTCAGGTCAACTCCACCAAAAAAAAAAAGAAGGGAGAGAGAAGACCCAAAAACAAATTTTTAGAATACACATGTATAGCCATCTTCATTGATGACAAATTCTTTTCTAGTTTATTCCTGTTGAGTAAGGGAGGGGCTTGTATGACACTTTGTAATATGGACTTGTCCACTGATCCCTCACTATTGTGATATGGCTGGTAGGCACTGACTTGGTCAGTTTCTTATCCCATTCTGCATAATGGCAAGCTCTTAATTTTGATGTTTACGTTCTTCTTGAGACCAACTACAAGGGACCCCTAGCGCAGCAACACAACTACCACTGCCTCTGGGTTGCAATTTGTTCGTCTGCTGATTACTTCCTTGAATGTATGGGGTCCTGGCATCTGGGAGAAAGAACCACCTCCATCTTGCATGGACCTCTCAGAACTAAGCTACTTCAGAAAATGATATCCTTGGCTATTGACCTGACCATCCTGGTATCAAAGACTTCAGTTTATTATAGACATTAAAAAATCCTTTCATCCTCGTCAAGAAAGCCTTCTTCTTATTTTATTGTCTATTAAAATCTGCCAACCTCCCTAACTTATTTAGCTATCCTTTAAATACTACTCCATTGTGTTTGCCAATGATCCAGGAGAAAGGCGTTCAGTCCCATGTCGAGTCATACCAAAGACTAAAAAAAATGGTACTTGGTGCTGCCTTGCTTAACACAGCGTTATAAGGTAAGGATCAAAGGTAAATGGAGCAATCCATGGAATAGTTGCACCCTCCCCTACACCTTGGTGTTGTAGCTATTGAAATGGTAACCTTCAGGTCACCCTTGACTATGTTTGCCAACTTTACTTTTTTAAAAAATTTTTTATTTATTTTTATTTTATTTTATATATCCATGGACAAACTGTTTCCTTGTATCACAACTCTTCAGTGTGGCTAGACATGCGATATACTTTAAGCTGGGATTGAAACCTAGCTGACTTTGTCAGTCGGATATCTTACTCCAGGCTATCGTCATTCTCAGTGTAAGTGAAGAAAATTTTCATGTATATATATATATATATTTTTTTTTACATATACGCTATCAGCTACTGGAGTGCTCAGTTCATGAGAAGAGCTTTGTATTTATGCGTATGTGGGAGCTGGTAATTCCCTCCTCAAATGCTCAACCCTTTAGAGAGCGCATATAATGATGCCTGTATGCATATATACTCATAGACATTATTGCACTTAAATATGTGCACACAGGGACAGAAGAGCTTCTCTCAGTATTTCTTAACTAGTATTCTTCAGAACCCTAATGTTCTGCAAGAGATCCCCACAGGTTCTGTGAGAAATAGTAATAAATAGACTAAAAATGGATTTACTCATTTTTTATGCAGTGGTTCCCTGAGATATGGGGGAAGGGGGGGTCCTCGTGGTATAATGGTTAAAGTGATGGAATTGTAGTAAGCAAGTTCGTACTCCAGTCGCGCTATTACATTCACTTTCAGGCAAATAACCTTGGGAAAGGTATGAACCCCCTTATCCTCCTAGCTATAGGTTAAATAGTACCACTACTGTTCTTCTAGGAGAATGGCTTTGGCATTAAATAACCTACAAAGGTTGATATGTCATTAAACAAAGAAACCAACCAACCAACCTGAGATATGAAAACTATTTCAAGGATTCCATAAAGTTAAAAAAAAAAAAAAAAAGTTGAGAAATGTTAGCTTATCGTTTCACTCACAAGGTGCTTTTAGTGTAAATGTCATTGAAAATGGACACGGCAACCAGAGTTCAAATCATGGATCAGGCTGTTTGGATTTCATATAGTGCTTATACACTTGGGAAAGGTATGAATCAAACTATTCTCTCTCCCAGCTATAGTAGAGCAAACTGGGCTCTTAAACTGTGATATGGAAATCAGCCTAGAAGGAAAACAATGAGTTTAAACCAGCTATACTCTGCTGAAACATTGATCTTTTGTTGGATGCATCCTCTGTGTGTGTGTGTGTGTGTATATATATATATATATATATATATATATATATATATATATATATATATATATATATATTGTCATGTTGATCTTTTCATATTGGTGTATTGATTTTATAATATTCGGCAGAGCTTTAAAATATTTTGGTATAAAATCACAATTTCTGTATTTTTGTTGATGCTGGTATATCCTTGGAATAAATGGCAGTTGGATCCCAAGTTGAGAAAATCTTTTTGTTGTCGAGTTAAATTACAGTCCGAGAGATTGATATATTTGTCAATATTATTTGGATTAAGTAAATGTCTTTTGTAGAGGTTGTTGAGCTTTTTTGGAAGCTCCGGTATAAGGTAATTTCAATCAAACCTGAATTCTATGATCTCCTTAAGGCTGAAGCCATCAAAAATAGATACAATAAAAAAAAAAAACTACATCACTTACACATCAACTAAAAACTGCTGCTAAAGAATTACGCAATCACCCCAACATCACCATGAAAAAAGCAGATAAAACAAACATTTATGTAGTACTCAATAAAACAGATTACCATTCAAAATTACAAAATATTCTCGATGTCCATACAAAATTCGAAAAATTAAATAAGAATCCCACCAACTAAAATCAAGAATTAATAAACTAATCATTGCTAATAATGCTGAACTTAATAGCACAAAACTACCCAAAATAATTGGTGATTATAAACCTGGCTATCTTTACGGGACCGTAAAAATAAATAAACCTAATCATCCTCTGCACCCTATTATATCACAAATACCTACACCAATTTATGAACTCACAAAAACAATAAAACAGCTTATTACACCATTCTTGCCTAGCAAATATAACATAAAATCTACACATGAATTAACACACTGCAATGGCACAGACTCTCTTCTTCTTACAAAGTAGTAATGTACATACAAAAGTTATATCACTTTTGTAATAGATCCTCCCCTGATGATGGCCAAAAGTCAGGCAGAAAGTACTTGGGAAATAAACAATTATGGAAAATACATCAATCAATTCCTGCTAAATACTATAAAATCAATACGGCAATATGAAAGGATCAACAAGAAAATATGTTGACAAAAAAATGTCTATTATATCCAACAAAATTTGTATTAATGAAGAAATGCTGCCTATATATATATATATATATATATATATATATATATTGTGTGTATGTGTGTCACAGACAAGTTAATTTAACAGGATGTTGCACTGTGCCACTTCTGCAGGTATGTTTGCAGTTACCTTGATGCAAATCACCCATAGTGCTGGATTGGCAATGCAACAGCTGTTAACATGTCACTTATGCATTGGCTCCTCTGAAGTCCAGATCTAACAACATTTGACATTCGCTAATGCCGGTATGTCAGAGACAAGGTATTTCTCTCTCTCTCTCTCTCTCTCCTGTTAGTTTACTTAAATCAATGTATCTCAAGAGGTTTTATCACTGTAGATAAAGACATATTAACTTGTTTGACAAGATCTTGGCTATTGCCTTGATATACAAGTGTCATTCAGTAAATAAGGGGAATTTTTACTTGAAAAAAAGGAAAATAATTTTTTTTTTTTTTTTTTTTTTTTTCTCATAAATATAAACTCTGCATTGTTTTGGAATTGGTTTATTGCAAGAATTATTTTAATTTCAAAAAGTAATTTTTTGAGGTTATTCGGGGTTATTTGGTTATGTTTTATGGCATTTCAACCCTTGTAGGTAATTTAATGCCAAATCCTCTCTCTCTCTTATATATATTTCTTTAAGAAAAAAACAACGAAACCAATCACAAAGGATTATAAATTTATTTCCATCCTGTTACGCATTTTTGAAATTTTCAAAAACACGAAAAAAAATTAACAGGACTTCATCAGATCTTTTTAGATGAAAAAAACTAGAGTAGACACATAAGAGTGGGAGGGGATAGAAGAGTGGGAGGGGATAGAAGAGGGGTGAAGAGTTATCTCTTCATTAAGCCCACTTCCGTTTTAAATTTAAATTTTTGGTTGGCAATGTAGTAAATTTATTTTAAAACAATTTTTAAAAAAAAATTAATTTTACATTTAGACTTAAATTACAGATATTTTTAATTAGATTTAAATTTTAACTAATAATCTCACGTAAAGATGCAGTAATAGATATATTAAAACAAAAACAAATATTTAATTTACTTAAATATTTTAAAATTTCAAAAATATTTAGAAGGCATTAATCAGTTACATTTTTTATGCGTAGTACATATGTATTATATGCTTTTTCACAATTTTCTATCTAACAATTTATTTTATTTATTCTCAAAATTAACTCTAATTCTCAAATAATTTTATGCTTTTTAAAAAAATTTTACTTGTTTAATTATTTATAGTTTAAATTTGGCCCTATGTCTACACCTGGCTATTAGTTCATTTCTCTTATTTAGTAATATTTTTGGCTCAGGAAAAAGCAAAATGTGGATCTTTTCTTCAAGACATAGATAGCACCTACTATCGAAAGATTTTGGGGTACTAGATCTTTTCAATATGGACCATTGAATGTCAGGGGTTAACCCTTTATTTTTTAATCCCCAATAATGTTTTGATAGAGCAGTTTGATTTTTTTGATGCTCATGGGAGAAGGAATATTTATGATTTCCGTACCTAATCTTAAAATTAGTAGATGAAACGCCAATATAATATTTCTTATCACTTATGTCCTCTTTTGGATAAATAATAGCTTGATATACTACGTTATCTAAATTACACAAACCATCCATTGGACAATCACTTTGAGATTTACAATTACATTCTATTTTTTTACTATTAATATTATTATTATTTACTCGGTAATGAAATTTATTAATTAATTCATTATTATGACTATTTATTATTTGAGAAATATTTTTAGTGCAAGAATAACTTATTTTCAAGGTTTTCCTATTAAATATTTTATGTAATATATTATCTTGTTTAAAATGTTTATCTATCAGTCTCAAAAAATATTTACCTACATCTATATTGGCTAGTTTACAAAAAGGGGGGGTTAAACCATATAATTTTCCTTTTTCTATTTTTATCTTTTTGATCGTAATTATTATTTTCTTTAGTAATTTCATTTGTTATATTTTCTTTTAAATACCTAAAATCCTCCTTAAAACCACTATTTTTAAGGGCATCTATATATCTTTTACTACTCTCTTTGAAAATCTTTTCATTTGCAGATAGCTTACCTATTCTTAAATTTACTGCTTTTGGGATTTGCTTGATTATGTTTTTAGGGTGATTTGAATTAACATTAATGTACGATGGGTTCTGATTGGGTTTTATGAAAGGTTTATAGGAATTATTTGATAGATCTAAAGTCACATCCAAGAAATTGGCTATTTTAATATTTGATGAGATTTCTATTTTAAATCCCAAAAACTTAAAGGCCCTTATAATCCTCTTTTGTATGCTAGAGCTAAGAGGGCCATTACTATTTGGGATATATAATAACCCATCATCTCGGTACAAACCTACTTGTTGAGGACTAATGATTCTAGTAAGCATACTTAATATATATAATCCTACAAGGTCTGCTATTTGGGAGGAATCATACCCCCCCCCCCATTGGAACGTCAAAATTATCTAATCCATTTTTTACCCAAGTTGAATCGTTACTTTTTAAAACAGTTTTCCTACAAGCTAATATTATCTCGTATTGTTCAATAGTTATATCTATATATTTACGGGCATAGTTAATGCTATCTATTAAAATATTTTTAGTTATGGAAGGATAGAAATCGATGATGTCAAATTGTATAAAAGTAGCTTTACTCTTATTTTTTATCCTTCTAAACCATTCAATGGTCTCATATGAATTCCCCCAATATATATATATATATATATATATATATATATATATATATATATATATATAACCATTACACCATATATTTGCTACTCTGCGACGAGAGAGAAGTATGTAAATAGTCATCTAACGAGACGGAGTGTATAGTAATATTCTCTGCTGAAATAAATTTATTATGACTACTTAACGAAGTTTGAGTCTCTATCAAATTGCACTATATACACTGAATGTGAATTTTGTTATACCCCAGCGAATAAATAGGGAACTAACAATAGCCATACATTGAGCACTCTCATAGATTTATATGATTTTCCTCATATATTCTATGTAAAGAATAATCTACACCTACTGTCTTTGGACACTGACTGGATATTTAAGAAAAATATATATATATATATATATATATATATATATATATATATATATAAAAAAGCCATTTTACCATGCTACCTACAAAGTGTGTGTGCATATATATATATATATATATATATGCACATTTTATTGGTAGCATTTTTAAATGAGCCTGAGCTTATTTGTTTGCTCACACTTAAATAATTTCAAGTATTGCTATCTAACACTAATAATTCTATTTGCATGCAGTTAAATGGTTTCAATCATTGCTATCTACGGCTAACAGTTCAATTTAATATCAATTATTTATTTGCTCAAAGTTAAATGTTTTCAAGTGTTGTAAATGATTAAACAGTTCTATTTGACCCATTGATAGGACCCTTACAGGTACTACCATTCTGGGTCAGAGTGGATATGCAGGTAATGGTAATGAAGTACTCCATATTCCTCAAACCTCTAGGACTGGAGCCTCACCATCCAATATAGTTCAGTATTGTATTCAGGATGCTTGTTATGTGGGAAGTCTTACCTTCTTTGCAGAAGTGTTGTCAGTGTATTTTACAGCTCAAGCTAACAAGGGTTTTGGGGGCTATTCAAAATGGTGGCTAATCAAATTGAGATGTCCAGGCTTGAAACAGAGGTCTGTCATCAAATTTTGTTTGTTGAAAAATGCAAACCATGTGAAATTTGTGGAAGAATGTTTGATATGTATGACAAGCATATTTTAGTCTAAAAAAATGTTGACAAATGGACTAAACGTGGGTTTGCCATGACTGCCCCCCCAGTTGAAAAGTTAGTCCAAAGTGGTAACACTGATTCTCCTGTGTAGTAAACAAAAAAAAAAAAAAAAAACTCTGGGCACATTTGTCAGTAAAGAAGGATATGCTGACAGTATTCTGTGGCATGAAAGGACCCATCACTATTGATTTCCTTGAGAAAGGTGCAACTGTAAACGATGCTTCCTATTGCTAAATCCTTACGAAATATTTCACCTTATTTATTGAATGACCCTCAGATATATTATGATTTTAGGGTGTAAATATGCACAAACTGTAAACTGGAATAATAAACTTTGTTTCTCTACAAAATTGTGGCCCAGTCATCTGAGGTTGTAGAATACACACTGCTTCTCTGCAGAGGGGTAAGACCATCCATCCCCTCCAATGAGTGTCCTGATATATGGCACTAAACAATCTGATGGGGAGGCTTCAGTAATGCTGGAGCTTTGGGGAATGTAGAGTACCCCTTCATTGCCATCACTCTCAGGTCCACTAACCTGGAGTGGTAGCATCTGATAGGGTCCTATCTATGGGTCAAATAGAACTAAACTCTGTACTTATGCTAAACTGAATTATTTGAAAAAAGAACTGTTTTGGTATTTAACTGTTTGTAAATAAAAAAAAACTATATTTATCCTAAACTGAATTTTAAAAAATCTAATTCAGCATTAAATGACCTGAAAAGGGTTGATAGGCTGTAAAACAAAACAACCAACCAACCTTCAAAATTGTGTATCATTAATGTCAATATCTTTTTGATATATTTATTTATAAGCTTAACAAGCATAATGGTTAGGTGTTTATCAATGGTCCAGGAGACTGGAGTTCAATCCTGGGTCAAGTCATACCAAAAACTCAAAAAATGGTACTTGATGCCTCCTTATTTAACACTTGGCATTATAAGGCATGGATAAAGGGTAAGTGGAGGAATATAGAGAAAGGGTATAATGCCCTCTTCTAAACCTTGGTGTAGTAACTATTGAAAAGGGCGTTTTGAGGTTGCCCTTGACTACAGTCGGCTAACTTGACTATTTGCTTGTTTATAAGCTTAAATTAGTTTTACCACAAGGCTAGAAGTATTGAGCACTGAATGAGAAATTAACTCACTAGCAATGGTCTTATAGCTGAGCTTGCTAACCACATTTTTCAAGGTGAACTACATTATTTTAGTGGCTCTTAAAAAAAATTGATATTTTAACTCGGTATGAAGTGTTTATGTTTTAAAATGATTTTGAAGATACGTTTTTGTTCTGTATATAATTAGAAACAATTGGGGTAAAATAACCCAACAAGGTATGACATGCTATAAAACTAGCCAGGGTAGGGGGAAGCAAGTCTTTCAGTTTGCTGCTCTCTCTCTCTCTCATTCTCCTGTTTACAGATTGATACACTTGTATTAGAAATCATAGAACTAAAACTTCCCCTCTCCATAATCTGATGAAGAATGTCTTTTGCTGCTGAACTATGATAACCAATACTTTTAACTCATTGTATTTTTATTCCTATATAATGTTGAAGGAAGAAAAAAAACAAAACAAAACGGTATGTTACTCAGTGAATTATTGAACCTAGGTTTTGATTCTTAATTCCATTGCTTTCTGAACTTTTTTGTGTGTATATATATATATATATATATATATATATATATATATATATATATATATATATATATATATATATATATATATATATATATATATATATATATATATATATATATATATATATATATATATATATATATATATATTATTGGCCCAGCGGTTAGAGTGTTCGCCAATGGCCCGGGAGACCTGGGTTCAATCCCAGGTCGAGTCATACCAAAGACTTTAAAAATGGAACTTGATACCACCTTGCTTAACACTCAGCATTATAAGGTACGGTTCAAGGGTAAAGTGGAGCAATCCAGGGAATGGAGTAGCGCCCTCCCCTACACCTTGGTGTAGTAGCTATCGAAAAGGGAGCCTTCGGGTCACCCTCGACTATGGTCGCTAACTTTACTTAATTATATATATATATATATATATATATATATATTTTAAAATGTACTTCGTAGCTAATATCTCCTCGTAGCTAAATGGTTAGAAGCTTTGGCTTGGCGTTTGAGTCAACCGGGTTTCGATCCCAGCTACGGGGAGATACTGTCTAGCCATTCTGATGAGTTCTGATAGAACGAAACAGATCTGTCTGTGGATGACATAGATATATATGCTCGCACACACACACATATATATATACACGTACACACACAGATATATATATATATATATACGCACACACACACATTATATATATATATATATATATATATATATATATATATATATATCATCATCATATCGCGCTGGTAGCACGGATATCCCTGACCCTCTCTCGCCACTCCTCCCTATCGTTCATCGCCCTAGGTAGGTCTTCAGGACAACAGCCTGTATCCTCACATAGCTGCTGAATGTACGTTCGAGCTGGTCGTCCTGCTTTTGCGCGGCCATATGTGGGGATCCATAAGAGTACATCTCTTATGAGTTCATCTCTGCTTCTCCAGCAGTGTCCTGCATGTCTGGTTCGTCTAACTTGAATAGTTTTCGTGATAGTGGGCAGGTGGCCGTACAGTTGGTGTCTTGTGGGGTGCTGCTGCCAGGACTTGTTCAGGATTGCACGCAGCATTCTTGTTTGTATGTGTATATATGTATGTGTATATATGTATGTGTATATATGTATGTGTATATATGTATGTGTATATATATATATATATGCGCGCATGTGTGTATCTATGTATATAAATAATGAAGAAGTCTTTCATGTCCTTCTCTAAGCCACTCTTGGTAGAATCCATAAATTAAGAGAAATGTCATTAGCCATTTTTGTATGGTTTGTTGCCAGGGGCACCAAGAGTAATGATTGAGTTGATGAGTAGGGAGCTTAGGAAAGCAGACAAAATCTGGGATTGTAATAAAAACCAGGGTGAAAGATGTGTAAATGGAGTGGAGAGAAGTGCTCCCCCTCCAACCTTTTCTTTTCTTAGCTACTGGAATTACCTTTGGAGCTTGATTGCATAAATGGCATTTTCCTATATCCATTACCTGATCCGGCAACTGTCAGAATCTACCAACATCCACTTAGCTGTATACATTATTTGTGTATGAACAAGTATGTACATATATCTTTTGTGCATGCAGGGCGCCTCTGGTGGTGTAATGGTTAGCAAGCTCGACTAGCAAACCTACACGAGTGAGTTAGAGTCTCATTGGGTGCCCCTTTCATATGGCCTTGTGCCACATCTAAGCAAGAAGCTAAGTAAATTTCCATATCTTTTGTGCATGCCCACATATAATCTCTCGTGTTATCCTACATCTCTCTCACTTGCACACACACACACTCACACCTGCATTCGCTCACACCTTCATTCATTCACTCACTCACTCACACCTTCATTCACTCACTCACTCTCTCACACCTTCATTCACTCACTCACTCTCTCACACCTTCATTCACTCATTCACTCTCTCACACCTTCATTCACTCTCTCACACCTTCATTCACTCTCTCACACCTTCATTCACTCTCTCACACCTTCATTCACTCTCTCACACCTTCATTCACTCACTCACACCTTCATTCACTCACTCACACCTTCATTCACTCACTCACACCTTCATTCACTCACTCACACCTTCATTCACTCATTCACTCACTCACTCACACCTTCATTCACTCATTCACTCACTCTCTCCCACCTTCATTCATTCACTCACTCTCTCCCACCTTCATTCATTCACTCACTCTCTCCCACCTTCATTCATTCACTCACTCTCTCCCACCTTCATTCATTCACTCACTCTCTCCCACCTTCATTCATTCACTCACTCTCTCCCACCTTCATTCATTCACTCACTCTCTCCCACCTTCATTCATTCACTCACTCTCTCCCACCTTCATTCATTCACTCACTCACTCACTCACACCTTCATTCATTCACTCACTCACTCACACCTTCATTCACTCACTCACTCACTCACTCACTCACACCTTCACTCACTCACTCACTCACACCTTCACTCACTCACTCACTCACACCTTCACTCATTCACTCACTCACACCTTCACTCATTCACTCACTCACACCTTCATTCATTCACTCATTCACACCTTCACTCATTCACTCACTCACACCTTCATTCATTCACTCATTCACTCACTCACACCTTCATTCATTCACTCATTCACTCACTCACACCTTCATTCATTCACTCATTCACTCACTCACACCTTCATTCATTCACTCATTCACTCACTCACACCTTCATTCATTCACTCATTCACTCACTCACACCTTCATTCATTCACTCATTCACTCACTCACACCTTCATTCATTCATTCACTCACTCACTTGCTTACACACTTTCTCTCACTCACTTTGTTTCACTCTCGCTTACTTTGTCACATTCTCTTGCTCACACACTCACATACTTGATGACTTGCACACTCACACATTAACTCACTCGTTCTCTCACTTGCACGCTATTTTACTTACTCTTGCACACCTACATTTAGTCTGTCTCACACTATAAACATATATATTATCTCTCATGTGAGTTCATATATCTACGCATATATTTTTCTGTACATCAGAGATAATGGATTTAATGGATTTTATAAGATTTTTCCTTTTTTAAGTAAAAAAAAAAATCTTTTTCTTCCCAATTATCTGGAAACAATTTTTTTCCCCTCTATTCAACTGAAAACTCCAAAACGAACAGAAAATTATTAAAAATGGTTCGTTCTTTTTTAAACCTGAGGGCATTTTTTATTTTTTATTTGTTTTTTTTTGCTCCTCATGATTTTCTCTTTTTATTTCTTAACTTGTTTGTGAAGCATGATATACATCATCAATTTAATTACATCACTGTTCACTTATTGTTGGTTTTACAAGCCTCATCTTAAGGTTAAAGACCAGAAGTATTGGCAGCCTAGTCGACTGGAGCTGTAGAATACACTGACTACATCTCTGCAGAGGGCTAAGATGCTCCAACTAACGTCCTGGATATATATATTTACCAACCCCCTCCACTCGGGCAGGATATGACTCAAGGTCAATTTTTTTAAGCAAAGTTTAACAGGTTTAAATTCAGACTTTTCCTTCTCCTAGACAAGTTGCCTCACCAAGGCTGAAGAACCTTGCCTGCCCTGCTATTTACCCATAGTTGGAGGGAGAATAATTGGATTCATACCTTTCCCAAGTGTATTAGTGCTATGTTAAATGCAATCAGTCTCGTCCATGATTTAAACTCGTGTCGCCGTGTCCCTTTCCTACAACAATAACCATTACATCACGTCCTGGATATATGACATTAAATAATCTGATGGTGAGGCTCCAGTTATGCTGGAGCTTCAGGGAATTTGGAGTACCTGTTCATTGCCATTGCTCCTACGTCCACTCTGATCTGGAGTGGTAGCACCTGATAGGATCCTATCTATGGATCAAATAGAACTGTTTGACATTTAAACTGTGAATGTGTGCAAACAAATGACTGATGTTAACTTGTTGCTGTTACATAGCAATACTTGAAACCATTTAACTTTGTGCAAACAAATGATTGATAGTAAATAGAATTATTTGTGTTAGATAGAAATACTTGAAATCTTTTAACTGTGTGCAAACAAATGAGCTCGGGTTCATTTAAAAATATCATCAATAAAATGTTTTAAGTATATATCTAATGTGTATTAACAGAATTTAGCATGAAATAACCCACATTTGTTGATATGCTATAAACCCCAACCAAACCAAACTAGAAGTATGGGGTCACCCAATTAGAGGCAAATTCACTGAAAATGTTTTATTAGTCTAGCTTGTTTACCAAAGACACCGTTTGTGTTCTGGTTATCTATCAAGCTCAGAAGTGTGGGGTGCTCATTGATAAGCAAACTCACTAACAATGGTTTGCTAACCTGGCTTATGAACCATTACATTATCCCAGGTCCACTCTGACCTGGAGTGGTAGTACCTGTTGTGGTCCCATCTATGGGTCAAATAGATATGTTTGAAAATTATTGATATCAGATAAGAAATCATTGAACTGTGTGCTAAATATTTGTCAGCAGGGACTGTAGAATGTGCTGACTCCATCTCTGCAGAAGGGTAAGAACCCCCCTCCTCAATGAGTGTCCTGGGTATGACACTGAACTTCATCTGGTGAGGCTTCAGTCCTGGAGCTTTAGGGAATGTGGGGTAAACTGCTTTACCATTACTCTCAGCTCTACTCTGGTAGTCTGTGTTAGAGTTTTATCTATGGGTCAAATAGAAATATTCAATCATTTTCTATACTTGGAACTATTTAACTGTGTGCAAATAAATGAATAATATTGAATAGAATTACTAGTCTTAAATAGCAATACTTGAAACCATTTAACAAGTGAGCCCTGGCTTGTTTAAAAATAAACTACAAACTACTCATTTATAAATCATATATATAAACAAGGTTTGATAGGCCATAAAAACCAACCAACCAATTATTTGTATTATAACTGGCTCATTGGCCTAGTGGGTAGAGTGTTCGATTATGGTCTGGGAGACGGATTCAATCCCAGGTTGAGTCATACCAAAGACTTAAAAAATGGTACTAGATTCCTCCTTAATACTCAGCATTATAAGATACATATCAAGGGTAAAGTGGAGCAATACAGGGAAAGGATTAGTGCCCTCCCCTACACCTTGGTTTAGTAGCTACTGAAAAGGCAGCCTTCGGGTTGCCCTCGACTACAGTCACCAATCTACTTTACAAAGGATGATTATTTGTTACTTCAAACCACATAATTGCTTGAAATAGTTGAAACCACCTCCTTGCTTTACACTTTTTTATTTAACCATGTGTAAATTATTTGTATTTGATAGAGATACTTGAAACCATGCTCTGTCTGCTGGGGCTGTAGAATATGCCAAGGAGTAAGACCTTCCCAACAAGGCTACCTGTTGGCCATGGGTGGTAACCCATAATGTTTGAAGATCCTAGTGACTAAGCAGTCTGTGAGCTGGTAGCAAAAGTGATCCCATGGTCTGCAACAACCCACTTTGCCCATAAAGGCCAATTGGAGAAACATATCCTTCTAAATTGTAACAACCTTAAACATATCTGCACTAAGTACTATCAAGCAAGAAACCTGAGTGACATCTTTAAGAATACAAACCCTGAAAACATTTTTAATTTTCTAAAAAAAAAAAAAAAAAAAAAAAAAAAAAGCAACTTTTTCAGCAAGATATAACCAAACATCTATATAGAACCGCTACTTTAATGACTGAAATTCAAAATAACCTTTTTGGCATTAAATGACCCACAGGGGTTGCTATGCTGTTAAACAAAACTCAAACTCAAACCCAATTGGAGAGGCCTAATCTGATCACTTAACTGGTCATATCAAACCCTAGGACCTATATAATTGTCTTTGCTGTATTCTTCAAAATTGTTCTTGTGGTAACCACCCAACCCTATTTTATCTTAAAGGTGCTTAGAAGGTGGTGGCTGAGTGTCAATTGCAATATTTGAAACCATTTGAACTTTCTGTAAACAAATGTTTGATATTAAATAGAATTATTAGTATTTGATAGCAATACTTGAAACCATTTAGAATTATTAGTGTTAACCATAGATGACAAACAAATGAACTCTGGGTTGTTAAAAAATCTTACCTACAAACTATTTACTTACAAATGAGATATATATATATATATATATATATATATATATATAAGATTTGGCATTGAATAATCTATAAGTTTAGATATGCCATAAAACATAACCAAACAGAACTATGAAATATATATATATATATATATATAAACAAATGATTGTTATCAAATAGTATTAGTTACTTGAAACCATAAAATTGGGTATAAATTAGAATGAGATAGAAATATTTGAAACCATATAACTGCAAATTATTTTCTTAATAGTTACTTCATCTTCTGAGTTTGTACAATGACATAATAGGGCCTCAGTGAGATATGTTTTCAGGGATGCGTGTGTGCAAATAAAACCGTTAAGAAGAAGGCCCCGAAGCAGTGCACATTCTCTCCTGATGACCTCAATTTATTGAAGATGCATGGAGAGACTAGAACAGCGTTTATTCAACAAAAAACAATGTAATCAAAATCCCATTTTGTTGAATTATTTGGTGGAAATGATAATGGCATGAGGAGCACCTTACTGTCTGCTCGCTTTCTGCCAAGTATCAATTACTTGTTAAGTAATTTCATTCTTATTCATTTGAATTATCATTTTTTTTTTTTTTTTTTTTTAATAAATGGTTATCGTTAATTGTGAACAATATAATTAGCTGCAAAAAACAAACTGTATTTGGTATGAAATAATTCAACGAGATTTGAGGCACTCATTTTTTTTATATATATATATATATATATATATATATATATATATATATATATATATATATATATATATATATATATATATATATAATTTTATTTTTATTTTTTTTTTTTAATTCGTCATAAAGAAGTTAGGGAGGAATTTTTTTTTTTTTTTTTTTTTTTTTTTTTTAGTTTAGTTAATCCTTACTTGTCAGTAGGATTTTTACCTGTTATCTTGATCCCAACCTGGCTCAGTGTGAGTGAGTGTACTCATACAAGATAGAGAATAAAGACGAGCTTGTGGTATGTTTACCTTTTATAATTCGCCGCGACTGGGAGGGAAGTGACCTAAGTCATTTCTCATTGGTCAATACCATTTTAAAAACTCATTAGCAGTAGCATTTAAAATTTTTTTTTTTTCTTTTGAGGTGTGAACTGTGATTTTTGCATGCTGAGCATATTTTTACATCAGGATTGCCGGCTGGAACAATAGTTTCGGTAGGGTCACTTGGGAGAACAAGTATGATGTTGGAAGACCCGAAACTTGTAAGGACCCCAAGAACATCACTGAGGCGATTCTGTGCACTTTTTTAAGTGTGTGACTACAAATATATATATATATTCTGTTGGTGTGAAAAAACGCCCAGATGGTACAATTTTCAAATTCTACAAACTGGTATCTGGGGAAAAAATTAAGTAACAAAAACAAAAAACACACGTGCTACTGGAAAATTATCAAGCAGCATGTATAGTGCTCAATACATGAGATAGAGCTAATCTTATGAAAATAATTCCAACATGGCCAAGAGCAAGTCTACCTAGGTTTCACTAAATGGCTCTTCAGGGTCTCACTGAAAATAAATAATATTTATTTATTCATTTAAGTAATAGATAAGCCATGACTTTTGTTCACTTGAAAGCATATGCTTGGTATTATGTAACATGGCTATTACTTCGCCCTGTTAGCAGAGCATAGAATACACAGATTTTATTCTTTGGAAAGGGGGTGAGACTCCCCTGCCAAAAAAAAAGTGTATCTTGGTTATGAAGCTAAACTGTATCTGCTGGTGAGGCTCCAGTCTTGGAGCTTTGGGAAATTACTCCCAATTCCACTCTGACATGGAGTGGTAGCACCTGATAATCCTATTTATTAGTCAAATAGAACTGTTTGACATTTAAACTTTGGATCTGTGCAGACTAGAGATGGGCCAGTTTAACTGAAAAACACTTTTTTTTTGGTTTCATCTTCACACCATGAAACCGCTTCAAAATTTTTTATGAAACCGAAATCATTCGGTTTAGTTCTATCACAACTTAGTGACCATATCCAAGGAAACACTGTTGATTAAGACTTCCAAATTTTAATAAAATCAAATTTCATCAACATTTATACCATTGTAAGAGGAAAAGATTAAAGAAAAATATAATAAAATCATTTGACTTGTTTTAGGAAATTTTCGTTGTTTACAAAAGAAATGAAAAAAAAAGGAAATATGACACTTGGAAATCTTTCATATCATTGAATGTTTTCAAATAGCATGTATTTCCCCCCCTTTTTTTTCTATCTGAAATCTGTTTCAGGTTTCAAAAAATATTTTTTGTGGTAAAATTAAGTCAACAACAAAGTAGTGAGTAAAAATAAAAAAAAAGTTGCCAGTTTCGCCTTAATGTTAGACTTTATTTTATTTAGAAAGATTATTTTTCTTTTCTTTCCAGTCTTATAAATATTTTAAAGATTAGATCAGAAATACATGAGAAATTGTGAGTTGAATGGATTAAGTTGTAAATTTGTCAACTGAAACAAAATTTGATATCAACTGGAAATGCTATCATTACATAGGAAAATGAATGGCTTCCTGAGAAATCAAAAATACTAAATTAAAAACCTAAATACTGAATTGAAAACTACAGTATCAAGGAAAAAACCGATACCGAAACATACATTGCCAAACCACCCAACTCTTGTGCAAACAAATCACTGATTTTAAATTGTTACTGTTACATAGTAATACTTGAAACCATTTGATTGTGTGCAAATAAATGAGTTATGTTGAATAGAATTATTGTTAAATATCAATAATTGAAACCATTTAATTCTGTAGAAAACAATAACAATTATAGTGTGCCAACAAATTTAGTTTTAACTCATTTTAAAATGAAATTACCTACAAACTGTGTGCCAACAAATGACAGATGTTAAATTGTGACTGTTATATAGCAATACTTGAAAGCATTTAACCGTGTGCAAAATTAATTAGCTTTGTTGTTTAATGGCATATCAACCTTCTCGGGTTATTTAATGCCAAATCCTTTTAGATGGACAGTAGTGGTACTATTTAACCCATAGCTGTGAGGATAAGGGGGTGGGGTTTAATACTTTTCCCAAGAGTATTTTTCTGAAAGTGAACTTGATAGTGCCACTGGAGTTTGAACTCACATACTACAATTCCTCAGTCCAGTGCTTTAACCATTATACCACGGGGTACACCCCTAAAAATGAGCTTAAGCTCGTTTACAAATGTTATCAACAAAATGTGTTTACACACCATATATATTTTATATACATATGTATAAACAGTAAATTGAACAGTTTTGGAAACCTGAGGAGTGTAAAGTACCCCTTCATTGCTATTACTCTCAGGTCCACTCTGGTCTGCAGTGGTAATACCCGTTAGGGTCCCATCTGTGGATCAAATAGACCTGTGTGCAAATTATTTTATTATCTTATTTATAATCCTAGACTGGTTGACATACTGTTAAAACCAATCAGTATAGTTGAATATGCAAGTACGGAGTGGGTTGTGTAAATCATTTTTGCCCCCCCCCCTTGTTTTTTTCGTTTAAAATCTGAATAAAGTTTTTTTTTTAATGGTCATCTGAATGCCATTATAAAGTTTAAAATTTAATGTGGTGTAATAGTTTTCTTTTTTTTCTTTTTAAAATCTTGAATATCTGTATTCTTGATATGAAATAGTATAAATACTCTGGTTTTCTCGTTATTTATAGTTGAACAAAAACTGTATTTATCACTCTATATTGGCAAAATCCGTTAAGCGCCTGTCATCTATAGCTTTTTGAAAAACAGTTTGATTAATGCTGTCAAAATTTAGTTCTACATAGCAACTTTCCTTCTCTGTTAAATTCCTATTTCTAAATTCTATGAATAACCAACTATTTTCTTGTTTTCTTCACAGTATTTATAACTCTGGGAAAACAATCTGATTAATGCTGTCAAAATTTCTAAAAAAATGCATGTTGGTGATATGAAATATTATACCTAATTTTTTTTTTTTTTTTTTTTTTTTTTTTTTTTTTTTTTTTTGTATCAAACAACTTTATCAATCTGTAATTCCATCCTCTTTGAAAAGCCAACCTCTGTTTTCTTGGTAAGCCATCGAGCTTGATGAAGATAAGTAAAGTTGGCGACCTTAATAGAGGGTGACCTGAAGGCTCCCTTTTCAACAGCTACTATGCCAAGGTGAAGGGAAGGGCATTACTCCTTTCTCTGGATTGCTCCCATTTACACTTGATCCTTAACTTATAATGCTGAGTGTTAAGCAAGGCAGTATCAAGTACCATTTTCTTTGAGTCTTTGGTATGACTCGACCTTGGATTGAATCCCCGTCTCCCAGACTATTGGTGAATATTCTACTCATTTGGTTAATTCTATTTTTTTTTTTTTTTTTTTTTTTTTCAACACATATCGCAATGTGGATCCATGAAATTCAGTAATGAATCCGAGAATTTTCATAGAATCATTTTTTTTTTTCTTAAATATTATTATTACTACTACTTCTACATTTCCTGGCAGATAGAGGGTTTACAAAGGTATTTCGGGGGCGGGACCATTCTTCATTGCAACCACTCCAAGCTCTATAGCTGTCACTTTTAGACTTCAGTAGATAACCCTTTAGTCATAATACCGGCAAATGAGACGCTGTTTGATTTCAGTGTAGAATTATTTAAATACTAAATGCATCTTGCGTGCTGGATAATACGGTATATACAATTTAAAAAAAATTTTTTTTTTTTTTATTCATGTGTGTATGAAACATTAAACATTAATTACCCTGAAGATGGTTGTGAAATTTGGAATGTTGGTAAATTTTATATAAAGAATATATCCTCACATTATTTTTTATGTGTGTGAGAGACACAGATTTATTGATGTAAATAATATAATTCCTAATTTAATAATTTGTGGTTTATAAAGGTATTTTTTTGGGGGGTGCTGCTCACTGTGCAAACCTTCTCAGCTCCATAGCTTCTCAATTTCAAACTTCAGTTGATTATCCTCTAGTCATTGTCATTCTCTCTCTTTCTCTGCTATGCTTCTCTCTCTACTGATCTTCAGTGAGTTCTCTACTCTTCTGGTCTAAGCTTAGTATATGACTTACAGGGTGGAACGATAAAATTGTTGCCCTAGAAAAGACTACATGATTCCATTTCCGTTTAATGAAAACCAGTTTTCTTTTTTTGTTGCAGACCATCTACTAGTTGGCCAGTTGTGTACAAATCCCAAGAGCAATAGGAGCCTTCTATCATGTCTGAAAGTGACACAATGTTCAACGAGCGAGATTGGAGATGCACTGCTGTACAAGTCATGCTCTCTACCAATCCAAGTTATGACAACAGGATCATTGCCAACACCCTCAAAATGCAAATCTGGATTGCCATGAATAACAGGGACGTGCCCAGGGTGATGAAAACAGTTTCCGGCTACAGTTATGGTCTTTGGTGTGGTTTGAAGTGAGGGCCACATCATGCCACCTCACATCTTCGAAGTCAGCTTGAAAGTCAACATCAAAGTGTACCTGGATATGCTGAAGAGTGTGGTGATCACCAATCAGGTGGCCGGTAGCAGACCCTGGGTGTGGCAGGAGGACTTGGCGCCAGCCCACAAGTCCAAAGAGACCCAGGCTTGGTTTTAGGAGTGCTACGACTTTGTACCCTTCTCTCACTGGCCCCCCTCCTCCCCCGACCTGAACCTGCTGGACTACTTCGTTTGGTCATATGTTGAGAACATCACCAACATGACCTCCCACAACACCAAAGCCAGCCTGATCGCTGCCACCTGCCGAGTATTTTGTGGAAAAGGCATGCTCCCAGTTCCGGATCCGTATCGAGGCGGTGATTGAGGCTGAAGGCGGCTACATTGAATAGATGTCGGCTCTACTACTTAATCAAGTTACCTGAATTGATTTTTTTCAATATAAGTTTTAAAATAAAGCTGTAGCATTGTTTTCTTTAGGACGACAATTTTATCGTTCCACCCTGTAATTTGTATTATGATGGTTAGCAAGCTAGACTATTTCCAGTAAGTTTGATTTTCATTGGGTGCTCTATACTTCTAGTCTTGTGCCCAACAAAGTTAAACAGAGCAGATACTTTTAACAATGATGAAAAAAAAAGATTTCTGGATGACTGGGAAGTGTTCACCATTGCAAATGGTCAGTAATGCAGGAGTTCTGGATGACTGGGAAGTGTTCACCATTGCAAATGGTCAGTAATGCAGGAGTTCTGGATGACTGGGAAGTGTTCACCATTGCAAATGGTCAGTAATGCAGGAGTTCTGGATGACTGGGAAGTGTTCACCATTGCAAATGGTCAGTAATGCAGGAGTTCTGGATGACTGGGAAGTGTTCACCATTGCAAATGGTCAGTAATGCACATTGAGTTAAGAGTACCAGCTGCAGTTATTTGTATTTTACATCAATCTGGACTCTTGCAGACATGTGCACATAATATATGTATATATAATCCTTGTTTAGAAATCTGATATATGAAGACATGCATCTGTCTGATTTTAATTTCTATCCACGTTGTCGTCACACCTGGGGGAAGGAGAAAGGTTAATATTATCAGCTGCTGCCATTTGATATTGATAAATATCAACTTAATAATGATGATTGACTGATTGATTATGAGCTGTAAGTAAAGTTGGTGACCTTAGTCAAGGGTAACCCAAAAGCCCGCTTTTCAATAGCTACTACACAAAGGTGTAGGGGAGGGTGCTACTCCTTTCCCTGGATTGCTCCACTTTACCCCTGATCCATACCTTATAATGCTAGGTGTTAAGCAAGGAGGCATCAAGTACCATTTTTTGAGTCTTTGGTATGACTTAACCTAGGATTGAACCCAGGTCCCCTGAACCATTGGCGAACACTGAGCTGTACTTACCAATATTACATATAGATTGCAAAATGGTCATTATTAAAAATAAAGCGTTTTGAATTCCTTATAATGAAATTTAGGATAATTATTCGTTTTTTTTTTTTTTTTTTTTTTTTTTTTTTTTAAATTTTATTCATATATATATATTAAGGCATATCAACACATGGTTACTTAATGCCAAATACTGTTTGTACATATGATCTTTTTAATGAATAATTTGTTGGTAATATTTTTAAACAAACCCAAGCTCATTTGTTTGGACACTATTAAACGGTTTCAAGTATTGCTATTTGTTGTTTGCACACCGTTAAATGGTTTGAAGTATTGCTGTCTAATAGTAATTGTTGTATTTGTATGTACAAAATTGTACATGTGAATTTTTTTTTTTTTTAATTTAAGTGAATAGCTTGTAGGTATAGTTTTTTTTTTTTTTTTTTTTTTTTTTTTTTTTATAGATGAGCCAGAGCTCATTTGTTTGCACCTAGTTAAATGGTTTCAAATATTGCTATCTAATACTAATGATTCAAATTAATATTAATCTTTGTTTGCACACTGTTAAATGGTTAAACAATTCTATCTGACTCGTAGATAGAATCCCAACAAGTACTATCACTCTGGATAAGAGTGGACCTGGGAGTAATGGCCTTGAGGGGTTTAATTGTGGAGAAGGGTCTTACCCCTCTGCAAAGATGCAGTCAATGTATTCTATAGCCCCAGTTAACTGGGCTGATTATTTGTATTTAAAGGAGTTAATCTAGCTGTACTTATATAACTGGACCATTGGTCTAATGAGTAGAGTGTTCACCAGTGGTCTGGGAGGCAGGAGTTCAATCCAAGGTCGTGTCATAAGAAAGACTTGAAAAAATTGTACTTGATACTGCCTTGCTTAACACTCAGCATTATAAGGTAAGGGTAAAGTGGAGCAATCCAGGGAATGAAGTAGCGTCCTCCTCTATACCCCAGTGTAGTAGCTATCAAAAAGGGAGCCTTCTAGTCACCCTCGACTATAGTCGCCTACTTTACTTACTTGTATTGTATATGGGTTGTGAGATTATTATTAAAAATAAGGAATGTAGGATTAATTTTAAGTTTAGGATAATTATTCATATTTAAAGGAGTCAAACTAGCTGTACTTACTCAGATTGCTTAAGGCTTGTAAGATGGTAATTTTTAAAAATAAAGAATGTAAAGTTGCTTTTATGAAAATTTAGTGACCGGGGTTCAATCCCAGGTAGTCATACCAAAGACTCAAAAAAGGGTACTTGATGCCACCTTAGCATTCAGCACTATAAGGTAAGAATCAAGGGTAAAGTGGAGCAATCTAGGGAGGAGTTGCACCCTCCCCTACACCTCAGTGTAGTAGCTATTCAAAGGGGAGCCTTCAGATCGCCCTTGACTATGGTCGCCAACTTTTTTTACTTATTTGTATTAAAGGATACTTTTGTTTTTATGTATTTACTATGGGTCATTGCTTTGTTTATACTGAGCATGGCAGGTGAAAAATAGCTTAGGGTTGGTTTAGAGATCTGATAACTTCAAAGACACCTAAAAATGAATAAATATTTTCAATAAATATTTAATTTTATTCTGTTCCAGATGTTGAGAAGTGGTATTAAAATAAATTAAAAAAAAAAAAAAAAAAAAAAAAAAAAAAATTTCCAGACCTTTTTATTTTATGGTATATGAACCCTTGTGAGTTATATACACAAACAAGATTTGACCTTAAATATATATAAAGGTTGGTTGTGTTTTATGGCATGTCAACCCTTATAGGTTATTTAATGCCAAATCCTGTTTATATGAGGGTGTGTTCTCCTGGTGTAATGGTTAAAGTGATGGGCCATAGAATCATACTTTGGCTATTATGTTCACTTTTGGATAAATCCCCTTGCGAAAGGTATGAACTCCCTTATCCTCCCCAGGTATGGGTTAAATAGTACCATTTTTGTTTTTCTAGTAGGATGGTGTTGGCATTAAATAACCTACAAAGGTTGATATACCATTAAAAGAAAGAAATCAAACCAAACCTGTTTATACACATGTGTTGTATATCCATAATACAACTGCATGTATACGTATACAAATATACATGGGAACATAATCAACTGATAATGATGACTTGAATAACGAACGAATACACTTCTTTATAAAAATATAAATCTCTCGCACTTTATTTTTGAAAGGGTGATGTTTGTTATGTGTGAGACAAAGACGGACTGCTATATTGACCCAAGTTCTTCCTCGACCATAGTAGCGCTTCTTTCACATCTTGGCTTGGGTTGCTCAACTGGGGGTCACTAAGGGCCCAAAGCCCTCTGTCTGGAGCTGGTTCTCACTTCGGCATCCTGTCTCCAACTGACTCGAACCGCCCAGGCACCTGGTTATATTATTTTCTAACGTCCACCTGCTTCTGCTGTTCTTCCGCTTATTTACACGGGTGCATCTCTTGATTGTCAGCTTGGTCGAGGGTCAATATATAACACATGATTTTTTAAAGTTGATAGTAACATCTTTTAAAATGACTCGGAGCTCATTTGTTTGCATGCCATTAAATGGTTTCAAGTATTGCTATCTAACACTGTTAGTTCTATTTGCACACAGTTAAATAATTTCAAGTATCATTATAACTAAACATTAGTCATTTGTTTGCTTTCAAGTATAGTAAATGTTTACATAGTTCTTTTTTGACTCATAGATGGGATTCTTACAGGTACTACCACTCCAGGTCAGAGTGGACCTGGGAGTTATGGCAGTGAAGGGAGTACTCTACATTCCCAAAAACCCTAGGACTGAAGCCTCACCATTAGATGCAGCTTAGTCTCGTATCCAGGATGCTTGTTGTATTCTACAACCCCAGGCGACTGGTCTATGTATCTAGAGAAAGAGAAATAAATAATTACTCAGTGTGAACATGGGATAACCTTTTACACTGAGGTAAGCAGACATAAAAGGGGAGACAGATTCCACCTAAAAACCAGCCTGAACCAGATTTCCTAATAAAGTTTACAACCTTTGTATATATTTATGCTTTCTTCTTCAATGTATAAAGAACCTGCAGTTAAGGCTGTGAAGTTGTTTGAAAATTTTAGCATGACTTTTTTTTTTTTTTTTTTTTTTCTTCATTTCATATTCTGTGGTGTGAGGTGTCCCTGTGGTGTAGTAGCTAATATGCTAGACTGCAATATTGTACTAAGGGAGTTCAAACTCCAGTTGCATTATTGCCTTCACTTTTGGATTAATACTCTTAGGAAAAGTATGAGCCCTTTTATCGCTACCCCCCTCCAACTATAGGTTAAATAATACCACTACTATTCTCTACAAGGATGGCTTTAGCATTAAATAATCCATAAAAGTTGATATGCCATTAAACAAGAAAACCTTTTGTATGGGCCTCACCTGCACAGAAATTAAGACAGAAATTTGAATTAGTTTTTCTAGTTTTGCTATAACAAATGTTCAGCTATGGCTTTTTTCTGGGTGGTTGGTTTGGTTTTATGGTATATCAACCATTGAAGGTTACTTAATGCCAAATCCATTTTTAGACACATGAACAGTTTTTTCAAACAATTCAGTTTAGTGTAAATATAGTTTTTTTTTTTACGCACTGTTAAATGTTAAAGCAGTTCTATTTCAAGTAATTGAGTTTAGCATAAGTGCACAGTTTAGTTCAATTAGATTCATAGATAGGACCCTATCAGGTGCTACAACTCCGGGACAGAGTGGACCTGGGAGCGATGGTCATGAAGGGGTACTCAACGTTCCTCAAACCTCCAGCATTTCTGGAGTCTCACTATCTGAATTTTTAGTGTCATATACAGGACACTTGTTGGGGGAGTCTTACCCCTCTATAGAGAAGTGGTTGGTGTATTCTGAAGCCCCAGCAGACTAGACCATTTTCTGGGTGAGGCTTAAAACTTTTTGAACGACCCTCCTATGTGGTCCCCCACCCAAACTTATTTCCTACAATAATAACTGTAAATTGGTTTTAGATTGATAAGTAGAATGGGTTGGGTGCAATCTAAAAAGTGTGTGAATATGTATAGGAGGGGGCACTAAAAATTGTAAAATTTGTACAAGTCAAAGTAATGGCAACTAACTAGTTTTTCTCTGAATTTTTTTGTATACATAAAATGACTATTTCAGCTGTTGCATTCTCTGGTCATCTTGAAGTGAATTTTGTCATGTACAAAGTGTTTGCTTTTTTGCACAGATTAGAGTACAAGATTATAGTAATACAGTTTTGCTCTTGGTAAAATTTGCTTGAAGTTCAGATAATCAAATGACTAAAATTTGAAAAAAAAAAAAAAAAAAAAGAAATTGGATACCCTCCATTCAAAAGTCTGAAGTTGAATTACCCTGCTGGTGGTGTTGAGAATACATTGACTATTCCCTGCAGAAAGGTAAGATCCCTATAAAAAGAGGAATCCTGAATATGACACTAAATTACATTTGATAGTGGGGCTCCAGTTCTAGAGCACTTATTCATTGCCATTACTTCCAGGTCCACTCTGACCTGGAGTTGTAGTACCTAACAGTCCTATCTATGGGTCAAATAGGACAAACTACGTGTGAAAACAAATGACTGATGTAAAATTGTGACTGTTGTATAGCAATACTTGAAACCATTTAACTGTGCAAAAATACCTCAGACTCAAAATGTGTTGAGAAATCATATATATATATGGCTTAATAACCTACAAGGGTTGATATGCCATAAAACCTAATCAAACCAAACCCATCTATGGGTCAAATGGAAATATTTAATTATTTTCTATACTTGAAACAATGAATTAGTATTACATAGGAATACTTAGAACCCCTTAACTGTTTTTTTTGCAAATGAATGAATCATGTTGAACAGAATTACTAGTGTTAGATAGGCCTAATGAGTAGTGTTTGCCAATGGTCTGGGAGACCGGGGTTCAATCCCAGGTCGAGTCATACCAAAGACTCAAAAAATGATACTTGATGCCACCTTGCCTAGCACTCAGCATTATAAGGCAAGGATCAAGAGTAAAGTGGAGCTATCCGGGGAATAGAGTAGTACCCTCCCCTACACCTCATTGTAGTAGCTATCAAAAAGGGAGTCACCAACTTTTATAGCTATTTAACTGTGTGCAAACAAATTAGCTCTAGCTTTAAAAATTGTTGCCTATAAACTATTACTTATATAAGAATACTTGATCCATAAAGTAAAAAGTAAAGTTGGCAACCTTAGTCGAGGGCGACCTGAAGGCTCCCTTTTCAATAGCTACTACACCGAGGTGTAGAGGAGGGCGCTACTCCATTCCCAGGATTGTGCCACTTTATCCTTGATCCTCACTTTATAGTGCTGAGTGCTAAGCAAGGCGGCATCAAATACCATTTTTAGAGTCTTTAGTATGACTCGACCTGGGATTGAACCCCAGTCTCCCTGACCATTGGAGAACACTCTACTCATTAGGCCAATGACCTCTGTTACTTGATCTATAACAGTATGCAAAAAACTTCAACTAATAAGAAAATGTACATATAAATGTACAATGTATGTGATTCTCTAACCTTTAGGCATAAAATAACTATTGAAGAGTTAACATGCCATTAAAATAAAGGAACTGAAGCTGAACCTCAAGCTTCCTGACATTTAGTATAGAACCTCAACTTTTAGATACAACTCTTTCTCTCCTCTACCACTTGTTCTATACCTGCAAAGACCAATGAGTTGTATATGTCCCCAAGGGTTAAAGATGGTGATTTTTTCCCAGGATAATTGATGCTTTAAGGTCACAGGCAAGAATCACATGAATATGATACTGTTTTCAGGATGTTTTGGTGACCTGGTTCCAGTTGGGATGAGGGAGGGAGGAGTCAAGGTGCAGACTGAATAAAAATGGGTTGGGATTGGAGATGATGTCAGTGATTTGTGTTAGTTCTTTTGACCTCTTCATGAGCTGAGAATTTAGAAGGAGAATTAGAATGAAAAAAAAAAATCTCTGTACAGGAATGCCTCTCTCAGTTAATTTTCTTCAAAAGTTTCACTGTAGTGGTACTACCTGTTAGGGTCTCAGGAGTCAAGTAAATCTGTGAAAATTATTCACATTAAATAGGAACCTGTAAAAACCATATAGGTGTCATCTCATTAATCATTCATTTGAAACTATATGCAAGTTATATTGACTCTTAAAGCATTGGTATAGTTTGAATCATTTACAAGTTTAAAATGATTATGAAGATGCCTTTTTGTACCATACATAGTTTAATAATTCTTATTTCCAATTGACTTAGGTATAAAATAATTTTAAAAAATTAATTTTTAATGGCATATCAATTTGTTTAGGGTGATGTTATGCCTAGAGGTTTGGGAATTGCATTCATTGTATATTTATATTCAATTTTTTTTTTTTTTTTTGCGCACAGTCCGACTGAACAGAATTTTTTAAACGGATCTATTTAACTCTTAGATGAGACTCTCATAGATACTACCACTCTGGGTCAGAGTGGACCTGGGAGTAATGGCAATGAGGGGCTACTTCACTCAGTATCATCACTTGAATAAAATTAGTTGCTTTTTTTTGCATGTCAACTCTTGTTGGGTTACTGCAACATCTGTTGGTTTTAGAATATGATGACTGTATCTCATGCAGAGATATTGTGGGTATAACACTTATCAGCATTTGATGATGAAGCTCCAGTTCTGGAACTCTGGGGAATATGGAGTATCCCTTCATTGCCATTACTCCCAGGTCCACTCTGAACCCATATTACTTGTATCTGTTAAGATCCCATCTATAGGTCAAATAGAACTGTTCAATCATTTACTAAGGATTGTTATTATTAGTTATTTGAAACCACACAGCTGTGTGCAAAATTATTTGTATTATATAGGAATACTTGATAAATTGAATTACTAATGGGAAATGGTTTCAGGTACTGCTATTTAACAGTGTGTAATCAAATAATTTCTAAGAACTTATTTAAAATTAGTTACCTATAAACTATTTGCTACCAAATCATATAGGTGGAGGCCCTGTGGCGTATCAGCTAATGTGCTGGACTGTGACATCATTGTGAGTTTGAACTCCAGTCGCACTATTATGTTCATTCTTGGACTTATACCTTTAGGAAAGGTAAAAACTCCCTCATTCCTTCCAGGCATGGGTTGAATAGTACTACAATAGTCCTTTTACAAGGATAGCTTTGGCACTAAATAACCCACAAAGGTTAATTTGCCATTAAGCAAAGAAACCAAACCAGTTCTGGTGCTCTGGGGATTGTGGATTACCTTTTCATTACCATTATTCCCAGGTCCACTCTGACCTGGAGTGGCAGTACTTATTAGGGTCTCATCTATGGGTCAAATACATCTGTTTAAGAATTAATTGTATTAGTTCGGAATACTTGATATTATATAACTATAAATTATTTTATCCACATTTTCTTTTTTAAGTAGAGGAATTATATTGTGAATTGAATTACCATAACCAGAAAATCCAGCGAACACTCTCCAGTGGTGGAGATCACTGTATACAGGACTGATGAGACATAATAAGGTAGAAACAGCTGTCCAGTGTTTCCATATGTCATGTGTGTATAAGTGTTTGCTGGATTTTCTCTTCATGGTAATTCAATTTACAATATAAATTATTTGTTTTAAGAACAGTTACTTGAAGCTATAATTGTTTACTAAGGATTATTAGTTTCCTGAAAACATAACCATACAAAAAATGATTATCAGGTCATTCCATATCAAAACACTAGCAAAAAGCTTAAATCTGCACCCACCTATTTTTCCCCTTATTCTGAAAAAATGTGATAATAAAAATGAATATATACAGTCTTTAAAACAGAAAATTTGTAGATGGCTGTATATATAAAAGCTGTGTTTTTGATGGGGAGGATTTTGTGGGTAAGAGAAGGGATCCCTAGGGGATGTGGTGATCAGCCCCTGTTGTGAAAGTTTGGGCAGAGGAGGTATGAAATCTAGCAATGCTTTATGAAGGACTGGAGGCAAGAGTGATATGTTCTAGTTATAGATATTGCATGAAGTTGAAAGAAATGCTTTTTGTTTGTTTGTTTGTTTTTTATAGTTATGTCAATTTTTTAAAAATTAATTCAAAAATTTTTTTTTTTTTTTTTTTTTTTTTACTCATTAAAAAGAAAAAAAATTAAAATGAATATACAAAGTCTTTAAAACATAGATGATTTGTAGATATCAATGAACATATTTATGAAGTTGATAGAAATGCTTTCATTACTTTTTGTGGGTTTTTTTTTTTTCTTTTTCAACTTCTGTTTTTATACAGCATCTATACCTGCACTACCAGCAAGGATACACCATTTTAGCCTTAAACTACAAAATTTTGAAAACTCTAAGTATACTGCTGGGTTCTGTTCCGTGAATGCTCTGAACCTTTTCATTAGGTTGCACTCACTTCTGCTGATGGATATTAAGTTTAATACTAATGTAGTCTTTCCTGCCTGGCATCAGTCGAGTGTATTCATCATCTTGATAGAATGCTTTCACTAGCTGTACAAGATCAGTAGGTGAAGACTTGCCCTTTTTGGTTCAGTTACAGCTAAAATTCCCCTTTCCGAACACAATTTGCGAGCCTTGCGTACAATGTGTCCTGAAAGACCAAACACATGACTTTTTTTGTGTGGCCAATCAATGGGGGCAAGTGTCAAAATTTGTATTTTCATTTCATTTGATTTGAGTGTCTTCACTTTGGCTATAAGGAGCTCTATCATTTTATCAAAGCACTTTGCTTTATCCCAAATATCTTTAAAATTCCAAAGCCTCACTATTCATCAGATCAGAGTCAACTTTTAATGACTTGCATATTTTTGCCTTTATACTTTGCATTGCAGAAGAAGTTTTTCTCTTACCTAAACAAACTTTTCCAAAGTTGTGAAGCCCTTTTGTCCTGAGGGGAGAAATTCCAATTGTAGAGAAACATTGATTAATATTTCTCTTTTCTATTTCTGCAGAAGTTCTTGCCTGAAGCTCTTTCAATTCCTTATCCGAATGCATGCCTTGGTTTTTCAGTATTACTACTCTTTTCTGTTTCTACAGAAGTAACTTCATTAAGCTCTGGTAATTCTCCGTCTGATATCTGTCTTGGTTCCTTTTTTCATTTGGAAAAAGGTTTAGGGATTAGGATTTGTTTTTGACAACTAGGGCAGCTTTTTGCTTGGGATTAGTACTAATTTAGCCTTTGCCTTGTCTGCCATCTCCAATGAAATTGGTCTCAAACTGCCTTTGATTTGCCTTTTTATGATTTTTAAATGGATCACAACATCTTTGAAGCCATTCATATTTGGTTAACAAGGTTGACTTGTGATGGTAACTGATAGTCTTTATCTTATCCTCATCAAGTCCTGTTCTATAGGAAATAAGCTTTACATCCAACTGGTAGACTGAAATCAATCCAACCTGTTTATCATGAAATAAACTGACATGTTTCAACTGTTAGCTCAGTACCAGCTGAACAGTTCATCTTTAAATGAAAAAAGAAATTACTGTATTTCAATTTCCTTGTGTTTTAGTGAGAAACCCAAGCAGTTAGGAAAAGTCTACCTTCCTCCTTGAGTACTGGATGGTAAGTGACTGTTGTTCCAAGACCAGACAGGCCGGTGCCAGTCTTGGTTATGAGGGGGGTCATCCAAAGTTTCTAGTTGACCTAATTTCATGTTCACATTTATGGCCTGTGTAACAAAAATTTGACCTAACAAGTAAAAAGTTGTCTTCGGACTGAAAACAATCAGCTCGGGAAAATTATCACTCTTTTATCAAGTGTGGGTGAGTTAAACTACTAAATAAAAATGAAAAAAGTCTTTGATACAATTTTAGGATGTTTTAAGGAATTTTTGTGTATATAATCATTTTCTTCCCAAATACTTTTGAATATTTTAAAAACCCTTTTATAAATCACCAAATGGTACTATTAGTCATTTCAAGTTATGTTTTTAATTCAAATTATAAGAAAGAAAAATTAAATAAAATTAATTTACAAAAAATTGTAAATAACTATAATAATAAAACCAAGAAAAACTAACAAAAAGCATCTTTAAAGTTCATCCTTATATTTAGTGCCATCTCCAAATGATTTATGCACTGTTGATTACTCTATAATCAGCAATGTTTTGCCACTCATTAAAGATAATCTATCCCTACAAAAAATTTTTAATTAGTAAAATCAATCTTGTTGAATAGTTTGAGAGGTTACTTAGCACAATATCAACATTTAGGTCGTTATGAAGCATTAGGATGATTGTCTTTAACGGAAATCCTGCGTGTACATACGAAAAAAAAAACCCTACATTTTGGCTGGGTCATATCTTCTAAAGTAGACTTGACTGCGTCACAAAATTCTTTGGGGAACTAAAGCAGAAATAGTAGATATTGGAAAAAAAAAATATGAAAATTGAAGAGGACATTTTTTTTCTATAGACTGGTTGTAAGCTACATAGGTAAAAAGTTGTCGATTTTGGGGTCATGCATTTTGGTAAGCAAAATAAAATTTTATCAGGTATAGGATTGAAATAGTTGGATATTTGGATTCTGCATTCCTCATTTGCTCTACAGACTTTCATAAATATTGAATGCATGGAAGTGTTTTTTTTTTTTTTTTTTTTTTTTTTTTTTTTTTAGATAGGAATACTTAATATTATATAAGTGTGCAAAACAACTAGACAAAATGTAAATTTAAAGGCACAATGAAAGTGATTCCCAAACTTGTAGGCATGATATGATAGGTTGACATGCCATTAAATAAATCAATTGCTTTTCTATTAAGGTTTTATTGTTTGAAATTTTATTGTGAACAAAACTGATTTTTGTAGTAACAAATTTTTATGAGTTATACCAGAAAACACACCTAAATGGATTCAAGAGAGAAAATTTGAAACTGAATTTCAGATCCTCTTGTTGTAAGGTAGATTTTAGAGTGAGCATTCATTCAGGACCAACCTCTTCCTCTTTCATTAGAATCTAAATAATGTTTGGAATGTTTGCATTCTCTTTGATGTGGAGTGGAGGATTTTCTTCTCATTTTTCTTTTGCAATTGTTATCAACAACTCATTGTTATTTGAAAAATGTCTACTTTTTAAACTCCTACACACACACATAACCCAGTCAGCTGGGGCTGTTGAATACACTAACTGCATTTCCGCAGAGGGGTAAGATTCTCCAACGAGTGTCTTGGTTATGATACTAAGCAATCTGATGGCAAGGCTGGAGCTTTGAGAAACCCCTTTATTGCCATTGATCCCAAGTTCACTCTGACCCCGGAGTGGTAGCACCTGAAAGGAATCTATCTATGGGTAAAAAAAAAAAAAATACTCTTAAACAATTGCACAAAAGATTTGAATATAAATCTACAATGAACATGATTTCCTAATCTCTTGGCGTAAAATAATCCTAGACAAGTTGACATGCTGTTAAAATAAATTATGTTTTATTCCTCTGAAATTGACTGTCAGAGTTTTTACTGACCTTAGGGGTGGCCTGGAATTTTTTGTCTTTAAATCAAAAAAATATTTTCATCCTTCATCTCTTGTGTCTAGATACAACTTACTTTGACACCCTTGCTCATGAGCTGTTTTGAAATCAAATTTTTTGTTTTATTATAAATTTTTTAATGCTATTTCTGTAACTGTTATTGGATGATTATTTTGGCTGTCTGTTTTTTCTCGGCTAACCCTAGGGCAGACTGTCTATCCTGGAGTTGGTATTTATTTATGTCAAGCAATCATCCCTTATGGTCTGCCATCTTGGGTCCTTTTTATAATTTTTTCTGAATTGGACTCTAGAGCAAAATATAATTATATTCTACAGTGTTGTTATGTGGGCAAGGGACAGAAATATGAGGTCTACTCATAAAGCAGCTAGCCACTTAATATTATTAAAATGAACCCTAGGAAATTCCAATGGTTTCATAACTCCTAGATGATCTGTTAGCCCATTGGGTTTCTGTTTTAACTATAGTCCATGATGACATGGATAGTTCATTTTAGGAAGGAAGAAAGTCTTCTAATTAGCATTTCATCTTTATCTCCGTCTTTTGACAGCAAAGAGTTTTTGAATTTATTGCTCAAATAAAAATCTCACTGTGGTGTTTGCTTGTGGTGTAATAGTTAACATTGTAGGAAGTTGATTCTGTGACAAGAGTTCAAATCC
Organism: Sepioteuthis lessoniana; assembly: GCA_963585895.1. Lineage (NCBI taxonomy): Eukaryota > Metazoa > Mollusca > Cephalopoda > Myopsida > Loliginidae > Sepioteuthis > Sepioteuthis lessoniana. The sequence continues at coordinate 16,667,652 of OY757947.1, forward strand.
TGAACAAGGCTGTTTGCTTTTCATATAGTACTTATACCATTGGGAAAGGTATGAATCCAACTATTTTTCCTTCTCTCTATGAGTAAATAGTAGGGCAGACTGGGCTCTTTTAGATTGGTTGCCACACCAATGTTAAAGAAAAAAAATGAGTTCAAATTGCACCTGGATAGGGATGGGCTCTGACTGGCTATTCCTACCTAAGACATGCTATATAAGTAGCACTCCCATGAGCAAAACAGGTTATATATATATGAATTTCCTTGTCATGATCTGCTGGCCTAGCCCTATGAATATTACATCATGTGAGGTGCTCTAAATAATTGGTTTTGCCAAGTTGTGGCACAAAGCCAGAAGTATGAAGCACCTTGTGAGAATCAGATTCACCAACAGTACACTGAAAATCTAATTTATTTAAGGCATTTATTTACTGGGGGGAGTCCTCATGATGTGATGGTTAAAGTGCTGGATTGCTGCCTTGAAGAAAGCAAGTTTGACCTCCAGTCATGCTATTACATTCACTTTCAGACTATATTCTTAGGAAAGGTATGAATCTCCTTATCGCCTCAGCTATGAGTTAAATAGCATCACTGCTGTTCTTCTATGATAATGGCTTTGGCAATAAATAACCCACAAAGGTTGTTGCCCAGTCGGCTGGGGCTGTAGAATACACTGACTGCTTCTCTGCAGAGGGGTAAGACCGCCCCCCCCCAACGAGTGTCCTGGATATGACACTAAACAATCTGATGGTGAGGTTCCAGCAATGCTGGAGCTTTGGGGAATGCGGAGTACCCCTTCATTGCCATCACTCCCAGGTCCACTCTGGCCCGGAGTGGTAGCACCTGATAGGGCCCTATCTATGGGTTAAATAGAACTAACAGCATACTTATTCTAAAATGAATTGAGTAAACTGAATAGCTTGAAATAGAAACGTTTTTGACAATTAAACCGTACTTACACTTAAACAGCATGCTTATGCTTAACTGAATTATTTGAAATAGAACTGTTTTTCGACATTAAAACTGTATTTACACTTAACTGAATTATTACATATAACTACTTAAATAGTTTGAAATGGAAATGTTTTTGACAATTAAACTGTGTACTTATGCTAAACTGAACTGTTTTCAATAGGACAGATTATTTACATAAAAATGGATTTGGCGTTAAATAACCTACAAAGGTTGATATGCCATAAAACCAAACAAACCAAACCAAACCACAAAGGTTGATATGCCATTAAAAACAAAGAAACCTATTTATCAAGCTGACCTTAGTTTGGTTCAATGCCATAAATATCAGGCACCGTATCATGTCAATCCTTGTTGTGTTATTTTATACCAAAGTCAATTTAACAATTATGGTCACAAATGAAATACAATACAAAAATGTATCTTCATAAACTGGTAAATACTTTCTCAAACAGTTCTATTTAACTACTCAGTTAAAGTGGATCTGGGAGTAATGGTAATGAAAAGGTGACTCCATACTTCCCAAATCTCCAGAAGTGGAACTTCACTATCGGATACAATATCAAACTAAGGATATCCCATTTTTCCGGTGGAAAGGGGGGATTTTTTTTACCCTCATAGAAGATGAGTTGTAAGTAAAGTTGGCGAGCATAATCGAGGATGGCCCAAAGGCTCCCTTTTCAATTGCTACTACTCTGAGATGTCGGGGAGGGTGCTACTCCTTCCTTCCGGATTGTTCCATTTTACCCTTGATCCGTACCTTATGCTGAGTATTAAGCAAGGCGGCATCAAGTACCATTTTGAAGTCTTTGATATGATACTGGGACTGAACCCTGGTCTCCCGGGGCATTGGCGAACACGCTACCTACTAGGCCAAAGGCCCCATTGATAGTGGCCATGGATTTGGATATACTAAATTTGATTAATTAGGTGAAGATGTTTTTTTGTATTTTATTTTTATATATATATATATATATATGCGCACATATGAGTATGGGTTGGAAAATTCATATGATATCAGTTGCTATTGATAACTTTTTTTTTTTTTTTTAACAATGAGATCCAAACACAAAGAAGTGTATGAACTGCAAAGGTGACTGTTGAAAAATGAACCTCATTTAATCTCATTCCATGCGTATTTTGGTCAAACCCTGAACTTTTCAGCTGACCCTCATATTAAAAAAAATGAATCCACAAAAACAAATTAATAGTAATGAAAATTAAATTGAGGATATAAGTCCATTTGAAGCTCAAGTGATTAACTGAAAAAAATCTTTTTAAATCTTAGATTAAGTTTATCAAACAGGTTTCAGCTAATCCATTTTAATACAGTTGTTGGTTGTTTAGAGATAAAGAAAAAAGTTTTTAATGTATTTTAATGATTAAGATTGACAGAAAAATGGTCGTTTCACTTGACATCCTCAAGGAGTCTTTTTACAAGTTAATTTTTGGGAATTGATACTCAGAATATTAGGTTTTGCTTATTTCCCTTGGAACTTAAAACCAATTTGTTAAATTTGACCAATTTAAAATGGTGAGGAAAAAATACCTCCATGATAAAAGCAGTTTTATCTTTAATTATTGTTCTCCTCCCCTCTCTTATTCAATTATTATTCTTTTTTTTTTTTTTTTTTTTTTTATTCACAGCAATTGCAGTTACTGCCTTCTCTCTCTCTCTCTCTCATATATCCTCCTCTCTAGTTAACCCTATCTGTCTCTTCTCTCTCATGAATATGGTACAATGTTGAGTTCAGTAATTGTTGCCTTTTTTAAAAAATTTATTTATTCATTTATTCTTGTGTAATTTATCAATATTTCGAAAATGATTGCTATCTTCTCTGGTGGGAATTAAAAAAAAAAAACAACAAAACCTAGACATTCTATTCTAGTTGTTTTTTCTCTCTCATTTTATATATATATATATATATATATATATATATATATATATATATATATATATATGTATTTGGTGTTTCTTTGTTTGATGGCATATCAAACTTTGCATATCAAATGTTATTTAATGCCAAACCATCCCTCTAGAATAACAGTAGTGGTACTATTTAACCTATAGCTAGGAGGATAAGGGGGTTCATACCTTTCTCAAAGGTATTTGTCTGAAAGTGAACATAATAGCGCAACTGGTATTCGAATTTGATAACTACAATTCCGCAGTCCAGCAGTTTAATCATTATACCATGAGGACTCCCCCACCGGTGAGTGAGATATATATATAATCTCATTCTTCTATTATCAGCTCATCTTCCAAAGTGTGGCTGGTTCTGCATAAACCTTCACTTCTATAAACAAATCCCCCATGTAGTTCACTTACTAAATTTTAGCCGAGTGGATGGATGTATATAACAATAAATTGAATCTTAGTCAAGAAAAAAAATTCAAGTGAATGAAATATTCAACAGAATTGATTTGCATATGTTAAAATGTTTCTATTTTTAGAGTGACAGTATGACCATAGATTCTTACCCTTAAGGGACTGAAGTGCAAAATATGTCCAGTTCTAAAAGAGTGTCATCCCAGACATTACTTCCCCACTGCACCTAAAGAGCTAGGGACAGGGTCAATCTCTGACCCCCACCACCAAAAAGAAGAAATACCTTGCTAGTTTTTGTCTCTACCTACGTGTTCATGAAAGCTTCACTAAACTCATGTTTTATACCGAGAAGAAGAGACACCTCTTATGTATAAAAATATGATCTGCTTTTCTTATCATGAAATGAACAAAATAGCTGAGTGAAAGAGAGTCAAAGACAGCTAAAATATACACACAGAAGGATATATAAATCTTTGGCAAACTGTTTCTTTGTTCTTCTTTTATCATATTTACCAACCCCTCTGGTCGGGCAGGATATGACACAAGGTCAATTTTTTAAGCGGAGTTTAACAGGTTTGAATTCAGAGTATTCCTTCTCCTAGACTAGTTGCCTCACCAAGGCTGAAGAACCCAGTCTGTCCTACTATTTACCCATAGCTGGAGGGAGAATAATTGGATTCATACCTTTCCCAAGGGTACTATTTACTAACCCCTCCGCTCGGGCAGGATATGACACAAGGTCAATTTTTAAGCGGAGTTTAACAGGTTTGAATTCAGAGTTTTCCTTCTCCTAGACTAGTTGCCTAACCAAGGCTGAAGAACCTAGTCTGTCCTACTATTTACCCATAGCTGGAGGGAGAATAATTGGATTCATACCTTTCCCAAGGGTATTGGTGCTATGTGAAATGCAATCAGTATCGTCCAGGATTTGAACTCGTATCGCCGTGTTCATTTCCTACAGCGATAACGACTACACTACAGGCACCTTTCCCCAAGGGTATTAGTGCTATGTGAAATGCAATCAGTCTCGTCCAGGATTTGAACTGGTGTCGGTGTGTCTATTTCCTACGACAGTAACCATTACACCACCCCTTTTATAAGACTGTTACTGAGTCAACTCAAAATGTCTAATCATCTCAGCTTCTATATGTTTTCCAACTTTAGGTCCTTCGCAAGGTACCTCTTCTTTCTTCTGAGATCCTACCCACTTTCGACTTTAGCAAGTCTGTTTCTTCGTGTTTCTGTACTTTCATGAGTCTGTTTCTTCACTTTTTTTTCTGTTTTGTATGTCTTGCATTATCTCAAGGCATTTAATTATCTTAACTTCATCATTTTACCGAGTCTTGTATAGCTCAGGCTGTTCTCTACCTCTCAACCCTTGGCTGTCTGGCACAAGGCCACCTCCCAGAGTGGCATTATGTCTAGTGACACTTCTGCAAGATCCTTGGATCAAAAATATTTAGTCATTATATAATGCTTACGCAATCCTCATAGTTGGACTTCCTTTTGGCATACCATATTTCATGTGACATTTCTGCCGTGTTTTGTTTACCTTAAGATGTGGGTGCACATTCTGTTTTGTCACCCATGTAACTTATGCAGCCCATCAAAGGCATCTTCCTGTCGCTATTCAACACCATTATTCTCAGATAATTTCAAACATCTTTTGTTTCTTGGTTTTTAAAAGTTTCATATGAATTGAATTCCACTTTGCAGAACGATAATTTTTTTAAAAATCTTTGTAGAGTGGATGAATTATTTTCAGAAAATTTATGAAATAGATGGTTTGTTCAAACAAGTGAATTAACCATATATAAAACTAGCAAAGCAAAACATAATTTGATCTGCAAATGTGTCATAGTACAAAAGCCAGAAAAGAATGCTTGTATCCTTCAGCTGTGGGTTGACTAGTGCTACTACTTGTAATATAATGGTCGAGGGATTTTGTTTTATGCCTTTAGATTTAGTTAGACTGAGAACCTTTCAGCTCGGTGCATGGGCTACTTAGGTGCAACATTAATGCAGGTGTGTGAGCGCGTGTCACTCAGATGTCACAATGGCCCAGATGGGAAACGGGGCTACAGAGTGCGGGTAATGTCACGCACTGGAAGCGTGTGGAAGATTTTGGGGATTTTGAAAAAGTCAGTTGAGTCGAGTTCTGCCTTGGGAGAAGATGGTTGGCTTTCGCTTGCTTGCCGAAACCAGGCCAGTGGCCTTGTGGTGGGTGCCACACGTGTTGCGGTGGGGCAGATGGAAAAGCCAGAATAGAAAGAATGTGTATCTCTCTCCTTATGTCAAAGAACCTTTAAACTCAAAGTTAATAAAGTTTTGTACCTGAACTAAGAAGTCGTTATATGGTTTTCATGTTTCAGGATTCCTATATTATATGTATATATGTTAGGAACATTCTATGTACATTTCCCATATTCATGTATGGGTATGTTACACTACTGTTCTTCTACAGGGATGGAGTTGGCATTAAATAACCCATGAAGGTTGATATGCCATTAAAGAAAGAAACCAAACCAATAAAGCTTTCATTTAATCATATTTTGCAAAACAACTTTTATACAACCTTATACCACAGTGGGGCCATCTAGTGATATTTCGATTCATTAACATTGGTCAATGAGCAGCCTTTAGGAAAATGTCTTAGGTTGAGCCACTGCTATTAAATATATATAAAAGCTAATATATATTTATTTATTTATTATAATATATATATATATATATATATATATATATATATATATATATATCTATATATCTCACAGATATTGAGCACTCTCCAAATTATACTGCATTTGGTCTACCACAAACCCACTAAGTGAGATAGTGACAACCATATACTGTTCTGATATATATATAAATTTTCACATTGTTTACCAAGTTAATAAACTTAGTAAACAATGTAGAAACTAGTTTAAAAATCTCTGCTAATTCTGTTACTTGTATTGTATACAGTACTGTATTAATGAGGCTTTCTGATAAAGCTAAGATATATATTACACATACAAAGAACAGATTTATTTTCAGATTTAATTGTGCCCCTCTGAACTAATTTCAAACAATTTAGAGCATTTGACTCCTTTTAGTTGTAGTCAGTCTTTTAAATTTGATATATCTTTTTTTTTTTTTTTTTTTTTTTTATATAGATACTGGCCTAGGTGAAGATCTGTTATGAAGTCCAGGGTCTCTTAAGGTTTAAGTTAAGCCCTGATTTTACATTGCCCAGTTGGCTGGGGCTGTAGAATACACAGAGGGGTAAGACTCCTCGCAATGAGTATCCTAGATATGACACTAAATAATCTGTTTGTGAGGTTCCAGTAATACTGGAGCTTTGGGGAATGTAAAGTATTCCTTTATTGTCATCGCTCCCAGGTCCACTCTGGCTTGGAGTGGTAGCCCCCATAGATAAGACTGGGTACTTATGCTAAACTGAATTGTTCGAAATAGAACTGTTTTGACCTTTAACTGTGTGTAAACAAAAACTATACTTATACTAAACTAAATTGTTTGAATTAGAACTATTTGACTTAACTGAATAGCCTAAATGTTTTTGACAATTAAACTGTGTATTCATGCTAAACTGATTATTTGTGTAGAAATGATTTGGCTTTAAATAACCTACATAAAACCCAACCAACCAATAATGAAACAGAATTGATGCTATCATGTATACCATGGAATAGTGTCCAATTCTGGTATCTGAAGAATCAAGAGGAAATGCCTTGCCAGTTTTTGTCTCAACCCACTAAACTTGACCTTGTGTCACTTTTTTCTCTTGAGGGGGAAAGTACTATTTTTGGTATGACCATTTCCTATTTTTTTGTCTCACATACCAATATATACCACAAATTCTTACTAGTCAATTTTTTTTTTTTTTTTTGTTATGACTAACTTGGTTTTTCAGAACTGTTTTAATTTTTGTTTCTAATTTTATCCAAGATGTAGGATTGTCTTTATTTTTGAATTTAAAAAAAAAAAAAAAATTCCCAGGTCATTACATTTATTCTGTGATTGTTAACTATATTTCCAAGAAGGAGTCTCTGTGGTGTAATGGTTAACGTGCTGGACTATGACATTGCAGTAAATGAGTTTGAACTCCAATCACACTATTGCATTCACTTTTGGACTAATGCCCCTGTGAAAGGTGAAAACTCCCTTATCTCTCCAGCTATGGGTTAAATATTACAACTATTGTTCTTCTACAAGGATGTCTTTGGCATTAAATAACCCATGAAGGTTTAGCCCAGTCGGCTGGGGCTGTAGAATACATACTGCATCTCTGCAGAGGGGTAAGATCCCACCCACCATCGAGTGTCTTGGATATGACACTAAACAATCTGATGGTGAGGCTCTAGCCTTGGAAATTTGGGGAATCTTTATTGCAATTGCTCCCAGGTCCACTCTGACCTGGAGTGGTAGCACCTGATAATTTGTTCTATTTGGCCCATAGATAGGACCTTATGTGTAGAAACAAATGAATGATGTTAGATTGTAACTGTTAAATAGTTTTAAGTTTTACTATATAACTGTGTGCAAAAAAAAAGCTCAGGCTCATTTAAGAATATCAACAAAATGTGTTTACAAATCATATATATATATATATATATATATAAGAGGATTTGGCATTAAATAATCTACATTGGTTGATATGCCATTAAACCAAACCAAACCAATCCATGAAGGTTGATATGCCATCAAATAAAGAAACCAAACCTATATTTCCAATCCAGGTTGTTTATTTTAACATTCATAGAATAATAATCTGAGAGGTATGAAAACAGAAATATAATGAAAGAAGATGAGTTAAAATTTTTAAATAACTTATCCTATAAGTCAGTGTTTCTCAACCTTTTCTTCTTGTGACGGATTTTTATTTGTTTGTTATGCCTCCTTGGGCATCTCACCTTTTTTTTTATTATCTTCTCATATCAACTTTTTAAAAGAAAAAAAAAAATCTTTGCATAGAATATATACAGTATTAATACATCTATATACAAATCTCATTCTTTTAAGTAATTCATCCAATAGTTCCTAAAAATGCCTTCTTTAAATTCTTTTTCTTAGCATTTTGTTCTGAAATTATCCAATTTAACCTTTTTTCAATCTGATTAGACAATTTGATCCAAAAATATATCACTCTATTAGCAAAAAAGATCCAATTGTTTAGTGGACTGTTTTTGAAATCTATCTGTACAGTAAATTTTTAGTTTGAGGTGAAATATTGAAAAAAACAAAAAAAGATCTACCTGTTGTGGAGGTAAACCTGCATCTCCCATTGTATTAAAACGTGATATGCTAATATTTATACATAATTAATAAATTATGATGGGTGGAGAATTCGACCGACACCATTTATCGAATACAACATGACTGCCTTCTGTGTCTGATTATTTACCACCCAGAAAACTACTTTTATTTCTTGTTTAATGGAGTACGTGTTATAATGCTACCATAATTAGAAATTCCATGGATTATTTTGAAAGTTTCAATTAAGATTATTTCTTGTTCTTCTTTCTATTAAACTAGTTAATCCTAATTTCTCTAATCTCCCCCATAACTGTAATCTTTAACGTTTTTTTTTATATTTTGTCACTCTTCTTTGCATGCCCTCCAGTCTCAATACGACACAATTTTTTTGGAGCAGGGTTGTAAAAATATTTTTACGCATGCAAAGAAATAAAAATTCTATGTACCAACAAATAGATTTTATTTACTAAAGTGAAATGTAGTTCGAAATATGTCCTAACTAATGATGACTATGCTGCTGTTGTATATCCATAATGCAACTGCACGTATACATATTACATATACAAATATAAGCGGAAACATAGTCAACAATAATGACGACTTCAATGAACGAACGAACACACTTCTTTATAAAAATATACCTCTCACACTTTATTCGAAAGGGTTGATGTTGGTTGTGTGTGAGAGGTGAGTTGGAGATGGGGACAGACTGCTACATGTTGACCCAAAGTTCTTCTGACCATAGCAGCACTTCTTTCGCATTCTGGCTGGGCTGCTCAACCGTGGGTCACTGAGGGCCGCAAACCCTCAGTCTGCAAACTGATTCTCACGCTGGCATCTTGTCCCCAACTGACTCCAACTGGAACTTGAACTGACCCAAGCTGTCTGTGGCACCTGGTTATATTTTTGTTTGATGCCCACCTGCTTCCTGTGAGCATACACATCTGCACCAAATTCAACCACGTCCACAGGTCAAGGTGATATTCCTATATCTTCGACCAGATGCACCTGTTTCGCTGTTCTTCCACTTATATACACAGGTGCATCCCTTGATTGACGGCTCGGTCGAGGGTCAATATGTTACATGTTTATCATCTTGTCATACCTTGATTCAGCTTCAAGTGTAAGTCACTTTTCTTTTCAATGTGCAAGAAATTATTTAGTTGTCTAAATTTCTGAGACGAAGCTTGATGATTTTTATCATTAAGGGTTTCGGACTATTGTCTTCATCTATAAGGAACGGTGTATTATCTAAGAGTTAACACCCATTACTCCTTATACAAGTAAGAACATTGGCATGATGGTTAGAGTGTTCACGAATGGCTCGGGAGACCTAGATTCAATCCCAGGTTGAGTCATGCCAAAGACTCAAAAAATGGTACTTGATGCCACCTTGCTTAACACTCAGCATTATAAGGTACGGATCAAGGGTAAAGTGGAGCAATCCAGGGAATAGAGTAGCGCCCTCCCCTACACCTCAGTGTAGTAGCTATCGAAAAGGTGTCTTCGGGTTATCCTCGACTATGGTTGCCAACAAGTAAGAATGGAACAAATCTTTTCAAAGAGCAAAGGATGGGAGTATTTTACTTTGGCATCCAATCAATCCTTCCTTTTCAATTCTCCACATCAATACTTTCTCTTTCAGTTCCAAAATGTTCTACATAAATAATGGGATCAATGTTGTGTACACTCAACTCCAGGCCCATTTTAAAAATTTCACAAATTCACTTCTGTTTAGGAAGAAGTAAAAGTTTTTAATTAGCATTTGTTATAACAAGTATGTATTTACCCAGTCCCTCTGCTACAGGCACAAGGTCAATTGGCCTAGTAGCTAGAGTGTTCGCCAATGGTCCAGGAGACCTGGGTTCAATCCTAGGTTGCGTCATACCAAAGACTTTAAAAATGGTTCTTGATACCTCCTTGTTTAACAAGGTATGTATCAAGGGTAAAGTGGAGCATTTCAGAGAAAGGAGTAGCGCCCTCTCCTACACCTCTGTGTAGTAGCTATTGAAAAGGAAGCCTTCTGATCGCCCTCGACTATGGTCGCCAACTTTACTTACATCTGGTTTGAATTTAGTTTTCCTTCTCCTATCCTGGTTGACAAAAGCTAAAGAACCCAATCTGCCTTACTATTTACATTTGACTGGAGGGTGGGAAGGAGTTGCATTCATACCTTTCCTAAGAGTATTAGTATGAAATATATTCTTGACCAGGATTTGAACTTGTATTTCATTTCCTGTAATGATAACCGTTGCACTAAACACGCCTCTATTTATAACGAGTCAGATGCTTAAAATATGATGTTAAGTATGAATACTATCATTCCGTTGCCAATTGAACTGGAAATTGCTTTATTCTATCGGAACATTTTAAGTATCATTGCTTTAATAAAGATCTTGCTTTGGTGTGCCTTTTTTGCTGGCTTAGGGATGCGAGTAAAATTTTATAGATCTCGTTGGAAAGTTTTACTCCTGCTCTTTTTCTTTGGATATGATTAAAGAACCCTCTTACAACAAAATGTGCGTATAATTTTTCTTACTACACACACACACACACACACATATATATAAGAGATGCAATACTTATATTCAACATCCAAGTTTGAGTAAGTTTGTCATTTACTTAAATTTGTTTTATTTTAACTGCCACATTTAAGTTCCAAAATTACAAATCAGACATCGGCCTTAACTCGACACCTTAACGAAGGAAAAGACGAAAGAAATATGGCCGATGATAGAATTGTGGCTAATTGACGATGCACTTGGGGGTTATTTGTTAAAAAAAGATTATTTTTATCTAGATAGTGAATGTATTATATTTATAAATTTTTAAAACATAGCTTAAATTTTCGTGGGTGAGAATACAAACACCTTGGACTGGAAATTGCTTTATTCTCTAACTTAGAGCATTTTAAGAGTATTGTTCTAATTAGAATAATGTCTCTCTGGTGTATCGTCTTTTCCAGGTTACGGTTGCAAATATAAGTAAAATTTCCTTGTTTTACTCACGTGTGATTTAAAAAAAAAAAAAAAAAAATTCTTAAATTACAAGTGAAAAGTGCCCACTCCACCAAAAAAAGAAAAATATCTACTACTTATCCACGTTTTAAAATCTAATTTGTCTGTTTTAAAATGACCCACCTACAAAATATCTTATGTCACATTGAGTTCACCTAGGTTGTTTTTTTTTTTTTCTCTTTCCCTTCCGATACCTGGTCGAGCTACTTATATATATATATATATATATATATATATATATATATATAGTCATCTCCCTCCTACCTGCTTTATTTGTTACATTGCTAGGTCTCCCCCTTCTACTCAATACCTGGCCGTTTACTTACAGGACGTTATAAAAAAAAAAAAAAAAATCTAAAGAGAGACAAGGTAGTCGTCATGTGTTAAGACATAAAGTATCTGTATATCTTAAAGAGTTAATGGAACTATGTACATCATTGGAAATATATATTTATAGCTGGTTTAAAAAGAGAAATTTTTTACCATGAAGACCAGGCTAATGAGCTTCTTTGTTTGTGGGACGAGAACGTTACCTAAAAATGATTTACCAAATAATCCGCCTGTAGACAAGAAGGTAAGTATTTGAGCTTAATTGTCTTGTTCGTTCAAAATCAATTCCCGTCAGACGAGATTCGTTTATTTATTTTATATCTTATTAATCGACTTATTTAAATTATTCTATGTAGATATAAATTAATTACTTGAAAAAAAAACAAACAAACAAAAAAACATTTCTTTTCAATGGGGGACACATTAACGTTTGTTTATTTGATTTAAAAATTTCTTTTAAAATATTTTAAAAAGATTATTGAAGCTAGGTCTCCTCTCAAATAAAATCAAGATACCTTTTAATTTGGATTAAGGTGAACATTAAAAAATAAATAAATTCTGATATTTTTCATTACTGTTGAATATTATCAGGATCTAAACCGACTTTGTTTATCTATCACCTTGATTTTAAATAATTTTCTTTTGAAGTAGGTGCAAATTATTTAAAAGAATTGACTTCGTTTCGTATTTTAAGATTTTTTAAAACTTATCATAGACACGAAATATTACGACCTTTTTTTATTTGATTTAAAAGTATAATTTCTACCTTTTTTATTTGACTTAAAAATTCTTTTACAAGTTTAAACACATTTCTAAACCTGTTCTTATAACCTAGATATTTTTTTATTAAATTGTTTCTTTGGTTTGTTTTTGAATGTATACATTGTTTAATCTGGCATATTCTTGTTTTTGTATTAGACGTTTTTTTTATATACAATTTTGAATTTAAAGTTGGATATTACAGTAAGTTTTATTATTTTTTTTACTGTAAAGATGCTATAAGAATTTTTTTTTCACGGTGCTATTTTAGGTCATTAGAATCAAATTTTAATTTTTAAATATTTCTACCTTTTTCTATTTTCAAATTTCTTGTATTTGACATTTTATAAACAACTTTAAATTAAATTGGAAGTTAGCCTTTATTGTTTTACACTCAGTCTATATATAATCTAAAGGCGCTATTTTTAGGTAATAAGAATGAACATATAATTTTCAGTTGTCATTTTTACCTTTCTATTTAACTTTAGAAGTTTTAAAAACTTCAAAGGTTTTCTGATAACCTAGATACCTTTTTAAAATTTGTGCATTGTTTAATCTGGCAAATTCTGGGTTTTGTTTTATTAGACTTCTTAAAATTTATTAAATTTTTTTTAATAAGTCAATTAAATTGAATTAACTGTAAATTTAAAGTTGGATTTTTCTGAAATTCTATTTTCAAAGTTTGTTTAAAGGTGCTTTTTTAGGTCGTGGAAATCAGTTCTAAAAATAAAATTTAACTTTTCAGATGTTAGTAAAAGAAAAAACAAGTTTTCGTATTTTTTTTTTTAATTGTAAAATCAAAATATTTTAATTTCCGTTTATTATAAGCGCTGAAAAATGATCTTTTTATTTGTAATGAATATTTTGACAAAAAAACTAAAAACTATGATTTCTATGTAAAACATGTTTTTTGTTAATTTTAAAAATAGAATATAACAAATTCAGATAAAAAAAAAGTTACATCCCCCACAAATTTAAACTAACGTCAAAGGAATAAATCTCTTCTGATTAAATGAATAAAATATAACACATACCCCCCTCCAAAAATAAACAAAAACAAAACAAAAACTTCATTTCGTATTTAAACCTTTGACAGTTAAAATCTAAAAAAAAGTGGAGTAAGTTAATGTGGGTAAACTTGTTTTTATTACGTAGGCAGTGGTTTCAAGCAATCTATTTAAGGATTTTTTGGTTTAAAATAAACGAAGATGTTTCTATCTGATTTAGTTGTTTTATTTTTGTCTTTTGTGTGGATTTATTTTGTATTTTGGTCGAAAATATCACTACTACAATACAATTGATATTTTAATTAGACTAATTGCTGGTACTTAAACAATTCGCAAAAAATTTCTTGGTGCTTAGATAGAAGAGTTGAATAAAGAAAAATTCTGTGTTTTATTTTTATATATATATATATATATATATATATATATATATATATATATATATATATAATAAGAGTGTTGGTTGTCACGAAATCACTTGGTGGGTATGTGTCGAACCAAGTGCAATATAACATGGAGAGTGCTCAATATCTAGGATAGAGCTATTATATAATATAATATATATATATATATATATATATATATATATATATATATATATATATATATAAATTCGCAGTCTATATTCCACGAATTATATATAATAAACTTCGTAGACTTAGCATTCACCTTACTCGGATAAGAATAAGTTTATTTGCTACATTTTAATTCATCTATAAACTTAACATTTTTTAGTGGGTGGCAGGGAGAAAGACTAAAGAAATATGGCGAATTAGCGAGTTGAATATGGAATTTTTAAATATAACTAATCAATAAATTAGTAAAAAGAAAAATGTCTGAAACTTATTCTTATCTGGAAGTCTGAATGTTAGTATGGTAATTGATCATCTCCTTGACAAGATGAAGGATGGCACAAGGTGTTTTTAAAGCGGGAGCTGGATACGGGCTGAAGCGCGCATGACCAGCCGTGGCAGAAATTCTTGGCCCCGTCGGCATTCCTCTACTCGGTCGCCTCAGGCACCAAACAATAAACTTAGTCCTGCTGAAGCAGGTGAAAGCCTGGGGTTACGGCAACCGGAGGCCAAGTAGTCATTACCCTAGCCAACAAGCAAGACCAGTCAAGCCGTGTACCATGCAACACGGCTGACAAGGCCCCACTCATTAATGCTAGGTCTTGTGTGAATGTAAGTTTTACGTGTGTAATATATATATATATATATATATATATATATACACACACACACCCATTTCATGCCGTTTTTATACAACAATCATCAAGCAGATGGTGATTGTTATATAAAGATGGCATAAAAACCAGTGGTCGTAGATAAGCATCTATGCTATTAAATACATATAAGAACTAATATATATTTATTCATTGTATTATATAATAGCTGTATCACAGATATTGAGCACTCTCCAAATTTTACCACATTTGGATTGCCACTAACCCACCAAGTGAAATAGTGACAACCATATACTGTCGTTATATACACACTTACATAATTACTGTAAAAATTTTCTCTATTGAACTATTCTAAACAAACTACCAATTGTTTCATCAATTGGGATACCTGATATGGAATTATTTTGATTTTTGATACAATGGTAAAGTTTTCTTTTTTTGTCAACTACTTTTCTAATGTCCTATCCAACATTTTTTTCAGTACTGTTGGCTATTGAGAATTATTCATTCAAATGAAATATTATTTTACTCCTTGGAAGTTATCACATTACCTCTAACAGTATTTCACTTTCTAAAACAGATTCTGGTTTGTGCATATACAATTTGTCAGTATACTCAAATTTTGTCCTCTTGCATAGTTCCCATTGGATTATCTTTTTAATCCAGTCATGTCTGCTTTTGTATTCCTTTTGTGCCAGTTTGCTGTATTCACTTATGTGATTAACTGTTTCATCCCTCTCATCCCATAACCTCCACTTACTGTTCTCTTGGTGGCATTATTTTGTCTTGATATTAATAGATTCTCTCTAAAGTTTCCCTCTTTCTTAGCCATAATTTGATCAAGCAACAAATTAATAAAATTGCATGAGATGAAGTATGAATTCTTTTATTTGCTACTAGTGAATTATTTTTATAAAAATGAACATGATGTTGTGGAACTGGCCCTGGCTGGTGTTGGCAGTGAAAGAAAAAAAATGAGAATTATAAGTGAAAGTAAAGTTAGCAACTTTAGTCGAGGTTGACCCGAAGGTTTCCCTTTCCAATAGATACTGCACTGAGATGTCGGGGAGGGCACTACTCCATACCTTTAATCCTTACCTGATAATGCTGAGTGTTAAGCAAGGTGGCATCAAGTACTATTTTTTTGAGTCTTTGGTATGACTCGACCTGGGATTGAACCCTGGTCTCCTGGACCATTGGCGAACACTCTACTCATTAGGCCAATAGCCCTGAATTAGTAAAGAAAATAAATGTATCATTGTACATACTTTTGGTCAAATCATCCAAGTTAAGCATAAATGAGTGTGTTCATTTGAGATGAGTGGCCACTTAGTAACACTAGGTATTGTAATCAACCTCAAGGAGCCCTATTTAGCATAACTATTGTCATTGGTGACCTGGATTTGATTTTAGCATTTCACTTTGTACTAATACTCTTGGGAAAGGCATGAAGCCATCTGTTTTTTTTCCCCTCCCAGCTATTGGTAAATAGTAAGGCAGACTAGGTTTTTTTGGTTAATCAACCAGTCATTTGCCCACTGCAGAGGGGTAAGACTCTCCCCAACGAGTTCCTGTATATGACACTAAACAATCTGATGGTGAGGCAATGGTGGAGCTTTGGGGAATACACATTACTCATTTGTCATTGCTCCCGAGTCCACTCTGACCCAGAGTGGTAGCACCTGATAGGGTCCTATCTATGGGTTAAATAGAACTAAACTGTACTTGTGCTAAACTGAATTGTTTGAGATGAGACAGTTTTGACATTTAAACTGCATAATTATGCTAAACTGAATTGTTTGAAATTGAACTGTTTATATGTATAAAAATGGATTTGGCATTAAATAACCTACAACAGTTAATATTCTATAAAACCAAACCAAATCCTATATATTTAGTATATATGTATAAAGAGGATTTGGCATTAAATAACCTACAAAGGTTGATATGGCATAAAACCAAACCAAGTGGGAGTCCCTATGGCATAGTGGCTACCATTCTGATCTGTGACATTGTAGTAAACAAGTTTGAACTCGGGTTGAATTATTGCATTATCTTTTGAACTAATACTCTTTGAAAAGGCATGAACTCCCTTGTTCCCCCAGCTATGGGTTAACTAGTAATACTACTGTTCTTCAACATGGATGGCTTTGGTTATTTAAACCCAGGAAAGTTGATATGCCATTAAAGAACCCAAACCAAAGCATCAGGAGGTCCAAATAGTAAGAGTCTATATTTGAAACAATCTCAAGTCAATCATCCCAGCTGTGGTTTGAAAAGTATTATTGCTGTTATTCATAGATGGCTTTGGCATTAAATAACTCATGAAGGTTGATATGTCATTAAAGACAAACAAAATAAACCAAATTAATCTATAACATTTTTAGTTTTGAGTGTGTAGGTTCTCCTTATACTTGTATTTTAAAACCTCAAAACCAACAACTAATGGTTGTTGACTTCTTGGGTTTATTTGAAGGACACAGCACCATTTTGAAAATGCTTAAAACAGCTTTAGCCTATATGGTCAGATATTGTTTCATTTTCTTCCATTTGCCAAATTGACCAGCTTGACAGACTTGGAGGCTCTGTTTACAACAATGTATCAAAATTACTGAAGGTCTCTATGTATATCCACTACTATATTAATACAAAATGTATACTGAACATTAAGGATAATAAAATGGAGTTTTAAAACATCTATGTGTAAATGAGATAAACTTTGAAGTAATGATCTCTCAAAGAAAAATGAAGAATAAGGGCAGATTGAGCAGAGCTCAAAGCATCAAAAGGCCATGGTCTTAGCATGCTTAAGCTAATATGTGTGTAATATTTAAAATGATTTAACCCACCTATTGTATGAATATAGTAAACTGGAAATGTTTGTATGGATACTTGTAAGCACAAATTGAACTCTCCAATTATCCCTTTACCACTTCTGTCTAGGTCAATAGAGTGCATGTTGTTGCACTTGGTCTCCTGGAAGACTCAAGAATTTTGATATGCAAAATTAAATGCTTATTCTCATAAACATTCTACGGATTCTTTTTTTTTCTCTCTCCGTTTCTTCCCCTTCTTTCTTTTTATTTATTTATCTATTTATTTATTTTGACATGGTGTCTCAGAAAAAAATGTCTGAATAAAAACATACATACTTGTATGGTGGAATGGGTTAAGGGACCAACAGCTTCTTTTTTTTTTTTTGCCCTGGGGACCACTGTCAGTCCTCATCTGATCTATGTAAAATTTCTTGAAAAATTATCTAGGTAGTTTTTATGTCTTGGTGGCTAATTTAGCATTTGTATCTTCCTCGAAATATTATTTCTATGACATTAAACTATTGTGTGTTAGATGGGATTCAAGGTCAGCACCAAGAAATTTAACCCTTTACCTACTCGGTGTCCGTCTGAGAAACGCACTGTCACCGCCATCACCACCACAACTTGGTGTGTAGGCTGAAAACCATGCCTGGAAAAGGCATTCAGTCTAGAAGAAAAACTTGGGGAAAAAAAAACCGTTCTCAGCTTAAAAAATTAACCTTTTGGTAGCAGACTGCTCTTGGTAGAGGGGTTGGGTAAATACTTCCAGTGTATTGTTTGAATACCAGAGCATTAAAAACACGAGTTTCATTGAAGACGGCTACAGCAGACTCCTTTGCTAAAGTTTTTGTTATAGTTCCGACGGAAGGCATTTTTTAACTACCTACCTCTGTGGAAACTATTTCTGCACTACCTACCGCTACCTCTGCAAAAGGTATTTTTGCATTTCGTACTGCTGACACTGTTGCACTGCCTGCAACTGTGGAAGGTATTTGTCTAGTACCTACTGCTACGGAAAGTATTGGTGCACTACCAGCCACGAGTATTTTGTGCAGTAGCCACTACTACCAAAGGTATTAGTGCAGTAGCTGCTATTGCTTGGACGTATTACTACTGTACTTATAATAATGACATTAAATGTTGAACTTTTTCTGTAGAATATTTCTAACGCTTGTTACTAACTCGTGTTAATGGGCTCGGTTTCCTCTCTCGCCCACTCTATCTGTTTTTTTTTTTTGGGTGGTGGTGAGGTGAGATTTCTGAAGTTTGTAAGAGAATTTACTAAACCTGGTTTATAAATGACTAAAAAAGATGAGGGCGGTTGAAGAAATTCTTGCAGATGCCACAAACATGTCTTCCTGTTGCACCTGAAAATGTGAGTGTCGAAAAAAATGCCCAAGTTATAATATTTAACCAAGTATATTTTTGCCTTGAGCAAGGTTACTTATAACAATGAAGAAGAATCTCGTCATGATCACTTACTTTAGCAGTAGAAATGATTTTTGAATGAAATTTGCTCCACTGCTAAAATGTTTCTTGAATTACATATATAGTGTAACCCGGCTATAAGAGAAACCCGGATATAAGATATATTTTTATCTGGTCCCAAATTAGAGCCTGTGTTACCTAAACAAAATAGACCAAAGCTGGATATAAGAGACTTATTCTCCGGTCCCGACAACTCTTTTATATTAAAAATAATTAAAATAGTTTTTATTTTCATTTTTAAAATGCGTATATTTCCAGATGTGCCAGTCTCTAGTGTAAAATTATTTTCTACAAATAAAATTGTTTCTTTCTAGCGAATAAGATTTAAAAAAAATAAAGTAAGTTTTAATTTCTGTTTTAAAATGTGTATATTTTCAAAACTGCAAGTCATTTATTTTTTTTTTTTTTCATTTTTTTTTATAGAAGAAATTTGTTTGCAAAATCCCAATAACAGTTGACTTGCGTACCAGAAAAGAATTGCCATATCTTTGTTTTCAACATGAGGGGTTTCGTGTTTAAAACCACTTCGTAAACAAATTTGTAGTGAGCTATAGCATTTTCTCTTTAAAATGTGTCGTCTAAAGACACAAATATTGATAGTTTATGCGACGATTTCTTTTGTATTTTACCAGTTTGTTAATAAATAATGGTAATTATTTATAGTTGACTATTCATTCGAAAGTTTAGTAAATAAACTTTAATCTAAGTCATGACTTCTATGACTAAATTAAATTTAAAGCCTAAAAACTGATTTTAGGTGAACATACCCACCCCGATTCACGGTTTTCGGGTTTTCAATTGCACTGGTCTTGACGCTGTCTATAAATTTTATTTACTCTTTATTTAAAACCAAATATTGGCATAATGGTTACAGTGTTCACA
The DNA here is from genome assembly GCA_963585895.1 of Sepioteuthis lessoniana. NCBI lineage: Eukaryota > Metazoa > Mollusca > Cephalopoda > Myopsida > Loliginidae > Sepioteuthis > Sepioteuthis lessoniana. Next base: position 16,687,687 of record OY757947.1, read on the forward strand.
AATGGCTCGGGAGACCTGGGTTCAATCCCAAGTCGAGTCATACCAAAGACTCAAAAAATGGTACATGATCCCACCTAGCGTAACACTCGGCATTATAAGGTACGGATCAAGGGTAAAGTGGAGCAATCCAAGGAAAGGAGTAGCGCCCTCCCCTACACCTTGGTGTAGTAGCTATTGAAAAAATAGCCTTCGTGTCACCCCCCCGACTAAGGTCGCCAACAACAACGCACTAGTAAGAGACAGACAAATTTCTATTAAAAATGGAAAGATATTAACAATTCGAAGGAAAAAGCTGTCCCTTTTTGTTTTCGTTTTTTGATAATTTGTAATTTTTTTAAAGTTCTATTTTTTTCCGAAATTGAAAGTTTCACCAAAAACTTGACGTTAAAACTTTATCAAATTTTTACACATATATTTTGTCTCTGCCTCCCACTTGACATGAGGTCAATGACCCGAAGGTCGGTTTAAAGTGGGGTTAGGGAAGGGGAAAGTCGGGTACGAACCGAAGCTCGAACCCCACTGGACTTTGCTGATAATCAGCTCACTTAGTGCAATGTGAGCCTAGCTGGACGTGGACCCATGTTTGGGTCCAGGCACGGATGCTTGATTTAGCTTAAGCTTGACCAAGAAATCCGGAGCTATACAATGCTTGTCAGACCGCCCACCTGAAAGTGCTCCTGCCGAAAGGCCGAGCTGAGACTTACTTTCTAATAATAAGACGTTGCCTTTTTTGCTTATTTTACACTTTTTGAAAGAATTCGCTTCCACAGGTCAGAGAAGAAATGAACATATTCCTGGTTGTAGTTTAAGGTGTCTTCTAATTGGATGTATAATTTCAAGAATATTGACAAAGATTGGTCACTTTGATTTTTAGTAAGCATTTTGCATTTTCGGCTGTTCGAAGCAAAATTTTAATTCGCTGTAAAGAAAAAAAAAAAAAAAAACACTGGATAAAAGCACATACATATTACATCTTTTATTTTCTTTCCAGCCATATAATATTTTAAAGATTGGACTAGAAATACACGAGAAATTGTTAGTTGAACGGATTAAGTTGTAAATTTGTCATTCTCCAAAGAAATCAGATATCGACTGTAAATGCTATCATTATACAAGGAAATGAATGGCTTCCTTTGAAAGCAAAAATACTAAATTAAAAACTGAATCGAAAACCACGGTATCAAGGAAAAAACCGATCCGAAATATTGATTGCCAAACCGCCCAACTCTACTTGAAACGATCTAACTGCGTACAAACAAATGATTAATAGTAAATAGAAATATTTGTGTTAGACAGATATACTTGAGACCATTTAACGGTGTACAAAAGAATGAGCTCGGGTTAATTTAAAAATGTATCTACAAAATGTGTTTACAAATCATATATTTAATACATCTATGAAAACAGGATTTGGCATTAAATAACCAACAATGGTTGATATGCCATAAAACCAAACCACAGAAGATATTCAAAAGCCACAAGCATGTACCTGAAACTGCAAGGATGTTTAAAAATATAAACTGTAACTGTATTGTCCAGTTGGCTGGGGGTTGTAGAATACACCAACTGCACCTCTGCAGAGGGATAAGACCCCCATCTCCCCAACAAGTGTCCTGGATATGACACTAAACAATCTGATGGTGAAGTTACAGTGATGCTGGAACTTTGGGGAATGCGGAGAACTTCTTCATTGCCATCACTCCCAGGTCCACTGGCCTGGAGTGGTAGCACCTGATAGGGCCCTATCTAAACTGCGTACTTATCCTAAACTGAATTGTTTGAAATAGAACTGTTTAGTTGTATAAAAATGGATTTGGGATTAAATAACCTACAAAAGTTTATATGCTATAAAATACAATGTAACTGTATTTACCCAGATGATTAATAAATGAAACATTAATTTTCTTCAAAATTGTCCACCATAGCATTCAACGCACTTATTCTTGTAAATTTCCCACTGGTCGAAGCACCTCTAAAATTCCTTTTTTTTAATGTTAACTGCTCTTTCTTATTTCTTTTAATATCCTCCATATCTTCAAATCTTTTCATTTATCAAAAAAAGTTGTTAGATCTGTTTGTAAAATATGAAGTGATTCACTTGCTCAATCCTGTGTTTAACCAAAAACTGCTGTCCAAAAAGTATTAAGCCAAACTTTATAGTTTATTTTTTAAACTGACAGTCTTATCAAGACTAGCACATAGTCTGTCATTATTTGAAAAAGTGATTTATTTATTTTATTTTATTTATTTATTTTTTCTTCCTAAAGAATTTTTTTTTTTTTTTTTTTTTTTTTTTTTTTTTTAATTAAAAAAATTTTTTTTAATGATATATTTTATTTAAATGATTAATGTTTTTGATCCATGTTCACTGTTATGTGTGTGCGCGCACATATATATATATAATATGCACACACACACACCCCTTGGATAACAATCAAACATTATCTTGTCATTGCACAAGTCGTCACTAATTATGATGGAACTGTTTTCAGGATTGAACCCTTCAAATTTGCCCTCAGAATTACTGAAGTATAAGTCGAAGAAATTACCTGCCATATTGCTTTGTTGTCAAAATTAAAGTTTTGCTCTTTTTTTAAATTTAGAAATGAGCTTCAGAAGCTGATGATGTAACCATATGCAAATCAGTTCTCGCAACCGCTTTGCTATTGGCCAGTAAAACAAAATATGTATATTACATCATATGGGATGTGGAGAATTCTGGAAAGTACCCCACCATCAAAAATGAGTTAACTTTCTTCTTGTATCTCAAGTGCACATGGACAGAAGCAAGTATACGCCATTACTGTGCATTGGGGTAAATGTTGGATTGTACAAACTTTCACTTTAGGCTTTGAAAATACATGAAAATAATCTGTAGAATTTTTAAACTGGAGAAAATCTCGAGGACTTGTGCTGGTTTCTATTTTATTAGTTTGTTGGGCTATTCAAATATTTTCTTTCTCTCTCTCTCTTTCCTTAGTGTCCTAAAACAAATTTACTGCCTTGAGCTAAATTGCGCTACATGACCTCGTTGAAAGGGGTGGTAGAGGGTCTGCAGATTTGAGTTTGACAAAATAAAAAGAAGTCATTATCAACACATCAAACCCAGATTGTTAACTTTGACCCAGGCATCAGAGCCAGTGTTGAGGGGAGGGGATTTTGATAGGAATTTAGTTATCAAAGGTCCTCAGGGTTAGACTGGATCAAAAGCAGGTGCCTGAAATAAAACAAAAGCTTTCACCTGTCACTATGGTTGAAACTCCCAACCTCTCTGACCCCTTATCAGCTAACTTTTAATACTTATCTTCATACTTTAACTATAACTGGAAGTGGTTGGGGGTGATTGCACATTAACTGCCTAGGTAGTTTAGTGTTTTATAGCATATCAACTCTTGGAGGTTATTTAGTGTCAAATCCTGATAGATATGTTACCAACAAACACACACACACATATATATATATATATAAAATGTGCAAAAAGTTTAACTTGATTTTTAAATTAGTTGTTAGAGCTCATTTATTAGCACACAGTTAAATGGTTTCAAGTATTCTTATCAAACACTAATAATTCAATTTAATATTAATCATTTGTTTGCACACAGTTAAGTGGTTTCAACTATTGGTATTTAACATTAGTAATTCTAGTTACCAAGTATTCTTTTCTAATATGCCATAAAATCAAACCAAATCATATCAACCATTGTAGGTTATTGAATGCCAAATCCTCTTTATATGTATATATTAAATATATATGGTTTGTAAAGACATTTTGTTGATAACATTTCTAAATGAGCCTAAGCTCATTCTTTTGCACACAGTTAAATGGTTCCAAATATTGCTATGTATCGCTAACAATTAAACATCAGTTGTTTGTTTACAGACCCTTGAATGATCAAACAGTTCAATTTAGCATAAGTCATTTATTTGCACTCAATCTAAATGGCAAACAGTTTTATTTGACCCATATATAGGACCCTATCAGGTGCTACCACTCTGAGAACAATAGAAATGAAGTGGGTACTACACATTACCCAAAGCTCCAGCATTACTGGAGCCTCACCATCAGATTGTTTAATGTCATATCTAGGATACTTGTTGAGGCAGGATTTTACCCCTTTGCAGAGATGCCCGGCTGGGCCTAGGTATGATTTCATGTAACTCTTTAAAAATGATAATAATCCTAAGTAATGAACCTATGTATGGAATCCTAACAGGTGCTACCATACCAATCGGTCAACCTGGGAGTAAAGGCAGTGAAAAGTTATTCCATATTCTCCAAAGTTCTAGAAATGGAGTCTCACCATCAGATTGTTTGGTGTCATATAACTGTATTTATCCAGAGTGGAGGTCTCGTCCTTTTGTATTCCGTGTATTCTACAACCCCAGTCAAAAAGACATTATCTGCCTGGGATTCAAGTGGCAGTTTGATTCTACCTTCTCTGGATTTGACATCAATCACACTTTGGATGTGACTAGATATACTAAATTGTCAATGTAAATCCGAATAAGTAACTTCCATAAGAGATATCGAGGAGAACCATTTTATTTCACCTGTTGCCCCTTCACATGTGGCTTTTTACATTCTCACTGTTCTTCTTTATATCTAATTCTATGTATTGGAACTCAGCAAATTTAACTGCAAATACATGACAAAGCCTGTCTATAATTCTGATCAGAAAGATCTCTGACACTGCAAAAAGTTTCCAGGATGCCATGTGAATATTGCCTGATCATATTTTGAAGGTACAGCTCCTGACTTCATTAATTCCTCCCTGAGTGTTGGATACCAGAATCTAGAAGCATCAGCCAAACCATAAACACATTTTGAGTTTCCAAATATAACCTGGAGGTACATTGGCCTCTTTAGGAGGATCCAGATAAACCAGTTGATCCAACTGCTTGCTCTGCAGGAATGCTGTCTTTATGTCCATTGATTTACACATCCAATGGTTAGCTGCAATTATTGCCAATGCAATACATAAACCTTCTTTAGAGCATGTAGGGGAATCATTCCTTATGTTGCAAGCATCTCTATCCTGAAAGCCTCTTGCAACAGTAAAAACTCTACCTGAAATATGATTTTTATGAAAAAGTAATTCATTTTACACGACATTTTTTTTTTTCTTAACATAATATTTTATGTCAATGCATTTAATTCATTGAAGAATGTTAATCATGTAAATTTATAAACATTATACAGTGAAAATTTCAGAATCAAAATTCAAATTTAAAAAAAAAATGTATGATTTGCTCCCCAAAAGTTTACAATTTTGCTTATGGAAGAAGAAAAATTAATCCTCGTTTTCAGTTTTAACTTGGGAATATATACATAGGCTAGCTACTATATGAGAGCCCATGTGGCTGAGGCTGTAGAATACACCGATTGCATCTCTGCAAAAGAGCAAACCTCTTCCAGCAAGTTTCCTGGATATGACATTAAACCATCTGATGGTGAGGCTCCAGCTTGGGAGATTTGGGGAATGTAGAATACCCTTTCATTGCCATTTCTCTCAGGTCTACTCTGACTGGAGTGGTGGCATTTGATAGGATCCTATCTATGGGTCAAATAGAACTGTTTGACATTAAAACTGTGTGCAAACAATTGACTGATGTCAAATCAAATTGTTTGAAATAGAATAAATAAATGACTGGATGCTAAATTGTGACTGTTATATAGCAGTACTTGGAACCATTTAACTATGCAAAAATTGAGCTCGGTTCATTTAAAATGTTATCTACAAAATGTGTGTACAAATCATATATTCAGTATATATGTATAAAGAGGATTTGGCCTTAAATAATCTACAATAGTTGATATGCCATAAAACCCAACCCAATCCAACCAAATGTCATATATTTGATATGTATGAAGAGGATTTGGCATTAAATAATGTACAGTGGTTGATATGCCATAAAACCCAACCAACTATGAGATTGTAGCTGCTAGAGTTTGTACAAGATTTGGTTTATGTGCACTGTTTAATTTCTCTAAACTTCTTAGTTACACACACACACACACACACAGTAAATTACAAAGCTTTTTGCTTAGATGTGGCACAAGGCATCATCATTTAAAAGCAAACGCCATAATCTTCAACGGCAAAGACGCCCTTACACAGTAGTAATATGCTAAAACAAAAGTTACATCACTTTTGTAATAGTTCCTCCCCTGATGATGGCCCAAAGTCAGGCAGAAAGTACTAGGGATACATACAACTATGGACAATACATAAATCAATTCCCCCCCGAATATGATAAAAGTAATATGGGAATTCGAACGGATCCAAAAGAAAATATGTAGACATAAAATGCCTATTATGTTAAATGAAATTTGCATATATATATATGTGGTTTGCTATATTTATGAATAGTGAGAGAGCATAAGTAAATCCAAGTTAAGTGTAGACACAGTCAACTTGGTTTGATGATGGTGTAGATAAGAAAATGACAATCACTAAATGCCATTTAAATCTGTCTACTCTTCTTATATACGAAGGTCGTCTGGAAAGTTCATAGGCTAACCAATATATTCTCATAGAATGTGATCAAATGAGGTTTGTTTTTCAACATCGTCCCCCTGGCAGTCCACATGCTTCTTCCAGCAGTGTTGCATTGCTGGAATTTCATTGGTAAAAAAAAAATGACTTCAACAGCATATATGACATCATTACATGAACATTTCAGTCCACCCTTGTATATATATGTGTGTGTTTTTTTGAATACCATGAGATATCTATGATAATTTCTTCAGTTTAGCAAAGTCTATCACAAGGTCAAAATTGTGAAGATTGATAAGAACATATTTGATAAAGATATGGAGACTAAAATGCTGTATAGTACATGTGGTAAAGAATCAAATAGTTCTATTTTAATCTGCCTATTGGCTTATTAAAATAGAACTATTTAATTCTTATAAAAGGGGTCAACTCAAAAACATCCAGTTGATATTAAAACTGCAAACTAAGGAATCAAATAAGATTTTAAGAATGTAAAATGTTACAAATATTCAATATTGTTTTTGTTAATTCACACATAATAATCTTATGAAAAATCATTAGATTTATAATTAAAAAATTGATTATTCAACTTTTAATAATTGATTAAAAAAAATATATTAAAAATTGAATTAGAATTAATTGATTTACAAAGCATAAATCAACTTAGAAAGCAACCTCGGAAAAAAAATTGTGTGTGTGTGTATAAAGTTGGGGATCTTAGTTGAGGGTGACTTGAAGGCTACCTTTTCAATTGCTACTACACCAAGGTGTAGGGAAGGGCGCTACTCCATTCCCTGAATATATATATATATATATATATATAAAATTATTTAGACACGTTTGATTAAAGACCACAGAACTTTTTTTATATTATTTTGTTTCTCTAGCTTTCATTCTATTTTATTTGTTAGGTTCCAGTTGAGGTGGCCTATATTCTGATTCCGAGTGCTTTCGATTGTATCCCTTGATTGTTTTTGTGAATTGTGGGGATTATTTTTATTAATTTTTTGTAGTGATTGTTTTTGTTTAATATGGGTGTAAAAATTATTCTATTGGAAGGTTTTTTTTATTGGTGTGTGTGGAGGGCTTTGGTTAGCATGTTAGTTATTGAAGATGTTTGATATGTTAATACATTGTTGAAATTATTTTACTTATGTCAAGTTGTTTATTTCTAATGCTAATTACTTCAAGGATTTGTATTTTTTTGTTTTTTTTTGTATGATTTTGTGGAAGAAATTAGCATAAGATATATTTATATACCAATTCCTCCACATTAGTAGGATGTGACACAGTCATTTTTTTGAGTGGAATTTAACAGGTTTTAATTCAGTTTTCCTTTTTCTTAGACTGGTTCCCAAACCAAGATTAAGAGCCAAGTCAGCCCTACTATTTGCAAGAAAAACCCTCATGTAATTGTTTCGGCTACAGAAATAAAATCCAATTCTTCTTTCTTCAACAAAGATGCAAATACAACTTTGCTAAACGATATGAATGCCGCACAGTTTCTTTTTGATTCCAGTGACAGTGAAGAAAATTTAAATAGAAGAAAAAAAAAAGATAGATTCTAATAAAAGTTACAATGTTACAATGAACAGAGGGTTCGCATGGAGATGGCTATTTTGAGAGAGATGCATAAAGGAAAAGAAATTGCAGAGATCTCTTGGGTACCAACTAACACACAAATTGCCGACTCCTCGACAAAGAAAGGAGTGCCTTCATTTAAGATCCTGAAGGAGAATAGTTGGATGCATATCTTTATCAAGGGTATTAGTACAATGTTAAATACAAGCAGCTTTGTCTAGGATTTTAACTTTGGTTGTCATGTCCATTTCCTATGACACTAACCATTTATATTTATATATATATATATATATATATATATATATATATATATATTGTAATTAATTTGATTTTTACTGGTACTTAACTATTTAAGTTTAGCATTGTCTGTCATAATGGAGGCACTTGTTGAAGTTCGAGTTATCTAGCCTGATAATTATAAATACATAGTTATGTCCCTTGTCTTTGTAGTAATCTTATGTTGTAGTGAAGATGGTGGATGGGCTTAGCATGTGTTCTTTGAGTTAATATGAAGTTGTAAAGAAAATACTTGTGGTGTAATGGTTATCACTGTAAGAAATGGGCGTGGAGACCCAAGTTCAAACCTGGACGAGTCTGTTTGCATTTCAACTTAGTGATAATATCCTTGCAGAGTATATGCATCCAACTGTTTTTCCTCCAGCTATGAGTAAATAGTAGGGCAGACTGAGCTCTTTAACTGATTACATCACAACTCGTCTTTGAATTCAGACTTGTAAGACTCAGCTTGCAAAATTGACCTTGTGTCACATCCTGCTCATGTGGAGGGGTTAGTAAATACGTATCACAAGGTAATAATTGAAGGTTGATAAGAATATATTTGATATAGATACTGAAGTGTTGTATAGGAGGCTAAGAGTTAAATATTTTTATCTTAATTACTGTATTCTGGATTAGTTTCCTCGGGTGATGAGTTTGATTTTTGTTATATTTTATCGTAGACTTAATTACTAAATATTCATGTGTGTACACACATTCTTTTGTATGTTCGTGCTCCTATTTGAATTGGTGTCCTTTTTTTTTTTTTTTTTTTTTTTTTTTTTTTTTTTTATTATACAATTGAATTTCAACAATGTAACAATAGCATCGTTTTGTTTTCTGTGATTAGAAATCGGCCATATCATCTTTTAAGTGATAAACATGCTTTTAGCACTCCTTAAACTGTATTGTTTTAAAAACCAATCCTTTTTTGAACATGTTGAATTTTGAACCTCATTGGTAAGTACTTGACATGTTGAGTAAGGTTCATCTTTCAATCTGTAATAAATTTAAAAAAAAAAACAAAAAAAAAACAATATTGGCTCATAGGTGTGACTTAGAAGTTTAAAGTGGAAAAAAATTCTGTGGTTTATGTTGGCAATAAGATAGTTTTGGATATCGGTTTCCCTTATTGTCTCACAGTAGAACATTCTTATGAATTTTTTTTTGTAAGCTAACTAGACATTGGTTTCTTTGTTTAATGGTATATCAACCTTTGTGGGTTATTTAATGTCAAAGGCATCCTTCAAGAGGGATAGCAGTGATACTATTTAAGGTTTCTTTGTTCAATGGTATATCAACCTTTGTGGGCTATTTAATGCCAAAGCCATCCTTCAAGGGGGACAGCAGTAATACTATTTAAGGTTTCTTTGTTCAATGGCATATCAACCTTTTATGGGTTATTTTATGCCAAAACCAGCTTTGTAGAAGAACAGTTGTGATACTATTTAACTCATAGCTAGAAGAATAAGGAAGATTGAACTTTTCCCCATGGGTAATCATCTGAAAGTGAACATGATAGTGTGGCTGGAGTTCAAATTTGCTTACTCCAATGTATATATTTACCCAACCCCACTGCATGGGCAGGATGTGACACAAGGTCAATTTTTTAAGTGGAGTTTTTACAGGTTTTAATTCAGTTTTCCTTCTAGAAGGTTGCCATATGAAGAGCTCAGTCTGTCCTATTTACCTATAGTTGGAGGGAGAATAATTGGATTCATACCTCTCAAGAATGTTTATTAGAGTTTTGGGAAATGTGAACATATTTATCTAGGATTTGAACTCTGGTTGTCGTGTCTGTTTCTTATGATAGTAACCATTACCCCTCAGGCACCTGCTATGATGTTGCAGTCTAGCACATAAGCAGGGGAAGTCCCTCGTGGTGTAGTGGTTAATGTAATTCATATAGATAATGTAGATAGGTTGGTTTGGTTTTTTTTAATGGTATATCAACTATCATGGGTTATTTAATGCCAAACCTATCTTTGTAGAACAATAATAGTGTTACTATTTAACCCACTGCTGGAGGGAGTTCATGCCTTTCCCAATGGTATTAGTCCAAAAATATCATTGCCTGGCTGTTGTTCATTCATTTTAATGTTGCAGTTCAGCATATTAGCCATTACACCTTGGGGATCCCATAAAAACTAGATATTTATATCAACAAACCTATTTCCCTATCAGACTTGCATGATTTGGATGGTGTCCTGGGTACAAGGGCCTAATGTCTCCCCAAGTCAGATTTAACGCAAGATCATTTTATGTTACTGTCACTTCTTTCATTGCTATTACTCCTATGTCCACTCTGACCAGGAGTACTTGTTAGGGTCCCATGTATGGGTCAAATAGATCTGAGGTAATGTTTAAAGTGACTTTGAACTACTTTAATGCATTGGCTCTTAAAACATTGATGTTGCAACTAAGTATGAAGTGTTTCCCTGTCTAAAATGATTGAGAAGCTATGTTTTTTGGGGGTGTCCTCGTGGTGTAATGGTTACAGCGATGGACTGCGGAATCGTAGTATGCGAGTTCGTACTCCAGTCGCGCTATTACATTCACTTTCGACCAAATACCCTTGGGAAAGGTATGAACCCCCTTGTCCTCCCAGCTATGGGTTAAATAGTACCACTACTGTTCTTCTAGGAGAATGGCTTTGGCATTAAATAACCTAAAAAGAGTTGATATGCCATTAAACAAAGAAACCAAACCTGTATCTAATTGGAAGACCTAGCTGTTAAATTGACAAATGATATGCGAAAAAAACCCAACTATTATTTCAATAAAAATATTGAATAAAATAAACTGCGTGCATGCCAGCAAGCTGAGCCATAATAAAAGCTAAAATAAGTTACCTGTCTACTATAACAATTTCATGATTTTATTTTACTTATTATTTCTTCCAAGTTGTAGTTGTGTCCATACTACTATATAGATGCACCAAATGAATACTAACAAAACTCACTGAGAAAAAGTTAGATAGGAACTACACAAGAAGGTTATGTACTGCCTTGAACCAGTCCTGGAAGCAGCACTTTACAAAACAGCAACTCTGACCTGAAGCAGAAGTGCTGATCCACATCCATTGAAAATGTTTGTTTGTTTTTTTTTTTTTTTTTTTTTTTTTTTTTTAAACGAGAGGCTGATCTTGAGGTGAAAAAAATTTTTTTGGATATGTATAGATTAGAAACTTGGATAACAGGTAATTGTGTGTGTGTGTATATATATATATATATATATATATATATATATATATATATATATATATATATATATATATATATATATATATATATATGTGTGTGTAGTATGGAGGCATTTCTACTGTAGTAGAAAATAGCTACAGTGATTAGAGTTCAAGTTCTGGATGAGGTTTGTATTTCACAGACCACTAATACTCTTGAGGAAGATATATATCCAACTATTCTCCTTCCAGCAATGGTTAAATAGTAGGGTAGACTGGCTCTTGAACTTTATGGCAACTGGTCTATGAGAAGGAAAACTCTGAATTTAAACCTGTTAACTCTGCTTAATTGATGCATAAATGCTGGCTAATAAATTTTATTAGTTGGTTAATCCAACTGGTTTTGGCCAAGACTGTTTATATTTCAAGACTTATAGATGCCAAGACATTGACATGAGAATGGGAGTTTATCTTTATGACTTAATTGTTTGATGAATGGGGGTTTTAAAAATATTCATTTTTTTCAAAGATGTTTAGTGTCTACAAAAATTGAGCATTTAAAAAAAAAATGCTTTAATATTTTTTTAATATGTAAGATTTTCAGGGACTGAATTGTACTGTTTGAATTTTTTTATTTTTTAAAAATAATTTAAAGGAATGAGTTGATTTAATTTGTTTCTGAGTCTATTTTGAGTAAGGATTTAGAGATAATATACATTTAGTATTGATTTTTGTTTTTTCTCAATCTTTTCCATTAAAGTGAATTATTGTCTGTTAAAGTCATGGTCTGTTAGGCAGAAATGTTGTTCTACTGGGAGAATTTTTTTGATGATTCAGAGATTTAATTCTGTATCGATGGTTGTTTATACTAAAATTGAAGTAATATATACTAGGGTTATTCAAAAAGTTCTAAGACTCACCCATTTAGACAGAAACCTGAATTAGTTTTTCTAGTTTTATAAGGAGTTGTAGTGTTTGTCTAAATTTTTGAGATAAAGCTTGACACCAGGTGCTGTGGATAAAGGAGTTTGGTTGAAAAGTACTTATGTGTGAAATTATCTGGAGGTTGCAGGTTCAATCCCTACTACAGGTAAATTACAAGGAATACTTACTATAGTTTAACACTTGTACCTGGGTATGGTTAATAGAATTAGAACAATTTACCCTCATGGTTTAAATAAAGAGTTCAGTTAGGGGTTCTGTGTAGGCTCCAGAGTTTGATATGAAACACCTGAAAAAGGCTGAAAGACATCAGCTGAATGTTGTGAATATAACAATGATGAAGACCATAGTCCGAGATTCTAAGTGATTTTAAAAGAAAAAAAGTGGTTGTGTGTTGCTGTGACAAAAATGAGCCCTGGCTTTTCTTTCTGGGTGAGGTTTAGAACTTTTGAATGATCCTCGTCCATATATATATATATATATATATATATATATATTCACAGGCTGACTGTTTCGTTGTATCACAGTTCATTAGTGTGGCTAGACATGCAAGATGCTTGGAGCTGGAGTTAAAACCTCGCTGACTTTGTCAGTCAGATATTCTACTACACAGCCACCTCTTTGGTTTTGTTTTTATATATATATATATATATATATAACAACTCTACCTCTCTCTGTCTCATTATATATATATATATATATATATATATATATATATTTCATTCTTAGTGGTTTTTCAATCAATAAAATGTAATTTGGTCCAACCCTCCTTTAGTTTGAAATGTCCTGATGATTCATTTAGGTGAAACCTTGCTATTTTTTTTTCTTCTGACTCTGCAGTCTTATATGCAACTCTGCTTGCTATACTAAATCCTTTAGAAAAGTTTCTATGCTAAATAATAGCTCGAAGTTTATTTTAGTACAATACTTCAGTAGTGTGGAGGTGCAGTGTGTAATGGTTATTGTTGTAGGATTTGGACATAGCAACAAAAGTTCAAATCCTGGACAAAGCTGATTGCATTTCACATAGCACTAATATCCTTGGGAAAGGTATGAATCTGCTTATTCTCCTTCCAGCTATGAATAAAGTCAGGCAGACTGAGCTCTTTAAGTTTGGTATAGTAACTGATATAAAAGAAGAAAAACTCTGAATTCACCCCTGTTGAACTACTTAAGAATTGGCCTTGTGTCACATCCTACTTGTGCGGAGGGGTTGGTAAATACATACCTCAAGTAGCCTAGCAGAACCCATCTGTCTCCAGGACTGGTTTGAATTCAATTTTTCTTCTTCGCGACTGGTTGCCATATCTGGGTTATCCATTGCTCGAGAGAGAATTGTGGGATTCATACCTTTCCAAAGGGGGTATTAGCACTATGTGAAATGCAAACAGCTTCATTTAGTGTTTGAACTGTTTACTCAGTTCACTTTTTACAATGATAACCTTTTATACCACAAATGCTTTCAAATAAAATAGACAATTACAAAATGGAAATGTTGTTTTAATTTTAAGAATGGGACAACATACTTCATATTCAAGAATGGATTTATATGGTAATGTCAAACAGAAGATTATTTAATTTTATATTTTTGTTATTCTGATGATACTAATTAGTTTGTAAGAATTCTGCTGCTAAAGACTTGGTTGGATAGTAGTTGATAATTCTTCAGATAAGTTAGATTGAAGTACTGGTTCTTTTTGGGTGAACACTTGGGGGTGGGGTCAATGATTATTTAGGTGGGTCATATTGGGAGTGCCAGTTTTTTCATTTGAATATTTGCAGTAGGGGGTTGTTGATTTTTTTCCTGTGAATGTTGAGGTGATCCAACTCTACTGTGATGGAAGTTGATGGTTCTTTCAGGGGAACTTGGGAGGAAGGAGCTGATGATTCTTCGAGCGCATCACATTGGGTTGCCAGTTCTTTCAGCTTGGTCATTTTGGGAGTGCAAGTTCTTTCAGGTAAATATTCTAAGGGGATAGGGTTTTGATGATTCTTTTAGGTGAACATTTTGAAGTGGGAGGTGGGGGCTTGATGATCCTTTTATGTGAAAACTGAGGAGGGTTGATGGTTCTTTCAGGGGAACATCGGGGGGGGGCGATGAGTCTTCAGGTTTGTCATTGAGATGCCAGTTCTTTCAGGTGAGTACTTTGAGGTGGGGCTTGATGATTCTTTCAAGTGATCCAATCAATAACCACTGAGTAGCCTAAGGAATCTTTTCAAAAAGATGTTAGGAGGAAAGGTCTTTTCTTTCTTTTTCTTTTTTCTCTTTTCTCCCCCCCCAAACTCATGGTATTAATTATATTCTAGGTCTTTCCCTATTCCCCCAATAAATGACTGGGATGAATTGATTGATGTTCCTCTTTCATGACATGAAATACCTGTTTGTTGTCTTCTTTATTCCCAGGTATGCAGACCTCACTTTGATGTCTTCTCTTATTTCCTATATTCATTCAGCATTTCCCCCCCTCTCTCTCTCCCCCCCATTCCTTTCTCATTGACTGTCTTTCATTTATTAAAAAAGTGTCCTTCCTTTTTTACCTTTTTGAGACTGTCTTATCTTAAACTCATTACTTTGTTAAACTTCTCAGATAAAACTGATGTTCATTATTTAAAAATCCACCCTCACTTTCTCCAAGGCAGGTGTAACTGATGATTAGATCAGAAGTGGGGAAACCCTTTCATGTTTAAAGGCTATGTGGAAGTTATTGTCTATTTATAAGGCTGAGCTTACTCACCTTGTACCACAGCTAAGCTTGCTTCATAACTGTAAGCTGAATTCAGTAAATGTTTATGATGTTCTGACCAGATAGACCTCAAGTTTAAACTTTTGGTTAGTCTAAATTAATTGATATATACTACTTAAAAGAAATGAAAAACTTAACTAGATTTTTACTGAATTTTTTTTTTTTTTTTTTTTTTTTTTTTTTTGAGATGGATTTTTGCAAGAAATGTAGAGGTGTGTAAATTTTAACTGGCCTTTCAATAAGGCTTGAGAAAACAGCATGTTTGTTTAGGTCACTTGTGTGAAAGTAGTTTGGCCTTGTTGGCCAGATCAAAGCATACGTTAAGGACAATTATTCTTAAATCTATTCACAGTATAGGTCAAAGTAAGTAAAAGTAAAGTTGGCGACCGTAGTCGAGGGTGACCAGAAGGCTCCCTTTTCAATAGCTACTACACTGAGGTGTTGGGGAGGGCGCTACTCCTTTCCCTGGATTGTTCCACTTACCCTTGATACATACCTTATAATGCTGAGTGCTTAGCAAGGAGGTATCAATTACCATTTTGAAAGTCTTTGGTATGATGCGACCTGGGATTGAACCCAGGTCTCCTGGACCATTGGTGAACACTCTACCTACTGGGAAAACAGACAATATACAGCATAACTTTATCAATAATAGATAAGGAATTAAACATGGCTGGAGGCTGACTTAAGCCCACAGGTTATATATTTAACATCTGATATAAACTTTGGAATATCAAGTTGTAAAGTTGAAGGTATGTCATTTTAACTTGTCATTTAACAAGGCCAGAAAAGACAGCACAATTGTTTAGGTCATGGGTGTAAAAATTGTTTGGCTTTGCAGGTCAAATTAAAGCATATACAAAATGTTGTGGGCTGAGTAAGGACAACTATCCTCCACCACCTTTTTAACCCCCCCCCAGAACATTCATATTAAGTGGATGACAAGGTCGATATATAATTTAACAACTGTATTTAAAATAAAGAAAATGTGTAAGCAAAAGGTGTGTGCAATGATATATGGTGAAAACTTATCTACAGAGTATATTCTTTACATATAAGAGTGCTTATAGAGAAATAGAAATTGTACAAATATATCTTTAACTCTTCATGGTGAAAGATAAACCGTTTTATAACTTATGATATAGATAAGTTGTGGGCACAGAGACTTTGGTTCAAATCATGGACTAGGCTGTTTGCATTTCATATATTGTTAAATTATGAATTCAGCTATTCTCTCTTAAGCTATGGATAAATAGTAGAGTGGACTGAGCTCTTTAACCTTGGTATGGCAACTAGTCAAGGAGAAAGGAAAATTCTGAATTCAAACCTGTTAAACTCTGCTTAAAAATTGACTTTGTTTTGCATCTTGCTCATTTGTAGGGGCTGGTAAATATCTGTATGTTCTTATAAGGAAAAAAATTGTCTAAATATATCTTTAAACAATCTCTGTTTCCCTATAAGGACTTCATACACACACACACACACACACACATATATATATCAGTGGCGACTCTAGCCTATTTTTGCTACTCGTGCCCCCCCCGCCCTCTGTCAACTTCAGTTCCCAACCTGTGGTCCGTGGACCCAAAGTAAGTCATCATAGTTGCTATTACGTGATTCTCCATTGTATAGCACAGATTGACAAACGTACCTTGCATGGTGTTTTTGTTTTTTTTTTGTTTTTTTTGTAAACAATCAAGATACTATATAATTTGTAGTCTTGTTAATACAGTAGATAAGATAATTTTTTTCCTTTCAAAAGTATAGAAGAAAAGAGAAGATGTTCATTACTATGACGAGAAAAATATGTTTATTAGAATAAAGAAACTGATGACAATATACACAGACACAGCTAGTAGTTTCAATTTCGCTTAAAATAAAGATTATTTGTTGAAAATGTATTCAAATAAACAAATTTTAGTTACAGAATGTAATATATGCAACATTCATTAAAGAAATAGATCTGTTAGTGAAAAAACGAATTAAAACACTCCATTTAACCAACATTTACCATAGCGATGATGATGATGACGACGTCGGTGACGGCTATAATCTGCTACCCCCCCTCTCTCTGTCCCTCTCCCTCTTCCCAAGACAGTTGTCAGCAGTCACATTGTGCTAATTTTTTTGAGCATGGTATTCTGGCTTGCTTTTTCTATTGGCTACAGCCAAAAGCGAGATTTCGCTAACATTACTGTTATTATAAGGGTCTAGTGCCTGGCACGGATTACGTGTGTTCAATATTATAGCCGATTTTATGGGATGTTCAATGGATCTGATGGTGGCCGGACAAAGACCATCCGTTCAAAACAGCATCGTTGTATTATTCCCAGATATATTTATGAACTTTTGGCTACTTAGTTATCGAAACTTGAATAGATATGTAATTTAATTGAGATCAGACTAAGTATGTTTGCTTGAAATTAATGGATGATTTTTAATCCATTTTGAATAACATTGACCGAGTTATTGGTCGTGCCGGGCACGAGTAGTACTAGTCCCATCTCTGCCCCTGATATATATATATATATATATATATATATATATATATATATATATATATATATATATATATATATATATATAATGAATTCCTTATAGGGGAAATAGAAATTGTTCAAATATATCATAAACCCTTAATTAACAATGTTTTATAGTTAATAAATAAAAAAAAAATAAAGCTGTAAGCCAGACTGAATATGGCTTTGGGCCATATATTTGACACTCCTGGTTTAGATAGCTACTGGTTCCCTACCCTTGCTCTTGTCAATATGGAATTGTCTTTAACAAAAAATCCAAACTGTAAATTTCTGCTTAATAAATGTGTCAACATACATTGCTTAAAAAATTTTATTAAAATGTTAAGATTTCATTTCTTTTAATTTTCCTAAACAATCATTGAGATACTATGTAATAAAGGGGAGAAGCAAAAGTAGCGAGTCAAAAATTTTGCAATATTTTGGTAACAAGAGGCCCAATTTGGCAGTTCCGAATGCTTATGTTGAGGTTGTGAAGGTGAAAAACGACACTGGATGTTGAGCTTTCTTGATACTCTTGGAATGCTACTTGTTGGATTTGTCTGTATGATTTGGCGAACAGCCTAGGAATCTATGGTTTTAGGCCTACCTGAATTTGCCTGTTCGTTGTTTTTGGTTGCTTCCAGTGTTATTGCCCTACTTGTACTCTCAAAGCATAAGTTTCAAAATTAGACTGTTGCGTGTTTATCTGTATGGTTTTCAAATCATACTGAGTGAAGCAATGTGTAACGCTTGAGCATACCAATTATCATGATGCTATGAACAGCTGATACCTTTTATGGCTTGAACAGCTTCGATCATGTGATATGTGTCACAAATTTGCCCAGATCAAAATATTGTCAAACTTTTGACTCGCCCGAGTAATTAGTTTTTATGGCACATTTGTGTGTGTGTGTGTGTGTGTATATATATATATATATATAATGTGTGTGTGCTCGTGGATGGGTGGCCAAAGAAGGGATTTCATCTTCAGCATCTTTGACCAGCGTCAGATTGTCTAGAGGGTCTTTTTTGTTTGTCTGTTTTGGCATGAAGACTGTCAAAAAGCTGTATCTGTGAGACCGGAAGTATGGACAAAGGAAGTTGGTCGAGTTAGGAGTGAGACTCCGTCAGAAGAGTTACACATCCAAGGCCCAGGATATGGGGCCAGTAAAGATGAAGGCAGTCAGAAACAGGACGTTGAAGAGTGAAGATGATGGCCAGAGATAAGTCAGCATTTTTGGTAACTGTTAGGAGTTTTACAATGCAATCATGATAGCCAAATTGATACATACACACACACACAGTGCC
Organism: Sepioteuthis lessoniana; assembly: GCA_963585895.1. Classification (NCBI taxonomy): domain Eukaryota; kingdom Metazoa; phylum Mollusca; class Cephalopoda; order Myopsida; family Loliginidae; genus Sepioteuthis; species Sepioteuthis lessoniana. The sequence continues at coordinate 16,706,735 of OY757947.1, forward strand.
AAAAATATCAAACTTCACCTTATGTTTTGCTGTCCTTAAATCCATGTTTTGTCTCTTCTTCCTTCCACCCTCTGTTGTTTTGATCATTATTTTTTGTTCAACTGTGAAATGCCTATTCGGCCAGGTGTAACAGGGTCCATGCCACAAGATAAATGGCCAACCAAGCCTGCCATGTTTGTTGTTTCATATTTTGTCAAGACTGCATTGATTCCTTTTTAGAAGATCTGATTCCTCACTCTCTTGACTACATGAATAAAAATGATTTTTGATAAGATATTTGAAGTGAAAATGAACAGAAAATGAAATTAATTTTTCCTATTTTGTCAACCTGTCTAGATTTGTATGTGTAGAGGTTAGGGAATTGGATTCATTTGTTCACATTTACATTTTTTTTTTGTTTTGTTTTGTTTCTTTTAAGAGTTTCTATTTCTATTTTTTTGTACACAGTCCTGTAGAATACAAATGATTTTTAAACAGATCTATTTGATCCATTGATGAGACCCCAACAGGTAGTAGTTGGCCTGGTCAGCTGGAGCTGTAGAATATGCCAACTGCATCTCTGCAGAGAGATAAGACTCCCCCAATGAGTGTCCTAGATATGACACTAAACAATGTGATGAGGCTCTAGTAATGCTGGAGCTTTGGGGGATTTGGAGTACCCCTTTATTGACATCGCTCCCAGGTTCACTCTGGCTTGCTGGGTAGCACCTGATAGGATCCTATATATGGGTCAAATAGAACTGAATTGTGTACGTATGCTAAACTGAAGTGTTTGAAATAGGATTGATTATATGTATAAAAATAGATTTGGTATTAATTAACCTACAATGGTTGATGTGTCATAAACCAAACTTGATCAGTGTGGATCTGGGAGTCATGGTAATTAAAGGATATTTCATACTCTCCAGATCTGGAACCTCATAACCAAATGCAGTTTATTGTCATATCCAAAATTCTCCTTTTGGAGTGGGATCTTTATCCTCTGCAGGGGATACAGACAGCATATTCTAAGTCCCTCCAAAAAAAATAAAATTGCAACACTGAACATGTTTCAGTTTATTTGTTTGTGACAAGGTACTGTTTGTTGCTATTTATCAAGGTCTGCTTTAGTTTGGTTTGGTTTCTTTAATGGCATATCAGCCTTCATGGGTTACTTAATACCAAAGCTGTAGTCATATAAAGTTGGCAATCTTAGTTGAGGGTGACCAGAAGGCTCCCTTTTCAATATCTACTATATTGAGGTGTAGGGAAGGGTGCTACTCCATTCCCTGGATTGCGCTACTTGACCCTTGATCCTTACCTTATAATGCTGAATGTTAAGCAAGGTGGCATTAGGTACCAGTTTTTTTGAGTCTTTGGTATGACTTGACCTGGGATTGAACCCTGGTCTCCCAGACCATTGGCGAACACTCTACTCATTAGACCACTGTAGTGGTACTATTTAACCTATAGCTTGAAGGATAAGGAGGGTTCATACCTTTCCTTAGGGTATTAGTCTGATAGTCAATGTAAAAGTGTGACTGGAATTAAAACATGCTTACTATGATGTTGCAGTTCAACATGTTAGCCACGATGCCAGAAACTCCCCTCCTCCCAGTCTGGCATGTAAGCCTTAGGTTAACAACCTTGTGTGATGATACAGGTCAATATTTGACCAATTCTTGTCAAGGGTAGTATGCTTACGCATGGTAAATTTGATAAGACTACTACATGGGGACAGTGACAAATGGTCCAGCCTTTTATGACCAGTATACGAAAGATGGCAGATTACTCCTGACTCTCCTTTTTGTTGACATGAGCAAAGTGTTACAAGGAACAAAATCACCCCCACTTTTTTGTTTCCTTCCTTCTTAATGACATGTTCTATCTAAAGATAAGAACATAACTAAGGGAGATAAACAGATTCTAACGCTAATCTTGGGCTGTAAAAGTTAGATTTGTATGTATGTGTGCACTTTATTGTTCTTATTAATTTACATCCCCTCAGCTAATTTATCGAGTGGGGATATGTAGGTATATACTGTTTGCAGGATCTAGGCTATTTTTGATCTGGTCATTTCAGTAAGTAACTATAGTCTAGGTCACCTCAACCATCTCATGCAAGCAGCAAACTACTTCCTTTTTCTTTGAGAGGTGCTGCTGCAGAATTGGAACCCTCAGGATCCAGCTAATCTTTTTCATTTGACACCTTTCATAAAAAGACAGCAGAGGAAAATTGAGTACAACACTAATTGTAGCCTGGAAGTTTGGTCTTCTGCCATTCAAGTCATTAAAAAAAAAAAAAAAAAAAAAAAAAAAAAATTCTTGTATAACCAATCTTTCAGTGCTTTTGTACTGGAAGAAAAGATTAAAAAAAGAATCGGTTTAAGCAAATCATGGCCAATTAAGTCATCAACATAATTTGCTTAACGAACTATGAAAGTGTAAAGGGCTTCATTACTTCTTGATTAGATAACAAAACAAAATCAACCAAGCCAAACCAAGTTGAATTTTTGGTCTTTATCTGAATTTCTAAGATGAGGAATTACTATTACTAGCAGTACTTGGCCATATTTCATACAGATAGTCTCTTATTAAAATTTAGGATAATTAATTATATTTAAAGAAGTCAAAGTAGCAGTACTTAAAACCTATATGTAATATGGTTACGAGAAATAAAGGATGTAAGAGTTGCTTTTATGAAAATTTAGGATATATATATATATAGGCTTAATGAGTAGTGTTTACTGATGGTCCAGGGCACTGGGGTTCAATCCCAGGTTGAGTCATATGGAAGACTCAAAAATGGCACTTAATACTGCCTTGCTTAACTTTCAGCATTATAAAGTAAGGATCAAGGGTAAAGTGGAGCAATCCAGGGAATGGAGTGGTGCCTTCCCCTATACTTAGGTGTAATAGCTATTGAAAAGGGAACCTTCGGGTCACCCTCAACTAAGGTTACCAACTTTACTATTTTATATCTAAAGGTGTCAAACTAGCAGTTCTTGTCCAGATTACTTAAATCTTGTAAGATGGTCATTATGAATTCTTTCTTAAGAGGGCAACCCTTGACCATGAAAAAGAGAGTTCAAATATAAGTAAGTAGGGAGAGGAGAGCCACTTGCTCTAATATTAATTACCAAGAGTGGATTAGCACTGTAAGAAGACTTTTTTAAAAATTTAAAAAAGAATTTTATATATATATATATATATATATATATATATATATATATATATATATATATATATATATATGGTGTTAGAAGATGAGATTAATTTTTAATATAATATACCCTACTTTATCAGCTGAGGATGAAGAATACACTGACTGCTCTTCTGCAGATGGAGAAGACTCTCTCTTAACCAGTGTACTAGGTATGATACTAAACTGTATCTAATGACGAGGCTTCTGTCCCATAGTTTTGAGTAATGTGAAGTATCCTTTCCTTGCCATTACTTGCAGGTCTGCTCTAATCTGGAATGTTAGTACCTGTTAGGGTCCCATCTATAGGTCAAATAAAACTAGTGTCTTGGGTAGTTCACTAAACAGCATCTGATGGTGAGGCTTCACTCCTGGATCTTTGGGAATATGTGAAATATCCATTTATTACCATTACTCCCAGATCCACTCTAATCTGGAGTGGTAGTACCTGTTAGGTTAAAATCAAAGCATTGTTTCTTTTAATTGAAGAAAAAAAATTTAAACAAATATTTTTTATATTTCTTTGGCCAAGATATATTAATTTTTAATCAATGTAACTTAAAAAAAAAAGAAAGAAAAAAAGCCTAACAAAAAAAAATATTCATTAAATAAACAAAGACTTCATTGGAATTAATATGCAAAATTTTCCACCCAAAAATAAGGACACATTTTTAATTCTTGCTTTTTTTTTTTTTTTTTTTTTTTTTTTTTTGTTACATTTTTAAAAGGTAAAAAAAGTAAACATACATTTATCACAAACTCAATCGGCAATTAAGAACTAAATTTAAATTTTTGTTTTTATTTTTTTAATTTTTTTAATAGAAAGATAAAATTATATTTTAAATCACTAGAGAGTTTAGGGTTCCTTTTTTTTTTTTTTTTTTCTGTTTTTTTTTCTTTCTGTTTTAATAGAAAAAATTATATTTGAAATCACTCAAGGGTTACTTTTTTTTTTTTTTTTTTTTTTTTTTTTTTTTTTTTAAAGTAAAAAAAAAAAAAAAAAAAAAAAAAATTTAAATGTAAAAAAACAAAAACATTCTGAAATAAATGATTGCTATAATAAGTGAATGTTTGTATACTTTTATCATTAGATTTTTATAGGGTAAATAATTTTTTAAAATCAAAACAAGGCTGTTTTCGAAAATTATCAACTAAAAAATTGTTTTCTAAGTGAAGACTAATTGTAAAAAAAAAAAAGCCCCCCCCCCAAAAAAAAACAAACCCCATGAATGTTTTAAAGTTTTCACTCATATAGATTGACTTTTTTTTTTATATATCATAAATGTAAACTAAAAAGAATTTAAAAGAAAAAAAAAAAAAATCAATAGAATACTTTTTATTTGAATTAATGTGACATCTTTAAACTACAAATAAGGACATTTTTTTTTTATTAGCTTACTTCCAAAGCTTGATGTGCCATCAAACCAAATAACTGAACCGTCTTTATCCCATAATAGTTGTTAGAGTTGTATATAAATTTTCTACTTTAAAGGCAACAATTATGATGAAGCATTTTGTTTTGGAGATGAGTAAATTAAACAAATCTGTTCCATCCTATGAAAATACTATTTATTTTTTTACATCTCTGTTGAAAATGGTATTTAAAATCTGACGTGGTCTCCAAGAATGCGATATATATAATTTTATTTTACATATCCACTGAAAATGCTTTTTATTTATATACTTTTATATATATATATATATATATATATATATATAGCTTATGGTTCTTACTCGCTCACTTGGCGAGTTAATGAAGGACCAAATTTTGCAGTATATTAAATAGTTATTGATATTAATGATAGAGGATCTTCTGAAAATGCTTTTTAAAATATGTCATGATGTCTAAAATTGTTATTAAGAAATTATTTTTTGATATCCTCTGAAAATCGTATTTTAAAATACATATCTTACTGTTATAATTTAAAAAAATACCCTCTAATAATGCTATTGAAATAATTTAGAATTTAATTCTAGACTTTTCAGGTGGACTTTTTTCTTCAAGTAATTTGTTGAATTCTGCCTTTTTACTGCTACAAAAATTTGACAGAATTTCCTTACAAGTTGACAGTGAATCCTGATTTGAATAGAATTAAAAAAAAGTTATATTTTTAAAATTCCCTTTTCAGAAGCTTTTATTAAATTAAATTTCAATTTCTACTAGATCCAGTTTTTGGGCACTTGGCATAGTGTAATTGTTAGCAAGTTGGATTAGCAGACAATTGTAAGTTTGATTCTCACTGGGCGCCATAAACTTCTGGCCTTTTACCACAACTAAGCTAATCCTCATGAAAAGAGCATCTCATGTTCTGATGGTTAACCACCTAGATTAACAGATCTAAACTTATTAAATAACTAACAGAATCTCTTTGGAAAGATGGACAGATTCTGTTTTCGAATTGTGTCGGCATGTGGCCAAGTCTGCATATGTGCAACAAACAAAATCATAACAACCAAGATAGGGGACATTAGTGTGAATACAATATGTAAAGTTGGCGACCTTAGTCGAGGGTGACCCAAAGGCTCCCTTTTCTATAGCTACGACACCGAGGTGTAGGGGAGGGAGCTACTCCTTTCCCTGGATTGCTCCTGACTCAACCTGGGATTGAACACCAGTACCCTGAACCCTCGCCGAACACTATTCATTAAGCCAATAAAATTATAATTATCCTAAATTTTCATAAAAGCAACTCTTACATCCTTTATTTCTAGTAACCATATTACATATGGGTTTTAAGTACTGCTACTTTGACTTCTTTAAATATGATTAATTATCCTAAATTTTAATAAGAGACTATCTGTATGAAATATGGCCAAGTACTGCTAGTAATAGTAATTCCTTATCTTAGAAATTCAGATAAAGACCAAAAATTCAACTTGGTTTTTCATTAGACCTACTTAAACCTAATGAAGTTGTTGGCGACCATTGTTGTGGGTGACCCGAAGGCTCCCTTTTAGATAGCTACCACACCAAGGTGTAGGGGAGGGCGCTACTCCTTTCCCTGGTAAAACCTAATGAAGTCACTGTTAAAAAAAACAAACTATTTTGATATGCTTTTAAACATTTTTTTTTTAAATTAAGGATATACAATGCCACCATATTATATCAATATTTTTCAGGTCACCATGCCAAGCAATCTCTCTTCATTGTGTCTTTCAAAGCAATAGAAGTGAAGATCGGTGGCGCCCATCTCCTCTCCTCTCCTAATATAGTCCCTAAAATTTTTTGGGTCGCGATGCCGAGCAATTCTCTTCCATAGCGTCTCACAAGGTGATGGAAGCGTTACTTGGTGGCACCCATCTTCTCTGCGAGTAACCTGTAATAGGTTGTTGTGGGTAATGGAACGATTTCCGACCTAACTCAACGTGGCAAATTACACTGCCATATTTGGTAGTGGGATTGAATTCAGTTTTCCTTCTCTTAGACAGGTTTGCTAGAGTCTAGTATTTTACCGAAAGCTGCGAAGAGAAGAAATGGATTTATGTGTTACTCAGGCGCGAAATCAAATGCAAACAGTCGTGTCCAGGAATTGAACTCTGATTCTCGGGTCCTTTTCTACGACGATAGCCTTTATGCTCTGTGCATCACCTAGCACCACCATAACAGAAAGAAAAAAGAAAACCCACAAAAAACATTTCAAGGATATCTACTAGGCCAACCCAGTCAGCTACACTACTGCAAGTAGTAAATTGTAAAAAAAAAAAAAAAAAAAAAGACTAGGAAGAGACGCTGATAGTAAACATACAAGCTAGTTAAATAGGACACTTGCCATAAAGTGCAAGTAACTGCTTGGTAACTCAATAAGGGTGGATTTTGTTGGGTAGAAAACTTAGGAATAACCCGGTTAATACTACGGACTTGGAACTATAGGTTAGAGAAAGGGAGACCTGAACCTTCAGAGAGAGAGAGAGAGAGAGAGTTTGTGTGTGTGTGTGAATGGAGGGATACGTCTACCTGCCATCTATCTCAAATCGAGGGAGTTTATTCATTGCATACAATTCAATGTGGAAGATATAAAATATGAATGCATTTATTTATTCATGAAATAAAATATATGTATATTCTATTTACATATTTATTTTATACACATATCTCTACACACAATATATTAACGTATTCATTTTATACACAAACAAATATTCATATTGTATTTCAGAAATGAATTATATATCTCGTAGAGAAATTAAAAAAAAAATCATTAAGTATATTCCATTATAACTATATTTCGCTTGTTCTATGGGATTGTCACACACACACACACATATATATATATATATATATATATATATATATATATATATATATATATATATAAAATCTCGTTTCTTCGTTAATGCAAATTTCATTAAACATAATAGACATTTTATGTCTACATATTTTCTTCTGGAATACGGGAATTCCAACGGATCCAGAAGAAAATATGTAGACATAAAATGTCTGTTTAATGAAATATATATGAAGGTAGCAGGAAAAAATATAATGTGAAGTCGACGTTAACGTTTCGGTTATAATAACCATCGTCAGGACTTGGATATAAAATAGTTCACAATATAGATGGGTGATTGTTGTTTGCTCCTGTCATCTCAACAATCACCCATCTATATTGTGAACTATTTTATATCCAAGTCCTGACGATGGTTATTATAACCGAAACGTTAACGTCGACTTCACATCATGATATATTCACCTATTTGGATTATATTTTTTCCTGCTACCTTCATACTGTCGGATTTTATCCATATTTACTTTCATATATATATATATATATATATATATATATATATATATATATAAAATTTGATTTATCTATCTTTCCTGATGAAGTTAAATAATTTAGTAGATTCCAACTAGTAGATGTATATACTGAAGTTTATTTTTTTGTATTTTTCTTTACGTTTTCCTTTTCGTTTTTTCTGTAGTTGTTCTTTCTCTTTTGTTTTTAATTTCTTGGTAATTGAACGGAAAAGAGTACATTTTAAGGTGAAATCATGCTCAGTTTAAATTCTTGAATTTTGTATTTCATTCGTAGTAGAGTTTTCTTTATTCAACAATGTTATAATGTAATAGAATAAATACAGTGAAAATTAAAAACAACCACTGCTTTACTAAATTATTCGACTTATAAGAAAGATGAGGACACTAGATAGAGTAATAGTAATCTGAATTTCTCCTCTCAGAAATTCTAGCAAAAATTTATGTATTTTTCATTAGTTTTTGACACGTCTAATATATAGTTTTATGTTTAGCTAAAACTTCTATATTTATTGTACCAAGTCTAATGAAGTTACTGTTTAAGAAAAAATTATTTTGATCTTATGCTTTTTTAAAAGAATTTTTTTTTTTTTTTAAAATGATGTACAATACCACCATATTATAGTCTCATATTTTTCAGGTCTTTATGCATAGCAGTTTCTCTTCTTTGCGTCTTTCAAATACCCCCCCCCCACTTTTATTTCTGATCTTAAAACTTCTAAAAATAATTAAAAAGTAATTAATTTTTTTTTAATTCGCAGTCAGCTCATTAGATTAAAAAATGGAAAAATTCAGGAAAATGCTTTAAAAGATTAAATTACTTTTTTTTTTTTTGTTTTCTTTTTAACATTTATTTTATGTATAGCATTTTAAGGGGTGTTTTGACCAGCAGAATGCTAAAAATGTATGTATGTATGTATGTCCGTCCGTGTCAGCTGAGGCTGCAGAATACACCGACTGCATCAGTTATTTCATCGATACACTTGAACCTATGTTTTTCCATTAATTATCTGGGGGTTTAAATATAGTGGAGGGATTCAAGTTTCGTTGGGAGAGAAAATTGGGACCACAGATTAGCAGCCGAATGGATTGTGTGCACAGCTGCAAAGCTCAAAATAGTTGACTTATAGATAAGGTTTACGTACCCTTATTTTGAGCATTTTTCAACGACCCTTGCTATTTAGAAATCACATTGGATTTTCTCTATGCTAGTTAAATCTTTCTATTATGAGGATTTATGTTGTAACAGAAGGGCTACCCAGTGTTGCCTGGATGGGAATAGCAAAAGACAACGCCAATGTATAGAAATATAACCTGCTTTTCTTTTTATTACCCGAAATGTTCGAAATAGTTGAGTGAAGGAGAGAGTTGAAGATGGCCGTGTTGTAAACACAGGGCGAGATACGAATCTTCAGTGAACTGCTTCTTTTTTTTATGCTTTCGTGAGACTGGTAAAGGGCCACCTCAAGGCTTTGAATCATTTTAGATTCTCCTCGCTTTTCGGCTTTTGCGAGTCTGGTATTATCTCAAGGCATCGAGCTATAGCTCTCAACCCTGGGCAGTTTGGTTCAAGACCAGCACCCAGAGTGGTGTAACCTTTCGTAGCTCTTCTGTCGGTCTTCTTCGTTGTCTGCTCGTCTCTCTGGGGTTGAAATCTACCCTAGTTAATATCATTTTCCAGACGCCCATACAATCTTCGTGTTCACACCTCCCGCCTACGTGTTGTTTGTTGACACGCTTCCTGTCTGGCATACCACCCACGCAACTTCCGCGGCACTTCCGCTGAGGAAATACCTGCATTTTGTTTATTTTAGGAAACAGGTGCATATCCCGTTATGTCACCCATGCAACTTATGCGGCATATCAAAGGAATTTTCCGATCAATATTCAACAGCATGATGTATAACTGTATAGACAAGGTTACCGCATTTGTGCACATATGGGTTTGTGTTACATGTGTTGCTAATAAGAAAACAATTCACAAAAAAGAAATTAACTGTTTTTCACTTCACTAGTTTTATTTTATATTCCTTCGAAGAAAGTCCTCGTATTTACCATTCGGTTCCTTTGTATGAAAGCTTGGGGGTAATTTTACGTACAAGCGCTTGGCCAAGTCAACGTGTCACTAAGGTGAAGTGCTTGTGTGCTACTTCTATATCTCTGGGTTTTAGGAGCCGCTGAGAAAAAGTCCTTTCTCATGCAAGGCTTGCAGTTTAAAAAAAAATAATAAAGGGAGGACATGAACTTTGACTAGAAATTTGGAACCCAAGGGTCATGGATGGTAGGAGGAGGAATATAAACTTATATATATTTTTTTTTTTTTTTACCTATTTATTTTATTTTTTATTGATTTAAAAATTTTTTTTATTTTTATTTTTTTATATATACTGCCTCAGACTCCTGATAGTAGTAAGCGAGTTTGAACTCCAGTCATGCTATTACATTCATTTTTGGACGATTCTTGGGAAAAGTATGAATTTCCTTAACTCCCAGCTATGGTTTAAATAGTACCACTACTGTCTTTTTACAAGAATGGCTTGGGCATTGAATAATCTGCCAAGGTTGTATGCCATTAAAAACAAAGAAATGAAAAGCCCTTGCTGTACTTTTATTCATGCTTAAAAGTTATGAAAATTTTCTATTGCAATTAAATTTGTAAAACTCCACAATAAAAATAATCTCAGTAAATATATATATATATATACACACACACACACCTGCTCATTAGCCTAGTGGGTAGAGTATTCGCCAATGGTCCCGGAGACCTGGTTTCAATCTGAGGTCGTGTCATGCCAAAGACTTTAAACATGGTACCTGATACCTCCTTGCTTAATACTAAGGTACGTATCAAGGGTAAAGTGGAGCAATTCTGGGAAAGGAGTAGCGCCCTCCCTTACATGTCAGTGTAGTAGCTATAGGAAAGGGAGCCTTCTGGTTGCCTTCGACTATGGTTGACAACTTTATTTTACTTATTATTTGAAAAAGAGTTCTTTTCAAATATTAAGCATATTAAAAAAAAATTTTTTAAATATATTACTTGAAGAAAATTATTTGAAAATATGCTTAATATTCGAAAAGCACTTTTTTGAATTTGGCCATGTTGAGCTAGACAATGTTGGTAGTGGAGGGCATGACTTTCTGATGAGTGAGAGAGCTAGTTATTGGTTCGGAAACTTTCTGGTAAAAATTCAGCTCCCTGTGACAAGCTATATTTGGTTCACCCTTGTAAACATAGGTGGCTCTGCCTTGCTACAATCTAGAACTTCATATCATAGTATCTGCAGTCCACTTGTAAACTCTAAGTGTATACTAGAAAAATATTATCAATATCAATGGATTAACTAAGTTAGTATAACTGAGGCCTCTCGTCATGTAATGTTTTGCGAGTTATTTCTTGCTGACATTAGTAATAAGTTTGATTCTCACTGGGTGCCCCATACTTCTGCCTTGTGCCAAATTAATCAAAGCTTAGTAAATGACAAGTTAGGAAAGTATCATATGCTGACACTCAAAAATTTGACAAAACAAATGCATTTTTTGTGGAGGAGCGCTGCACCTTGTGGAAAATGGAATGGGTGATTAGAGTTCAAATCCTGGACAAGATAGTTTGCATTTTACTTTGTGCTAATTCTCTTGGGGAAAGGCATAAAATCCGTCTGTGCTATTCTCCGCTATGAGTTAATAGTAGGGAAGACTGTTCTTCAGCTTTGGTTAGGCAACCAGTCTTAAGAGGAGGAAAACTGAATTAAAATTTGACCTTAGGTCAAAGAGGAGGAAAACTAAATTAAAATTTGACCTTAGGTAACATCCCTCCTCATGCTGGAGAGATCAAAGACGAAAGTCGGTGCGAAAGATAGATTTCTAAATTGCATTCATTTTCCTTCCCATGAAGGGAAAATACGATATAAGGTTCATTTTAATGTTGTCCTTCATGCATATGTGTGAGTAAAGGCAAAATTTGTTTTATAAGGGGTTTTGCTTGCATGTATAAAGAGTAGTTTTTTTGGGGGGGGGACGGAGGGGGTAATTTTTTTTTGTTTTTTTCTAAAGAGTTTTTGAAAGTTTTTAGGTTTTTATAACAACAAAATTATGAAAACGCAGAGTTGGATAAAACAGATGTTGATGAATTTAAAAAACAAAACACTATCAAGAAATATGGAATATTTGAAAATAAAGACATTTCAAAATATTGTCACTATTTTCAAAATTAATTCTATTGATTTTTAGATTTGTTTTTACATGTATGGCTTCTAGGATTTGTAAGTGAGTTGGCAACTTTAGTCGAGGGTGACCCAAAGGCTCCCTTTTCAATAGCTACTACACAGAGGTATAGGGAAGGACGCTACTCCATTCCCTGGATTGCTCCACTTTACCCTTGATCCTCACCTTATAATGTTGAGTGTTAAGCAAGGCGGGATCAAGTAACATTTTTTTGAGTCTTTGGTATAACTCAACCTGGGATTGAACCCCAGTCTACTGAACTATTGGCGAACACCACTCATTAGGCCAATGACCTAGTTATAAGTTGGTGACTGCAGTAGAGGGTGACCTGAAGGCTCCCTTTTCAATAGCTATTACACCAAGCTGTAGTGGAGGCCGCTACTCCTTTCCTTGGATTGCTCCACTTTACCCTTGATCAGTACCTTATAATGTTGAGTGTTAAGCAAGGAGGCATCAAGTACCATTTTTTTGAGTCTTTGATATGACTAGACCTGGGCCATTGGCAAACACTAACCATGCCAATGTTTCATGTGCTATTATAGTTTTTATTTATTTATTTATTTTTTTTTTTTAACTATAATTTTTCAAAATTTGGATTTGGGAATAGAATGGGTTTTAAGATGTAAGGCTATGGAGCTAGAATCATTAAGGTGTATCGTAATCACACACACAGATTTTTAAATGAACAGTTTGTTGGGAACATTATTCTCAAACAAGTTGCAAGAAATCATTCATTGCACACAAATGGTTTCAAGTATTGCTCTCTAACACAAATGATTTGTTCACACCTGTCAAGAACTTGAGTGATTAAAAATCAGAGTGGGCACTAAAGCAGAATGCACAAAATTAATTACCTTGATCTGAAAATTTCACTGTCATTTATATTTACTGAATTAAATGCATCAACAAATGAGTATATTGAAGAACAATTATTTGCATTCATTTACCCAACCCCTCAGTCACGGACAGGATAAAGGCAGTGAGCCTAGTCCCTGGAGATCTTAATTCCATTCTAACACCTCTCCATTACACTAAACGAGAAGGTTTGTAGGTGTGATCCCTGTGATTAAAAGGTCTGAAAGTGCTCGGGACAATTTTGGCAAATTCATCCCATTCCAACCTGAAACAAATCTGGAAACTTGGAAGGATCTTAATAAAATTACATTGACAAAATGTCTTTATTATTCAATCATACATGCTTAAATGAAAGACTGCTGCCCAACTACACATACACAGAGGGTTTGGCATTAGGTAACCCACCAATGAACTGAATTCTTGATAGAGGGGAAAATTACAATGAAGAGTTAATTCATTAGAATTCTTAATTTTCTAGATAGAAGTGCCAGTATCATCATGGACCACTATTACAATGATAGTTTTGTGCTTGAGATTGTGTGTTTGTATTCAGACTTTGTACTTATGTTTCCGACCTTTTTATTTTGTTTTTTAAAAATGAAAATTAATTTGAACAGTTCAAGTGTTTATTCGTTTCTCCCACGTGGGCAATATAATGACGCAAAATGCTTTTGAATAGTGTTTTGTTGATGGTCGTGTGGATACAAACAAGTTGTCATTGTTAAATTTTTATTTATTTATTTATTTATTTTTTTTTTGGCCACTTTTTTTTTTTCTTCAACCTGAGAAAGAATAGTTATATGGTCGAGTTGATTATAATGTGTGGGGGCGGGAATAGTTTGTAGGTTGGGTGCGTCTGTATTTGAGTGCTTAAGCTGAATATGCCCTAGTTTGATTTCTCCTCAGGTAAAAGCTGCTTTCGAGGTTCTCACTAGGGAGATATTTTTTAAACTTATTAGATAGCAGGAGAAGGAAGAAGAGGGAAGTGTATGTATGTATGTGTACACACACACACACACACACACACACACACACACAATAACAAGAAAACTCAAACATCCTCACTTGAAGATTTTGAAAAGGAAACAATCTATAGTCTTTAACCAAACATGTTTAGAGAAAGACTTGCTGCTTAAGTATATTTATATAATTACAGGAAAAACTGGTAAAGTTAATGCATGTTTCCTGGGAAGGTTTGTGAGGTTAACACGTTTTTCTGTCAAAGAATTTCTGCTAATGACCACTAGATGGCATATTCCTTGTCGGTAGGGGTTAGAATACGCAGACTGCAAAGGAAGTAAGAACTCTTCCCCACAAAAAAAGGGTGTTCTGGGTATAACACTAAGCCACATCTGATGTTGAGGCTTTAATTCTGGAGATCTGGGGTGTGTGTTGTAGTACCTCATTGCCATTACTTCCAGGTCCATTCTGACTCGGTTGCTCAGTCGGCTGGGGCTGTAAAATTTACTGACTGCACCTCTGCAGAGGGGTAAGACCCCCCCTCCCAATGAGTCTCCTGCATATGACACTAAACAGTCTGATGGTGAGGTTCCAGTGATGCTGGAGCTTTGGGAAATGGGGAACTCCTCTTCATTGCCATTGCTCCCAGGTCCACTGTGACCTGGAGTTGTAGCACCTGATAGGGCCCTATCTACGGGTTAAATAGAACTACTTTGCATACTTAAGCTAAACAATTGTTTGCACTAGAAATGTTTATTTGTAAAAAAAAAAAAAAAATTGAATTTGGCATTAAATAACCCTCAAAGTTTGATAAACCATAAAACCAAAAACAAACACTCTGACTTGGGGTAGTAGTACCTGTAAAGGTCAAATCAATGAGTCAAATAGATCTATATTTAATTGGACCATGTGCTCTCTCCCCCTCTTTTTTAACAACTACACAAAACATATAAATATGAACATACAATGAACATGAGTCTTTAACCTCTAGGCATAAAATAACCCTTGACAGATTAATATGTCATTGAAACCAATCAATAAATTATATATTCGGGTACTTTTCTGTTATTGTTAGCTATGTTTTTTTTTTTTTTTTTGTTAGGTTAATAAGGTATTATTCAGGAAATATTTTGGTTTATAGGAAAGTAACTTTATGCAACTGATTAGGTGTTATTTTATTTTCAGTTAGTTTCATGCTGTGGTGTTTGGTAATAAATACTACTTAATATCCGTTTTGATTGCATAATGTTGATCGGCCCATTGGCATAATGGTCAGTGTTCGCCAATGGTCCAAGAGACATGGGTTCAATCTATATCGAGTCATACTAAAGATTAACAAAAAAAAGGTACTTGATGCCTCCTTGCTTAACTCGGTATTATAAAGTACAGATCAAGAGTAAGTGGAGCAATTGAGGAAAAGGAGCAGCACACTCTTTTACACCTCAGTGTAGCATCTACTGAAGAGAGATCCTTCAGGTCATCCTCCTCACAATGAATGTTCCACTAGAAATACAATCCTGGTATTTGGGTGAAGAAAATTTACTTATTTAAAAAAAAAAAAAAAAAGTGATGGGGTGTCATTATTTATGGGCGATATCAACACATATCTGACTCTTGGCTGACAATTTCATGATTTAAGAAATGTTTTTTTTTTTTTTTTTTTTTTTTTTTTTTTTATTTACATAGAATTGTCCTTAGTTCTTTCTCTTGTTTATCACAAAATTCTTATCTCTTATCCCTTGTATTTGTTGAACAGACAAAGCTTTTATGAATTAAAACTCTGTACTGTTTTGGCAGATATCAGGATGTTTATTGTACAAGTCAGTTTAGTACAGTTAAACAAGGGGTTCAATTGTCCGAATAAAAGTGACTCTAGCGGGTTTGTTTGTTTGGGGTTTTATGGCATATCAACCATTGTAGGTTATTTAATGCTTAATCCATTTTTGATCAAATAAAGTTCTATTTTGGTCTATTGGGTAGAGTATTCGCTAATGGCCCGGGAGACTGGAGGTTCAATCCCAGGTCGAATCATACCAAAGACTCAAAAAATGGTACTTGATATTTCTGTGCTTAACACTTGGCATTATGAGGTATATATCAAGTATAAAGTGGAGCAATCCAAGGAAAAGAGTAGCACCCTTCCCTACATCTCGGTGTAGTAGCTATTGGAAAGGCAACCTTTGGGTGGCCCTCGACAATGGTTGCCAACTTTATTTACTCAAACAATTCAATTTAGCATAAGTACACTGATTGAATAGCTTGAAATAACTGTTTTTGACAGTTTAGTCAATTCTATTTCAAACAATTCAGTTTAGCATACAAAAACGGTTCCATTTCAAGCAATTCAGTTTAGCATAAGTACACAGTTTAGTTCTATTTGACCAATATTAGGTGCTACCAATTTGGGCTAGAATGGACCTGGGAGCAGTGTCAATGAAGGGGTACTCTGTACCCCAAAGCTCCAGCATTATTGGAACCTCACCATCAGATTGTTTAATGTCATATCTTGGACACACGTGTGGAGGTGGGTTCACCCACTCCAGAAATGCAGTTGGTGTATTCTGCAGGTTTTTAACTAGGGACCACTTGGCACCAAGATGGCATAAGGCCTACAGAAAAATCTTGGGATTTTGGGGAGCAGGGTGGGGGAATACGAGGAGTTGTTCAAGAAGTTCTAAGCCTAGTCCAGAAAGAATAGCTGTAACTGAAGGTTTTCATTGAGGCAACACTGTTACTTCTCATGAAACTAGAAAATCTAATCCAGATTTGTCTGAATTTCTGAAGGTGAGAGGTGTGAGGCTTAGAACTTTTTGACTGACCCTCATATGTGCAGAACATTTTATCTAAAATGAAAGTTTTTCATTTAACTTGTTTTGAAGTTTATATGGAGAAATATCACTGTTTGTTTCGGGCCTTGTAAAATGAGTTTTTGTGTGGAGGTGTGGAACATTAAAAAAAAAAAATCATTAATAATAATAAAAAAAGGTTGAGAACCACTGAACTAGAGCCTTGCTTGGCTCTTATCTATTCTCTAAAAAAGAAAAAAAAAAAAAAAAAAAAAAAAAACACTTCTTGAAAGATGTTGTTCTTATCCAATAAATTATTTAAGATGGTAAAGAATGATTTGTTGCTTTAAAAAAAAAAACTCCCACCTGATTTTATGTTATCTAACATTTAACACCTTTGAGTGAAAGGGTTTTCCTTCAAGAGGAAATCTATGGAGAATAAAATGTAGCATTGTCATATAACGAGATAAAGGTTGACACATTGGCATTCAATATTATTTACTTTTTTTTTTCTCTTTTGTATTGGATTACCTTATCTTCCTCTACAAAATCTTTAAACTTTCCACAAGGACTGATATGTGTGTGTGTGTGTGTGTGTAGTTGGGCAGCATTTCTTCATTAAGGTATGTTTGGTTAAATAGTATAGACAGCTTTTGTCTATATATCTTTTATTTTGATCTGTTCCAATCACTGTATAGATCTTATAATATCTACTCGGAATTGGTTAATAAATTTTCAAAAGTTAATTTGTTCCCAGTGCTTTTAGTCTCGTCATAGACCATCTTGAGGAGGTGTGTATATTGCAAAAGCAATACAGCTTTTAGAAGAGTTAAGTGTTTCATTTATACTAGTGTAATGTTTTTTTTTTTTTTTTTTTTAACAGAGCAAAATGAAAATATCTACACAAGTCTGATAGTAAGGCTCTAATCCTAGAGCTTTGAGAAATGTGGCGAATCCCTTTGTTATTACTCCCAGGTCCAC
>OY757947.1:16729471-16774471 GCA_963585895.1 Sepioteuthis lessoniana
ATAAATGGAGCAAATGACTGAAACTTACTATCATTTGAATGCTGAATATAAGTATTAGATATCTACATTTTTCTTTTTTGTACATAGAAATTTGATTTATAAGACTTCACAGGCATCAATTTTTCAAAAAATTCTATTTGATTAAACATCAGAATTTTAGTGATATTTTTATCTATTTCAATTTTTAGTCTTTATTAGCGTATATTCGTTCTAAGAAGGTAGAAAACACTTTTTTTTTAATAATACTTAGAATTTGAATGCCCAGTTAGCGAGGTTTGAACACACTTCGGATGTCCAAAAATGTGCACCTGCTGAAGCACCATTTATTTATTTATTTATATATATATATATATATATATATATATATATATTTATAAACTATTCTATAATTCTGGTAGTGTGAAAAAAACCCCAGATAGTACAATTAGCAAATAAAAGATATTACACAAACTGGTATCCGGGGAAAAAATTCCATTAAAACAAAGAAGACTAAAAGCATAAGTACTACTTGAAAATAGTTAACCATAACGCATACCTGAGAGAGAGAAAACACCGACAAAATTCTTTAAGCTAAACCTAAGACTGCTCACTACTCTAAGTAGACCAAAATATTATATCTCTCTCTCTCTCTCTCTCTCTCTCTCTATATATATATATATATATATATATATATATATATATATCTCTCTCTCTCTCTATCTATATATATATATATATATATATATATATATATATATATATAATCGGGAAATTATCGCATTTTAATAAAATCTTTTCGTATTGAAAGTAATAAAAGGTAACCACCTTTTATATTTTTCGTCAAAATTCTCAAATTTCTTTTTTTTTTTTTCTTCTTTTTTTTTTTTTTTTTTTTAAAAAATTGTTGTCATGCGCCAACCCTCTTTAATCATTTTAGCGATTTGCTTCTCTTAATGAAGGTGCAGGTAAATGATTTTTACATGTTTTATAAGATAATTCTATGGAGAATTCGATTCTATTTACCCCAACTTCAGAGTATAGACCTTTGTTATCTCTAAAGATACCAATTATATCAGAGGTCATTTAGTGTGTGTGTGTGTGTGTGTTTTTTTTTTTTTTTAAATAACGTTTGGTCTATTTTTTTTTTTTTTTTTTTTTTTTTTTTTTTGGTAGTTAACAACAACAAAAAACAAAACCGGTAAAATAAAGTAAAATATTGCTCTTTGCGGCATTTTTAAAAGGAATACTTTATTCATTATTGTAGCTTAATCTTCTAAGGATGTGGTTAATTAACAAAAGAAGCGAAAATTCAGGTTAATTCCACTCTATTTTTCTTATTTTTATTTTTTTGAAGAGGTTTAAAGTTGACATCAGTATATAAAAATCTTCCACTCACTGCAGGTGACTTGTAAAAAATATTGAATTTATCAAATTTGACATTCATATATATATATATATATATATATATATATATATATATATATAAAATCTGACACTATGAAGGAAAGTAGAAAAAAAAACAAAATAATTTGAATTTGATGACTACATTATGAAAGTCGACGTTGAACGTTTCGGTTATAATAACTTTCTTCAGGACTTTGTATTCATGAAGTGTTTTATACACACTTTCTTTTCTCCTGTAATTTCATCAAACATCCATTGCTATTTTCCGAACACTTTTCATGAATCTAAAGTCCTGAAGAAAGTTATTATAACCGAAAAGTTCAACGTCGACTTTCATAATGAAGACATCAAATTTGGATTATTTTAAGTTTTTTTTCTTCACATCTCTCTCTCTCTCTCTCTCTCTCTCTATATATATATATATATATATATATATATATATATATATATATAAACTTTTTAGTCCTTTTTTCTCGACTGGTATTTTCATTGGACGATACTTTTTTTTTTTTTTTTTTTTTTTTTTTACTCGAGAGAACCAATATAAGATAAACTTTTCTAATTCCGCTTTCACATCTAAATAACCACATGTAACTCTGATATCATTGGCATCTTTAGAGATAACAAAAGTCCATACTCTGAAGATAGGGGTGCCTCTGAGGCGGAAAGATTCTAGTTCTCTCAGCTATTTCGAGAAATCAGATTATTATGAAATAAGGTGCACATTGAACTGGGAATTGCTTTATTCTTAGTTACTATTTATTAGTTTAACCTAGTATAAGGCACTCGGTGAGAGTCGAACTCATTAACCTGATAGTCTAGTTTACTGACCATTACACGAAGAGGTCATTTAATTAGCTTAGTTTGGCTCATGATCAGAAGTATGGGGTACTCAGTGAGAATCGAACTCACTAAATACCTTGCTTGTCTGTAATGTTAACTATTTCAAGGCCCCCAAGTAATTATTAGACTTACCTTATTTTGGCACAAGGCCTGAAGTATGGGGTACTCAGTGAGAATCGAACTCACTAACAATGGCCTGCTTGACTAGCTAGTTAACCACGCAAGCTATTAAATTTGTAATATATTAATTTTTAATGAAAGCTTGTTTTGTATTTTTTTAATTTAATTTTTAATTTTATTTTATTAGTTAAATTAGTTACCTAATGAGAAATTTGGTGCATATTCTCGTCTTCCTGATCGAATTTTATTGAAAAATTCAATTTTCTTCAAATACGTGAATTCACTATACTAGTGTCCGTAGCTTGAACTCAGAAATTGGTGGGGGTGTCCTCGTGGTGTAATGGTTAAAGCGATGGACTACGGAATCGTAGTAAACGAGTTCGTACTCCAGTCGCGCTATTACGTTCACTTGGGAAAGGTATGAACCCCCTTATCCTCCCAGCTATGGGTTAAATAACACCATTACTGTTCTTCTAGGAGAATGGCTTTGGCATTAAATAACCTACAAAGGTTGATATGCCATTAAACAAAGAAACCAAACCATCAGAAATTGGTATTGTTGATGTAATTAATGTTTGTTTTTCGAAAGGAAATATAAAACTAAAGGTGTAGAAATAACTTGTATATTATTTAGAAAAAAATTCTTTTGCTTAAAAAAAATGTGGGCGGCATTTGATGCTGTCAACCACCGAAATTTTGATAACATACTTTTTCAATTACATCTACAGACGAATTTTACGGTCAGGGTCAGTTGGTGCAGGACTTTGCAATTTCGAGTTCGAAGTTCAAATTTGTATCTGTAATAGATATTTGTGTATATAAACATATCCATATGTAAGAACGAAATAAATAATTCTTAAGATAGAAATATCTTAGGGGACCTGTTCGTTTTGAAATATGCGCGCGCGCGCGTGTTCATTTATATGCGTGTGTATATGTGTTTGTTTTTATACACACACACACCGGAAGTGTTCAGACAATTAACTTGACTAGGACATTCACTGACTCAATTCCTGGAATTTGAAAAGATCACATCCTATCAAAACAATCTTTTCTATAATAATGATTATAAAGAACTTAACCATTGAAATGCCCTGAATATGACGTAGTCTGAAACACGTGCAGAGCACAAGTATATGAAATAAATTTAAAATCATTTGCGGGCTTATTCATTTTTATATATATATATATATATATATATATATATATATATATATATATATATATATATATATAGAGAGAGAGAGAGAGGATGATTTTGTTTGTAGAAATATTTAGTAATCTACCTTTCTTTGCTTAGATTTGGCGCAAGGCCAAATGAATAACTCGAACTCCTTCTTGCAGGTTTGCTGGTCAAGCTTGCTAACCATTACACTACACAAGGCGCCCTTCTGTAGAAATATTTACCCATGTTAAGTGTTTCGGTGATATATATCGTCATAAAGAAATGGATTTTCCGACTTGAGATCCTAGACAAGGTTACTTGCGTTTCACTTTGAGCACCGCGGTCGGTGTAATGGTTAGCAAGCTACACTAGCAAACCTACAAGAATGTGTCCGAGTCTCATTGGGTGCCCCATTCATTAGGCTTTAGGCTACATCTAAGCAAAAAGCTTAGTAAATTATTACCACACTAGCAAACCTTCATGAGTGAGGTCGTGTCTCAATGAGTGCCCTATCAATACAGCCTTGTGCCACATCTAAGCAAAAAGCTTAGTAAATTACTACTTGCGTTTCACCTCGCCCTCATACCGTCGGGGAAAGGCGTCGATCCATCTCTTTTTCTCTCCTAGCTCTAGAAAAGATATTAGGGCAGTCTGTACTCTCGTTTTAGTAGAGTAACCCATCTTGGAGTGGGTGAAAACCCTGATTTAAAAGACCTGATTAGTGTTGGGAGATAATCACTATTCTTTGGCGACTTTTAATCTTTTTTTTACCCCCATTGTTTAAGCTATTAATAGATGCATTCTTGGTATGGGGGTGATCTAGGAATCACTAATCTGGCTGTGTGTTACTTCCTGTTATTTGAAATCTTTGTGTCATAATTTGGATTCGTGTATTTCTGTTTCACTGTCAGGTGACTGCCGTGCTTGTGATGTTTTTTTTCCAAAATTCCCATATAAAACTCGTGACGTTTTTAGTCCACATCACTTGTACTTCTCAAAGGTCACCTATTGATAACTGGAGACTCGCACGATTTTAAATACGGAGAAAATCAAATCAAAATGCGAATAATTGTAAGAAGTTACTTTTTTTATTCTTTCTATTTTTCATTTCTATTTTTTCCAAATATTTTATAGTTTATTATTTGAAAGATTTTTGTTACTATGATTATTATATTTCCTGCGAGATTTGCACATCAGGGTTAGCTGACGGTCCTTCACTCGAGTTTGAGTGACAGCAAGTCTCTTCAAGTCTTCGGGATTCTTCTTAGTATTCTGGTATGCTTTACTTTGGATGGTCTCAGTTCTTCCTCTTATTTCCAACTCTTCAAGTCACCTAACAAAGCCAATGGGGACTGTTCCGAGCGCACCAATTATAACTGGTATCACCATCACTTTCTTGTTCCATAACTAATTATTATTATTATTTACTCATTAGAGTTTTCACATCAGCGTAGGCTGATGGTATTTCACTGGAGATTGAGTTACAGCAAGTCTCCTCGACTCTTCTCAGTATTCTGGCTGTTTTCAATAATGCTGTTGTTTGGATGGTCTCCACTAGGTCGCCAACTTCCAAATCTTCCAGGCCCTTTAATAATCCTTTAGTTACCGTGCTAAAGGCACCAATTACAATTGGTATAATTGTCACCTTCATGTTCCATAGTTTTTTCGATTCTCTAGCAAGTTCGAAGTACTTATTTCTCTTTTCACATTCTTTTAGTTTTATTCTGTGGTCCGCCGGGACAGCAAAGTCGACAATTTTGCAGATTCTCTCTATTTTTTTTTTTTTTTTTTTTCTTGTTGATTATTATAAGATCTGGTCTTCGGGCCGAGATTAGGTGATCCGTTTGTATATCAAAGTCCCACAGGAGTTTGTGTGTATCATTTTCTAGGACAGGTTCTGGGTTGTGCATTTATTATTATTATTATTATTATTATTATTATTATTATTATTATTATTATTTAAAATTTTTTTTTTTAGTTTTTTAAAGTTTTTTTTCTTATTTAGTCTTTTTTTCTTTTGGTTGAAATTTCTCTATTGCGTATAAAACACCAATAATTTTTGTTTGAGGGTTTGCTTGGTGTGTAAGATAGTGATGTCTGACATTTAGTGGTCGATGTTCGAATCCAGATCAGGTAAAAATCAGGGTTTCGAATGCTGATTTTCAAGACAGGATCGCAACACCTAGAAGATTTGATACAATACTATATACCTATTAGTTCCGGTTCTTGTACAGAATTTTAGTTAGTTCTTCGGTAATTTTTAAAAGATGTATTAAATGTAATTTTTTTTTTATTCACCATCCAGGCAAGAAGTTTGTCATTAACTTAATTTTTGTTACAGAAACATCAAAGTCCTAAAATTAGTTTTTCATCTAGCTAAAATTCGACTATCGGCTATATTTCTTTAACCTTTCCCCTAATCATTAGGGTGGTGTCGACTTATGGTCGAGTTTTAATTTTTGTTTTAAATGACAAACTTTTATCTGGATGTTGAATGTAAGTTATATATATATATATATATATATATATATATATATATATATATATATATATATATATATATATATAAAATCACGCACTCTTTTTTTCCGTACATTTTTGTAAAATGAATATAAATGGGTGGCCTATCCTGGACAAGCCGGTTTATTGAAACCGGCTTATTGGTCTAGTGGGTAGAGTGTTCGCCAATAGTCCGGGAGATCTGGTTTCAATCCCAGGTCGCGTCATACCAAAGACTTTAAAAATGGTACTTGATACCTCCTTGCTTAACACTCAACCACATAAGGTACGTATCAAGGGTAAAGTGGAGCAATCTAGGGAAAGGAGTAGCGCCCTCGCCTATACCTCGGTGTAGTAGCTATTGAAAAGAGCCTTCTGGTCGCCTTGGACGACGGTCGCCATCTTTACTTTTATTCTGGAAAAGCACCCTTATTTCTTTCGATTATTTCGTCATTTAAATTTTTTAAAACTATCCTTTGCCCGCTTCCCTTTTGGTTTCTGGCCTAAGTTTTACTAAGTTTAGTTGTGGCACAAGGCCACATACATGGGGGACTCGAAGATCCTTTTTTTCTTATGCCAAATTATAAGATAATTATAATGAAAAAGTTGTTACTATTCAAAATCTCCCCCCCCTTTTTTTCCCCTTTTTGTACCTTATTCCCTTCCCCAGCCAAGATCGGAACTTCTTATAAGTGTATGTAATGTTTAAAATTTGAGAGCTAGTCTGTCATAATGATCCAATTTTTGTATCTCTGTATTTACCCAACTCCTTTGCTAAGAGCAGGACATGATACAAGGTCTAATTTTTAAGTGGAGTTCAACTGGTTTGAATTCAGAATTTTCCTTCTCCTAGATTGGTTGCCGTACCAAATTTAAAGGTTTGCGTTTCACTTTCGCGTTAATACCTTTTGGAAAGACACCATAATTTTGAAACAAATTATCAACAACCGAGGTTCCACTCACTGTACATAGCATTCAAGTTCGGTTTTTTTTTTCTTTCTATTAAAATGAGTATCAGTTTTTACTTCTGTCTTTGTCACATCTATAGAAATTGTATTATTTACTCAACCCCTCTGCCACAGGTTGGGTGCAACAAAAGGGCAATTTTTCAAGGAGTACAGTTGGTTTTAATATTGATAATTTTATATCTTAGAGTTATTGATGCAACTTTGTCCTGGGTGTACCACTGAACTGTGTTCAATGGTGAGACTCCAGTTTTGAGGAGTGTGGAGTATTTATTTATTGTCATTATGGGGGAGGGGCATAGCGTAGTGGTTAACGTGCTCGATTGCTACATCATAGTGAGTTCAAACTCCAGTCGCAGTATGAGCTCAAACTCCAGTCGCAGTATGAGCTCAGGCTCGTTTAAAAATGTGATCTGCTAAATGTGTTTAGAAATCCTATATTTAATATATATGTATAAATATGATTTGGCATTAAATAACCTACAATAGATGATATGCCATCAAATCAAACCTAGTGTACTCTGTCTTGGAGTGGTTGTATCTGTTAGGGTCCCATTAAAGGATCAAATAGATCTGTTTGAAAATTATTAATATTAAATTTTGATTTTTCCCTCCTTTTTGTCTTAGCAAGGCTTAAGAGCTCAATTGATTGATTTTTAACGGCATGTCAACCGTCTGGGATTGTTTTATACTTGTATGTTAGGGAAATATGTACATTTTATGTTCATGTTTTAATTTTTTGTGTAACTTTTTCTTAAATTTTTTGCATTTGGTTATATCAAATATTCCAAATACAAATAAATTTCAAGGGGTCTATTTGACCCATACATGAGACCTTAACAGGTACTACCATTTCGAGTCAGTGGACCTGGGAGTAATGGTAGTGAACGGATACTCAACTCTCTTTATGGCTCCAGTGTCCCTGCCAAAGCGCCACGAGTGGTATAATGATTAGCAAGCTAAACTAGCAAATTTTAACGGGTGAGTTCGTATCTCATTGTGTGCCCCATCCATACGGCTTTGTGCCTCATTTAAGCAAAAAGTTTAGTAAATTACCACTACTCGATACAGTTTAGTGTCATACCAGGATACACCTTTTATTTTTTGAGGGAGGTGGGTCCTTATTCCTCTGCAGGGACACAGCGTATTCTAATTCCAGCCGACAGGGTATGTTTAAGAGCCCAGCTTTCCCTACTATTGGAGGGAGAATAATTGGATGCATATCTTGCCGAAATGAAAACAATCTTATCTAGGATTTGAACTTGGGTCGTCGCGTTCATTTCCTACGACTTTTCCTCTTCATATCATTTCTATGGAATCTTTTTAATTATTTGGGTTACTCATTGCCAAAACACACACACACACACACACACACACACACACACACACACACACACACACACACACACACACACACACACACACTTGATGCTAAGTTTTAAGAAAGGATTTAACAAGCTTTTCTTCGTTCCTCCCAAGGCCAAAAGTATGGGGTATTCAGTGGGAACAGAACTAATTGCTTGCTCGTCTAACTTGTTAACCATTGTAATACAGGGTGCTTTTAGTCATTTAGTTGGCTGGTTTCTTTTAATGGCATATCAACCTTCGTGGGTTATTTAATGCCACAAGCCATCCTTCTAGAAGTGGTGGTGGTGCTATTTAATAGCACTGTATAAGCTGGGAGGATAGGGGGGGCTCGTACCTTTCCCAAGGGTATTTGTCCGAAAGTGAATGTAATAGCGCGACTTTTGCAGACCATCGCTTTAAACATTACACCACGGGGACACCCCCCGGAAACATAGGTTAGCAGGCTATTACTAGTGAGTTCCATTCTCACAGGGTACCCTATCTCGCTAACCATTGGACTAATCTTGAGGTGTCATGTAGATGTAAGTTTAATCTTATAACTTGCATAATACCTGTAAAAAATTATCTGTGTGTGGATCAGCACTTCTATCTTGGAATACATGTACTCTGCTTAGGATCAGTATAGTATCTGTGCTCTTTGGAAAGTGCTACACATCCACCCATCTCTTGGATATGGCACTAAACTATATCCGGTGGTTAGACTCCTGTTCTGGAATCACCTATTCGTTCACCCGTACCTTGAGTGGTAGTTCCTTTTTAGGGTCCTATGTGTCAAATAGATCTGTTTGAAAATTATTTGTGTTTGATAGAAATACTTGAAACAGTATAACTGTGCCTAGCTATGGGTTCAGTAGTACCACTACTGTTCTTCTCCAAGGATGGCTTTAGCATTAAATAATCCATGAAGGTTGAGATATCATTAAACAAAGAAATCAAACCAAGCCATAATTATCTTATTAATAGTTTGACTTCATCTTAATAAAACTGCTTTGGAGGTGGATCACTTTTGTTGGTACCACTACTGTTATTATTTTACTTTGAGTTTTTCCTGGTGTTTTTTTCACTAAAGTTTAAATAATAGCAAGTCTTCTCTGGTCTCCAGGACTCATTTAAGTATTCTTGCTGATTGTAACAGTGCTGTGGTCTGTGTTAGGGACCGTTCCAAGAGCATTAACTACATCGTCACTTTCAAGTTTTTTTTAAAAGCTCTCTAGCAAGATCTCAGTGTTAATCTATTTTTGCTTCCCCCCCTCACTTCGAGGTCTGCTGTAACGGGTGATTCCACCAGATGAGAAGTTCTTGTTAATTAATACTAGGTCTAGTCTTCTGGTCGGAATTGTATGTCTGATTTTCTTGGACAAATTTTGGTTTGTGTGTGTATATACGATTTGTCAGTATGGTCAAGTTTTAATCTTTTGCACAGTTCTTAGTGGATCACCTTTCCCACCCAGTCGTGCTTAGTCTTGTATTACTTTTGTGTGATTTTGTTGCGTTTGCTCATGTGGTTAAGTTTCATGTCTAACATATCTACGCTTGCTATTATTCTGCGTACCATGTAGTTGTATGTAAATTATTTATATTAGATAGGAATACTTCAACCCATATAAGGTTGGATTGGTTGGTTGTTTCAACCCTTGCAGGTTATTTAATGTCTAATCCTTATATATGTGTGTGTTTGTAGATAACCTTTTAAATCAGCCAGAGCTCATTTGTTTAAACAAATGTTTTTCAAATATTATCATGTTACACTAACAATTCAATTTAATATCAGTTATTTATTTGCACACAGTTAATTGGTTAAACAGTTTAACTCCTACATGGAACCCTAATAGGTACTACTACTCCAGGTCATAGTAGACCAGGGAGTAATGGCAATGAAGGGGTACTCTATATTCTCCGGAATTGGAGCCTCACCGTCAGATGTAATTTAGTGTCATATCCAGGATACTTGTTGGGGTAAAGGTCTTACTTTTCTGCAGAGATGCAGTCAGCGTATTCTGTAGTCTCAGCTGTCTTGGCTGTTGAACCCATATGTAAATTATTTGTTTACTTGAAGCCATAATTGTTGAACTTAAATCACTTGAAGCCATGTATAATCAGTTAAAAAAATGGCTATTAAACTGGTATTTGTCGAAGCCCACACACGCCCGGCGGTTCCAAAAATATCGTGAGCCCCATCGGTATTCTTCCAAAAAGGGGCACCTCAGGTGCTCAGTGATAAACTTAGCCCCTCTGGAGAGGGTTAGCGCTTGAGGGGACGGCCCCCTGAGACTCAAGGATGCCGGTCTCAGCCGTGGGACGCCAATGCCTCAACCGACTGCCTCCAAGCCAAGACACACGACCAGCCGAAGTGCCGCCTCAAGACCATTAAACTGACTTCGGCTTTAAGTAACCGAACAAGGGTTGACATGCCGTAAAACTAACCATCCAACTAACCTATATAATGTTTGCGCTCGAATTATCAGGTATCATTAGGAATGTAAGTAAGTAAAGTTGGCGACCATAAGGCTCCCCTTTCAATAGCTACTGCACCAAGGTGTAGGGAAGACGCTACTCCTTTCACAGGATTGCTCCACTTTACCCTTGATACGTATCTTATATTGCGGAGTGTTAAGCAAGGAGGTATCAAATACCATTTTTAAAGTCTTTGGTATGACGCGACCTGTGATTGAACCCCGGTCCATTGGCGAACACTCTAACCATTAGGCCAATTAGGCTGGTTGGCATTTGTCCCTTGTTTTTGATAATACATACTACTTTACATTTCAAAGTGGCATGTTATATCATTCTGTCGATGAGGCTAAGAATACACTGATTGTATCCCCTGCAGAGAGGTAAGATACCCCTCCCCAAACTAGGTGTCCTTGATGTGATACTAAACTGCATCTGGTAACAAAGATGAAGAGTAATAATATAATATATATTTTTTTTTTTACTTTAAAAAAAAAAAAAATCTCAGATCCTAAAGAAAAAAAAATCAAATTAAAAAAGAATGGTTCTGTCAGATTGGATTGATGATGCTCTGGGGGATGTGAATTACCCCTTCGTTGCCATTATTTCCAGCTCCACTCTGACCCGGATTTGTAGTACCTGTGAGTGTCTAATTGACGAGTCAAATAGATACATAGAAAAATTATTCTTATTCGATAAAACCGCGTGCAACCCTTAACCCCCCCCCAAACAAACCACACAAAATGTAAATATACAATGCACACAATTTCTTAACTTCTCGGCATAAAATAAACCCAGACAGGCTGACATGCCATTAAAATCAATCGATCTAAAGTTGTATGAAATGGACTGAATATATCTTAAAATTTTATAAAAGAAACTTTAAAAATTGTCCTTATTTTGTAGTAATTTACTAAACTTTTTGCTTAGATGCGACACGAGGCCGTCTGAATGGGGCACTCATTGAGACTAACTCACTCGTGAAGGTTTGGTAGTCGAGCTTGCTTACCATTTCACCACCTGAGGCGCCCTTCCTTATATTGATATGTCTTTAAAAATGACTAAAAATTGCCTTACTGTCGAATTATGTAAATCCCTCACATTTCTGAAGGGACAACACTCTATTCTAGGAGTTCGTGCTGAGTTTTATAAATATTGTAACCTGAAAATGACACTGAAAATATATTTCTATTAGAAATGCCAGTCTCCATTTGGGTGTGTCTTGAAGGTTTCTCGTCTAATGTAAAGGGTTAAGTGTAGTTTGAGGAATGTGCAGTTTGAAAACTGCGTCATCAATCCAATCTGACAGAACCCTTCGTTTTAAATTTGATTTTCTTTTTTTTTGTTTTCTTTGGGATCTTGAATTTAATTAATTTTTTCTTTGTTACCCGTCTTCATCTCTCATCTTCGCCTTTGTGCTATTAGTTTTCGTGTTACTTGTCTTCGTCTTTCTTTTTTGTGTTACGCGCCTTATCTTATTTTCGCTTTTGTGTTAGTTTTCGTGTTCGTTACTTGTCTTTCTCTTTTGTGTTACTTGTGTTCGTCTTACTGTCAGTAGCCTTCGTGTTCCTCATCTTCGTCTTTGTGTTACTCGTTTTTGTCACTTGTCTTTGTTTTTTCTCCTTTGTGTGGCTCGTTTTCGTTACCCATCCTTGTCTTTGTGTTACTAGTTTGTGTTACTCTTCGTCGTTGTGGTACCCGTCTTCGTTACTTGCATTCGTCGTTATGTTGCCAGTCGTCACATCTGCTCGTGGTATTTATATTCTTCATTTCTAAAGATAGTTGAAAAAGTTTTCCAGCTTATATCATAATATTTTGATAATATCCACACTATTTTTCAATCTGAATTAAAAGCATCGATAATAATCATTATTGGTATGGACTTAATGACGCCATGTGTTTTGTGCAAAAATCTAGGTCAACAAAATACCAAAATTTCTATTGAATGTTCCAGTTCTCCCACCTTCTTTACATATTCGATGTTTGCCCAGATGTTTCTAAAAAAGCATGAATAAAACAAACATAATCTAACTTTGAAGCATACTTTTATGAATATTAGATAATCAATAAGCCTTTGTTGTATTTTTAAAAAAATGTGGCTTTATTTTCGATATAATAATTCGAAGATTGACATTTTTTTTGCTCTAAGGTTTTTCTTTCTCGTGTCCTATTTCATTCCAAACTTTTCTTCTGTAATATAGATACGTCTACACTGGGATGTATCTCATTTTTCTCTTTCCAGTCTGTTCTTTTTCTTTTCATAGACGGGACAGACAAAGACAAAACTAAGCGATAGAAATAAATCATTTTAACTAGGTCTCAAACTTCTTGATTTCCATCATTTATAATTTTAATTGGCCTAATGAATAGAGTGTTCGCCAATGGTCTGGAAGACCGGGGTTCAGTCCCAGGTCGAGTTATACCAAAGACTCAAAAAATGGTATTTGATGCCGCCTTGCTTACAACTCAGTATTATAAGGTAAGTATCAAGGGTAAAGTGAGAAAACCAGGGAATGGAGTAGCGTCTTCCCCTACGCCTTGGTGTAGTAGCTATTGAAAAGAGAGCCTTTGCGTCACCATCAACTAAGGTCGCTTACTTTACTTATAATGTTTATCTGCAATACAACTGATTGGCTGCTATTTTTCCTCGCCAACATGAATCAGCAATAGTAATGGGGTATGTAAATTAGCCCAAAATGTAGGGAGACAAATTTTCCGTTTCAGATTTTCCTTAATTCTATTTTTACTTTTTTGGGTAAATTCCCTGTTCCCATTTTATTGTTTTTTTTATGTATAAATTGCAGTAAATTGTGCAATAAATATTTTGAAAACAAAAGCAGAATTCAGAATTTCTCATTTAAATAAAAAGCAGATATAATTATTGCTTTTATTCTTAAAAATCCTCTCGTAAGCATTTTCCATGTTTTCCTATCTGTGTGGGTTATCTGTCATCACTGGTACACCTTCCTCATGTAGTATGATTTGACAAATCTATTTACGTTATGAAACAAAAATTCCTTTGTTCTACTGTTATTGTAGTCCATCATCTTAAGTATACTCTCTACGTCAATATGAGTGGTCAAATCGACTCATTCCTACGACATCTGACCACCAACGAATCCCCATGTTCCTGTGCGAGTTTTTTTTTTTTTTTTTTTTTTTTTTTTAAATTAATTCCCTTTTTACTTTTAATAAATTTCTTTTTTCCTATTTTATTCTATTTCGTGGGTAAATTGCAATAAATCGTTTTATAGATATTATGAAAACAAAAGCAAAATTCAACATTTTTTCTCCATTTAAAGAAATATAATTTTCTATGATTTTTTTGTTTGTTTGTGTGTATGTTGTCTGTCATCTCGGGTACACCTTCCCCATGTCAATATAAGTTGGCAAATCTTTCTTTTTTGGTTATAAAACTAAACAAATTTCTTCATGTTCACAAGTACAATCTCTACGCAAATCTATCCCCTTCTCACGTTATGAAAAAAAAACAAAAACCAAACAAAAATGCTCGTTCTGTTGTATGAAGTTTCTATAGTCTCGGTCATCTCTCCACCATAATAGTTCTTTGAAACTAGCCGATGTTAATGTCGCTAACGTTTTTAAGAATATTTGTTAAATGTCTATGAAATTGGATTATTTCTACTTTTCTGCTCTTGAAGTGAATGCGACGGAAATATTACAGTGCATTCTACCTTTCTCTGGAGAGAAACACGGTCTGGGGCAAGGGACAAATTACCATGTTTTAGGAAAATATAAGTCACGAAAATTTTTCTGCTGCCTTCTATAGAAAAGCAGTTTGTAGACTACATGTTTGAGACGGTTGATTTTAACAATGGGGGGAAAAAAAAGAAGCTGATACTTTCATTATATAAAGCATTTTTTTTAATGGTTCCTTCAAAATCAAAAATGTCTTTATATGAAAATAGATACTTAAAAAAAAAAAAAAAAAAAAAAAAAATAACTATGTAGTATTTTGGAGATTGGATTTTTATTATTATTAGCAAGAATGTTATATGTATCAAACTGAAACTAAGAATTCATATAAAAAGATTGTTTATTCTAATTGATTTTTATATAAAATTATGCATGGGTTTGCTTTTTATGTTTGAGAAGAAAACAATAATACCTAGTAATTTTTCATTAAACTCAGTTTTTGTAACAACCAGCATGTAAATTATCCACACCATATATATGAATGTTTATTTCTTCAGCACAGTCATCCAGGGCTGTTTAATATGCCGGTGGCATCTCTGCAAAGGGGTAAGTCCTCCTACAATGAGTGTCCTAGATATTACAGTGAGTCATCTGATGATTAGGCTCCAGTTCTGGAGCTCTGGGGAATATTGAGTACACTGTCATTGCCATTACTCTCCGGCCCACTCTGACCCCGAGTGAT
The DNA here is from genome assembly GCA_963585895.1 of Sepioteuthis lessoniana. Classification (NCBI taxonomy): domain Eukaryota; kingdom Metazoa; phylum Mollusca; class Cephalopoda; order Myopsida; family Loliginidae; genus Sepioteuthis; species Sepioteuthis lessoniana. The sequence continues at coordinate 16,744,665 of OY757947.1, forward strand.
CCAGATGGTTAGGGCTGCAGAATACACCGACTGTATCTCTGCAGAGGGGTAAGACTCCCCCAACAAGTTGTGGGGAATGCGGAGTACCCCCTTATTGCCATCATATCCAAATCCACTTTGGCCAAGTGTGGTAACACTTGATAGGGTCCTATCTATGGGTCAAATAGAACTAAACTGTATGTTTTTGCTAAACTGAATTGTTTGAAATAGAATTGTTTTTACATTTAAACTGTATAAATAAATGACTGATGTTTAATTGAATTGTTAGAAATACATAGCAATATTTGGAACCATTTAACTTTGTTGACTAAACTGAATAGCTTGAAATAGAAATGTTTTTGGCATTTAAACTGTACTTACGCTAAACAGAATTGCTTGAAAAAGAAGTTTATATGTATATAAATGGATTTGGCATTAAATAACTTACAATGGTTGATATGTCATAAAACCCAACACAACCAAATCATATATATTTAATATATATGTATAAAGAGGATTTGGCATTAAATAACCTACAATGGTTGATATGCCATAAAACCCGACCAAACCAAATCTGACCCAGAGTAGTAGTACCTATTAGGGTCTCATCTCTGGGTCAAATAGAAATATTCAATCTTTTTCTATATTTGAAACCATTTAACTGTGTGCAAACTAATGAATAATGTTGAATAGAATTACCAGTGTTTAATAGCAATACTTGAAACCATTTAACTATGTGCAAACAAATGAGCTCTTCCTGGTTTAAAAATTGCTACCTACAAACCATTCATATATATATATATATATATATATATATATATATATAAAAACAGGATTTGGCATTAAATAACCTATGAGGGTTGGTATGCTGTAGAACACAACCAATTAACCTTTGTTATAACACACATTGTAGGATTTTAAATGTATTAATAACATGATCTGATTTAAGGCAAATCTAACTTGGCTAGACTTGGATAGAAACATCATTAATAAGATGCCAATGAAGATTAAATGATTATATTATCAATGATTAATAAATAATTTAAATGACTAGGAATTGGGACTTGGTGGTAATGTAGTTTCGGTTACAGTGACACGCTCATAATCTCCATTATACTCATAAACGTTTTAAAAACCTTCAGTATTAGAATTTGATATTGATATATATTCCTGTATGTGGGATAAATTTTTTTTTTTTTTTTTTTTTTTTTTGTGGCAGTAATGATCTTAAAAGAGGGATGAAACAAGTTCCCTTAATGCTCTGTTCTGGATTGAGCTATAGATTCAGGTTATTTCATTTTATTTATTTATTTATTTTTTCCTGTTTAATTCTTACCCAGTCAGCTGGGGCTGTGGAATACATTGACTGCACCTCTGCAGAGGGGGTAAGACCCTCCCCCTCCCAATGAGAGTCCTGGATTTGACACTAAACAATCTGATGGTGAGGTTCCAGTCATACTGGAGCTTTTGGGAATGTGGAGGACCCCTTCATTGTCATTGCTCCCAGGTCCACTGTGGCCTGTAATGATAGCACCTGATAGATTCCTATTTATAGGTTAAACAGAACTAAACTGCATACTTATGCTAAACGGAATTGTTTGAATTAGAACTGTTTGACTAAACTGAATAGCTTGAAATAGAAACGTTTTTGACAATTAAACTGTGTACTTACATTTATTTGAAATAGAACTGATTATTTGCATAAAAATGGATTTGGCATTAAATAACCTACAAAAATTGATATGCCATAAAACCCAAACAACCTGTTTAATTTAAGCTTGATGAAAATGTACAAATTTGTTTGATTTTTACAGAGAAAATAGGTTAATTACTAAATTTCATTATCCAGGGTGCAAAAACAATGTTTGAAAGGAATAATGGCCTTTTTATTTTTTATATCATTGATATTCATTCTTTTTAACATCATTTTTTTTTTTTTTTTTTTTTTTTTTTTTTTCACTTTATCATTAACATTAAACATTTTTTTAGAAAAAAGCCTCAAATGTCCTTAAGCTCTCACCGGATGAAAGTCTGAAACTGTACAATCATCAGATATCTTAATAAAACTAATCTTACTAAGCTCAACTTTGACATGTCTACAAGTATGCAGCACTCAGTAAGGATTGAAATCAGTACTGAGGAGGGTGACCACTTAGTAGCAGTAAGTATTTTAAACCACTTTAAGACCTGTGTATCAGATTAAGAAAAGCTTAGGAAATAACTATTATTGGCATGTTGGAAGTTAAGCAGTAATGAGGTCATTCTACTTAGATGGGTGACTACTTAGTAAAAGTAAATACTATAAACCACTTTGGAGCCACCGTGTTTAACCTGCCAGACAACTTGCATGGTTAAACACATTCTTATAGAATGCAGAACTTTTGCTGTAATCAGAAAGCGATTTTTCAAAGTAAATAACTTAACTGATCTGTTCGAGAACGTCAAAATAGATGACATTCTGTCCTTTTTGAGAGAGACAGTTGTACCAAAAAATATGACAACTTAAAACTGGTTAATCTTGTGCAAACAAATGAAATCCTGCTAATAGAAAATTCTACCTACCTTAATATTCATTTTGAAATCTTTGGTTGAATATGTATGTATATAGAGACAGAATTTGGCATCGAATGACCTACAAAGGTTGATATGCCATAAAACCCAACCAACCAACCCTTCATATGAGCTGGATGTTACACAAGATCAATTTTAAGTGGCATTTAATTGATTTGAATTCAGTTTTCCATCTCATGGATGGTTGCCATACCAAGGTTAAAGAGCCCATTCTGCCTTTCTATTTACTCATAGCTGTTAGAAAAATAGTTTTATTTATAGCTTTCTGAAGGGTATTAGTGCTTTGTGAAACGCAAACAGCCTCGTCCAGGGTTTGAACTCAGGTCCCTTTGTTCATTTCTGATGATGGTAACTATTGCACCACAAATGTCTCTAATAATTATAACTATTATAGCCATATTGGAAGTTAAGCAGTAATGTGCTTAGTCTACTTAGATGGGGGACCACTTCAAAACAGTGGTATTGTAAACCACTTTGAGGCTAGTGTGCCAGGCTAAGCTAAGGAAATAACATTTTTGCCCTTATTTCCCTAGCTATTTCCCTTGATATATTGTTCCAGGTGTGTTACATACTTTTAAGCTTATCTGTGAGGAATTGGACTATTGGCATTCTTTCTTTATTTTAGCTGGGATAGATTACTGTTTTTCAATTGTTATCTACCTTTCTGTGTGTGTGGTGAAGTCCCTGTGGCTTAATGACGAACATGCTGGCCTGCAACATCTTTGTAAGCAAGTTTAAACTCCAGTCATGCTATTAGGAAAGGTATAGACTTCCTTCCTTTTCCCCCTCACCTATGGGTTAAATAGTACCACTACTATCGGCCCATTGGAATGATGATTAGAGTGTTGGCCAATGGTCTGGGAGACCTGGGTTTAGTCCCACGTAGAGTCATATTAAAGACTCTAAGAATGGTGCTTGATGCCTCCTTGCTTAACTTAGTATTATAAAGTACTGACCAAGGGCAAGTGGAACAATTCAGGGAAAGGAGTAGTGCTCTTCCCTACACCTCAGTGTTGTAGCAGTTGAAAAAGGAGCCTTCTGATCGCCTTTGACTATGTACGATTTGGCAACTTACTACTACTACAACAATGTTTTTGGCATTAAATAATCCACAAAGGTTGATATGCCATTAAACAAAGAAACTAAACCAACCTTCTGTTGAATAGCTTGGTGATAGTATATGGGAATTTTTTGAGATGAAGCCTTATCATTGATGTTTGACTTGTGATTCTTTTATTTTATTTCTGTTGTTTCTTTACACTTCGTAGTAGTAGTAGTCTTAAGTTGTGAGAATTTCTTAGATGAAGTATTATTATTATTATTATTATTGATTTTTGACTTTCTTTCATCTTATTTCCCTTGCTTCTTTTTTAGTGTTGTTAATTTTTTTTGGTGAAGCTTTGTTCTGGATTAGTCTTTCATCTTATTTCACTTTTTATCAATTATACTTTTTTTTTGGTCTTAACTTTCTGCAGGAGTTGCAGTTAGGTTATTTTAAGCCCTGCCAAAAGGGTGGAATAGTGGTCTTGGAGTTGAATGCATTTCTTAGGTAAAGAAATACCATTTCTTTTCATTTTTTTTTATTTTTTTATCACAGCTCTTTTAAGATATAAGGGTTTTGTTATTGCCTCAAAATATAAGCTGATATACTCTATAACTTTTTTCAGACATACTGAAGAATACATTGTAATTCACACACGCACACAGGGTGATTGAAAAGTTACTCCCTATTTCAAAATTATTCATTTCTTAACTCTATGTATGGACACACACGCAAACACATCCAGTTGGCGTCCGAAGACAATGGGTGTGGATTATTCGTGTATGAAATATGAGGTATTTCATATAAATCTATGGGAGTGCTTGATGTATGGCTATTGTTATATATTATTTTTTTCAGGTTTATATAATAAAACTCACATACAGAGTGTACACAATGTAACTGGAAGTAAACTCAAAACTGGTTAAATTGTCATAAATTTATTTTGGTGAATAATATTATAATCTTTGTCTCTTCAGATGACTTACATGCTTAATTTGAGGGTGGAAAATGGCAAATATGGCTCTGTGTGTGTGTGTATGTATATATATATATATATATATATATATATATATATATATATATTCAGGCAAAAAGGGGGTTAAAACAAAGTGTTAAAATAATTAAGAACACAGAAAAAGGGTGTTATTGTAAATTGACCCATCCTAATTTGAACACGATAGATTTTTCGTAGCAGGTGGAATTTTTGAATAATGTAAGCTGCAAACTAAATAATTCTTTCATTTTTTTCTGTTTACTCTATTTACATTAAGTGTGTATATGTCATCTGAAGAGATGAATATTATCATATTCAATGTTTAAGTTTTCTTTCAGTTACAATTTATTTTATATATATATATATAACTGCAAACAAGATTGAGTTCAAGTCTCATTGAGTACCCCGTTAACAAAGCCTTGTGCAATATATGTTCTCTGATGAAAGCAACAAGCTGGAAACATACACATATATAAGAGCAAAATAAATGAATAAATTCTAAAAAATACAAATCTCTTTGTGGACCTACTCATTTTAAAATATTTTTATTCTTTGGTCCTACAACAAAAATATTTTATGTGTGTGTGTGTGTGTCTGTGTATGTATGTGTGTGTGTATATATATATATATATATATATATATATATATATATATATATATATATATATATATATATATACACACACACACAGGCTAATTGAAAAGTAACTCCCTTTTTAAGAATTCTTATAAATTATTTCTTAACTATAATTTTTACTAGAAATAAATTTTTTTTTTTTTTTTTTTTTTTAAAAATGAGTTACTTTTTCAATCACTTTATATCATTCTGGTGTTCAAGTTGAAAGAAAAAGAATTCATTTTACTCTGTTGATAGGAGTCGGTATATTTACTGGCCCATCGGCCTAGTGAGAAATGTTGTCCAATGGCACAGGAGTCATACCAAAGATTCAAAAAATGGTACTTGATACCTTCTTGTTTAACACTCAGCATTATAAGGTACATATCAAAGGTAAAGTGGAGTAATCCTGATAAAGGAGTAGGGCCCTCCCCTACACCTTGGTGTAGTAGCTATTGAAAAGTGAGCCTTTGGGTTACCTTTGATTACAGCTGCTAACTTTTATATTATCCATAATTTTATCACCATTTTCTAAAGAGATGAAGCCCCTATTTTCATTAAATGTTACACATAAAGAATGCTGTCAATGGGTCATCCAAAAGGAATATACTTCAATAATTTGAATAACTCTTCAAATGATTGATTTATCTTTAAATAATTGATCCCTTCTTTTAACACTTTAAGAAGGCTGTAGAATTGACCAGCCAAAACATTGTGGTGACAAGTTATGAGTTGATTAATCTGATGAACAGCTCATGGAATAATAAATCTTTGCAAAATTACAATATGTATCTTAGTATATGAAGAAGGCTGTAGAATTGATCAGCCAGCATATTCTGCTAACAGCAGAAGTCTTCTGTAACCAGCTGGTCATTTACGTTTTCATGGTCAGTCACATAATTCTGACATATACTTAAGTTACATGACCAGATTACATTGAATATGTGTGATATTGATGGCATTCATTTTGATGACACCATAATGACCTGTGGTTAAGTCACACTGCTGGATAAGTTTTGTTTCAATTATTTCAATTTAAAATACGAATATGAATGGGATTTTATCTACTTATGTGTAGTTAGGCATCAGTTGTTCATTTAAGCAATGTTATAAAACTTTCAAAACTCATTTAAAAAAAACAACACTCTTTACAACCCCTGATGATGGTCTACGAAGGGCCTGAAAGTGCTCGGAACAATTTTGGTAAATTCATCCACCAATTCCAACCTGAAACCAAGGCCCTTATCAGGAAACTTGAAAGGATCATCTTAATTAAATTATACGGACAAAATGTCTTTACTATTTAGTGATATATCCTAAATTGAAAATCCTTTTGAATTTCATATTTTAAGCCAGTATCATTTAAGAGACAAGCGAGAACTCATTATTAGTTTATTAGTACATGTTACACTATATAACAAAATTGTTTTTGGATGGTATGTGTTATTTCCTAATTGTTTTTGTACAATAATAGACAACAGCCATTATTCCTTTCAAACATTATTTTTGTACCCTGGATAATGAAATTTAGTAATTAACCTATCTTTGATGTAAAAGCGAGCAAATTTGTACATTTTCATTTAAGTAAGACTTCAATAAGATATGATTCAAAATTTAATCTATTTATACTAAAGTGATACAAAAATGTTCTTGAAAATTCTGTTAGCTACTCAGCATCGAATTTACTGGGAATGTTCTGGAAAATGGGTAAATTTAAACGTGTCATTACCCAGGTCAAAAAACTTTGAAGAGAAAAATAGGTCTTTATAAGCAGTTTGGGGAAATAACACTTTCTCTCTAGGAACAAGAAAAGTAAAAACTTTCTCTCATAGTGTTATTAGATGCTATATCATATCTATTTTTGATATTTAGGGACTGAAGATGTATTTTCAAAAGGATGTGACATTTTAACTGAAATTGGTTCCTTTAAGCTAACTGATACAACCCCTCCCTTAACTTGAAGATGAAAACTGACCTGGATAGAAATGTCAGGCATAGGGATAATTTTTATGAGACTAACCCCCCCCCTCATTTTTAACTTGAGTCCCTAAAATGGCAGCTGCAGACATTGTTATATAAATACCAGTAGGTTTAAGTTATCAACTGTTTTATAACATAATGGGTATAAGAGTTAATTAGAAATGATGTAGGATTTTATTCCTTTCCCCAGTACAACTTTGAGAAGGAAGAACAAAGAATGCAGAAACTCGAGATTAAATGGGTTTGGAACAAATTATGGGCAATGAAGTGTGTATGTCTACACACACACACACACGCACACACACCTCTCTCATATATATATATATATATGTATGCATATAATCATCCACACTGTTTTGTTGTATCACAAGTCTTCAGTGTGGCTAGACATGCAGGGCACTTGAAAGTGGGATTGAAACCAACCCAACTTTACATTAGACTTAGTATCTTATTGCTCAGTCATCAGGTGACCTATGTCAGCTTGGGAATTATAATACATTATTTATTAGCTTTCATTTGTTTATGTTTTGCCTTACTGGATACCAGAGTGCTCAACCTCCACAAGGGGAGCACGCACACACACACATACACACACACACACACACACACACACAATAACTCTGATGCTTGCTCTATTGGCAGGACGTAGCAATACTTGAAACTATCTAAATGTGTGCAAGGAAATGAACTCTTGGTGGTTTAAAAATATTATCTGCAAAATATGCATTTATAAGATTTACAAGATATGCATTTACAAGATTTGGCATCAAATAATTTCCACGGGTTGATATGCTATAAAACCGAACAAAATCTTTTTGTAGGGGGTTAGAACATGTTGACTGTAATCCCTGCCGAGGCGTAAACTCCTCCCTACAAAAAAAGTTTTGCACTAAATTGCGTTTTGTAGTTGAACCTCCAGTTCTGGGGAGTGTGGGATACCACTTCATTGTCATTATTCTCAGGTTCACTCTGATTTGGAGTGGTAGTACCTATTAGGGTCCCATCCATGGGTCAAATAGATGTTTGAAAATTATCAGTATTAGATCCTATTTACCAACCCCTCTGCTTGGACAGGATATGACACAAGGTCAATTTTTAAGCGGAGTTTAACAGGTTTGAATTCAGAATTTTCCTTCTCCTAGACTAGTTGCCTCACCAAGGCTGAAGAACCAGTCTGCCCTACTATTTACCCATAACTGGAGGGAGAATAATTGGATTCATACCTTTCCTAAGGGTATTAGTGCTATGTGAAATGCAATCATTCTTGTTGAGGATTTGAACTCGTGTCGCTGTGTCCATTTCCTACGACGATAACCATTACACCACGGGCATTTGTATTAGATTGGAATAATTGGTACTATATAACTGCAAACAAATATTTATTATCAAATTGGAATAGTTACTTGAAATCGTATATGTATTCCCACCACAAGCAGGACGTGACACAAGGTCAAATTTTAAGCAGAGTTTGAATTCACTGTTTTCTTTCTTCCCATGGAGAGAGAATTCGGTTTGTTCTACTATTTACTCATAGTTGTAGAGAGAAGAGATAGATACATTCTTTTTCCTAGAATATTAGCATGAAATGAATGCAAATAGCTTTGTCCAGAATTTGAACTCTGTTCATTGAATCCATTTCTTTTGATGATAACTGTTAGACAAAGCATGCCTTGAAAACATGATTGCTTAGAATGATTTTGGTAGAGAATAACCCAAGAAGGGTTGACATGCATTAAAACCAACCAACCAACCCTCTTCCTTAGTCTCTCTCTCCCTTATATATATACACTTTAAGAAAAAAAACAACGAAACTGGTCACATAGGATTATAAATTTATTTCTATCCTGTTACGCATTTTTGAAATTTCCAAAAACACAAAAAAAAATTAACAGGACTTCTTCAGATCTTTTTGAACTCTGGTTTAACTGGACCAAGAATACTCATATATATAACCACAAGGAGATTTATCTTAAGTTATTTATGACTCCTACATGTATTTCTAGTGTTTTTCAGTATTTTTAGGGAGTGATAATGAAGATAGTGAAAAGACATTAGAAACACGTGTAGGAGTCATATAAATCTTTGTGGACATATTCATTTTAAAATGTTTATTTATTTTTTTTCCTGTCATTGGATTGGATGCTAACTAAACGGCTGAAGAAGCTAGACGGCAATTACACAAGAATGTTGAGAGCAATATTGAACAAGTCCTGGTGGCAACACTCCACAAGACACCAACTATACGGCCACTTGCCTCCCATCACGAAAACTATCCAAGTTAGATGAACCAGACATGCAGGACACTGCTGGAGAAGCAAGGATGAACTCATCAGTGATGTACTCCTATCCAGCTCAAACATACATACAGCAGCTATGTGAGGATATGGGATGTAGCTCTGAGGACCTGCCAAAAGCGATGAATGATAGGGAGAAGTGGCGAGAGAGGGTCAGGGATATCCGTGCTAGTGGCATAACATGATGATGATGGACCAACAAAAAAGAAAAAAAAATTCTCTCACACACACGTGTGTGTGTGTGTGTGTGTGTGTGTGTGTGTGTGTATATATGTGTCATGATTCTGTTGTTTCTTGAGATTAGAATCATTTTTAGGAAGGCGAGTAATAGTATAGGCTACATCTTTTATGATGTGGCCATTGCCTGATCATATCATTTGCTATTTTTCAAGTTGATGATAAATGTTCCATAAGTAGTCTCCATCATTATAACTTGCCTCTCTAAGTAAATCTCTCCTTTGCAGTTTATAGCTATTTCTTGTCAGTGTAAATACATTGAAAATTGAGTTGCAATGAGCATGTTCAACTTAGCTTGGTGACCAGCAGGTACAGTAAGCAAATTGAGGCCAGTATGCTATATAAAGCAGAGGTTAATAAAAAGAAAGAAGAAAAAAAAGCTATTATAGGCATGTTGGAAGTTAAGCAGCAATGAGCTTGTTCTACTTAGATGGGTGACCAGCAGGTACAGTAAGCAATTTGAGGCCAGTATGCTATACTAAGCAGAGGCTAAAAAAAAAAAAAAAAAAGCTATTATAGGCATGTTGGAAGTTAAGCAGCAATGGGTTTGTTCTACTTAGATGGGTGACCACTTAGTAACAGTAAGTACTATAAGCAACCTGAGGCTTGTGCCATACTAAGCAAAGCTTAACAACTGATACTGCAAATGAAAAACTTGGTAGACTATAGAATATGCTGGATCACAAACCATTGGATTAGATAGTCATCATCATCATGTCGTGCCGCCAGCATGGATATCGCTGACCCTCTCTCGCCACATCTCCTTATTGTTCATTGCCTCTGGCAGGTCTTCAGGGCTGCATCCCGTATCCTCACAGAGCTGCTGTATGTATGTTCGAGCTGGTCATCCTGTTTTTGCTTGGCCATATGTGGGGGTCCATAGAAGTACATCACTTATGAGCTCGTCACTGCTTCTCCAGCCGTGTCCTGCATGTCTGGTTCATCTAACTTGGATAGTTTTTGTGATGGGAGGTAGGTGGCTGTATAGTTGGTGCCTTGTGGGGTGTTGCCACCAGGACTTGTTCAATATTGCTTGCAACATTCTAGCTTCTTCTCCAGCCGTTTTGTTAGCGTCCAAGTAGTGCATCCATACAGCAGTATCGACACGACACCAATATTAAAAAAAACATTACAGGCCAAACTTTTGGTTTCTAACTGAATTGATAACATTGAGTGGCAGATCTACAAATTAAAAGTAGCAAATGGAAAATCTATAATGGGAGTTGCCAGACAATATATTAGATAAGTAGCAATATATTTAAGTCTGTAATTAGTGGATATTTTTTTTTCTCCTGGAAGGGCTGTTTTACTTCATGTATTACAATTTTCAGTCATAAAGATGCTATTTCCAAAAATAAACCTGGAAAATTTACCTTGCATCTTCTCGGCCTGAATATTATGTTGCTTATAAACCTGCACCTAATTATAGAGGAAGTGTTGAGATACTTTCTCCTTTTTTCTTTACTTGTTGCTTTTTATCTTCTCTTTCACACTTTTCTTTTTTCCTCTCACTCTCTCTCTCTCTCTCTTCCAAATTATTCTTATACAAATTAGAGGAATTTTATTTCCCTAGAATTGCATGATCTTGTTATAGAGTGAAAATAGCAAAGAACTTAAATATATCTTTAAATAAAGTTTAATCAAATTCTCTATTGAATAGGAAAATTTGACTTTTATATCAAAATGTAAATTGATTAGAAGTCAAATGTACCAACTACGAATTAGCCAGTTCATTGGCTTAGTGGGTAGAGTGTTCAACAATGGTCCGGGAGACTGGGGTTCAATCCCAGGTTGAGTCATACCAAAGACTTAAAAAATGGTACTTGATACCGCCTTGCTTAACACTCAGCAATATAAGGTATGTATCAAGGGTAAAGTGGAGCAATCCAAGGAAAAGGAGTAGTGCCCTCCCCTACATGTTGATGTAGTAGCTACTGAAAAGGGATCCTTTGGGTCGCCCTCGACTAGTCGCCAACTTTACTTTTACGTTACGAATTAGTAAAAACTGTACAGACACCAACTTCCAGAATCCTGTTTACTCTTTGACTAAATTTCTGAGATGAAGCTTGATAATTTTTATCGCTTAGAGTATTCAAACTATTGTGTTCATCTTCATTATTATACTCAGGACATTTCAGCCAATGCATCCTTAGGTCTTCTTCAGGGTTCAGTTTGATGTGGGCTCCTGAGTTTGACATGATGCACCTGAAGAACGTTGAAGGACACATTGGCCAAAACATTGTGAATATAAGTAGTAATATGACAAGTCTGAATACTTTAAGTGATAAAAATCCTGTTTTCTGTTTCAAATATTGAATATGGGTCGTTATGATTTATGGAAAAGTATTGAATTAAATTTATTGAAAAAGAAAAATTATTTGGCTGGAGGAACCTCATTAAAGTGAATTTATTAATGAAGTCATGTATACATTAGAATTATTTAAAAGATTTGGTTTCATAATCTGACAACCTTTTTTTTTTTTTTTTTTTTTTTTTTTGTATTTGGCTTCTCTGAAACAAAAGTATTTGTTGACCTATAGGATACTTGTTTATGTTTTGATTGTATTGTTTAGATATAACTTTTTAAAGTGTTTCTGGGTATGACACAAAACTGCATTTAGTGGCGAGGCTACAATCCTGGAGCTCTGGAGAGTGTGTAGTTACTCCTTCATTGCCATTACTCTTAGGTCCATTCTAACCCTGAATGATTGTACCTAATAGGGTTCCATCTATGAATGTTGTTAAAATTATTAGTATTAGACATGAATACTTGAAATCATATAACTATGTACAAATCATTTGTATTTGATAGGAATGCTTGAAACCTTATAAATGTGTGCAAGTTATTTGTATTTGATAGGAATACTTGAAACCATACAACTTAGTACAAATTATTTGTATTTGATAGGAATACTTGAAACCATATAACTATTTAATACAAATAATTTGCACATAGGAATACTTTAAACCATATAACTATGTGCAAATTATTTGTATTAGATAGGAATACTTGAAACCATATAACTATCAAATATAAATAATTTACTCATAGTTATATGGTTTCAAGTATTACTATGTGCAAATTATTTGTATTTGATAGGAATACTTTAAACCATATAACTATGTGCAAATTATTTGTATTAGTTATATGGTTTAAAGTATTCCTATCAAATACAAATAATTTACAGTTAGATGGTTTCAAGTATTTCTATATGCAAATTATCTGTATAAAGAATAATTACCTGAAGCTACAATTGTTTGCATTGGATTATTATTATTAGTTACTATGAATTGCTGTGTATAAGCTGACCCCGTTAAGCCTGAAAAGATCTCTACAAAACTAAGGGTTGATTTACACAGCAGAGCTAAAATTCAAATCTTTTCCACCAAGTGGTCAACCAGTGGTAAAGATGTGAATTTTATCCCTGCCATATATAAGTTGACCCCTTGTATTGGATAGTTTTTTTCTTTGTTTTTCTTTCAGGCTTAAGAGGTTGACTTTATATGCCACAATTTTCAGCACTTGAAACTGTATATTTGCTGGAAATATTTGAAGCCACATAACTGGTATAGATTATTAATGTTAGATAAAAATACTTGAAACCATATAAATGTGTGCAAATTATTACTATTAAAAATAATAACTTGAAATTATAATTGTTTACAAATTATCATTAGTTAGTTGAAACTGTTTAATTTTTTGAAATAGTTCTTCATAAAACACTTCCTAGAAGACCAGACCTTCCAAATGCAAATAAATAATACATTTTCCAATCCAAAACCATAAGAAATAGGTGTACCTCAGGGTAGTATCCTATCTGTGATCCTATTCATGATTAAAATAAATTAAATAACAATCTGCCTCCCCCTAGAAATCAACGGATTTCGATGACTTCCTCATTTGTTACAGTTCTAAAAACATGGTGACCATAGAAAGAAAAATGCAACAATGCATCAACAATATTAAAATGGATCATGAAAAATGGTTTTAAAATCTCTAGCAATAAAATCAAATGCATGCATTTCTGCCAAATCCACAAAATGCATAATCAACCCACCCTAACAATAAATGGCTCTGAAATACCCATAACTCAGCAATATAAATTCTTAGGCATTACTCTTGACCCAAAACTATCCTTCATCCCACACATTAAACAACTGAGGATCAAATGCAACCAAACTATTCAACTCTTGAGAACCATAGCCCACACAGACTGGGGTGCTGATTTTAAAAAAAAGAACAAAAACAAAAAAAAAAACCCTCACTAAACTATATACACATGTCTAATATGATCAAAACTTGATTACGGCTGCTTCATATATGGAGCAGCTAGAAAATCCTATCTAGAGAACTCAAAACTATCCATCACTTGGGACTCCATATTGCCCTAGGAGCCTTCACTACCTCTCCAATTGAAAGTTTATACATATATATATATATATATATATATATATATATATAACTTGCACTCCAATACTATATTAAACTCATTTCATGCCCCCAAAACCCTGTCTATAATTGCATCATGGAAATAAGATACAAAAACCTTTTCGAAAATAAAGAAAAGCCATTAAACCTTTTAATCTAAGAATTCAAAACTGCCTCAATGAAATCAAAATCAATCCCAAAATAATACACAATACAATCCTCCCCAAAACAGCACCATGGGCCATAAACCAATCAATAATAAAGCTAGACCTAACCAAACTTTCCAAAACTAAAACCCCCCATCACCTTCCAAGAGAACTTCCTCAACGTCTGAAACAACTTCCCAGGCAACCACTTCATCTATACAGATGGATCCAAACAGGGAATGAAAGTTGGTTGTGCTGCTGTCTTCCAAAACCAAGAACTGTTAAAACGTCTCCCAAATAAATCATCAATCTATAGTGCAGAAGCCATAGCTATTGACCTAGCCATGAACATTATAGCAAATCACAAATCCTCTAAATTCATCATCTACTCAGACACCAAATCAGTCCTCCAAGCTCTACAGAGCAAAAATTCATCAACTTCTCTCATCACAAGACTACTAGATAAAACAAATACTCTTTCTAAAAATAATAGCATCATTCTTACTTGGATACCTAGCCATATTGCCATACAGGGAAATGAAAGGGCAGACAAAGCTGCAAAAAAAAGCACACCAGATACATATATCCAATAAAAAAAATTCCATACACCAACCTAAAATCACTTAACAAATTCATACTCAAGAAATGGCAAAAATCTTGGGATGATCAAACATAGAACAACCTCCACCATATTTAAGATACCATTGGTGAATGGCCAGCAGGTTACAGAAGAAATAGAAAAGTAATAATCTTCAGACTTTGTATTGGTCACACCCACATTACCCATTCACACCTCCTAAAAGGGGAAGACCCCTCCCCAGTATTTTCAACATGCAAAGTACCTCTTACAGTTAATCACATTCTTATAAACTGTGACAGGTTTAGACAAATTTGCCAAAAACATTACCAAACAAACAATTTAAAGGACCTCTTCAAAAACGCCAAACCAGAGGGAATTTTAAGCTTTATAAAAGAGACTAACCTCTTCATCAAAATCTAGTCAAATATAATAAAACATAACCAAAACTCATACCCTAAAACCTAAAACATGCACAAAAACAAAACCAATTGAACCCTTCTGGGATTAAATGACCCTCATAGGTTGATATGCCATTAAACAAAACTCACTAACACTCTTGAAATAGTTGAAACTGTGTAATTTCTTGAAATATTTGAAACCATGTAATTTCTAGATTTTGGCATTGAATAACCCAGCAAAGGTTGATATGCTGTAAAACCAACTAATCAACATACCTCTTTCAGTGATCTGGTCTTAGGGATAGAAATGAATGACTGATGGTTTAAAGGGTATGGTTAATGAGTCAGAATGACTTAGAGTACTTGTCCTCTCTTCACCCTATCCCTAAAAAAAACCCCTGCTTTTGTAAAAGGTGCCCTTTATAAACCAGCAATTACTGTGATTATCATAAAAAGAAAAAATATAGAATTTCTATAAAGAGAACTTTTAACAATTGAAATTATGTGAACATTTATTGATCATTGGAAGGGAAAGTGTGTAATCATTTTTATAAAGAAACATCCTTTTTTTTAAAAAAATTTTTGATAAAGAAATATCATCATAGAAGATGCTATTAATACTGCTAAGTTAAAGTAAAGTTGGCGACTGTAATCGAAGGTGACCTGAAGGCTCGCTTTTCAATAGATACTACATCGAGGTGTAGGGAAGGGTCCTACTTCTTTCTTTGGATTGCTCCACTTTACCCTTAATACATACCTTATTGTGCTGAATGTTAAGCAAGGAGGTATCAAGTACCAGTTTTTGAGTCTATGGTATGACTTGACTTGGGATCGAACCCTGGGCTATTGGCGAGCAATCTCCCCGCTAGTATGTGTTAAAAAATGAACTTAGACATTCAGAAACATAAAAAAGGATTGAGTCCATTGGTTTGATTTGCAAACTGATGGTACTACGTAGTTGAGTTAGTAGAGAAACTGGAGACTTTAGCCAGTCTTCCTTAAGGAAAAATGATGTTTTGAGACTCCTTGAGAGTTTGATTTCCGACCGGGGGATGAGTTTATAGGCTTGATTTTGTGCTTCTGCAAAATAATTTGCTCAGTTAGTTGAGTAACTGGTACATTTAAGCAGGCTTTCCTGGGGGGGGGGTATGTTGAATATCACTATTCGCTTATCTTTTATTTCCAATATTGACAATGAGTTTATCATATTTACCAAACCCTCCGCTCAAGCAGGATATGACACAAGGGCAACTTTTAAGCGGAGTTTAACAGGTTTGAATTCAGTTTTCCTTCTCCTAGACTAGTTGCCTCACCAAGGCTGAAGAACCCAGTCTGTCCTACTATTTACCCATAGCTAGAGGGAGAATAATTGGATTTATACCTTTCTGAAGGGTATTAGTGCTATGTGAAATGCAATCAGCCTCGTCCAGGATTTGAACTTGTGTTGGCGTGTCCATTTCCTACGATGATAACCATTGCACCTCCACAATGGATAATGAGTTTATAGGTTTGATTAGGGTTTCTACAAACCACTGACTTCATAGCTCAGTTAATAGAGCAGCTGGTGCATTTAAACAGGTTTCCTCTAATGCAAAAAGGAGACATGAATTTTTCTAAAAAACTTTAAGATTATTATTTCTGATCTCTTCTATTCCTTATTAACAGTTGACTTAATTTTGGTTTGATTTGATGGCATATCAATCATTATTGGTTATTTAATGCCAAATCCTGTTTTTACATATAATTTTTGTTGTATTTTTATTTTATCATATAACATGTGAAACCATGTGCGATAACTTGTCCTCATCATCCACCAATTTCTAAACACATTTTGTAGATACATACAGTTAAATGCTCAAATAGGCTAAATTGTTTGAAATAGAACTAAGTCAAAATTAAATGGTTCCATGTATTGCTTCGTATCACTAATAATTCAATTAAACATTAGTCATTTGTTTACACACAGTTAAATGATCAAATAGTGCTATTTAGCATAAGTCATTTGTTTGCATTCAGTTAAAATGTCAATCTATTTGACCCATAGATTGGACCCTGCCAGATGCTACCACTTAGAGCCAAAGTGGACCTGGGAGCAATGGCAATGAAGAGATACTCTGCATTCCTCAAAGCTCCAGCATTTCTGGAGCCTCACTATTAGATTGTTTAGTATCATATTCAGAATGTTTGCAGAGATGCAGTTGGTATATTCTGCAGCCCAAGTTGACTGGGCTAGATGACTTAAGGGATTCAGGATTTTTAAAAAGATGAAAAATAAAAACGAGCCAATTTTGAATAAAAATGTCTTAGAACAAATGTATTGTAAGTATAAAGCCTAGAATATAAAATTTGTTTGTGTTTATCACAAAATAATTATTTTATTCTATTTATTTTTTGTATAATATTTTGTTCTGCTTATCCTCCTGTTATCAGGAAGTGATCATTTTTTATCATTATTTTTTTCCTCTTCTTTTTACAGGCTGTTAAAGACCCAAATGTTGGACATGCGGCCAAAATTTCTGCTGACCATGTAATCAAAAGAGGGTCCAAATCCTTCTGTTGTGGAAGGTAAGTAATAGGAAAAAATGAACTTTTTGAAATGAATTATTTAAAAAAAAAAAAAAAAGAAAATATTCTGTTCTGAACAGTTATGTAATCTCCTTGGTAATTCATATCCCATCGTTGTATACTTTAGTTTGCATCCCGTCGTTGTATACTTTAGTTTGCATCCCGTCGTTGTATACTTTAGTTTGCATCCCGTCGTTGTATACTTTAGTTTGCATCCCGTCGTTGTATACTTTAGTTTGCATCCCGTCGTTGTATACTTTAGTTCGCATCCCGTCGTTGTATACTTTAGTTCGCATCCCGTCGTTGTATACTTTAGTTCGCATCCCGTCGTTGTATACTTTAGTTTGCATCCCGTCGTTGTATACTTTAGTTTGCATCCCGTCGTTGTATACTTTAGTTTGCATCCCGTCGTTGTATACTTTAGTTTGCATCCCGTCGTTGTATACTTTAGTTTGCATCCCGTCGTTGTATACTTTAGTTTGCATCCCGTCGTTGTATACTTTAGTTTGCATCCCGTCGTTGTATACTTTAGTTTGCATCCCGTCGTTGTATACTTTAGTTCGCATCTTGTCGTTGTATACTTTAGTTCAGTGAAAGAAGCAGACAGGAATTATCTAAAGAAGGAATTAACTTGGAAGTATTAACTGATACAAGATAATCCTCTAAGCATGTACGGTGAAATAAGAACAATCTGTGTGGATTCAGTAAAGTGTAAAATTCAAAATTTCTAGGTGGTTACTGACTACAACAAATACGTTTAGAATGTCTAGGGGCTTGTTCCTATAGGCAGCAGTCATTGAACCAATCTAGGGTGGCTGTTTGAGGGTCTAGAAAACTATTCTTAATTATTACCTCTCATATGCTGTAGATATATATAATCTTGATTTGCTGATTGGAGGGAGGATTTTGAGCATAGTATTTGATGGGGACCAGTAAGCCTGTAGCTTGACAGGTAGCTATTAGCTGTATCTAATTTCTTTTTTCTTGATTAGTAGTTTCTCTACAATTCTCATGCTTACTTTTTCTGTCCTGATTGGATAATTTAATCATAGCATTTGAGAGGAAACAATAAGCCTGTATTTACCCAACCCCTCTGCATGGGCAGGATGTGACACAAGATGAATTTTTTAAAGAGTTTAACAGGTTTGAATTCAGAGTTTTTCTTCTCTTAGACTGGATGCCTAACCAAGGCTAAAAAACCTAGTCTATCCTATTTACCCATAGCTGGAAGAAGAATTGGATTCATATCTTTCTTAAGAGTATTAATGCTATCTGAAATACAATCAGCCTTGTCCAGGATTTGAACTTGTGTCGTGTTTTTCATTTCCTACGATGGTAACCATTATACTACGGACACCTTTGGGGAAATAAGTCTGTAGCCTGTCATTATTAGCTGTATCTCGTGTTTTTACTTACTAGTTGTTTCTCTATACTGTTTTTATTCTTACTTGGTCTCAGACCTCCAGACTAACTTTTTTCACCACTGTCCTGGTGAACAATTTTGACTACCGAAATCAAAATATTTTTGAATTTTTTTTTTATCGACAGAAAAGAGGAAAAGGAATGATGAAATAAAAATAAGTTTTTATTTTAGAAATGCTATTGTTAATCATCCTTAACCTACTGTAAAAAAAACTTTTCACAGATTAGGAAAAAAAAATTACACCAAAATAATGTTTTTTTTTTTTTTTTTTTTTTTTTTTTTTTTCATGGCATATCAACCCTTGTAAATTATTAAATGCCAAATCTTGTTTTTGCGTATACACACACATATATATATATATATATGATTTGTAAATGAATAGTTTGTAGGTAACATTTAAAACAACCCAGAGCTTATTTGTTTGCACACAAATGGTTTCAAGTACTGCTATCAAACAATAATAACTATTTGTTTGCACATAGTTAAATGGTTTCTATTATTCCTATTTAATACTAATCATTTGTTTATTTACACATAACTGGTTTCAAGTATTGCTATGTCACACTAGCAATTCAACAAGTCATTTGTTTGCAAACAGTTAAATAGTTCTATTAGACCCATAGATGGGACCTTAGCAGGTACTACCTCTCCAAATCCCCTAGATCTCCAGAATTGGAGCCTCACTATCAGATGCAGTTTAGTGTCATACCAGGACCCCCCCTTCCCACTTTTTGCTGGAAGTTAGTGAGAGGGTCTTAATCCTTTGCAGGGTATATGATCAGTGTGTTTTAAGTTCTGCTGACAGGGCTAAGATGATTTGAATCATAGCATTGCTTTATTATTTCTTTTAAATGTTTTATTTTCCACTGGTCTTCTGTCTTGTGCCCTGAATATGACACTAAACTGCATCTGGTGGTGAGGCTCTACTTCAGAAGTGTGTGGATACCCCTTCATTGCTATTACTCCCAGGTCCACTCTATCCAGGAGTGGTTATACCTGTTAGGGTCTAATCTATGGATCAAGTAAATCTGTTTGCAAATTATTGGTGTTTGATACCAATGTGATATTATAACTGTTAATTGTTTGTATTGAGAATAGTTACTTGCCACTATAATTGTTTACTGAGGGAGTAGTGTTCGTCAATGGTCTAGGAGACCGGGGTTCAATCCCAGGTTGAGTCATACCAAAGACTTAAAAAATGATACTTGATGCCACCTTGCTTAACATTCAGCATCATAAGGTAAGGATCAAAGGTAAAGTGGAGCAATCCAGGGAATGGAGTAACGCCCTCCCTTACACCTTGATGTAATAGCTATTGAAAAGGGAGCCTTCAGGTCACCCTCAACTAAAGACACCAACTTAATTGTTAGTTACTTGAAACCATGTAATTGTGTATGAATTATTCGTATTTGATTGGAATGCTTGAAGTCATTCGGCTGTGTATAAATTATTTGTATTAGATAAAAATACTTGAGATATATATATATATATATATATATATATATATATATATATATATATATATATATATATAAAACAGAAAATTCTTAAACGACAGATAAAATATATATGCATGCAATTCTCTGACTTCTAGGTTGAAATAACCCTAGACAAGTTGACATGTCATCAAAACCAATATATGCTTATTATCTACTAAACCCTACAGGATTAAATATCTACACCTTTCTGTTAAAATTAACATCTACAAAATAAAAAGATTGAGGTAGGCTGTGTGTCTCCCTTTCTTTCCTCTCTCTTTTTATTTATTTATTTATTTATTTTTTTAACTCATATAAATATTTTGAAAGAATTACTTATCAATTCCATTTGCTGCTGGATAGAATCTCCTCCTCACTGTTCCTCATCTTGGCTGGCTGACACTGTTCTTCAGCTGTAGGCTTATGTGTGCAGACACACCTACCTACTCTAACTTTTTTTAATTTTATCTTATTTTTTTACTACTTTTCTTTCATCTTTTCAAAAGCTATTCTTTGTGATTCTTTTCTAGTTGCTTCAACTTATCCACTCCTATTTTATTGATTTCATGGCACTAACCAATTTCTGCTCACTTTCACTCATTGTCAGAATTCTTGGTAGTATTGCCTATGCAGTCCTTTTCTCTCTAGACTTACATACAGAGAGGAAAAAAAAAATACCCCTATGGGAGTATCTTGATGCTTTAATTTCAAACAGTTTTCACATGTATGCCATTCCTGTCTTGCCCAGTCAGCTGGGGCTGTAGAATGCACCAACTGCACCTCTGCAGAGGGGTAATACCCCCCCCAAACGAGTGTCCTGGATATGACACTAAACAATATGATGGTGGGGTTCCAGTAATACTGGAGCTTTGGGGAATGTGGAGTATCCCTTCATTGCCATCGCTCCCAGGTCCACTTTGGCCTGGAATGGGAGCACCTGATAGGGCCCTATTTATGGGTTAAATATAACTAACTGCGTATTTATGCTAAACTGAATTGTTTGAATTAGAACTGCTTGACTCAACTGAATAGCTTGAAATAGAAATGTTTTTCACAATTAAACTGTACTTACATTTAAACGGCGTACTTATACAAAACTGAATTGTTTGAAATAGAACTATTTTCATAAAAATGGATTTGGCGTTAAATAATCTACAAAAGTTGATATGCCATAAAAACCAACCAACCACTCCTGTCAACACATTCTTAGAATCTCCCACAGGGATTTTGAAAAACAAAAGAAAAAAAGTTAATATTTCTATTGGTAGTATCTATTAGAAAAATAATTGATATTACCGAGACCACCTGGGGAAGATTCCAATAATGTGTTGACAGAGATGATGAACAGGTGGATACTTTAAAGTATCCACCTGTTATTTTATAAAGGAACTCCTATAGAAATAGTTTATCATCATTGACCTTGAGTAGATTAAATCTTGAGTTAGTTAATTCTTTATAAAAGTTAATTTTTTTTCCCCCCTTGTTGTGGTTACTAATTAGTCGTTGAGTCCCTAACATATTTGCAAGTTAAATACTGTGCTTATTTTAAGGGTTTTAAACACAGCTTTTTCTACTACCATGATTGTGTAAAAGTTGCTCTGTTTTTTCAGATTTTTAAGCTTAAAAATTAGGGGTGCATATTATACAGAACTAAATAAGATTGTAAATTGTAGCTTGCAAGTTGACCTCCAAATTTTTAGCTCAAAATTCTGGATCTGACCTCGACCTGCTCTATAGATTGATCCTGCCTGCAAACATACAGTAGGCTATCATGACGTTCTGGTTAGTGTTTAGTCAGTATATCAACTGTTGGAAATGACGTGTGATATATTGTTAATATATTACTTTATTTATATCAGTTTAATTTATATTAAACTCTGTGTGAATGTTTAAGTTGGACATGTTTGTGGCAGTCTCCTGGAGTTATGGTAAGTAGTGTATATTGTTAGGAGTACTGTTCCCCTGGCTGACCACTTCCCAGTAAAGGTTTGAATTTTAGCTCTACTGTATAAGTTGACCTCTGATTTTGTAGAGATTTAATGTTTAAAATGTCAACTTGTATGCTGTGATTTATGATAGTTTAGATCTTTTTTATGTGTTTGGGGCATCCGGTGAGGATTGAACTTGCTATTCAGCTGCAATGGTTCTTGCAGACAGTAAAGTGGTTACAAGTATTGGTATTTAACACTCATTATTCTACTGAACACTATTCATTAATTTGCACACAGTCAAATAGTTGCAAGTATTCCTATGTATCATTAGCAATTCAATTAAACATCAGGTGCTTCTTACTCTGGCTTAGAGTGGACCTGGAAGTGATGGCAATCAAGGGGCACTCCATATTCCCCAAAGTTGCCCTGTCAGCTGGGGCTGTAGAATATACTGCTTCTTCTCTGCAGAGGGGGGGGGGTAAGACCCCCCCCCAATGAGTGTCCTGTATATGACACTAAACAATCTGATGCTGAGGTTCCAGTAATGCTGGAACTTTGGGGAATGCAGAGTACCCTTTCATTGCCATTGCTCCCAGGTCCACTATGGCCTGGAGTGGTAGCACCTGATAGGGCTTGATCTATAGGTTAAATAGAACTAAACTGCATACTTATGCTGAAGTGAATTGTTTGAATTAGAACTGTTTGACTAAACTGAATAGCTTGAAATAGAAATATTTTCGACAATTAAACTGTACCTATGCTAAACTGAATTGTTTGAAATAGAACTGATTATTTGCATAAAAATGGATTTGGCGTTAAATAATCTACAAATGTTGATATGTCATAAAACCCAACCAACCAACAATATTCCCCACAGCTCCAGCATTACTGGAGCCTTACCATGAGATTGTTTAGTGTTATATCCAAGACACTCGGTGGTGGTGGGGTTCTTACTCCTCTGCAGAGATACAGTTGATGTGTTGTACACCCCCAACTGACTGGGTTAAATCTCCAGGAGTTAGGGTAAGTGATGTATATTGATTGTTAGGAGAACTGTTCCACTAGTTGACCACTTCTCAGTAAAGGTTTGGATTTCAGCTCTTTTGAATAAGTTGATCTCTGGTTTTGTAGAGAATTTTTCAGGTTTAAAATGTCAACTTGTATACTTCAGTTTGTTTTTTGGCCAATAGCATCACCATATTTGGGACGGTATAACTGAAAGTAAGTTATATCTATGATCCAAACAAATTCTTCTGTTTTTATACAGAAATAATCACTGGAATGTGTTTGTTTATGATTTGTTTCTTTTGTGAACTTCTTTTCCATGAAAGATTGTTACATTTTCATGTGAACATGTCCTGGTCTTTGTTCTAAATAGTAAGTAAAGTTGGCGACTGTAGTTGAGGGTGACCTGAAGGCTCCCTTTTCAGTAGCTACTACACCAAGGTGGCTACTCCTTTCCCTGGATTGCTCCACTTTACCCTTGATACATACCTTATAATGCTGAGTGTTAAGCAAGGAGGTATCAAGTACCATTTTTAAAGTCTTTGGCATGACGTGACCTTGGGTTGAACCCAGGTCTCTCAGACCATTGGTGAACACTCTATCCACTAGGACAATTTGTTTTGAAACATTATATAAACTATATAAATTGTTATTTTTAATCTATATAAACAAGATAAAAAGTTGAACTGATGTTAAATGTAGAATAAATTTAATTGCTACTAATTCCAAAATACCTATGAGTATTATATATGAAAGATGTTTTAACCATAATTTTAGTTTTTTGTTAAATAGTTACCTACTCACTATTAATCTATGTATTTAATATATATAACATTCTTATGATTTTTAATATAGTAAGTAAGTAAAAGTAAAGTTAGCGACCATAGTCGAGGGTGACCCGAAGGCTCCCTTTTCGATAGCTACTACACCAAGGTGTAGGGGAGGGCGCTACTCCATTCCCAGGATTGCTCCACTTTACCCTTGAACCGTACCTTATAATGCTGAGTGTTAAGCAAGGTGGTATCAAGTACCATTTTTAAAGTCTTTGGTATGACTCGACCTGGGATTGAACCCAGGTCTCCCGGGCCATTGGCGAACACTCTAACCGCTGGGCCAATGTCCCGGTTTAATATATTTTTAATATAGTAAGTAAAGTAGTAAAGTTAGCGACCATAGTCGAGGGTGACCCGAAGGCTCCTTTTTCGATAGCTACTACACCAAGGTGTAGGGGAGGGCGCTACTCCATTCCCAGGATTGCTCCACTTTACCCTTGAACCGTACCTTATAATGCTGAGTGTTAAGCAAGGTGGTATCAAGTACCATTTTTAAAGTCTTTGGTATGACTCGACCTGGGATTGAACCCAGGTCTCCCGGGCCATTGGCGAACACTCTAACCGCTGGGCCAATGTCCCGGTTTAATATATTTTTAATATAGTATACATGTATAAATATGTGTGTATATTAAGTTAAGCAATACTTTTCACCGATATAATTCTGAATACAGTGTAAATACCTAAATATTGTTTTTATATGATAGTGAGTTTATACTTGTTATCTGCATAATTCTTAAAGTAAATCTACATTTGAAGTATTCATTATATATCAATGACTTGGATATTATTTATCTATATAATTCTAAATATAGTATACATGTAGAAAAAATATTTACATTTAAGAATAATTTTTTATTTTCTCTCTAATGTTAAGTTTGGTTTGGTTTCTTTGTTTAATGGCATATTAACCTTCTTGGGTTATTTCATGCCAAAGCCATCCTTGTTGGAGGACATTTGTGGTGATGTTTAATCTATTTAACTTATTCTTCTCCTGCACTCGTTTCCCTTGCAAAATATATAGTTAAGTCTTTCCTATTATTTACCCATAGATTGAAAGGGTTATGGATTTATGCCTTTCCTCAGGGCATTAATATGTAGTGAAAACAAACAACCTTATCTCGATTGAGCGTGTTACAAGTGACACAATAGTTATTGTCTTAGAAATTGACTTTAGTTCTAATGAGATACCAAAACTGCAGGAAATTATTTGTTTGGTTTCTTTGATTAATGGCTTATCAACCATCATGGGTTATTTCATGCCTTGTTGAAGAATAGTCGTATTGTTTAACCCCTAGCTGGAGGGATTAGGGGGTTCATGCCTTTCCTGAGAGTTCAAAAGTAAATTTAGTTGTACAATTGGAGTTTGAACTCATTACAATGTCACAGTCCAGTATGTTAGCCCCCCCCCCTATTTTGTTGGTGAAAAATTAGGGGTGCATATTATACATGGATAAATGTCTATTTCAGAGGTTTATGCATTGCTTTTTGGACTACTTATTTCTAGGCCTTCTCAAATATATATATATATATATATATATATATATAAATTATTATTTATTTATTTATTTATTTTTTTTACATGTTGGATAAAACTAAAAGGTTTATCACCTGGCACCTGAGGTACCCTTTGGGGGGGATGCTAATAGGGCCCGAGGTATATTTTTTTGTCCAGCAGACATGTCTGGGCTTCAGCCCTGTGCCTAGACCCTCTTAAAAAATAGCCTTGTCATATTTGTGTGTTAGTGGGGCATCTGTTAGATAATTATACCCCAGACGATCAAACACATCCAACTCTTTTTCCCTCTAGCTATAGGTAAATAGAAGAGGAGACTAAGCTCTTTAATCTTGGTATGGCAACTGGTCTAGTAGAATGAAAACTCTGAATTCAAACCTGTTAAAACTCTGCTGAAAAAAAATTAACCTTGTGTCACAGCCTGCTTGTACTGAGGGGTTAGGTAAGGTTTCAGTTTCTTTGATTACATTTCAACCTTTCTAAGTTATCTATGCCAAAACTATCCTTGTGGAAGTACAGCTGTACTATTTAACCTATAGCTTGGGAGATAAGGAGGTTCATGCCTTTCCCAAGGGTATTAGTCTAAAAGTAAACATAATCCTATTTTCCCAACCCCTCCGCTCGGGCAGGATATGACACAAGGTCAATTTTTAAGCGGAGTTTAACAGGTTTGAATTCAGAGTTTTCCTTCTCCTGGACAAGTTGCCTCACCAAGGCTGAAGAACCTAGTCTGTCCTACTATTTACCCATAGCTGGAGGGAGAATAATTGGATTCATACCTTTCCCAAGGGTATTAGTACTATGTGAAATGCAATCAGTCTCGTCCTGGTTTGAACTTGTGTTGCCGTGTCCATTTCCTACAATGATAACCATTACACCACGGGCACCTCCTTGTCTCAGTCATAAATCATTATCATATGTTTAGGTTGCATCTATTTTGATACTGTTTTTAAAGTCTCCAAATGAGTAGTGACACAAAACATTTTTTCCTCTTTGTCCAAGGCATTATGATTGGCGATTTCCTATGACGATAACCATTACATCACGGGCACCTCCATTTTTTTTTTTTTTTTTTTTTTTTTTTTTAAGTGAACATAATAGCATGACTGAAGTTGGAATTTGCTTACTATGAATTTGAAGTCCAGCATTTAGCCACTATATTACAAGGACTCTTTTCAGGTGTTGGATAAATATGTACAGGTAAGTACTTCAGTTACAGTAAACAAATGGATTCGTCTTCTCCAATGGCATCAGTGCATGGTGAAATAGAGCCTCAACCAGGATTGAACTTGGTTCAGCAAGTCCAGAGTTGGATGTGTTTGATTGTCTGGGGTATAATTATTTAACAGATGCCCCACTAACACAAATATGACACAAGGTTGTTTTTTAAGAGGGTCTAGGCGCAGGACTGAAGCCCAGACACGTCTGCTGGACAAAAAAAAAAAAATACCTCCGGCCCTGTTAGCATCCCCCCCCCAAAAAAAGGCATTAACATGCCTCAATTGAAATAGAGTAATGTAGGTCTTTCTGAACAGCAAAGTGTTGCAAAGAAGCTTTAAAAATGCTGGGGATTCCTGTATACGAGACCTATGCTCCTTTATTTTTCATGTTATTCATTACTGTTGGCAATGTCAGAAATGCAATGTTATAAGAATAGACAAGTTTTTTTAGTTTCTGTGAAAAGCTGTCTTGCTTGTAACTGAGGCAGATGTTTGAATCAAGCAGAATAATCATAGACAAACTAAAGTTCAGTCAGCTGGAGAATATACTGACTGCATCTCTGCAGAAGAGTGAAAACCCCTCCCCCAACAAGCGTCCTGGATAGGACACTAAACTGCATCTAATGGTGAGGCTCCAGTCTTGGAGTTTTGGGGAATGTGGAGTACACCTTCATTACCATTACTCCTAGGTCCACTCTTTCCTGAAGTGGTTGTACCTGTTAGAGTACTGTCAATCAGTCAAATAGAACTGTTTAATCCTTTACAATACTTGAAACCATTTAACTGTGTGCAAACAAATGAACAATGTTAAATAGAATTATTAATGTTCAGTAGCATTACTTGAAACCATTTAACAGCATGCAAACAGATGAGCTCTGGCTTGTTTAAAAATCGTCTATAAATCATATGTTTAAGGTATATGTATAAACAAAACTTGGTATCAAATAACCTACAAGGGTTGGTATGCCATAAAACCCAACCATCCAACCTTTACAAATCATATATATTTAATATATATGCATAAACATGATTTAGCATTAAATAACCTACAAGGGTTGATATGCTATAAAACCCAACCCAACCAAATCATATATATTTAATGTATATGTGTAAATAGGATTTGGCATTAAATAACCTACAAGGGTTGATATGCTATAAACCCCAACCAAACCAAATTATATATGAGTTCTCTCATTTACAAATAATGTTATCGACAAACTATTCATTTGTAAATCATACATATCTAATATATATGTATAAACATGATTTGGCATTGAATAATCCACAAGGGTTGATGTGCCATAAAACACAGCTAACCATATGTAAACTTGTAATATATTGTGTTACTATATGAGAGACAGGTATGTAATTTGAAGGGTGTTGGTGGTGATGGTTCCATGATAATTTCTAGTTAACCTTTAAGGTCAGAAATGCTGTCTCTCATCACCCCCGTCCCTTCTTCATGAATGCGCACTAGTTTTTTCTTGTTTTTTTAGTTTTTTTTCTTTGTGCTATTAGTTCTGACTGATTTCAGGGAACATCTCTTTTTAGACACTGTTATAATTCTCTCTAGGCTTTATGTTGTCTGTCTGCAACCATGCGTGTGTGTCTTTCTCTCTTTTGTATCTGCTACTCTTTTATTTCTCTGACTGTATCTCTCTTTCACTCTCTCTCTCTCTCTATAGCTGTCTCTCAGTCTGTCACTTTCTCCCAATATGTTACTAGCTTTCAATCTCTATTTTTTTTTTTTTTTTTTTTTTTTTTTTTTTTTTACATCTCAATTTGCACTTTCTGTCTACTCTCTCTCTCTCTCTCTTATTCATCTGTCTTCTCTTTCTATCTCTCTCACATTCATCCATCTCTGTCTAATCTCTCTCTCATTCATTCATCCATCTCTGTCTAATCTCTCTCATTCATTCATCCATCTCTGTCTAATCTCTCTCTCTCATTCATTCATCCATCTGTGTCTAATCTCTCTCTTATTCATCCATCTCTGTCTACTCTCTCTCTTATTCATCCATCTCTGTCTAATCTCTCTCTCATTCATCCATCTATCTCTGTCTACTCTCTCTTATTAATCCATCTCTGTCTACTCTCTCTTATTAATCCATCTCTGTCTACTCTCTCTCTTATTCTTCCATCTCTGTCTACTCTCTCTCTTATTCATCCATCTCTGTCTACTCTCTCTCTTATTCATCCATCTCTGTCTACTCTCTCTCTTATTCATCCATCTCTGTCTACTCTCTCTCTTATTCATCCATCTCTGTCTACTCTCTCTCTCTTATTCATCCATCTCTGTCTACTCTCTCTCTCTTATTCATCCATCTCTGTCTACTCTCTCTCTCTTATTCATCCATCTCTGTCTACTCTCTCTCTCTTATTCATCCATCTCTGTCTACTCTCTCTCTCTTATTCATCCATCTCTGTCTACTCTCTCTCTCTTATTCATCCGTCTCTGTCTACTCTCTCTCTCTTATTCATCCGTCTCTGTCTACTCTCTCTCTCTTATTCATCCGTCTCTGTCTACTCTCTCTCTCTTATTCATCCGTCTCTGTCTACTCTCTCTCTCTTAT
>OY757947.1:16779471-16786971 GCA_963585895.1 Sepioteuthis lessoniana
TCTTTGTCTCTCTCTCTCTCTCTTATTCATCCATCTCTCTTTGTCTGTCTCTCTCTCTTATTCATCCATCTCTCTTTGTCTGTCTCTCTCTCTCTTATTCATCCATCTCTCTTTGTCTGTCTGTCTGTCTCTCTCTCTTATTCATTCATCTCTCTTTGTCTGTCTCTCTCTCTCTCTTATTCATCCATCTCTCTTTGTCTGTCTCTCTCTCTCTCTTATTCATCCATCTCTCTTTGTCTCTCCATCTCTCTTTGTCTGTCTCTCCATCTCTCTTTGTCTGTCTCTCTCTCTCTCTTATTCATCCATCTCTCTTTTTCATCCATCTCTCTTTGTCTGTCTCTCTCTCTCTCTCTCTCTTATTCATCCATCTCTCTTTGTCTGTCTCTCTCTCTCTCTCTCTTATTCATCCATCTCTCTTTGTCTGTCTGTCTCTCTCTCTCTTATTCATCCATCTCTCTTTGTCTGTCTCTCTCTCTCTTATTCATCCATCTCTCTTTGTCTGTCTCTCTCTCTCTCTCTCTTATTCATCCATCTCTCTTTGTCTCTCTCTCTCTCTCTCTCTCTCTTATTCATCCATCTCTCTTTGTCTCTCTCTCTCTCTCTTATTTTGAATAGCCACAAAATATTTTTGTGAGATTAAAATGTTTGCTATTAACCAATTTCAAATAACACAGTTTTATATCTATGGAAAAATATTCTGGAGGGAGAAATTATTTTAAAAAATCTCTTCATTTATTAAATGACCCTTGTAATATATATATATATATATATATATATAAAGGATGGTTGTTCTGTAAATAAGGTAAATTTTGCCCAACAAGTTGGTAATAGGGAGCATTGTTTCAAGGAAATCAATAGTAATAGATCTTTTCCTGTCTCAGATGACTGACTGTATCACCTTCTTTACTAACCGCTGCTCCTGGATCTTTTTCTTTTCTTTTACTTGAAATCAGTGTTTCCACTCCATTGACTATCTTTTTGACTCAGGCTCATAGTAACCAGCCTGTTTGTAAAGATTATTTGGACTAAAACATCCCTTTCCATGCACATTACACATTCTTCTGTAAGTTTCACATGGTTTGTACTTCTCATCCATCAAAAATTGGATGACAGACCTCTGTTCAAACTTGGAGCACTGTATGATTGAGTGCCCTTTGGAATAATTTCAAAACAAATATTTTTGCAAGATTAAAATAATTTTTGATATAAACCAAAACAAACAATGCATTTATGGATTCCTCAAAAAAGAAAAAAAAATCCCCTTAATTTTCAATGACCATCGTATGTGTGTTTTATATAAATATGTGTGTGAGTGTATACATGCTAGTGTGGATGCATATTTGTGTGTGTGTGTATAGTGTTTATATATATATATATATATATATAATGAGAGAGAGAGAGTTTATCTATATGAAATATAAACTTTCTCTTTTCTTATAGCATTTTTATTTTACCGCTTCTTTTTTGCCGTTTCTTTTTTCCTTTTTCTTTTAAATCTTCGTACTCTTTTTGCATCACACTTTCCTTTCTTACTTTCTCATCTTTCTTCTCTTTCCTCCTTCCTTTTCTTTTTATCCCCCTTCCTTATACTCTATCTACCACTGTTTCCTTCTCTTCCAACACCTGCATGGTTACCTTTTCTTTTCTCTACCACATGTCACTCTGAACTTCTCTCTTTTTTTCTAAAGTAAAAAGAGAGAAAACAATGAGTCCAGTTATCACCTTGTGTCTGAATATGATCCATCCCTATCCAAAATGTCTTGTCTACCACCGCAGACATTGCTTATTGGATTGGTGAATCCTCTTACGTAATCCTAAGTAGTAAGGAAAAAAACAACAAAAAAAACAAACTTGGTGTAAGTTTATACTCTATGGCACCTTTTAGCGTGTCAATGTCTGTATAATGCAGTCTTTTAAAAAATACACTGACATCTATTTCTCACAATTCTGTTTGACTTTGTAAAGATCTTATTTAATTGTCACTTTAAAAAAAAAAAAAAAAAAAAATTGACTTCTTCAGCAATTCAGTTGACAAAAAATTCCATCTCTCTCTCTCAAAAAAGCATTAAATATAAATCATTTGTTTATCATGAAATTGTGGTTTAAGAGTGTCACACACACGCGCGCACACACACACACACACACATGTATACTGATTCAAGTTCAATCCAAGACTCAAAAAATGGTACGTGATGCCTCCTTGCTGATCACTGAGCAATATAAGGTATGGATCAAGGGTAAAGTGGAGCAATCCAGGGAAAGGAATAGCGCCCTCCCCTATACCTTGGTGTAGTAGCTCTCAAAAAGGTTGACTTCAGGTCAACCTCAACTACGATTGGCAACTTTAGTTATGTATACATACATGCACACACAAAGTAAAATGTATATTAGATATAATGAAAAAATTTTCATAGGATGGAATTATTTATATATGAATAATATGCCTATGTTTAATGTTTTTGGTTTTTAAACTATCTTTCGGACAATGTTTTGTTTCATCCAAAAGTTTTTTAAATAAAAAAACAAACGAAAAAATGAAAAAATTCTTAGCTTTCTATTATCGTTAGTCGTGTTCAGTTTCAAAATGTATGTGATATAATTAGTGCTTGAATATTTTTATTTTATATAATTAAAAAAAAAAATTAAAATAATTGGTATTTGCTGTAGATTTAAGATTATTTTTAGTCTCCTTATTAGAATGTAGAATTTAAAAAAATAACGTCTTGTGTAGTTTCAGAAATTTAAAAAGAAAAAAATATTATTTAAAGAAATAATGCCTTTTTTTTTTTTTTTTTTTAGGTTTGCAATTTCTAGATTCAAACAAACATTATTTTTTGCTTTATTTTTCTTTTTAAATAAAATTACATGTCATATAAAAAATAAATTTAAAGACAAGTTCTGGTTCCCTCCCCCTACTTCTCCCATAAAATTGCTAAAATTCATAGACTTTCAAAAACTCATAAGCTTGAAATTCCTTTAAGACCAATTATTTCTGATATATGCAGTATACCTAGTAAGATCACCAAATCTTTAGCCAAAATATCATTGCCAATTCGATGGGGCTGTAGAATACACTGTCTGCATCTCTGCAGAGGGGTAAGACCCACCCAATGTGTGTCCTAGATATGACACTAAACAATCTGATGGTGAGGCTCCAGTAATGCTGGAGTTTTTGGGAATGCGAAGTACCCCTTCATTGCCATCACTCCCAGGTTCACTCTGGTCCAGAGTGGTAGCACCTGATAGGGTTCTTTCTATGGGTTAAATAAAAGTAAACCTTAGTTTCTTGAGTTTACTGTTTTTTGCATTTAAACTGCATATTTATCCTAAACTGAATTGTTTGAAATAGAACTGTTTTGACATCTAAACTGTGTACTTATGCTAAAGTGAATTTTCTGAAATAAAACTGTTTTGACTTTAACTCTGTGTATTACCTAGTTGGCTGGGACTGAAGAATACACTGACTGCTTCTCAGCAGAGGGGTAAGACCCTCCCCCATGAGTGTCCTGAATATGATACTAAACAATCTGATGGTGAGGTTCCAGTGTTGCTGGAGCTTTGGGGAATGCGGAGCACCCCTTCATTTCCATTGCTCCCAGGTCCATCCTGGCCTGGAATGGTAGCACCTGATAGGGCCTTTTCTATGGGTTGAATAGACCTAAATTGCGTACTTATGCTAAACTGAATTGATTGAATTAGAACTGTTTGACTAAATTGAATAGCTTGTAATAGAAATGTTTTTGACAATTAAACTGTGTATTTATACTTGTACTAAACTGAATTGTTTGAAGTTGAACTGGCATTAAATAACCTACAAAGGTTGATATGCCATAAAACCCAACCAACCAAAATGCCAACCCCTATTTTAGTTTTGATTATCCTATTTACCATTTATTATCTGTTTCCACCAAATTCTGGTGATTATTTGACAAAGTAAATATAAACATGAAAAAAATCTTTAGCCAGTTTAGACAAACCATTTTATATTAATATTCCTGTTGGTAAATGTTTAAGATGTTTTGGAAAATCATCTCTTGAAAACTTAGATTACCTTTACCACTTAACAAAATAATCTAAATTTGCACATCATACATTACATATTGCTTTATATATTCTCTTTCCTCCTATTATTTTAATAAAATATCCATTACTGTTCAAGCAACATTTTTCACCACCTTAAAATCCTGATGAAGGTTTCATCATCATCATCATATCGTGCTGGCAGCACGGATATCCCTGACCCTCTCTCGCCACTCCTCCCTATCGTTCATCGCCCTAGGTAGGTCTTCAGGACAACAACCTGTATCCTCACATAGCTGCTGAATGTACGTTCGTGCTGGTCGTCCTGCTTTTGCGCGGCCGTGTGTGGGGATCCATAAGAGTACATCTCTTATGAGTTCATCTCTGCTTCTCCAGCAATGTCCTGCATGTCTGGTTCGCCTAACTTGAATAGTTTTCGTGATAGGGGGCAGGTGGCCGTACAGTTGGTGTCTTGTGGGGTGTTGCTGCCAGGACTTGTTCAGGATACTAAAACCAAAACATCTTAACTTTGACTTTCCATCTTAATAAGTTCATCACTTTTGGATTACTTTTAAAATTTTAAAAAATTTTTGCCATACTGCTGGATTTATTTCCATTATTTACTTCCACACACATACACACACACACTATATATATATATATATATATATATATATATATATATATATATAGTTTGGAAAATCAGATGAGCAGGTTTTGCTTGTATGTCTATAATCATCAGAATGCAAGAAAAAAATTCACATACACAGGGTCAGTATATTCTTGGTCAATACATTCAATACAAGTTTTTTGACCACTAGCCAAAATCTGTTGACTTCATACTCTAAAAATAAATTTCAAACTATAATAAAATTTCATCTTAGCAATATCATTAATAATTAAAATGAATAAATAACCCAACTGTACCTCTTGTTACAAGTTCTTGGCCACCAAGTTTAAGTTTTAAAGTAATATATATATATATATATATATATATATATATATATAGGCAGCATTTCTTCGTTAATGCAAATTTCATGTTTTTATGTCTACATATTTTCTTTTGGATCCGTTCGAATTCCCGTATTACTTTTATCGTATTCGGGGGGAATTGATTTATGTATTGTCCATAGTTGTATGTATCCCTAGTACTTTCTGCTCGACTTTGGGTCATCATCAGAGGAGGATCTATTACAAAAGTGATGTAACTTTTGTTTTAGCATATTACTACTGTGTAAGGGCGTCTTTGTCATTGAAGATTATGATCCCCTGATGATGGCCCAAAGTCGGACAGAAAGTACTAGGGATACATACAACTATGGACAATACATAAATCAATTCCCCCCCGAATACGATAAAAGTAATACGGGAATTCGAACGGATCCAGAAGAAAATATGTAGACATAAAATGTCTAATATGTTTAATGAAATTTGCATATATATATATATATATATATAATGTGAGTACCTAATGATGACAAAGGAATTTTGCACTGTGAATATTTATTAATAGAATCATCATCTTTATCAATGCACTCAACCTATCCCTTCTACATTAATCATAGATCAAAAATTGTGATACAAATTTAAGATAAAAATTCAGCTAATAAAAGTGTTGGGTTTTGAAATCATTGGTTTGTTTGTTTAATTTTATTGTTTGGCAACCTTTGTTAGGTTATTTTATGCCAAAGTCAGTTTAACAATTATGGTCTCCCATTACATATGCTAAGAAAAAGTATTTTCACAATCATTTTAAAGTAATAAAGACTCCATACTTAGGTACTGTATTAATGTAGTTCAAAACATTTTAAACATTATCTTGGATCTTTTTGTGACCCACAGACTCTAACAGACGTGTGATGTAATGGTTACCATCTTAGGAAATGGACATGGTGATCCGAGTTCAAATCCTTGATAAAATTTAGCTTTTTGTTTCACACTAATACCCCTGCTGACTAGGCAAGGGTTCCATAGGAGAACGACACTTATGTTTGTTGTTGCTTCTCCAGTAGTGTCCTGCATGCCTTTTTTGTTTTATTTAGAAGGTTTTGGAGATAGGAGGTTGGTGGCCGTCCACCTGCTGTCTCATGGAATGTTGCTTTTAGGATTTGTTCAATATAGCTTGTAGCATGCTTTTTCTAAGTATGCTCTGTCAGCGTCTATATTTGGAAGGAATAGCGTTTATTTTATCAGATAGATCAGACTTCCATGTGATTGATAACTTATTAATAGCAATCCATGTCTTCACAAGGCACATATTGATGTCACTTTCAGTAGATGAGATGCTGCTACCAAGGTATGTGACAAGGCGCTTTACCCTTGGTATGGCAACTATTCAAGGAAAAGAAAACTCTGTATTTAAGCCAATATAATTCCACATGAAAATTCAGCTTGTTTTATATCCTTCCTATTGGAGAGGGGTTGGGTAAATACATTGGACCCAAACAGGTACTAACACCCTGCATCAGTGGGCCTAGGAGTAATGGCAACAAAGAGGTTGATGACTCCACATTCTTCAGACTTTTAATCATCACTACAGCTTGGTACCATATCCAGGACACAAAACATTAATCTAACTATATGTATTGCCCAATTGGCTGGGGATGTAGAAGAATACACTGACTGCTTCTCTGCTGCTGGGTAAGGTCCTCTCCCCTCCAATGAGTGTCCTGTTAATGACACTAAACAATCTGATGGTGATGTACCAGTAGTGCCAGAGCTCTAGGGAATGCAAAGTACCCCTTCATTACCATTGCTCCCAGGTCCACTCTAGCCTGGAGTGGTAGCACCTTATTAGGTCATATTTATGGGTCAAATAAAACTGAACTGTGTACATATGCTAAACTGAATTGCTTGAAATAAAACTGCTTTGACATTTAACTGTGTGTTTATGCTAAAATGAATTGTTTGAATAAGAACTGTTTGACTAAACTGAATATCTTGAAATAGAAATGTTCTTGACAATTAAACTGTGTACTTATGCTGAACTGAATTGTTTGAAAAAGAACTGATTATTTGTATAAAAATGGATTTGGCATTAAATAGCTTACAAAGGTTGGTATGCCATAAAATCCAACCAACCAATCTTCATTGCCATTGTTCCCAGGTCCACTCTGGCCTGGAATGGTAGCACCTGATAGGGGCCTATTTATAGGTTAAATAAAACTAAACCATTTGACTAAACTGAATAACTTGAAATAGAAATGTTTTTGTCAATTAAACTGTGTACTTACATTTAAACTGTGTACTTATTATAAACTGTATTGTTTGAAATGGAACTGTTTTTGACATTGAAACTGTATTTACGCTAAACTGAATTGTTTAATATATAACTGTTTAGAAATTTAACTTTGTGTAAACAAAATCTGTATTTATACTAAACAGAATTGTTTGAAATAGTTTGTCAAAAAACATTTCTATGTACTCATTCTAAACTAAATAGTTTGAAATAGGACTGACTATTTGTATAAAAATGGATTT